>OY292357.1:10000000-10666250 GCA_958496195.1 Timandra comae
GACTTGTGCCCACTACTAACGTTTTAAACAATGTTCAACGGCCAAGTCACACAACATTAACTATAATAATAAAGAAATCGCAGTAAGGAACCCCAGACTTGGCACGACTTTGTCTAGATTTCATTACTTTTTAGAGTTAAACAAGCAGCTCCATCGAGACTTGGCTAGTTTTTTACAGAATGTTTTTGGTGGGATTTCATTTCTTTTTGTTAAAACTTGTTTATATTGATTTTTTTTATTAGATTTTCTTATTTGACACATTTTTTTCTTTTTAGGAGTAGTATTATATTATTAAGCGCCACGTGGTTTCACCCGCGTAGTTCCCGTTCGCGTTTCCGTGGGAATTTCGGGATAAAAAGTATCTATAGATAAATAGTTTTAAGCTACCTCCCCACAAATTGTCAGCCAAATCAGTTCAGCTGTTCTAGAATTATAATTCCCGTTCCCATACCCGTGGGAATTTCGGGATTAAAAGTATTATATGTGCTTCTCCTGGTCCTAAGCTACCTCCCCACCAATTTTCAGCCCAATCAATTCAGCCGTTCTTGAGTTATAAATTCCCGTTCCCAATCCCGTGGGAATTTCGGGATTAAAAGTATCCTATGTCCTTTTCCTGGTTCTAAGCTACCTCCCCACTAATTTTCAGCCAAATCAGTTCAGCCGTTCTTGAGTAATAAATTCCCGTTCCCATTCTCGTGGGATTTTCGGGATTAAAGTATCCTATGTCCTTTTCCTGGTTCTAAGCTACCTCCCCACTAATTTTCAGCCAAATCAGTTCAGCCGTTCTTGAGTTACAATTCCCGTTCCCATTCCCGTGTAATTCCCGTTCCCGTTCGATTATCCTAGTTTTTATAGTTTTCCCTTTATGTGGCCATTAAACCCTAACTCTGTACCAAATTTCAGCTTTCTAGGTTTATGGGAAGTACTAGTTCTATTTTGATGATCATGAGTGAGTGAGTGAGTGAGTGAGTGAGTGTCTGTCATAAATACGAAACTTTGCTTTCGCTTAACTTCGGAACTAAATGACCTACAGACTTGAAATTTTATTTTAAGTATGTGATTGTATAGCTTACTGGATGACGAAAATTTCAGCGTTCTGGTCTTATCCAGAGGTTGTCAAATAGGGGCCTGAAAATGCGGCGAAAGGGTTCCTGTAAAGGATGGTACGGCAGTGTTTGCTTCGCGCTCGACTTGGCGGGGGGCACTGCCGTGCCCCCAGATACTTAGCATCTATGTACACCATATTCGCTAAATCTGTGTTTTATGAGGCCTTTATAATATACTTTTAAATGATGTAACTTAGTAGATAAATCAAGTGAGTAGACCCTTTAAATTTCTGTATTTAAAAATGTTCAAATCAAGAGCTACCTACAATTATTCCGTGTATTTAATTAAATTTAAAAACAATTATTTCTGATTCTTTCACAATTAATTAGCCAAAGGTTACCTGAGAAGGGTCAGGTTTTAAACCTTTATATAATCAGTTTCTGTATATGTTTTACGTTGGATTATATATTTGTTTTATATATTGTACATAAAGACCTCTTCGGTTTGCGGCCGCCTTGTCCAACCGCGAACTTGAATTTACTAAAGTTGATTCTTGAACTTAGTTGCTTTGAAGTCTAAGATTTAATGTAAAATATTAATAAACGGCTATGAAATTGTGGAAAATCGAAATGTGTGCTTCAAATACTCCTATTAATATTGCTATTGCAATTTGTTAAGCCATTGTGGTTCAGTGGGATCTTGGGTACGAATCTCAACTGTGATTTGTGATATTCATTCAAATAATCTGCGATGTTATTAAATCTATAAACACATACACATAAACTACACAAAAATGTCTAGTATATTATATTAAACTCAACTTTATATTTTGTATTTTTTTTAATATGAGAGTTTTCGATTTTTTTTAACTAGCTGTGCCCCGCGGTTTTACCCGCATAGTTCCCGATTCCGTGTAATTTCGGGATAAAACATAGCCTATGTTCTTTCCCGGATTATAAGCTACCCCTATACAAAATTTCAAGTCAATCGGTTCAGTAGTTTAGCCGTGAAAAGGTAACAGACAGACAGACAGACAGAGTTACTTTCGCATTTATAATATTAGTAGGGATTTCTTGAATTTCAAACTTATCAGTAAACCCGGTCAGCCTACCTTAAAACTACGATAAAAGCTTTCTTCTTCTTCTTTGCGTGTCGACTCATATTTTTGAGGACCAGAACTCGGCCACCGATATGGCACTATCAGTGGCCTTGTAAAGGTCCTCGCATGTATGTGTGTGATAAAAGACAACTTACCAGCAATAGCGAGTTGCATGATGAAGAAGTTCATTCTGCTCTTCCTCGCGTTAGTGCAGAGCAGAGCAGCGATCACAGACGTATTCAGTACCACGATAGCCACGAACAGTATCCACGTCACTGTTAGTTGGATAGACTGGAAATAGATTGAACAAATATTAAGAACATTTACCAAAGGTAAATTATGGAAGCATCAATGTACGAAAGGTTTTTAGGATTTACTCCGTAGATGAATATTGCAAGCAGGTTTTAAATTCTGCACTATTCTCATATACCAAAATCGAAACATTTTCTTTTTTTTTATAACGATTTATTTTTGAATTTATCTACAAAGTGCGAGAGACGCAAATTGTTTATTCTAATATCAATCAGCAATTAGAAAACGAATTAAAATTTTATACAAACTACTAACAAACTAATATTCAAACTCTTAATTTAATTTCTATAAAAGCAGTAGGTACCAACAACATGTCAAAAACCAAATATCTATTATCCTTATTAAAAACATTTAAACCATTAAGCCGTAAAAATCCCCAACAAAAAGAAGTGGTAATAAACATGGTCGATGACATCAATACTTTAGATAAGGGTTATCGACATGGAATTGATTATGCCCGCGAGAACTCGGGTTAAAAGCGCCTAACAGGTTTTGACATGATACTCATGATAAGAGCTATCAACGGCCGAGATAGCCAGATAGCCTCTATGACGTGGGACCAGGAAAAATCCATTATTTTATTAACACCTTTCATGTTTCATACTCGTATAATCCTTCAAATGTGCCATCGACAAAGTTGGACGACATTTTGCGTTAGTTTTTAACCTTGTTTTGTTTTTTGACTGAGTAAATTCTGTTTTATTTGTATTTTGTTTTGCTTTGTTAAGTCATTTATCAATTAAGTCAACATGATTGATTGATTGACAATGAATTGATTGTGTTTCAGTGTGTGTTAGTAGATTTTTTACTCAAAATACAGACAGTAAACTTATTTTGGCTAACAGTTGATGAAAGGTTTTTTTTAAATTAGTCCTCACTGGCGAAATTATAGCTGAATAAAAATAAATAACCTCCTCGTTTTAAAACAGATTTTAATGTATTTCTTTGAAGAATACAAAAGCTCATTATTAAATTGCATTAATGACTCATTCAAATTGCATGCATAACTCAATTCGATCCGTTTGAAAACGTTTTTAATTGGACCATAACGTGCAATACCAATGAACGCGCTTAATTTTCTGTCAAAGAACTAAAGAAAAGCGAAATAAATATTTGTATCAATATCTTTTGAATGCCTAAAATATGCAAATAGGAGTATCAATATGCAAATTTAAACGGAGATGGTTTGGACAAAGAAGGTGTTATTTTATACGTGAATTTGACTAAAGTCTGAATGATTTAAAGTTGATAGTCGTGGTATTGAAAATAGCTTCTATATTTCTCTTTAGAAGAATGGAATTGCAATTGTACAGTTATATTTATATTTATGTAGTCTTAGAGATGCACTTCTAATCTACATAGAGCTTAAAATTAATAAAGTACATATAACACTTTGATTTATTAAAGTTAACTATTTTAAAGACGCAAAATCCTTTTTTTGGTGTCCTAAATTGTCACACTGCTGGCCAAAGGTCCCCCCAAACATTTCCAACCATCCATATCCTACGCAGTCTCCCACCAGCTACTGTCGAAGGTAACAAGATCGTTCCTCCAACGCTTTCTCGGCCGAACCTCGGCAACAGACTTTTAAAAACGTAGAAAAAGAAATGAAAAATAGACTTACGTCATAAAAATAATACATGTTGACGTCATTCTTCACCGTGGTGTTGGTGACGTGACTGTCGTTTGTACTCGAAGTAGGAAATATGGTGGTTAGGAAAGCTGCCTTCGGAGTGGTGTGCTCTTCAAAATCTTCCATTATGATATCTGGATCCATTTTTCTAAAAAAAAAGGAAAAATCATTAATTAATTCAATATCACCAAAAAAACCTTATAGTTTGTAAGTGGGAGTAGAGCGTGATTACCACATTTCGAACACGGGATGGGATTGACAGAGGAAGTATCACTAATGGCCGTTCTTAATATTCAATCTATCTATGATATTTCTTATCGACGGGCACAAAACTCAGTATATCTATAATTTTACCGTCCCAATAACCAAATCAATGGTATGTAGTCATGGCTTATGATTTGGTCCACCGTTGATCCGTCGACAAGATCAATGATCATATATGGCTCGAATATTGGGACGGCCATTACAGGATATGGGTGGGAAGTAGTAGCTGAAGCTACCGCATATCGCACCGAAGCCTAATTTAGTTTTAAATATTTTTGACTGTACTCAAAGAGTTCCAAAACAAAAAGAGAAAACTCAACCTGAATAAATGATTTTGAATTTAAATAAAGGTCTCGAATTACTGGTTTCTAAGACTCTTCAGAATCAACTGTAAAGGGACAGTTCCCTTGTGACCACGCTCAAATAGAGTCAAATTATTTAATATTTTATACTCAATTATGACCTTTGTTTCAATAAATAATGAATTCAGTTCAAGAAAGTTTAAACAGTATTAATACTTTCGAAACTAACTTAGGTAAATAAACAAAAGAAATGAAAGAAACATAAACTATCATTGAACTAAAACTTAGTTTTGAACTCCAACTATTGTTATTTTTATTCAGAAGAAAACTGAGTACCTTTTCATATTTAATCTTCGAATAATGACTACGAACTGTTTAACTTTTCAAAAGTTTTTCACAATAATAATGATTCTGCAATAATTTGGAAACTTGTGAGTCTCAAGTTTTTTCTCTTTTAAAAATGTTATGTTAAGAATGAATATTTTCTGTCGTGTTTTCTTTACTTTTACTCATATAGGAAAATATATTAATGTTTAATAATTTACTTTGTGGATTGCCATGAAACTTTTATTAAGTTTATTTTAAAGAAATATACTTAAAATACATTCTGCATCTGTCTTCTTAAAGTTAACAAATTACTCTTTCATATACTGTCTAATTTTGTCTTTTTAAGTGCAAGTCAATGCAATGGCCAAAGTCAAATCCTAAATCTAATAATTGTACCAAATAAACATTTTACTTTTCGTTCTATAATAAAAAATACATACACACCTACATAATATCTACCTACATATTCGCTCAACGTATAAATGAAAGCAAATACAAACGTTACAATAATTAACATAATATTTATAGTAACATATCATGTGAGAACATTCATATGATATAGATCTTTAGAGTAAACAGAACGATAATTGTCACTAAACAAACAAAGAGGAGACTCAGCAAATATTCGATCCTTTGTCATCTGCCCTCAATTTGGAGTTTATTGCCGACGGCACCCGAGGCAGATCACATCCAATACTACGTTAAGACCAAATGTTTTGTGTAATATGAATGTAATCTTTTTTCTACAGTACTCTTTGGTTTTATTGTGTTCGTTTTTCAAACCTCTAGGCTCGGAAATAAGGATGCATGGTTCAATTTCTGGGTCAAATGATGTGTTTTTTATCGAAGATAGGTCGAGCAATTAGTTTTCTTTTTGTATGAAAGGTATAGGTCTAAGATTTGATTACTGGTTCGATCAATGTCAACAATACGTTATTTCTTATGAGACAGGTTCTCGTGTTGGAGGAAAGTTCGAGAAATATTTGAAAAAAGCAATCCTATCATATCCAATGGAACAAATATCATGATAAATAATGTGGGTAATTGTTTTCAAAATGAGATTGATCATTCCATTTGAAGAGACAAAACAACAATTTTCAATCCAATTAAGTTCTGTGATTGGTAGACTGCTCTTCACCTCGATCACTCGGTTTTAGAATGCTAATTTTGAAGAAATAAACTAATTGCTTTCTTAAATAAATTAGGTTAGGTATAGGATTTTAACGACATTATTTTATTTGTCATTTAACAAATGGCTATACATATTAAGATTTAGAAATTCTAAGAGAATTCACTACAGCTCTAAGATCTCTCTCGTTAATATTTAAGTTAGCGTTAATATTATACCAGTAACGTCTTCCTCAAAAAATGGGCTTCCCAACAGTAAAAGATGTCTTCAATTTGAGACTTTAGTTTTGAGATTATAGCACATAACACTCTTTTCAGGCTTACAATATCTAAGGGCCAACGCTAAAACTCGCGCGGGTGCACGCTCGGCGTGTGTACGAGTATAATGGAAAATAGTATGAGCAGCGCAGGAGCGTGTGGCGGTGACATTTTTTTTACATTAAGTACTTCAATTTAACAATAAAGGCTAATAGCTAATATTTAAAAAAATACCAAGCCAAAATTATGTGACCATATTTCGAATTTTCTTTCCCAATTATATAGGTACAACTTCAATCCAAACTATACTATTAAGTTTACTCACAGTGCGAACTGTTCCATACTTGTTGATAATACGCAAATTGGTATAGTAAGTTTATCGTATAGTGTGGCTTAAGTTATGAATAAGTTTCGATGTTCCGCGTTAACTTGGGCTTTGATCAGTAAATTCGTATTGTATCGGAATTCATAATTTGAAACGAAATTATTTGTTGCTGTTTTGGTATTATTTTTATTTTGCTCCGATCAAAGCTCTGATTAAAGATCCAGCTGAAACCGTCACCAAAAAGGGAGGTGGAGGGAGTTGCACATTTTACACCGACAAGAGCAACAGCTTTTAAGTTGATGATGATGATGAACGTCACCAAACCATTTTCTGGCACTTTCAAAGCTAACGCTACTTTTCTTTTTCTTATTTCCCACCTGTTGTATGTATAATTGTATAAATTCACAGAACTCCGTAACTAAAGTTTATTTTAAACAATTCCAATTAGTTTTCTTAACACAGAAATAGTATTAATTACAAATTAATTTAATTGTTCACTCACAAAGGTTTACACAATAAGAAATATTTATAACTATACTGAGATAGTGTGGTTATGTTAATTACCAAATATAATATGAACTTACTCGTACACTATAAGTTCTTAGAAGTAATATTAAATTAATAGCTTTTACCCGTTTGTTTATATCTTAGTTTTAAGTCAAATTGTATACTACTCTCTATAATGTAAGAATCAGTTTAGAGGCTAGACTAATCTCATGAAAAAAATTTACATATGAATTATTTTAAACCAGCGGCGCGGTTTTACTGGCGTAGTTTCCGTTCCCGTAGGAATATGGGGATAAAATTATGCTAAAAAACCTTCCCACTGAATTACTCTATCTATTAAAACAAACCGCATCAAAATCCGTTGCGTATTTTTAAAGATCTAAGCATACAAAGGGACATAGGGACAGAGAAAGCGACTTTGTTTTATACTATGTAGTGATGATTGTAGGTTGGCCAAGAATAAGCTACATGAACCAAATAAATGAAATAAAAGATAAGGGTGCTTTTCTTGTCGTATAAGTGAGAAAGGCTTTGTGCAGAAGCAGATGAACAGAAATGCACCTGTTACACCAACGCGGCGCACCGCTCTTAAATTAAACAAGTAAAATGTAAAAAATATTTTATTTTATTTTGTTTTTCACCTTTTAAAACCCGCACCTAAATAATTAAAAAACGTAAATTTTCACAGCTGAGATTTAAATCTACAACCACTCCATCATCATCATCATCATAGGCCTTTACATCAACATAAGATGATTCTTGATGATTGGTGGCGTCAGGTGATTGAACAATTTGTGATAGAACATTTCTGTTCATGACTAAAGAGTCAGCTGCGACCATGACTTAGCAAATAAACGGACTAAACGTCATCAACGTGCCGCAAACCCCGTAACAACCCCGGGGTCCTTCATTGTTTAAGTATATAAATTGTAGATTTAAGTATATAAATATATATGTTACTTTATAAGGTATCTTTTTAAATTCTTACGTTAGTTATATATTTTTATGAACGTGGTTTGAAAGGCCTTACTTCACCTTTAATTGTAACTACCACGGGAAGTAATGTCTCGATGACCACGTCAAATAAATTTGTAACTACATTTGAAGATATAAATTAATTGAATTGAATGGAATTTGTGGAAAATGTGGACCAGTCCAAAAACTATGGTTTTATATTACCTAACCCACTGTATCCAGTAACCGATCCAAATTGATTACTAATAAACAAAACGGTTCAGTTTCCACTAACTTGAAACCACATCTGTAGTGAAAGTGTAAGCCACACTACGAGTACAAGGCGTAAAATAGAAATTTCGCGGATTTAATCAAATGGAATACTGAAAATTACTTAGTGTGTTTGAGTTCAAAGACTCATTCGGCGGAGACAGAGTTTGTTCTGCGATAACTATTTGGTTTTACTTTAATTAAAATCGTTTTATGGTGAAATACGTTACGTATTTTATTACTCAAATAATTTGTAATGTTTAAGTTTGGTTTAATATACGAGTATTTGATTACGATGTTTTATTTTGATGACATTGTGTTAAAAATGTTAGTATTTTTATTACATACTAGCTGCGCTCCGCGGTTTCACCCACATTGTACCCGTTCCCGTGTTCCCAGCAATTATTCGAATTTTCTCACCTAGACCTCCACGAACATTTCAAGACCAAGATAAAATAAATCCGTTCAGCCGTTCTCGAGTTTTAGCGAGACTAACGAACAGCAATTGATTTTTATATATATACTTAGATAGATTTATCGTACACAAATATTATACGAGTATACAGGTCCATAGATAAATGCCTTAAAAATATAAGATTTAGAACAAATGTGTTCGCGTTATGACGGTAATTTGCAACAAGTAATGTTAACAATTGTATTGTACTTATAAATGGACAGTTTCCGCAATGAGACCACTCTAATTTGGGTCATTTGTACGTGCTATGATAATTTTTAGTTTAACTATGCCAAATATTACACATTTCGTTCACGTAATATTCATAAAAACGGATAAAATGTCAATTAAATAATTAATAGAAGTATATATTTTTTCAAGTTAATTCTATTGTATACTTTTTAAACTTTCGCGATCGGAATTCATTGTTTGCGTTATTTACAGGCATTAATCGCGTCTACCATAATTATTAATTACCTCGATGACGTTTCGACCGGGATACACCGATTGTGGTCACAAGAAGACCTTCCGTCTTCTCGAAAACAATTAATATTGTAATACATATACACGTACTAATCTCCTGAATTAAGAAACACTGTAAGAAAGGTACCTTTATCTTTTGCCCGACAATAAGATATTACAGCTCCTATCCCCACTAAGCACCAAAAACCTTGCCTCTCTACGTAAAGTAACATCGTTTCTCTATAAAACTCTTAACGCTATTTGAACTTCAAAGAGGTTAATAGAAAAAGCCCTTGTTAAGTTGCTAAAAGATTTATCGGACGCGTGTTTTGGCCGTAAACTGATACAGTACCTTATAAATAGGCTTACAAGGGTAAACGATCTTTCTCTACATCTACTGGCTTAGTTTGGAATTCAATAAATACACGACAACCTTCGATGTAGGTAGGATAAAAAGGAAAAACAATTTCGCTTATTTGATTGTAGTACATTTTTTCTTGTAAACACTGTTGTTGTACTAATATTTTGGGTAGTAGTTAGTTTTAAGTGGAGTAAAGATGTTACTTTACAGAATCCATATATTTACTAGCTGTAACCCGCTGTTTTACCCGCGTTAACTTCACTTATATTGGTAGCATCATAATGGTTTATAGTCTCTAATTGTACCAACTTTTTTTGATAAAAGGGCTATCCAACACTAAATATTTTTTCACTTCGAACCAATAGTTCCTTACATTAGCACCTTCTACAACTAAACGAACAATGTCTTCAGCTTTATAATAATCATAATTAGTATAGATTCGCCTACTAAATATTACGAGTATAATAGTTGCACAGTATATAATGAGTACTAGCGTAATAGTAGATACAATTCCATTTTCAAAGTTCAAACTCGCTCAAAGTTCAAAGTTACTTTCTAAGTTGAGTGAACTATGATTCCATAGCAACAATACTCGCCATAAAAGACTAAGCCTTAGAACAGATACAAATCTGAACTCTCATTTTCTAAGCCGATTGTGAACTAACTAGGCTTAGCTTCTCCCGAAATTATGTCATCATAAGCTTTATGTGTAACATAATAAGGTTTCAATTTAAGTGGCAAGATTACATGGGCCTTTTATATGGAAATTATTTGTGACTAGCGGCGTTTCGCGGTTTTACCCGCGTGGTTCCCGTTCCCGTGGGAATACAATATTAGATAGAAGATAATGCGTATGTTACTCAGTGTTAATGTAGCTTTTTAATGGTGATATCGGCACAGTAGTTTTTGAGTTTATTAATGAATAATTTGTAATGACAAACATACAAATCTTTCCTCTTTATATAGGGTAGATATGAAAACCTTTTACTTGGAATTTATCTATAATATGAACTTGAATCAATATTACACCCACTACATGTTACAAGTTAAAGTTTGTTTGTTCAGGGTAATCTTACAAACTTTAGTACGGATTTCTGGGGGTTATTTTAGTATGGAATATAGATGTAAGGAAATGGATCTTTGTCATGGATCTACTAAAAATAGGTCCATAATCTTTGTGTATAAAATTACGATGGCGCCGACAGCTAAAACAAATGACTGTATAGACTTTTTTCTCTATGCGTTTGTTTGTTGCTTTGTGTAGCATTGTTCTAGACCTAAAATACAAGTTTTGATATTGTTTTTATTAATGAAAGAGCCATAACTATAAAACTTTTGTATATTTTTATGTTTTCAATACAATTTGAAGATATTTTCTATCAAACTACAATGACGTCATTGTATTATGACGTCTAAAACGAACGTATTAGCTTTCGTGAAACCTTATGACTTACAATCTTCATTAGTAAAATTGCATTGGTACGAAGTAGGGGTAAATAAAAAATACAATCTCTCAGTAACAGTTATTTGACTATTTTTAGTCTTAAAATGTTTATCAAAATTAGGATCAATCACAAAAAATAAGGCCAACTGAGTTTCTTGTCAGTTATTCTTAGGAGAGAGCTCATTCTACTAATGGTCAATTTAGTTATAACAATTTGTTGCCTCTTTTTTTTCATTATTTTATTTTCAGAGCTTTTGGCTCAGTTTTTAGTCCAAACTTTTTCTGTTAGCTGAAGTTTGAATCCAGAATTGTGCCGGACTAAGGCACTGATCTAACCAACTGAACATCTCGTAAAAGTAAAAGTTTAAATTTATAAAAAAGTAAAAACTTGAAAAGTTGGGAAATTCTCTATCTGTCACCTCTTCTTGAGTACAAAAAATTACTTATAAATCAACTGTCTCAAAGTACAAAAATAGGTAAAGGAGGTAAATATCAGTATTAAAATAAAAGAACTGCATCTTCCATTAAAACAGTTAGCAAAAAATCATTCTAGAAAGTTTCAAAGAGTTTTATTTCAAGCAATTTTAGTTTTAATGCATAATGGATTTGAACTGAACCCGTTTTATTTGAACAGAGAGTTACTCGTACCGATAGTTCGAGTTGATACTTGTTTATTTAGTTATCGTTCTTTTTATTAATGTCAAAGATATTTGCTATATTAGTATTACTTTTGGTATTCAAATATTGGAGATAACTTTATTTGTGTTTATATGTATAATGTTATTTAATAGACGAGCGAAATCCCTCCACTATTAATCTATTACCATAATCGATAGAACATTTCTGATAACAATTAGACATTATTTTATCGATAAAAAGATAGCTATAATTACTTACCATAAAAATCTCACTATTGTCAAAAATATTCCATTCCAAAACCAAAATAAACGATTCTATTGTTATTTCATCGAAAACAAAAGTTTTAAATAGGTTTGCCCCGAATTGCTATTTGTCTTCGCGGTTGTTGACGTCTTTTAACTGCTTGTAACCAGATATAGCCGGATATTACCCGTAAAATATGGGTCAGGATAAGGATAAAGAAAAGTTTTCTTATCTAAACATCCGCGATAATGGAAGCGTTTATAGCCTAACATTTTCGAATAGCATAGGAATATTTGTAGGTGGACGTTACCGCAGATCATACAATACTAAAACGATGAAGTCTAAATTAAGTAGTTAGTAATATCGAAGTGATAATTTGTTCTAAAAAACGATTACCACTTCTAACAGTACATACTATTACTTATCTATGTAAGTGGTAATGGTACTGGTGGGTAATATATCATGAGTTTCTTTCTTTGCTAACGTCCCCGATTTTTGTCGTCATAATTGACAGTTCTACGTGTAGTTATAGAATTCAAATGATAAATCATCGCAGCACGCACAAAGGACTTAATTTAGAGAAGTCTTGTTTTGTTTTGGAAAACTACCCTCTTGCATCCGAAACATAACATAATATAATCATTCACTTCATCATCTCATAATAGTAACTGACCCCTAACTAAGGTCGAAGCTTGTATCTAGGGTATCAGAAACTACGCACACACTCATTCACACACCCAGACCGAGATAAAAAATTGTGGTTCAAACAAATATTCACCCCGCGCGGGAATCGAACCCGCAACCTTACGGATGGCAGTCCGGCATGGTGACCACTCTGCCATCGAGGTCGTCAACAACTTACAAAGAACGTATTCTTAGAAGAATTAATTAGCGAAGGCTTTCCTTTACACTTTGGTAGACATAAGGAATTTTGATTGCGATGAACAAAGAAATAGCAATTTATTTTACTTGTTGTTCTTTCATCAACATGTTATTTTTAAATGAGTGAATCTTTTTATCTTTATTAATAGAACACTTTATAGAATATACGATAATGTTTATGGATTGATTTTTAAATACATGCTTTTTAAGACCCTATGTTTAGGTAATAGATAAGCTATAGACGCAAAAACTTATCCAAAAATCTAGCTTTTTTTATCTACGCTAACACTTTGGTTCAACAAAAATTGAGCCAGTTCACACAATGTGGACTGTATCGCTTCGGCCGTTTTCGAAACCTAAGCTTGAAACTAGTTTAGTAAGAAGAAAAAAAAATCTTCTTACAAAACTGGTTTCATGGTTTATATACAAAACTTTTTTAATACTGACCTATAAATACTATAAATTTAATTAAATTTTCCGTCAATAATTCACAAAATACTAATTACAGATACACGAAACAAACATTGTTGCAATCCCATTGAAATGTTTACCCCTAAATCAATCGAAACAAAATTAATTCTGAGCTAATTCCGGTTCAGAACGATCCATAATTCAATTGCTATCATCTGTATTTATGTACCCTTTATTCGAGTATGTGGGATCGGATTTCGTTGATATAATTATTAAATAACAAAGCATTAATACAATATTATAGGTATTAGCTGTATTTTTGTTTTGTAATTATTTATATTTTGGTCATCATTATCAGTTCATACTTCATACATGGTGATACAGGGTGATTATTTCGATACCTAAAATAAAACAAAAAATATCTTAGCAAACCGGCTTACTGACTATCATTCGAAAATCTCACGGAAGAAAAACTGTCAACTGTCACTGATAATTCAGCAAAACTATGTGACAAAGTATGTTTTAAATAAACACATCTCACTCAAAACTATAAAAAATATTTTCAAAAAACCTCGATATTTTTCTCTACTAATTAAAAAAAACTATTAGCTTAAGATGTCTCGGAATTACGCGAACACTAAACCTTGCAATAAAAGTACTTGTAAACGGATTAAATTCAGTTTCATTTTGTTAAACATTTCTATCAATTAAAACTTTAAACTGGATATAATTAAACCGCGAATTTAATCTGTTTAAAGTCGTTAATTTCAATCGTTATTATGTTTTGTAGTTGTTTCATTTGACAACGGTTAATGAAATATGAGAAAGCTAGGTAGAGTCAAATATGTGCCTAGCAACTAGATAAATGTATAATAAGTATTAGGTCTTCTTGACTATATTTGCAGGGTTATATCCACTATTTAAACGAACATTTGTTCATAATTTTTTTAACTGAATTACAGCGTAGTTTTTGCGTGACGAAACGAAACGTGGAAAAACATCGATATAAGTTTGTTATGGCTTTGGTTCCTCTAGTAAAGACAACTAATTTTAGACATTATCTTAAAAATCTACAATGTACAGACGAATGATTTAATAAAAAATACACTACCTTTTCAAAATCTTTACTAATATAATATTCTATAAAAGCGACACTTCACTCGTTTCAAACTTTTAGTTCATAATCCTATCTATCCAGTTCGCTACGTGATAAGTAGTTGAAAGTTTAAGTAATGATGACGTTCAAACTTCGATCTCGATGCAAACTCTTCCGCTTAAATTGTAAAGTTATACAGGCAGAAATAACCGCAAAAGGAAGGCCCCAAATAATTTGAGTAATTATTGTGTTCTGAGATGTATTTTGAAGTACTTCAAATACTATTTGGTGTATTTTGTTGGCTTTATTTAAAATCTTAATACATAATTATGCATTGTTAGAGCTTAAAAAAACAAAGTCAGTATGCGCAGATAATGATTTTTAGGCCGAGAAAGTGCAGGTTTTGTTTTGTATTTATGACATAGGGAAAAAACGTGTCTCATTATAACCCATAAATCCCTGAAACTTAGTGAAAATCACAAATGCGTTTGACGTCATATTATAAATGCAATATGGCTGACTCCTAAAGATGGCGGACTAGTTGTTTTTAAACATAAACCAAAAGGTTGTTTTTGAAAATACTAAATTAATTTTACATACTTTTGAATTAATTAATTTGTTTTGACCTATTAATTAAAAGTAACAGTATCATTAATTTTGTTTGTTCAGTGAAAATTATATAGCAACATAGTTAATGTAATTCAAACCGCAACATTTGAGCTTGTACACAACTTTGTTCTTGTTTCTTGATTGGCTCGATACGGATCCTTATTTAGCCCCCAAATCATCCAAGGCATTGCCAATTACTTTTTTGTTGATTCACTCGGGAATAAGAGGGTATTTTTTATTCTTTTTGTTGGTTGGAATAATTGACAAACATGCTTTGTATTCTGAGACGAAGTAACACAAATGTCGTGTTTTCTTCTTTTATACGTCCGTTATTTATTGTACATAATGAATTTATTAGATATCTGATTATTTGGCTGTATAGACTTTATCATGATAATGACGTCACCGACCACATTGCTTTGTAAGCTTTGGTGAACATATATCAAACACGGTATCACACAAATAAAGTAAGCTCTCTGATTATTTGGCTATAAAAGTGCTTTTGCTGATAATGACGTCACCGACCGCATAGCTTTGTATGCTTGTGAACACGATCGCGCAAATAAAGAACTCGAAAGCGCAAATATGGCTACTTTCGCAACGTAGCCGTCAGCCGCTGTGGTACCGCTGCCTTGTCCCACTGATAATATAAACACAAATTGTATGCACATTATATTACGAGTATATTGTTCACACTCCTAATTCCCGTCCCGTTATAATACCGCCATTAAACATTGTCAACTCGACAACTAACGGGTTTGATAATTTATCTCTTTTATCAGATCAAGGCAAACAATTCTGGCATACAAATTGTTTTCTTTTGTCTAGTTTCATCGCTGTAGTTTATAATCTGTACTGTTAGGTTTTTTGTTCAAATTCATATGGTTACGTTTTGTTTTGGTGATAAGAGATTTAATTGTATGAAAATTATGATGTTATTGTTTTGTGTATGTAGACTTTCTCTTTTATAATTATATATTTTATACATACTATTCTATAATATAAAAATGAATCGCAAAATGTGTTGGTAAGCGCATAACTCAACAACGCCTGGATCAATTTCGATAATTCTTTTTTTTTGTGTTTGTTACTGTCAGGAGAAGGGTCTTATGTAAAAAAAATCTGGAAAATCAACGGGAAAATTGGACTATAAAGAGGAAAGATTTGATTGTTTGTTTGTAACGAATAGGCTTCGAAACTACTGAACCGATTTGAAAAATTATTTCACTAATGGAAAGCTAATTTATCAGTGCGTAACATAGGCTATATTTTATCCCCGTATTCCCATGGGAACGGGAACTACGTGAGTGAAACCGCGGGGCGCTATGTGTAAATATAATTCTGAAAGTTACGTTTAAAATGTTTGTTGCCTTGCCTAAAATTGCGCAGACGAATACGACACGTTATCTTTAGTTGTAAGTTTATAAAATTGTTTGGCTGGACTCTCAAACCTTCGGAACTACGTCTTATTTGGTGTTGGATAGCCCATTTATCAATACCATTATACCATTATAATATACCATTTTACGTAGTTAATTATACTTTGATGCCTCACTGATGTCAGGGCAGATAGCCAGTCAACGTAAAATATCTTTTTGCACAAAATTCCTTAAGGAAAATGAATACAATAAACGTTCCGTGCCACTCTTTTAAGCAATTGTAAGTCGTTCAACATTTTTCACCAAATCAAAATGTAAAGGGGCCTGATTTCACCAAAAGGGTTGCTCTATCTCCCGTGATTTCCCCATTGGTAGACAGATAACACTTTTTTGTTTATTTCTTTACAAAAAATCCTTTTCACTGTTTATTTTCGTTTTAGAAACTGAAAGAATATTCAAATTCTTTACTTAATTTCGAGGAATATCTTTGAAAGAATGGCGGTAAAGTATTTTAATTCAGAATTTTTAAGTTATTTTGCGGGTTTTTTGTATTTTCTTTTTAAATTAATTTAGTTTAGTATTTTAATTTTGTTATATTTGTTAACTTGCTTACTAATGTCTCTTTTTTGATACTATTTTAATACGAGTACATGAACCAAGACGGAAAAATCTTTTTTTTTCATAACTTTCTTTTATAAAATCGTAATATTTGAATACATACTAACCTACTTTCTGTAACGATTATTGTAATAGTCGTAAATCATAACATTCTTAACAAGTTTCCGTTTATTCCTCTTCAATCTACTAATATCATTAGCCAGAGAGACCTCCAGCAGAACGATACAACAAACCGATACTATTTCAAAACAACCGTTTAAAATAACAGCGCTAAATTATCTCAAAATAATGGAACACTATTATTAACAAGAAAATAGTCCATTGGTGTCACATAAAACATTAAAAGAATATAGTAACACGAGTATAGTATATAGTCGTACATCAAAAGGTAGAAGACGTATGGTTTTTATAATATTACAGTGTGACAGGCCGTGAAACATGAAGAAAATGTAGGGAGCACTTATCTTGACTTTATTTGATTTCAAATGGTGCGTTGACGTATTTATTCTAAAATGTGGTACAAAAAATATACTCGTTAGGTATGGAAGATGTGGTGTTTGTTTTAGCTATGTTTTATATTATGTATTGTATGTTATAATGTTAGCAGTTTTTTGCTATTAAACATCACTATTTCGTCCGTTTAGGTCCGTTGTACGAGCTGCGATATTTTTTATCCGACTTTTGAGTGTTCTGACTACCCCATAACGACTATCGATAGCTTAGCGTATCTAAATACAAACTTGTTTATTTACACAAATGTTTGACATGAAAATAAAAAATAAGCGAAGACCAACTATAACTTGTATTGCTTTTATAATTTAACTGACAGTCACAGAAAAAATGTATCAAATCTCATACCTGTATTCAATTTAAAACAGTTTTATTTCCACCCATACAAAACAAATACAAATATTTCGTAAAGAATTCGAAATGCAAAGAACATCTTGTAATACTAATAAATCTCGTGAATTGAGGTAAGCAGGTAATTCGTTGTGCAAAACGCTACAAGAGATACTGCACACAATTCCGTCAGTAGATCATTCAAACGTCGAGCATTAAGATTTACAAGCAAACTCTTATAATACATGAAACATGGCGGGCTACTGGTTGCTGTTATATTTTGGACATTGGGAGCACACGAGCCAACAGTTTACGACTATCTGATGAAAAGGTGGATGACAGAAACTATCTACCGCGGCTCAAACGAGCTCAAGGGTTAGGGGAACTAAAAGATGTGATGAAGACGGATGATGGGAGGGTATGATATGATACTTCTTAGAAGAGTCTTTAATGCTAAATGCATTTTTGAATTATGGAATGAGAGGAGATGGTGGACGGTACAAAGTAAGATGAAAGATATTCTGTTAGGGTATGGTGCTTCTACAGTCGAATGGTGATAATCACAGTAAGATCTACCACTAGAAAAAACGGTAATTCATATCCAATAAACAGTTTGAATCTGACTAATGCAGTCGAGATCAGTTTGATGATTTTGTTGAAGGAAGTCATTTCTAAGTAGCGAGTTGGAGTTTTACAAAAATAACTCGTATCTATATCCAAAGATTCACAGTGAAGGTTATCTAAATTAAGAAAACGCTGATATATTGTTTTACTGAAAGATTAGAGATTTTGTTTTATGGTGTTTGAAGAAGAACATTTTTCAAATAGTTTTTAAATTACTAAGGCTGTTTTTTTGCCATAAATTGTATACGCTATTTACTTACAGTTATCTCGGATTACACGGAATTAAAAATATTTTTGTGTAAACATTTCTTTACAAAGATACGAAGAGAAGATACATTCGTAAAAATGATGTACTTATCTGAAACATGACTTATACTTTTTTAAACTTTTAATACTATTTTCATAGCTTTTAGACATAATACATTGTAAATTATATTCAACTATCTAGTCTGACTTACAAATAGAATTTAACAAAAACAAGACTAACGCAAGTAAAAAAGTTCACAGCGAAGTTCCAGACGTATCTTCTCAAAACAAACTTTTCGAAGTCTATTAAACAGAGTCCATATTGACAAAATACTGGAAAAATAATAAAGTAAACAACACATTTTTAAGAAATAATGGGACGTCTTAAGTATATACGTACTTCAATATTAAAAGATTTGAAGTGTTATAACTGTATTTGTTATCACGATTCATCTTTCACAAATCCAGAAAATGCAATAAAATAACATTTCTACAAAAGAATATTAAATGGAACATAAATTTACAAATCCTCAAAAATTAATTGGTGTTTTTTCCTTGAAATATTAATTGGGTTTCGTTTAAGTATGACTGATTTAGAGTACTGTGCGAGTTACAATTACAAACAAACAAAATTGCTTCTGTAATGATGTGAAAACGTATTTAATGCGGAAAATTTGAAGCAATCTGTTTTAGTTTTTTATATACAACTTTAGGTTGAAAGCAAAAATAACCGACCTTTTACTAACCAATATTATGGATATGTGCATAGTTTCTGATACTCTAAATACAGCTAATGAACCTAGCAACACTGTCAAATATGTAATTGGCAGTTTTTTTGCTATTAGGTCTCCACTTTTGAGAAGCGCTCATGGCCCAGTTCTACCCGCAGATCACTTGTGATCTGTGCGGTTAAGCAACGTCTGGCACCGTCATGACTGTGATGGGTCGTTACTAAAAATGACTTTAAATTTCATGAGCATTTCCGTGCTTCGGAGGGCACGTAAAGCCGTCGGTCCCGGCTGTCGTACTAACATATTCGACAGTCGGTATGGGTAATTAGAGCCCTCAGAAGTCTAACATTTGGTTTAACCAAAAAATCTTGTATAGCCCTCTGGGTTGTGAACGTCTGATGGCAGTCGCTTCACGTAAAATACTGACATTCCGCCAAATCTGGTTAAACTGAAAACCGACCCCAAATAGACATGGGATTAAGGTTCGGAAAAGAGAGGTCTCTACCTTTGATGTGTATATTATTTAAAATTAACTTTTGGGGCTCTAATTACCCGTAAAAGCTACTGACCACGGAAACGTTCATGTTTAATATTTGAATCTTCCAATCGATCGATGACGCAAATAAATATAAAATGTTTTATTTTAAAAGCAATTCGTTTACATTGCCTGTTAGACGAACGAAGACGAATTAATATTTCTGTTCAATAAAGATACAAAATTCACTTTTTGAAATGTCAAACAATTGAATTCAGACAAGAGAAAGAGAATGTTTTTGAAATATTTATTTTTTCCTTTTTGCAAATACAAAGGAGTAAACAATATGAGAGAAAATAATGTATTAAAATATATGATAATACGTGTTTATTTTTATGTAAGTAAACGACCTTTGTCACTTTATGTTTGGTGTAGAATTTAATAGAAAGCAAATACACGATTATTTTGTGAAAGGAAATCTCGTTCCAGATTCAGGCATAGGTCCAAAGAGGGCAAACAACGTCCGAGAATTTCACTATTCATAACTTACTGATATTTTTATTAATTAACTTATACCTATTAAAAACTAAATATAATGCGAACGTCAGATTTGTAATGATTTTACGAGCTCTATATCACATTGTCAGCGTATTTGAGACTATAAAATGACGGTATAGAAATTTGAGCTTATGTTTAAACCAAGAGAGGTTTATAACATAACAAGAAATTGAAACACCGTTTTTCACAACCAAACATAGGAAACTTAACAAGAAAAACGTTTTAGAAACAAACTAAAATTTCGCAAACCAAAACCTCATAAAATTACCGCACACAATCCCATATTCCCTTCCCCAAAAGGTCATCACAAAATAAAACCAACGATTGTATTTATTTACTTTAATAATGTGACCTTCGTATAATTCGGCTGCTCTTTGACCGTGACACGTCATCGCGATACAGGGAGTGATCAATTTCTGACCAGTCGTAACGTTACACCAGTTACCTACGTAGAGGATCGTAAAAGATGGATTTCAGTGGAGTCTGTATACTGTAAGAAATAAGGGATTTTGGTGAGATAAATTTGTTTTGATTGTATTGAAATTTTTAGTATCTACAAGTAACTAAAAATGTCACTTACGAGTTGCGACGATATTGATATTATTGTCTTTTAGACTAGATCGCAAAGAAATCTGTTGTAGCAAACAGAATTTACTATTTCTTTCTTTGAATTATATAAATATTAAAATTAGGCAAGTAAATAAGGAGATATGTTGATATAATTTGTAATGGGAAACAGGTACTTATGTGATAATTAAAGTGGGTCAAAATCGCGCCCAAAGAAGTCGGTTACAAACATACAAACATACAGGTGAAGCTAATAAAAAGCGTGTAAAAATAACACAACATAATCATTCACTACATCATCTCATTAAAGAAACTGACCCCTATTTGAAGAAAGTAACTAGAAGACTTTTTTACATGGTATCGTATAGTATTTGTATACTCGTATACGGGCCCCCAGGGCCCCTTTTTCCCAGTTCCGGAGGGCCTTGATTGCCAATTAATCGATTAAAAGTCAATCTTGCGTAAAAGTACAGTCACCAGCAAACTGTTAATACGAATAAGTGTGAATCAAAGGATTTATATTTTCTGAACAATTTGAACAAACGCTGTTTAGATATAGAGCTGTTTTAGATATTATAAAAA
This sequence comes from Timandra comae, assembly GCA_958496195.1. Taxonomy (NCBI): domain Eukaryota; kingdom Metazoa; phylum Arthropoda; class Insecta; order Lepidoptera; family Geometridae; genus Timandra; species Timandra comae. Next base: position 10,021,648 of record OY292357.1, read on the forward strand.
GCAAACGTTACTGATTGACTGACTGATTTATCAACGAACAGCTCGCTTATTAGCCACTAGCTGCGCCCCGCGGTTTCACCCGCGTAGTTCCCGTTCCTCTGGGAATTTCGGGATAAAAGTATCCTATGTTCTTTCCCGGACCATAAGCTACCCCTGTACCAAATTTCAAGTCTATCGGTTCAGTAGTTTAGCCTTGAAAAGGTAACAGACAGACAGAGTTACTTTCGCATTTATAATATTAGTTAGGATTAGGATTTTGTATAGTAATAAATATTAATACAAATAACTATTTTATAACAAACAGCATAAGTTTCTAACTTGAACCGCTAAATAACTAGATATTTAGCTTTATGTATTTTTTATTGCGAGTAAATGGCGTAGGTGTGAACGGACGTTATGTTCAATCAAATCACATTGTTACGAGACGAGACACGTATTCTACGGACACGTTTCATAGCCTAATATAACCTAGAAACTATCTATAATAAAGCTAAAGAAAATACCTTCTGATGGTAAGAAAATACAATTGTTATATTTGTTAGTGGGTAGTTAGATTAGAATCTCTCTAACTTGGGGTTTTTCTGCGATATTTTTTGTTAAAGAAACAGCTGTTTATTAAAGTATACTTTTGAGAGATAGATTGCTAGCCGTAAACTTGAAGATGAAGTTAGTATGATAACCATGACCTACGGTTTATAATCCGGTCAAGATAAGCCAAACAATGTTAGTGAAGATGCATTAATTAACACGTTGCGGAAAATCAGTAAAATTGTTCAATACACAATTATAAATAAGGGAAGGATCATATCTGACGGAACATGCGTCGCGTATTATCGGTCGCGTAACGCCAGAACAGACAAATGTATAGAAAAAAATTGACCGTTCACACTCAACCTATTATACGTTAGTGCGTTGAGTGTGAACAGTCAAGTGATTTTCAGCCTGATGATGTTAATGAATGCACCGTCAAATTTTTATATTGACCGGTGTATTAACGTGACATCCGAAGTACAGAAACTGTTAAGAAAAGTCACTTCCAGTAATAACAATTCGTCACACTATAACTTGTTGTGGATCATAGCATTAAAAATTCGTATTATTTATTCTTACAAGTAAAGCCATTAGACAACGGTTGTATGAAATAAATATTAAAATGTTGAAGCACGTAATCGAAGACTAAGTCTACAATAAATTTGTAACAAGATAAAAACTTAAAGCAACTAATCTTCATTTAAAATAACTCGCAGTCTGGACTTTATTAATAAACTTTTTAAACCATTAATTATTCTTAATAAACAGTTGTTTTAAGTTTATGAATAAAAAGCAGTTTATTGAGGCTAATAGCGTATAATATTTCATTTCAAATCCCTTTGAAATAAATCACTTAGGGAAGGTTCATATCTGACGGAACATGCGTCGCGTATTATCGGTCGCGTAACGCCAGAACAGACAAATGTATAGAAAAACACTTGACCTTCAACACTAACGGCGTTCACACTCAACCGATATTACGTTAGTGCGTTGAGTGTGAACGGTCGTGTTTTTCTATACATTTGTCTGTACTGGCGTTACGCGACCGATAATACGCGACGCATGTTCCGTCAGATATGAACCTTCCCTTAAACGGATATTTATCGTGGATATATTTTGTTTTACTTTTTCTGACATTTCGGATTCTTTACAGAACCCGTAAGAGTTATTTCAATGTGTAGTGTTCGTGTAAATTAAAGAAATCAATATCCAATCCCTTTTTTAGGATAAATATAATACATGAGGTAAATTAAAATATGACCTTTCTAAAGATATGATTAGATTATTAAACTTAATAGATTACTTTACGAAGATTAACTTTATTGCATCCTTTTTAGCCGATGATTTTTCTACGAAAACATGGCTAGAATCGCATTGGACAGATAAAGTATAAGTTGGTAGCCGACTGCAGACAGCAGCGGCAGACCACACGTCGCCGCCTAACGTCATCATGACACTTCGCCGTCTGTTGCTCGGCGACGCGAAGCTAGCTTCATGTCACCCATTACGAATGTACATAATTTCATAGAAATACATAGAAACCAGTTGTGGCGCGGCGACGTGTGGTCTGCTACTGCTGGCTGCAGTCGGCTACCAACTTATACCTTTACTTATTTAAAAACAAAGAATTAAGTATAAGTAAAGTAGATAATTCTCATAAAAGTGAGACACCAATTTACTTTTACCTAAGGTCAAAGTACATAGAATCTCCACTCCGACACATGTGGGATCAGGGACTAATAACACCCATTTATTGTAAACAAGTTCACAAGAATTCCATTACAAAATTCAAGTTCAAGTTGAACCAAGAAAGTATCAAGATATCATTCTGAACCGAGAAAGTTTAACTCCCATAGGAAAACGAAATATTACCTTTACGACAGTGAATTTCGGTTCTTACAATATCAACTGTAAATAAAGTGTTTGTATGTGTGTTCTATGTGGCAATATATACATTTGATTATGTATGTATGAGCCAAACAAAGTGTCTATTTGTTAGAGTTATTTTTTTGATGATTTTTCCTTGTATGTAAGGAAATTTCTGCTTCTTAGGGTACCGTAACTAAAGAATACCAACTAATGTTTACTAGTGCTAAGAGTATGCTACTTTTCATGGTAGTATAATTGCAATGGCGCAATGAATGATGGGGGCTACAAGAAATTACTAAAAAATAAGAAAAAATATATTTTATAAAATTTCTTTTATACTCTTTCGAATTTACCAAAATATGTATGGTACTATAATACATGGATGTATATCATCACTACATAGTATAAACCAAAGTCACTTTCTCTGTCCCTATGTTCCTATGTAGGTTTAGATCTTTAAAACTACGCAACGGATTTTGATGCGGTTTTTTTATGAATAGAGTGATTCAAGAGGAAGGTTTTTAGCATAATTTTATCCCTGAATTATCAAGGGAGCGGGAACTACGCGGATGAAACCGCTGGGCACTTCTAGTACATTTATACACCCCTATTTTGAATTCGAGATACTTAATCACACAGCTAATGTAAACGACGGGTGACAATATAATAGTGAAGAATCTCGCCGTATTTTATTGTTATTCTACACCGAACAACAGGCGAACAGTGCGATACACAGCTGAGCGCGGTCATCCCGAGCCGTTACAGAATACTTGATAGCTAGATTGCCGTCTGGTGATACGGCATTTATTTGGTATTTTTTAAAGATAAGTAATCGACTATCATTTTTGATATTTTTATTAGATATATGGATTCAGTTACTGCTACAGATATTATGATTTTAATAAGTCCCATCATTTCAAAATAGGGGTGTATAATACAAGTAGGTAAGTCAATATAATACGTTTAAACGAACCCGGGTGTAAAAAACCGATTCACACTTGACTGGTTTTTCACAACTGTCAAGAGATTCAAAATAAACTCGTACAATAGTTTTTATTGGGCAATTGTTTGTTCTCAGGATAGGTTTAAGTAAATTATTCATAAGGTAAATTTCTTTTACGCGAATTTTCTTCTACTTTTGACATTGATATTTAATGTAGCTACTGAATGTGGTCGCAAGGGAACTGAAATAAAAATTGTTGGTCTTGTGACGAATTTTGTCACCTTTATTCGATTTTAAGGTAGTACCTATAACATATTATATACATTATACCTAATCTCAAATTATATAAACTATACAACAGTTCATCCGTGATCATAGCGCTTGCAACAGCGTCGAAATATCGCTAACTCGAAATAAATAATATACATGGTGAATCCCGTCAATCATAATAATTTGAGTGCTAATAACCAACTATAAAAAATACCTATACATAATATATATCATATAGTACTGTAATGATTTTGTTTCAACTTGTATCGCTTGGTCCGGGTATTAAACCTGGGACTTCAAGTTTGGTAGGCAGGTACAAGCCCTTAGACTAGGTAGTCTAGCTAGACGGTCCAAATTTCACATAATTCAAATAAACTATGTGAAATTTATAAAGCACTTTATATTCTAATTTTTAACGGGTTTAGTGATAAGTAAAACTGAGAGGGTCTGCGGACTAGATAGATGGTTAATTTATTAAATTTAATGGTTAACTTAAGTGGGAGCCGCGGGATAAACTTTGTGCTGGATCGACCCTTATGAAGTTAAGTGGCACGGCGAATGGTTCACCAGTTAAAATCTATACTGAGATAAAGATAATGGCAATAATGAAAAGTAGTGTAAGTAAAAAAACATCTTAGGAAGAAAGATTCCATTAGAAAAAAAATAGCTAACTTGTCCAGCAGTAAGTTAACATTCAAAATAAACAAAGAGTTCATTGTTGCAAAATTTACAGGTCTTAATCGCGTATAACATTTTTATTAATTACCTCGACGTTTCGACCGGGTTACACCGATCGTGGTCACGAGAAGACCGAATCGCGAAATGTAAAACAAAATACAACCACGACAAAAATCCGTTTAAGTGTTTTATTTCAACGAATCGCGAAAGTTTAAAAAGTGTATTAACAAGAGTATTTTGAAGCGATCAAAATTGACCTGCAATGTTTCGTCAAGGAACAAAACATTGTTACAATAATCGCTCATTTAACCCATTAAAATAATGATTATTAAATGCACCATTGTATTTATTGTTTACAATTCAAATTACTGACTTCATTATTATTCTAAGCGTTACAATAACCAGAATATAATTCAATGTTTGCTACACTATAGAGGCGACTATCAATCATTACCAAGTATTTTTATTGAAAAGTATTTTTAATTTAAATCGTGAATGAGACTGTTTTCAAAAGCCTTTATTAAGTTCTTTGTGTTCAAAATTAATGAGTAAAAAATAACTGACAACTATTCAGAGTACAATTACCTTATTATAAGATCTATTTATCATTTTTATAACTTAGTGAAAGAAATTTAATTCATCTTATTGATCAAAGTCATTCATAAATCAAGCTAAAACTCTAAAACGGCTTGGCCGATTTGAATAACTTAGTACCCTAATGGGCATCCATTAGGGCATACAAATACACTTTGCGGCGAGAGTAGAGCATAGTCTACTATCACTTCAAGTTTAGAAACTAATAAGATTACAATACTCTAGTTTTTATCAAAATCGGCATCCAAAACTGCAAAATCTATAAGTACTAATATTATAAAGCTGAAGAATTCGTTTGGTTGCACGCGCTAATCTCAGGAACTACTGTTCCGGTTTGAAAAATTCTTTCAGGTTTAGATAGCCCATTCATCGAGGAAAGCTATAAGCTATATAACAACACGCTACTATCAATAGGAGAGGAGCTAACGCGGGTTAAACCGCGGGCCACAGCTAGTTGTAGAGAAAATTGAAGTACTAGAAAGTACTTATTACTACCTACTCCACCGTTTGCAGCGTTTAGAGTCTAGATGATCGGACAAACCGATAGACTTTTTATGTTCTTACAACTAGTTGAATTACCTACCATAATCTTCTCAAGCAAAGCCATAAATAACACCAACTCATTTATAATTATGCATACTTTAATATCAGCCTAACAATATACACTAATGCATTTTATTACTCACATAACTGGCTGCCTAAGTGCTTTAATATCTAGTATTATGATGAAGGAAAATATGCCACTTCGTCACCGGTCTGCCTTCGTACTGAAGTTAAGAGAGCCTTGATCTAACGCTCTGGGTCATTGCTGGTTAGGTGTATTGTAATTTTAAAAGTATGATATTATAATCATAATGATTTCTTTAATATAATCACATAATCTATCTATCTTCTATATATACAGGGTGTCCGGGCATCGATGTCGGATACTTTAAGGGAGTAAAATATGGTATTTTTTATCGACAAATCACGATTCAAATTTTCTCTAGCTACCTCCATTACAAAATGGCAGCCATTTTGTTTTTTTCAACTCGACGCGCGGGTGCTTGTACTGATTTAGTCATTGCTATCCATGTAAACGTCTTAGGAAGATAAAAGATGTCTCATTTGAAAGTAAATAATGTAGGGTATTATTGAATGTAAGATTTTATTCCATTTCTTAATTATAAAATAACAAAAAATCATTACAAAAATAAAAATCAGTATTTTTTTACAGATTTTTTCTGCATTTTTTTAATTTTTGTTAAAATTTGACCCATTAACCTACGTTTTTCATCTTGTTTTTTGATAGTAAAGAATATTTACTTAAAAAAGAATCATACATCTTATAGCCTTATGTATGATAGTTCTAAAGTTACGATGGTTTGAATATGATCCTTAGCCAAGAAAATCGTCTCGTATTGCGAGGAGTGCTCGACGTGCTCGCCCATGGGACTGCGTTGTTGGGATTATCTGACTTGGACTATTATTAAGTCCGTCTAAGTGAAGGTAATTGATCAAAAATGCTACATTTTATTCCATATCTTTATCAAAAAATAACAAAAGAGGATGATAAAAACAAAAACAATTATGTGTTTTCGTAATTTTTTTAGATTATTTGTCTTTTTCTTAAAAAATGACCATTAAGCTACTTGTTTTTTTGTTTTTGATAGTACAGCATATTTACATAGGGTATCTATGATAGTTCAATAGGTTAGACAGTTTGAATATGACCCTTAGCCATACAGTCCCACGGACGAGTAATCCTGGGAATGCGAGGCGATTTTCACGGTTAAGGGTCATATTCAAACCTCCGTAACTTTTGAACTATCATACATAGGGCTAAAAAAAGGCCTGGCTTATTTTTGAGTAAATATCCTGTACTATTAATAAACAACAAAAAAAATTTAGCCTTATTGGTCAGTTTTTAAGAAAAAGACAAATAATCTAAAAAATATACGAAAACACATAATGGTTTTTGTTTTTATCATCCTCTTTTGTTATTTTATGATAAAGATATGGAATAAAATGTAGCATTTTTTGATAAACTACCTTCACTTAGACGGACTAAATAATAGTCCTAGTCAGATAATCCCAACAACGCAGTCCCATGGGCGAGCACTCCTCGCAATACGAGACGATTTTCTTGGCTAAGGATCATATTCAAACCATCGTAACTTTAGAACTATCATACATAAGGCTATAAGATGTATGATTCTTTTTTAAGTAAATATTCTTTACTATCAAAAAACAAGATGAAAAACGTAGGTTAATGGGTCAAATTTTAACAAAAATTAAAAAAATGCAGAAAAAATCTGTAAAAAAATACTGATTTTTATTTTTGTAATGATTTTTTGTTATTTTATAATTAAGAAATGGAATAAAATCCTACATTCAATAATAACCTACATTATTTACTTTCAAATGAGACATCTTTTATCTTCCTAAGACGTTTACATGGATAGCAATGACTAAATCAGTACAAGCACCCGCGCGTCGAGTTGAAAAAAACAAAATGGCTGCCATTTTGTAATGGAGGTAGCTAGAGAAAATTGGAATCGTGATTTGTCGATAAAAAATACCATATTTTACTCCCTTAAAGTATCCGACATCGATGCCCGGGGTCCCTGTATATTTATGTATATCTAAAACGCTTCCGTTACTGAGTGATGTACTGACTGACAGACAACGCACAGCCGAAACTACTGGTCGTACAGAGCTGAAATTTGGCACGTGTGTTTGTAGGAGGGAGTAGGCTACCACTAAGAGAGGATTTTTGGGAATTCCCCCCTCCCCCTAGTTGGAGAAAAGGGGGTTAATTGAAAACTACGCGGTGAAACCGAGGGGCGCTGCTTGTATAAAATAATCAGTTTCCTTTTTTGTAGAGGGAGAAGGAATATATCTTATTAATCTTATTCGTAGAAGCTTTGATGCGTGTAATACAAAATAAGGTAAACAAATGTAATACAGACTTGTTTATTTAGACTTAGGGCATAAAAAGTAATCCCACATAATAATAAACCTTAATAATATCAGAGATTTATATAAATTTTTCTTCGTCAGCAATACTTTAGCAAAACAATGTGATATATCTTGGATATAAAAATCTTTATTAGTCTACAGCTACACTAATATCTAATATATAAAATTCTCGTGTCACAGTTTTCGTTGCCATACTCCTCCGAAACGGCTTGACCGATTGTCATGAAATTTTGTGAGCATATTCAATAGGTCTGAGAATCGGCCAACATCTATTTTTCATCCCGAAATTCCCACGGGAACGAGAACTACGCGTGTGAAACCGCGGGGCGCAGTTAGTATGTATTATATATATACGAGTATATCTATACTAATATTATAAATAAGTAGTTTGTGTTTGTTAAATTGTAAGGGATTTCAATTCAATTCTTTCACTCATGGAAAGCTAATTTATCAGTGTGTAACATAGGCTATATTTTATCCCTGTATTCACACGGGAACGGGAACTACGCGGGTGAAACCGCGGGGCGCTGCCAGTAATAATATAGTAATATTATAAAGACGAAAGATTTGATTGTTTGTTTGTATGTTTGTTTGTAACCAATAGGCTCCGAAACTACTGGTCCGATTTCAAAAATTCTTTCACTATTGGACAGCCACATTATCCCGGAGTGTCATAGGCTATTTTATATTTACGCGGGTGAAACCGCGGTGCGCTGCTAGTAATATTATAAAGCGGAAAGATTTGTTTGTTTGTAACGAATAGGCTCCGAAACTATGAACCGATTTCAAAAAATCTTTCACCATTAGAAAGCTACATTCACCTTGAGTGACATAGGCTATATTTTATCCCCATATTCCCACGGGAACGGGAACTACGCGGGTGAAACCGCGTGGTGCTACTAGTCTACATATAAACACATATTCTTCTTCATTAAAAGAACACATATTCATTAAAAGTAATGAATCTAGTTTCATTTTAATTGTAGTTTATTTTCACATGTAATGTATTAATTTTACTCCATATTTGTAACGTAAATAGTTGCGCCCCGTGGTTTTACCCGCATGAATCCCGATCCCATGGGAATTTCGGGATAAAAAGTATCCTATGTGTTATTCCTAGTTATAAGGAACATCTGTACCAAATGTAATCTAAATCGATACAGTAGCTTTTGCGTGAAAGAGTAACAAACATCCAAACTCACAAACATACAAACTTTCGCATTTATAGTAGTAGCAGGATAAAACCTGTAATTTTCTATTTAAATTCATAAGGTCGACGTTTTTGCATATCGAATGAGAATTTGAATATTAATTTGAGATCTGTTTAGTGCTAGTACGATATTAATTCTATTACGGTTTGGAGTCGATAGAATACTAATTTTAGTATACTCGTACTTTTCATGGTCAGGACTTTTTAATAACATTTTATCGAGTTGCGTAGTCAACAAGGAATTTTGTACATGAAAATTTGTGTTTTAGGGGTCCGTACCCAAAGGCTAAAAACGGGACCTTATTACTGAGACTTCGCTGTCCGGCCGTCCATCCGTCTGTCACCAGGCTGTATTTCGAGAACGGTGATAGCTAGACAGTTGACATTTTCACAGATGATGTATTTCTATTGCCGCTATAACAAAAATTCTAAAAACAAAATAAATATTTAAGAGGACTCCCATACAACAAACACGTTTTGGAACGAAGTTCCTTATCGCGCGTTGCGAAAGGGGGCTGGACGGAAAAAAATCTTACGAAAAGTTGCACGACACTTTTTTCAAATTTCGAACAGCGCGCGTTTATTTTATAATTATTAAAAAGGTTGGTTACCTATGGCTAACTTTTTCGATTCTATTTTTGAATTTATTTTCTTCTTATTTTGACCATTGACATTAATACTTATTTACATAGAATAAGGATCACGACCAATATTCTTTCATATATTATCTAAGCTTATTTATGTAACTTCGTTCCTACCTGGTGTCCCACGACACCACACTCGGTCTTTTTTTGCCTATTTTTGTTACGGAACCCTTCGTGCGCGAGTCCAACTCACACTTGGCCGTTTTTTTATATTCTTCTTAATACCAGCTTTAGTGTATTTCAAATATTTAAGGTTTCTGAATATTGTATACGACCCATTAAATCCCAGCTAAGAGTAAATGTTAAATGTATAATATTAGCATTATCTCTTTATGATTGAATGAACGTTGCTTCGACAATGAATACAATGTATGTGTACTTATTTGTTTACTTTGGTTAAATTCTTTAGAAAGTTTATGCTAAACGTCTCTTTACTTATTCTGTAGCCAATATTTGTGAAAACTTTTAATTGGGTTTCCGTAAGACTCTAATCAATTAAAATTATGTTTTAGGTTTTACTGCAAGTTTAAAATAAAATAAATCATTATACTACTTGCAAACCTTTTTTTTCTAAGCCTATGTCTTACAGAAGTCGGGTTTTGGTTTAACCAGATTTAGTTGAATGTCAGTAATTTATGTAGAACAAGTAACTTCTATAAAATTAATTATGTTACTAAAGATGAATCAAAAACACTAAGGGCCTATTTGAGTATCTTCAAGTAAAGTTCCGATTACCTACTCACACGTTTTGTCTTTATCAATTGTTATAAAGTAAGAAAGAGACACAAATCTTGGTGAGTAATGTTACTTGAAAGTCCTGAAATAGGCCCTAAGTATTTATTCTTTGATTTACACAAACACTACATTATTGAACTAAGTATTTGTTGTCCTAAATTGTAAATATTTGCTTACAATAAAAAACTAATAAACATTTAAAAATTAGAATTGGAATCCGAATGGCTATTGGAACCAATAATAATGTCTGTATGTCTGTGAATCTGGTTCATCGGGACAGATATGTGCGCTAGAAAATTTAGATTATTTTTAGAAGTATTTATTTTAGACTACACCTAGACGTGTCTATCAATACAACGCGTTTGATGTTTGTATTATACTAATTGAATTTTCTTAATATTTTTACCTGAATTTATTAATGCTTTTAATACATTTCTTTTGTAACTAAAAGCTTGAGGTATCTATCCCATTATGTGTGCTAAAAGTGTGTGTGAATGAATGAGTGCGTAGTTTCTGGCACCCTAGAAGTTTCGAACTTAGTTAGGGTAAGTTACTATAATGAGATGATGTAGAGAATGATTATGTTATGTTAAAAAAGTGGGTTATTTGAAGTTTGATAAAATCTTTATTTAAATTTTCTCCTTTGCAAACTAAATCGGCAATTGTTAGAAAGTGAATGTGGATGTACACATGCCACCAAAGTTAAGTGGTAAAGCTTAACTTGAGAGGTATATGTTCAGCTGTATTGTTTTAAAGACACAACAGTTGTTTTCGTAAATTGGTCCATTAGATTCTAAGGTAGAGTAAAAACCACTGGGTAGAGGTAGAAGAATGAAAGAAGAAGTGTGAAAGAATATTCGGAAGTACTTCTCTTGCCCAATGATTACAATCGATCCATTTTTGAAAAATGGTTAAACTTGTTGACATGCAGGTGCAGAACCCAAGTCAAGACGTAATTTAAATTAGCTGATTCTAAATCTAGCTGTCTAAAACTAAAGTCTTATTATCTTTGTTCATATTAATCAACATTAAATCTAAGAGGGATATCAGAGCGCACTTAACCGTACCACTGGTGTTCGCCAACAGAGTTGTGGTAGGTCCATTTCCGGCCATCCATAATCTATGAAGCGTAACATTACCCATGCTAACTAAAGCGGTATAATCTTACAAATTTGTCGTCCAAGGCCCTAACCGCCTTCCGGAAATTAATCCTTAATTGATAATTTATTGGGCAGACATTTCGATCCTACTTGAAGCTTTATTGGCTGGCAAATCATTTATTTCGAAATAAATTAGGCAATTGTATTTGAAAACCCTTTTGGTTTCAGTCGAATTAATTATGGATTGTTAATCAATCATGAATGACCTAGAAACGTACTTTACTTGTTTAAGTTTTCATTAAATGTCACTTTCAATTTGGAATTTGAATTAGGTTCTCCAAACCAATAATCGCGCTTACAATTCGATCTGAGGCGTGGACTATTTACAAATTCAAGAATAATTAACTCCATAGATCTACATTATTATAAACCAGGTTTGGTTGCTAAGAAAACTTTCATATTTAAAGTATTCACGATGTTAAAGATCAGATTAATGAACTTGTATGAAATACAATTTAAAGGTCGGCTAAGAATAAGCTACATGATCATATCATCTACATTTGAAAACGTGCAATATTTAAGCAGATCAAGCCAATGGCTGGGTCTACACCGGACGATCCATCGCGCTCCGATCGCGCGAGGCAGCAAGCAACGCGATCCAAATGTAGCAGGCGGTGTTGTATGGGCCTCGCGCGATCCACGCCATCCACACCACCCGCATCTTTGAATCGCGCTTCTGCCTCGCGCGATTGGAGCGCGGTGGATCATCCTCTGTGGACCCGGCTATTTAGTTCGACTTGAAGTATAGTTCAATCTGCTACTTTCATAAGGCGAGTGTGATGGAGAAATTATCTACCTCTCCTACTTTTCATTTTAATTCTCACTTTTTGGAATTGATGGAGACGAAAGTTACATAACATCGTGACACCATATTTTCCCCCTATCATTACAAAAGAAGTTGAACCAATGACCCCAAACACAAAAGTGCGGTACCTGTTAAATTACAGCAGCAAAAATAAAGAAGCGAAAAGGATTAACGCCATATTTTTTATAGCACAGAAACGAAAAAAGATGGCTGCTAAATTAATAAGCTTTGGAGTTAATTAATTTAGCAGGCATCCCGTAAATCCAACACACGTTTGTGGAATATAAAAATCCATTTGGCTCATATGCTTGGCCTTTGTAGAAAATCAGGGTTAACAACCACTTAAGCCGGGAACACATCAACGTTTATGATCCGACCTATAGAACTCAATCATCGTATTCTCCATTGTTTGATTGATATTTGCTAAGGGTTTCCTAAATGATAGTAACGTTACTTGAGATGAAAGGGAAGAACGTAATAAGCGATCTTATTGTAAGGTACATAAACTTGTATTGTATCTGTAAACACCATGTTTCTAAAGCCTTTTCGATAATGGGCAACAGGCATAATATTTACTTATGTTAGAAAGTTAGTTTTATTTACTTGCGTATTATTCTTCTTTGACTTACAATGTATTTGTAAATTCTTGTTCATACCTGTAACAGAAAAATAACTAAATTTTAATATCAAAATTCATATTTTTCAAAAGAGGATGACAAAGCGCCCTTTCTAGAAGTATGGCTAACTAAAATCTCTAGAAAGCTAAACTTTATAACCGAAATGCTAAAAACCTATCCTTCAAACTTTGCGCGAACAAAGCCAGAGGCTATAATAAAACTTGTTCCAAATACTTTGCTTGACTTGTTTCGTTAAAATGGATTGTTTAATATTACTTTTTGAGTTGAAAAATAAGATTTTTTATTAAATTTTGTTACAAGAATATCAACGTTATCTAGATCGGTTCAATTCCCAAAGTTCAGATCTAGGACACCTCTTTGTCACGATGTTTTCTCAAACATTTTCTTTAGAAATTGAATACATTTTCATTTTACCTTCAGAAAAATACAAGGTTCAGATAAAAAAGGTATCAATGTCAATGTGTAAAGTAATTTCGATAACTCAATCATACCTTGGAAATGTGTTTATTTAAAATGTATTTTGTGTTTGTTAAAATGTTATTTTCGTGTATTTTTTACTTAAAAATATATAAAATGTAATATAATTATAAAAGTTAGTTAGGGGACTATGTTTTCTTTGAGAATAGGAATATTTTATGGCGTACGAACTGGTACAATTATTGTTAAAACTTTAAATAACTAACTATAAGTATATAGTACTAGCAGCGCCCCGCGGTTTCTCCCGCGTAGTTCCCGTTCCCGTAGGAATATGGGGATACAATTATACTAAAAACCTTTCCACTGAATCACTCTATCTATTAAAACAAACCGCATCTAAATCCGTTGCGTATTTTTAAAGATCTAAGCATAAATAGGGACATAGGGACAGAGAAAGCGACTTTGTTTTATATGTACTATGTAGTGATTAGTAAGTAATACTCTTCACTTTCACTGCTAGCGCTCTGCCCTCCTTCAACAAGCTGCTCATCAGTCTGCGGAGTCCTGCCAGAAACAAACCTTCTAATCCTCCAAGAAAATTGGTTTAGGTATGGTGTTTAAACATTTTAATAATATAGGTTTGTATTTGTATTTTAATTAAGTACTTATCACTAACAAATCATAAATGTTATTCTTTACATAATGATAATAAAACAATATATTAATTTTATTTGAATACTACGATAGAGAATAAAAATATTTGTTTAAAAAATATATGCTCGTTATGTAGGTCAGCAGAGTATCTTTAGATTGGCGACATCGCGTATGAGGTGAATGACTTCAGCTAAAAATAAACATCTACAATAATTTAAAAGATATTTCGATACTGAATTTGCATTTTAAGTGTGATATGGAAGAATCCTTATCTAATCTTGTGTTGCATAATAACACTTGTTGACAACCCAAATGAAAAAGAAGCCACAAGACTGCTATAAATGTTTTTTTTTTATTTGAATTTGAACACCCAGATCGACATATACATATTTGTGTATGAAGCAAAAAATATTTGCACAGGAATCAAACCTACAACCATGTGCTAAAAAATTGACTTTCTTTCTTTAATCCAAAACAGTAATTTGGTTTATAACGTACAGAAAATGTACAAGCAAGAATCGGATCGTGACATTTTTAATTCAATTTTCAAAAACTAACCCGATGTTAATTCCTCCTAGTCCCTACTTATATATATACACCCTTATTTTGAAATTGCGATACCTTATCTCACAGCTAATGTAAACGACGGGTGACAATATAATAGTGAAGTTAGTTTTTTTCTTTTGCTTTTATTTAAAAAGTTGTGATAAGTCAAAGATTTTCAAAATCCCGCCGAATTTTATTGTTATTCTACACCGAACGCTGCGATACACAGCTGAGCGCGGTCATCGACCCGAGCCGTCACAGAATACTTGATAGCTAGATTGCCGTCTGGTGATACGGCATTTATTTGGTATTTTTTAAAGATAAGTTATCGACTATCATTTTTGATATTTTTATTGGATATATGGATTCAGTTACTGCTACAGATATTCTGATTTTAATAAGTCCCATATTTTCAAAATAGGGGTGTATATAATATTACAAATGCGAAAGTAACTCTGTCTGTCTGTCTGTTACCTTTTCACGGCTAAACTACTGAACCGATTGACTTGGAATTTGGAACAGGGGTAGCTTATGATCCGGGGAAGAACATAGGCTATGTTTTATCTCAAAATTCCCACGGGTACCCGTACCCGTGGGAACTACGCAGGTGAAACCGCGGGGCACAGCTAGTAACTATATAAATTCGTAATACAAAACTTATCCATCACTTCCAACGACATTTACTAACTAGAAGATCCTTGAAATGTTAAAGCACTTTAAGAACCGAAGAGAGAACCGAAAACCATTTAAAACTACCATCTTAAGCACTTAAACTGAACAAGTTAAAACTTTTAGTTTGACTCTAATGATGGACTATTTAAGTTAAACAAAAATTTTAAAACCTTTAAGATTTCTAAATTCATTCATTGAATATAGGCATTCAAAACTTTACACTATAAATATTGAAAAACTAGTTGTGTCCCGCGGTTTTACCCGCATAGTTCCCGATGCTATGTACATTTCGGGATAGCCTAGCCTATGTCCTTCCCCAGCGGACCATAAGCTACCCCTGTACCAAAATTGAAGTCAATCGGTCCACTAGTTCACACGTGATGCCGTGACCAAGGGAAATAGAGATTCATTTTTATATACAGGGTGTCCGGTCATCGATGTCGGATACTTTAAGGTGGTAAAATATGGTATTTTTTATCGACAAATCACGATTCCAATTTTCTCTAGCTTTCATTTGAAAGTTAATAATGTAAGGTATTATTGAATGTAAGATTTTATTCCATATCTTTATTATAAAATAACAAAAAATCATTACAAAAATAAAAATCAATATTTTTTTCAGACTTTTTCTGCATTTTTTTATTTTTTGTTAAAATTTGACCTATTAACCTACGTTTTTCATCTTGTTATTTGATAGTACAGAATATTTACTAAAAAAAATCATACATCTTATAGCCTTATGTATGATAGTTCTACAGTTACGATGGTTTGAATATGATCCTTAGCCAAGAAAATCGTCTCGTATTGCGAGGAGTGCTCGACGTGCTCGTCCATGGGACTGCGTTGTTGGGATTATCTGACTTGGACTATTATTTAGTCCGTTTATGTGAAGGTAATTGATCAAAAAATGCTACATTTTTTCCATATCTTTATCAAAAAATAACATAAGAGGATGATAAAAACAAAAATCATTATGTGTTTTCGTATATTTTTTTAGATTATTTGTCTTTTTTCTTAAAAACTGACCCATTAGGCTAATTGTTTGTTGTTGTTTATTAAAAGTACAGGATATTTACTCA
The DNA here is from genome assembly GCA_958496195.1 of Timandra comae. NCBI lineage: Eukaryota > Metazoa > Arthropoda > Insecta > Lepidoptera > Geometridae > Timandra > Timandra comae. The sequence continues at coordinate 10,038,054 of OY292357.1, forward strand.
AAAATGAGTCGTACTTACTCCAATTATATGATTAAAAGACGATCCTGGTTGATATGAATTTGTTACACAACAAACTATGACGTATCCGTTAAACTATTTTTTAACTAGCGGTTTCACCTGCATAGTTCCCGCTCCCGTGAGAATGCAGGGATAAAATTGCTAAAAACCTTCCTCTTGAATCACTCTTTATCTATAAAAAAAACCGCTTCAAAATCCGTTGCGTAATTTTAAAGATATAAGCATACATAGAAACAGATGACAGCGGCAGCGACTTTGTTTTATACTATCTAGTGATAAAACTTTCCCCAGTACTTTTCTATTCCCTTTAAATGTAGGTACAAAGTAAATCAATGCACTGGTTCTTGGAATAGTTCTATGCAGTTGTGTGTTTTGACCCATACTTAAAGGTTTTCTTTGAAAATAGCTTTCAAATGCCAGTTCATACTATGTATAGAACAAGTATGAAATACAAAAGCCATTTGTAAAGTGAAGTTTTATTTATTAAATTTTCAATGTAACTAAGTACGATAGTTTTTGATACCTCTATTACAACTTGCAATATGTTCGGTTAAGCAATGTCTGGCAGCATTATAATAGTTATGGGTGGCCGTTATCAAAAACAGTAAAATACAACTCTCATAAATAACAAGAAAAAAAAGCATTATAAAAAATTATAGTTTTCATTCTTAGCTTAAACTTATTTAACGTTAATAGTAAACAAAAACAAGATCTCTCTCTCTCCCTATGTATTTTCTTTCATGATTAAAACATATATTTAGTAGTTTTTTATCTAAACGTTCACTTAGCAACCCCATAAAACTGCGATACAACTATATTCTGTTAAAATATTTTCTAAAGAACTAAGAAACCCCGCGGAGCACACGAGTGCAAGACTTTTATACGAGAAATACAGTTTTGCATAATTTATGAATGCTGTCAATAAAGCGCTGCTCATTTCATTCTACATTCTGAAGTATACTGAACAACATACTTTCATTCTTCGTAGTGCATATTAAAAAATATGCATCGGTACCTTTCAGAATTTCCAATATCACATGTTTCATATATTAAATAAAGTTGGAAGAATTTATTTGCTGTATAAATCTGTAACTTTACAGATAAAAAAAGTATTAAATTTTAAATGTGATGTCTACCATATAGATGGTAAAGTATCGGCCTGTAAGATCCCCGTACTAAGAGAATAATATTCCCTTGCTCAGGACAAAAACCTTAATGATGATATTAATACAGTGAGATGGAAAAAACCGTGACAAAATTCAGTTAGTTTTTTATTTCAATTTATAATTAAATTGAACGCAGTTGATGAAACCGTGAGTTAAATAAAAAAAGTGTCAAAGCGAAAAGGATACAGACTAATTAACAAAAACTCGAAATAAAATTATAACAGTTAAAAATACTGAATTTAATTAACACATAATGTTTTTATAATTTATGTTACGCACAAAATGATAATTGAAACACTGACTGACCTTTAACCTTAGCTAATAGAATTTCGTCCTTCGGAGAGTTTTGTAAACAAAAAATAACATTAAAAATAAGCTAAAAGTGTCGCGTAAATTATCAAATTATGTTTGAATAGAATATTTTGAAATAAATATCATAATTCTGTTGACACTGTATTGTATTCCTGTAAAAATAGGATCTTATGTTTCAAATTTAAAAGACAGGTGTTTCAAAGAGACGCTTCTTATTTTTTAAATTGTCCAAAACTCAACACTCCAATAATTTTTATTAATCCCGTAATAATAACACATCAAAACAAATAATTTTGGCCCCATACTAGCCTTCCAAAAGACCGGGACTCTTATATAGTCCCGTGAGTCGAAAACACATCAAGAATCATAACTTATCTATCACACTTATCGGTTAGCAATTTACCGATATACCTAATTAAAGGCTATGGTGGTGGAAAAAATGGATTAGGGCAATAAATAGTAATGGCGGGATCAAATAAAAACGAGAGTGAAGATGAACGGATACATTTATCCTTTGATTTGAAACGGTTGCCGTGTGGGTGGACCGTCGTTCAACTTCCAAAAAAGGTTGGACGAACCCTTATTACAGTGGACTGCAAATTGATATTTAAATGTCTTTATCATTATGTATTCTTTTGAGCTTTTTTTTTTAGATAAATCACTGGACTGGCTGATATTTTCATTACTTTTTGTGCTGTGGATTTTGTTTCTATTTTAATGTTATTTTTTTTAATTCGGTGTAGTGAAGAATAATTTTAAATCCAAGTCTACATAGTATGCAATTTTCCAAAAACAAGTCAGGATTTTCATATGCATTTTTTTTTTCGGGTAATATTCGTTTACCTTAACTCCATAAAGATCCATTTAACCATTATAAATGAACACACATTAACCATAAGCGTAATAGTTTAATTGAAATCTCCTATTAACAAGACCAATCTACTTATAATATATTTACACCATTAATTGCGCCGAGATAACACTATTCATTCCTCATACGCCAATTTCACTAACCGCAATGCCTTCCAAACTGCAATTAATCCCTCATACTCTTGTTTGGTTCATATCTGCCAATGCGGTAGTGCCCACTCAAACGAACTTTGCTGAAATTCCTACTATGATCATAATTGGTCTTTGCACGCGGGCTACTTTTAGTAGTAAGATCGCGCAACTCAGCGATTGCAGCGCAATTTTGTGACGTTACTGTGCTAGTGACCATAATAAGCTGGTATATGGCTCTAGGTTTATGATGCTACCGATTTGAGATCTCTAGCACGAGCACTGCTAGCAACAACTTAATAAACACTGTGTATTCGTATGATTTAACGATCGAGTGCGACATCGTAACGCTTATAACACTTCTAATCGAACGCACAGCTACAAAAAGTTGCCCGTTTGCTAAAGCCCTGAACTGATAAATTTGCATTCAAAATCCAATTAAACCCAACAACAACCGGTTAAGAAATTAACTTTTAACATTGTTTAAAATCCTGACGACACTGATCTAGTTAGTAATTGTTAATTATGAAACAAAATTATAAAAATAATTACCTTTTGAACTTTATATGTCATTTAATATCAAGGAAAAGAATAAGTAATGAAAGTAGATATTTTAATCCGGTTTGTTTGCGGCAACATTGAAATTTATTTCAAAATTGCAAATAGCAATTACTTGACCCCTTAATAAGTAACGAAATTTGCCGGCGTACTTTCAATTTCACTTGCGGACGATAAAAAAAGTATTTTGGGAAGGAAAGTGTATTTCAAATTAAATATTTGTGTTTTTATTTTCGGTTGGTTTGTTAAGATTTTTATCAACATTTCTCGAAGTATAACAGGATTTAAAAAATAAGTTTCGATAAAGATTTGCTTTTAAATGTTTCATCTACACTAATAATATGAAGAGGAAAGATTTGATTATTTGTTTGCAACGAATAGGCTCCGAAACTACTGAATCGATTTCAAAAATTCTTTCCCTAATGGAAAGCTAATTTATCATATTGATATCTTTAATTTACACGAACACTACACATTGAAATAAAAGACTTAGACGGATTTTTGTCGTGGTTGTATTTTGTTTTACAACCACGACAAAAATCCGTTTAAGTGTTTTATTTCGGGTTAGTCCCAGTTTACTCCACCAAAATGTCCCAAGTTACTCCAAACAAAAATATTCTTTTTTAACAATTTCAAAATAAGTTTCATTTTACTCCAAACTGTCAAACACTTTTGTTTTTTCAATATTTGGAACTGCCATACTTTCAGTTTCACTTTACTCCACGCGTAATGTCACTTATGGATGAGATACAGTCAGACGCAAAAATCAAAAAGAAAAAAATACAAAGTTATAGATTTCCCATAGGCGGTATTATTATTAAATGTAATCACATATTTATCTAACATAGAAATATTAAATCAGAGGATATATTTTCTGTGTTTATTTTAAAATCAAGATGACTATTCAAGATGTATTTTTTTTTCCTTTTGAGTGACACTGTAACTCAATAATATGCTATGTTCAAGTTGAATAACACCTTGCGGTAGAATCATTGTTCATAAAACAGTACTAAGTGGACAAAAGTACCAGGCAAACATGGGTTATTAGGAGTTTTACCTACAAATAGTCCTACTGCTGGTGAGGGTGGTACAGCCAAACAAAAAAGAAACGGAATTGCTCTGTTCAAAATAAACATTATGTACAAGAAATTTTATAATAACCAATTTTAATTACCAGGAGAACAGAAATGTAGGAGAGGTCTTTACAATAAACTTTGTTAAATTGATTTACAAAAGTAAATATTGGAGAATTTATTATTAAAAGTACCAGGAGAGCATATTCGCGCAAATTTTTACGAAAACCAAACACTCCAAACAGGTAATATGTTTTATGGCCGGCCGGTAATTATATCTGGGTGTCGAAATGGGAACTAATCGCACTTAAATTTCCCATTTCGGCATCTTCCTAGAATTTGGAATAAACCGCATAAAATGTTTTGTTAACTTTTCTATCCGACTGTACTTCTCTTTTTGGAGTATCTTGGGACATAAAAATAAAAATCAATAAAATTATTCAAGTATCGATTGGAGTAAAATGGGATATGAAAAATAATATATTATTTTTAAAATTATTCTCTGGAGCAAACTGGGACTGGATGTATGCATTTTTTCATTTTCGATTTCAAAGGAATGGAGTAAAATGGGACTAACCCTTTATTTCAGCTAATTTATCAGTCCGTGACATAGGCTATATTTTATCTCCGTATTCCCACGGGAACGGGAACTACGCGGGTAAAACCGTGGGGTGCTACTAGTTTCAATAAAAACTAGGAAATACAAAAATAGATAACTAAAAAAACTATAACTTGGCAATGTCAGGGTGCTTGAGATTCCGAAGAACACAGGCGCCGTTTTCATTTCTTGATTTATTGCTTACCCACTCAACTGACGAACAGATGTTTATTTTAATTTTAGTTACAATTTTACTATCTATTCACAGTTTGTTTTTTCATCAAACGTTGAATTTTGATTTAAATGAGCTGTTAATGTTTCGTAGTTTCAAATTGTCGTTGACGCAACTTTTGAAATGTTAGGAGACTGGCAACAAATTATAGTGTATACAATGTATCTTTGGAGAACTTTAGTTTAGTTTCCTAGTTGAATAGGATACTAAAGTTAGGTCAAGTAACTATAGACTGAAGTAATAGAGATGTTAACCTTTCTAAGTGTTTTGTATTTATTTTATGATTTTCTTTGGTCTTTTATATACTTACTAGCTGTGCCCCGCGGTTTTACCCGCGTGGAACCTTATCCCGTGGGAATTTTGGGATAAAAATTATCCTATGTGTTATTCCTATGTATGAGGAACATCTGTACCAAATTTCATTAAAATCCATTCAGTAGTTTTAGCGTGAAAGAGGAACAAACATCCATACATCCATACATACAAACATTCGGCTTTATAATATTAGTAGGATTAAACATATATTTTTTGTTTGTGGATTTGCTTCGTTATCAACGTCATTACGCGATATTTAAGGACACTATTTTCCCAGAAAATGTCCGCTTTAAGTAACCATTTATTCCCACCACATAATAGTTTTCAAATAAAACACTTTTGTTACGCATATTCTAAGCGAGAACCATATTATTTACGTTCATATAAACTACTGAGCGGCGCCGAAAACTCATTAATTACAGGAAAGAGGTATAATGACAGTATTATGATGTGAAATGATCACTGACGATATTTATATTACGGCACAATAAAATTATTATGTAGACGTAATACTATTTTACAGGAAGTGTTTATTTATTATTTTATACTTATCTATTAATATTTATACATTGTAATGGAAATATCTTTTTGTAAATATAACAAATAACAAAAAGTATTAAGTACTTACCTATATTAAGAACGAATTTCATGCTACGGCTTTCCTGCGTGGTTAATTAGAATAGATAATTTAAGGTCAAACATAAGGATGTTAATGTCTAAGGGACACACACAAACACAATCTATTCCCAAAACAAAGTAAATACTTAGGTAACATTTGAGTTTTTTTTGTAAAGTAATAAATTAATTCGCCATTTTAAATGTGTTAATTGATTTACGTTTCTGGATACACGATAGTTATCTTAATTTAAAACACACGTTGAATTTAGAAAAATCATGCGAAAATCAGTTATGAATTCCGCGATGAATAGTATTTATCGGAATAATGTTCCTATTTCCTGTTATAAAGAACATCTGTTTCCAACACAATTTCGTCTCAATTGAAACGGTAGTTTCTGATATTGAAACATAGTTTCACGTTTACACTCAATACAAATCCGAAATGAAATGTTGTATTTTACGTGTTTTTTTGCTATTTTCTGTATAGGCTGTGCACCGCAATTTTACTCGTGTGAATCCCATTTCCTTTGAGCTTTTCCAAATGAAAAACCATCACTGTATTAGAGCAAGCAATTTAAAAAACCAATCAAATCTGTCAACTATTGAGTTTTTCTAGAAACAGTGATTGGTTTTTCTGTTTTAAATAGATGTAATATTTTACATCTAAATAAAACAGAAAAACAATCGCTGATCCAATCGAATCAAAAGTTTAATGTAACTGAAAATAAATACACACATCAAAAGTGTCTAGGGATCAACATATATTTTTGCAATAACTTTTCTCCTGATTGATATTAATTAAAATTTTCTTTAAGGATTCATCAAATAAAGTGTTTTCGTTTGTCACAGTAACGATAAACCAAGTCACCTTTGCATTAATAAAGAAATTTGCCATTTTCCTAATAAAGGGATTTTTGACATTTGAACCACTAACATTAAAGTTCGAAAAAAAGACTGAAATAACAGTTTTCTTTAAAATTTTATTGGGTAACTTAAACAATTAATAATCCGTGTTTCTACCGCGAACACTAACAACACAAGAACATCGGTTTGGCATACTCAAAATGAGTTCATCCAAATCACGCTGTGGAATGGCCGCCCATGTTCGTTGCAACAACAAAAAAAGGTCTTCTTGCGACTGGATACCCTCCATATTCGGCAGAGCTCTTCTCTGTAGCATATCCCATGCATGCTCAATCGGGTTCAAGTCTGGCGACTGAGCAGGCCAGGGCAGGACATTGATGTTAGCTGCGGCGAGAGTCTGTCTTACAACTCTTGCGGTGTGCGGTCGTGCATTATCATGCATTAACTGAAATAAGGGACCGATTTGCACTTGTAGAGGAACGATGACGTCTGATACAATCGTCTCAGCATAAATTTGAGCGTTGAGGTTGCCTCTGATCCAAATCAACTCAGTTCTTCCGCCGATCCAAATACCCGCCCATACCATGATGGTTCCACCACTATAAGGATGGACTTCCTGGCAGGATTTTAATCGCTGTTGGCGTCCAGGGGTTCTCCAGTGTCGTATACGTCTTGTATCCGGTCTCATACCAAAACGAGACTCATCAGAAAAGCACACGAAACGCCATTGTTCTTCTGCCCAATTTCTGTGTTCAAGAGCCCATTGATATCGAATCCTACGATTGTGCATTGCTATAGGTGGTACCCGTAGCGGTCTTCGGGAATGAAGGTTCACTTCATGCAAGCGGTTTCTGACTGTTTGGTCGCTAATTAAGTTCCCTGAAGAGTGATGAAGCCGCACGGCTAACATCATGGCGGTTATTGTTGGAGCTCTTCGAGTTAAGATTTGAATGTGTCGGTCTTGTCTCCGTGTGGTGCAGCGATACCGTCCTCCATGGCGCTCAGCCACGGTACCAGTGCTTCGGTAACGTGTCCAAAGTCGACTGATAACACTCTGACTTGTATTCAGAGCTAAAGCCACAGTACGTTGCCGGGAACCAGCTTCTATCATTCCCACGGCTCTGAGCATTTCTTCCCTGCTTAAATGACGTCGCCGCTCCATAATAACGTTGGTTTTAATCAGTAGTAGGGAAACAGTAGCACTAATAATGTCTTCAATGCGTTGTATGTTTTTATAGGGAAAATATTGACAGCTGATTTTCATCTTTTACTCGAATTTGATTCACAGTTCCTGATTCAAATTATGAAATGCACCAAAAAGGATCCATATAAATTTATAAAATCATAAATTTATTACAAAGCCACATCTCAATCTCAAGAAATCCGCATAAAAATGCTTGATCCCTAGACACTTTTGATGTGTGTATAAAATAACTAGTGAAATAGAACTACGACAAACAAATCTTAATGGCAGTTTTAACTTTCAAAAATAAGTCACGTCACAAAAATATCTGACACTGTTTCTTCAATGAGAACCCTATAACACAATCGGCTAAAGTACTGGGTGAGATGACCACTAAGAATATCACAAGGTGGGAACTCACCAGTGGGTGAGTAGCCACCTAAGCCAATAATTCATATTTATAGCCACAGATAAACCCTAAAATATTTTATTCTATTCAATCTCGTCATCAGTAGCTCTCAAAAACAGAAGACGTTCAAGGTTTGTAACTTGTGGGGGTAATATTAAAATACGATCAACCCCTTTAATGGGCTACCCATAAAATTATGAAGCTATTACTACGCCCTTGGCTTGAAGGGCGCATAACGTTACCGTTTTAAAACGACTCCAAAGTTATTAGACACTTTTGGAAAGATAATAGATCATCAACTTATCAGACATTTGGGTTAGAACGTACTTTTTTAGGGTTCTGTACCCAAAGGGTAAAATCGGGTCCCTATTACTGAGACTTCGACCGTCCGTCTGTCATCAGGTTGTATCTCAAGAACATTGATGACAGTTGAAATTTTTACAGATGATGTATTGCTATTGCCGTTATAACAACTAAAAACAAAATATAATATGTATTTAAGGGGGGGCTATGGCCCCCATACAACAAACTCGATTTTTTGCCGATTTTTCGGTACAGAACCCTTCTTGTGCGAGTCCGACCCGTACTTGGATTGGTTTTCTTAAGTATGGCAACACAGACGTTATTATCTCTCTATTTAATCAAGGGCTTTGCGGTAGCTTCGAGATTTTGGCTTTATGACTGAATTGACATATGAGAAAAAAGAACGATGTAGGTACACTTATAAAATGATTTTGTTTTATAGTGTCTGGACAGTGTGGCCTTTAGGATTGGCCAGACCCGATAAATGTAGAGTAAATAATCTTTGTAAAGCTGATGATGATGATGTATCTATGAGGGTAGGTTTACTAATTAATTAATTGTCTCATGTCTGAACTAGGCGTACTTTTGGAACGATCAGTTAAGGATAATATATACAGGTAGAGTAAAATCTATTTGGGTTATACATACATATGGACTAGACATAGCTGTAGGCAATTTTAGTAACACCTTTATCGACCTTACACGAAATGTAATAAGGGCACGTACTCAATGTTTTACCTGAAATATATAATAACAGTCTATTAGGTATGTGCGCTTACCTGCCGTGTTGAAGTCCCGGATTCCTGTATCCTGTATGTTTGCAATTTTCAAACATCCTTCGGGTTTTAGAATACCAACACACATTCAACAAGCATGGTATTTTTTAAAACTTATTCTTTGTAAGGAATAAGTAAGCTTTAACTCTGTCTACAATTGTCATGAGAGAGAAATAGTCTTTGCTAAACAATGTCTTAATTTAGATTGATGCTATTTTCATTAAATATTAACGCTGCTAAAATGGCTGCGTGATCTTGCCAGACCCAACAAAGGATTCAATTCTCTTGCATGTTAAATATGTATGCGAGTAGTAAAGGTTTATCTCAGTCTGTGTGTGTGTATTAATAAGTACGTAGTTTCTGGTATTCTACAGGTAACGACCCTAGTTAGGGTAAGATCATGAAGTTGTAGGTAAAAAATGGAGCCCACACTTGGAACAACAGCTTGAGTCAAATACCTACGCCTCTGTGGGCCGATCTCTCTTTTTAGTCAGACCTTCTCTTTCTAGAGGTTACCTTAGTTAGAAAAAGAGAGCCTGCCCACAGAGACGCGATAGTGATACATATAGGTATGCTTCAAGTAGGTATTCGAAGTGTGGACTCCATTTTTACCTTTAACTTCATGGGTAAGATGGTCGGTTATAATTAGGTTTGTTTGGAGTCCGTGGTTTGGAGTAACTAAGATCTCAGTAAATTGGTCCAAATTTCTGAGCTGAGTTGTCGCCATGTTATTTTGTGTTTTAAGACAATGATACAAAAGGATACTTTCATTCGGCAGAAAACAACAGCTTTCTGAATTTTTACCATCTCACTAAGATGACTAAGATTTTAAGTTGGCCAAAAGTTTTAATTATAATTTCTTTTAAATCAAATATGTACTTACAAAGTATCATTATTAACGATAACGCAACAAGTACTGAATCACACATTTATTTGTATACATTTAAATTATTGAACGAGGACTTACCTCAATGTAATGTTATGTGGAATTTTAATGTATTTTATTTTCGCACAAATGTGAAAGAGTGTATTTAATAAAATTAATTGGGCATTAACGTGACGTTCTGTGTATGAATTTCATATGTTTTGCTACCGTGTTTGTTATGTGTTTTTCATCGTAAATTTTGAGTTCAAACGGTTTCTGAAATTAATTAAAGTTATGATATTACGACGTGTTGAGCTCGTTGGTATTGAGAGCGACATGAAATTTTGATTCCCTATTTAACCTTTTATGGGGTTGTTAAGAATGATGTTATGATTAGAAGCCTAGTTTTACCTTTTTTATTATAAGAAGCAAATAAATTGCACTTTGTACAGCCAAAAATAACAAATTCCTTAACATTATAGGGCTATGAATATATTGTATTCATTACATGCTGTCCGCGTAAACCCACGTCTTGTGGACAACTTGATCCAAAGGAATGGGACAGCCTAAAGTTGTAAACACTCAAAGCGACTTTCAAAAACAAATAAATTAAACAATTTATTGATTGCAATATCGATAAAATAATTAAGTTATAAAGTATTTTATTATTCGTTTATCAAATAATGAGTACTCGATTATTCGATATTATTAAAGTATCGATTCAAAACTTTCGATACTAATAAAAGTTTCGTAATTTTATTACTTGTTAAAAGAATATTGAAAGTATTCGGTTAATTTTAAAGTTTTATTTACATAATTTTTTTGTATACTCAAAAAGTATTTCTTTTGGAATTCAACTTAACTTTGGTGCAGGTGCTCCCGTATTTTGTACAAAAGTCTGAAAAATAAATCGTATTAACGAAAAATCTCTTTAAAGTTGCTACTATCTCACTGAAGAACATTTAAAATAGCCAGCAATCATGTTGACTGAGTAAATTACTCTTCTTTTCTATCAGTCTTACAAAGGGCACTCAAAGCGTCTTCACAACACCACAGATAAGTAACAGTTACAGCTTTGTATTTCGCAATCAAATCCCGTTTTTATTTAAAGGGTTTACATCAAATCAGACAAGAATAAAACTTTTATAACGCCAATCAATCAGCGTTTGTCTGACCCCTAACCAATTCACATTGACCGTGAAATAGTCCGTCTTATAGTGATATCATTGTACCAAAATGTCTGGACGTCATCCCATCAAACGTTTGGACGCGGACAAAATTACACTTTCGTTTTTTCTCGTCGGCCTACAGCTCAGTTTTATGTTCCGCTTTTGTTTACAGATAAAAAAAGAAACTGTAACTCGAAATGAGTTTTTATTTTTACTGTTAACAAAATGTTTACTTAGATACAAGTTTTGTACAATCAACTTAATTTGTAGTTGTGACCCAGAAAGGTTGTCTTTGTAACGCGGACGAAATGCTAAATATTATCTAGGAATCCAGATGTGGCTTAAAAGGTAATGTCTTTTTAGAATGAGGGCTTTTCTTGAGTCTTTTTCTTTTATTGCGGCTAATTTATAATTAAAGTTAGAGATTGTATTAGAATTAACGTCCTATTTAAAATAGTATTTTTAAAATAACTACAAAATTAAATGTTTATAGGTATTAGGTAGATGCAGAAGACTAAATTGGCGATTTAGATTTCGTATAGATATAAACCGCAAACTTAATCTGTTTGAAGCAATTTTATTTCAATTACTGTATTTGCGTAAATGACAGATATAAAAAAGTAACCTCTGGAACAAGAAGCTCTTTTTATTTTACTTATAAAAACGCTTCATTATCCTTGAGAAGACTATGTATTACCCCGATATTCTTACGAGGTAAATAAAAGCTGTACTCACTTCGGATTAAATTTCTACGCACTAGTACGAGCCTTTTTCCCTTCATGGTCGTATTATTACTTGATACTTTAACCGGGGGCAACTCATACAAATATCCGGCCAGTTTGCTTTTAACCCTTAACTATGGGTAAAGATACTGTTAATTTAACTTTAATCTATACATATAGTTCAGGGGAAAGCAAGTAGGCGTGGGAGGCCAAATCCGAAACTATAATGAGTAACAACTTGTTGATTTGAAAAGATCAAAACAATGTATACCAGTAGTATCATTCTTATGGATCAAATTCCATTCCAGTCCGTTAAATTTCGATGACATACGGCAAACTAAGGAAGAGCGAAATTATAAAGAGTGAGTAGCGACTTGTTAATCGAAGAAAAAAATCATAATATTTAAGAACCAGGAGTGTCACTAATAAGGATCAAATTCCAATCCGTTGATTTTTTATGACATATGACAATCTTAATTTAAGAACTCATATAGTTTTTATAGTTTTCATGGTTATTAGCACTCAAATTATTATAAATAATGGGATATTAACCATGTACAAGGATGAACTGCTGTGGTCCAACAGTTCATCCGTGATCATGGCGCTTGCAACAGCGTCGAAATATCGGAAACTCGAAACAAATAATATACATGGTAAATATCCTTTTAATTATAATAATTTAAGAACTCATTTCGTATAAAACTGTTTCATTTTACTTCTATTACCTGCCTTTTAAAGCTTGACTGATCGAAACTTGATACTTGCCCTGACTGATTGACCAATCCATCAACTAGGAGCTCAAACTACGAAGGTTAAGGCCGTGAAATTCGAACTCGGTTAGTCTAGGTGAGTACTAAGAAAGGGTTTTAGGAAATTCTATCCGATAGTTAGTAAAATGGAGATAGATGGATGGTTCGAGTGATGATTTGAAGAAAGCTATGGAAAATGATATTTTAGAGATTCAGAAATTTAAAAAGATGAATTTTGTTGGTATTTTGAATTCGGGACGCGATTTATGCAAAATTTCACACACAAAAAAAAAGAAAATTAAATCGAAATCAAATTAAAGTTTCATAGCAGTCTTGAGAAGTAGTTTTGTTTCGTGTATTTTGTAGAACAATTTTAAGTTCCATCAGTAGTTCGAAACTTGCAACCGCTCATTGTCTCTGTTTTCCTTAATGTCCGAATTGAACAAGTTCCTGTCATCTGCCAGGAAACAAAGTTGTAGTCTAATACGGAATCTGTGCCTTAAGTTACTAACTATAAGTTGTTAGTCGAATTTAATCAAAGATTTTTATTTTCTTTTAGATGGGAACGACTTTTGCTCAGCTGTGGGACAAGGTAGGTTAATATAAATAAATAAAAATAGACGGGAACATTAATTTATGTACGCTTTATCTCAGCTATGTCTTCAAACTAATGAAAGTTATGCTAATTCAACATTTTTCTTCAACATTTGTCTAAACTTCCGGCAGCAATAAAAACGTTTCAACTTAAAACTCTGTCTAACTCAAATAAATACAATATTTCTTTGAAAATATTGATGTTTGTTTGTGGCACTCTGATTTTATCAGCAAACGTAAGTAAATTTGCTTTTACTCGACAATAAATCAACACATTCGGGCTATTTGCTTAGAAAAATTCAGCTGATTTTCCGGTAGGTGGCCAATATTTTCACCACTTTTAATTTATTGCGGGCGAAAATGAAAAGTTCGACCAAGAAAAATATAGGTTAAAAGAATTATTGCATTTACGAATATATTATTCCGAAGTAATAAATTGGTTTCATTATAATATTGAGTGGGTAGCTCGTAAAATAAAGAAGATTTAATTAGAATGTAAAAGTTTTTCGTTTCTATGTATTCTGAATTTTGTTTGAGTTTTGATAAATTTGATTATAATAGCAATTTGATAATCTCTGTGATTACGTAACCGCGTTGTATGCGAAAGGTCACATATTGTTTAAATTTTTGAAATTTTGTTATGTGGAGGTATTTGTGTTAAACATTTGACTTACACATCGTTGAAACTTTTCATTACATCACAATATGAACAAAGTTATTTATCCATTATAATTATGTTATCAAAATCTTCACCTTAAATATTTATTTTATTTTATCCGACTTCAAAAAAAAGTTTCAATAGGAATCTTTCCTTGTTATTCGGAGACGCCTGAACCGATTTGGAAAATTCTGTTTTTGTTATTTCTGGGTATATGTCTAGGTGATATGATCCTGGACAAATCAAGAGGGTCATTAAAAGCAATTTAGATATATTTACTTATTAGTGCCTGTGTGTTTCTGAAGGCCACATTCGTAATACGCCAGTCAATTTTTTAATTTATAAGAAAAAAAGTGATACATATTTTTTGACGAAAATAATTCCTACAAATTTGTTTGATTAAAAGAATTGCTGTTTTACATCCTACATTTCTGTAGATGAAATGAAAGAGAAACAACAACAATATCTTCGCTTCACGTCACCTAATTCAATCAAGACGAAACGCTTCAATCCCATTCAAGACCTAAGCTATTTTAATCCTCATCTATTCCCATTCTAATGAAATTCAAATAAACTCCGTCGTATATGAATATTAAAATATTAATATGTTTATTGTTTAATTTAGCAGATTCTTGTAACTGAATATAATTTTGATTATTTACAAGATTTATTATGATTTGATATGTTTTATACCATTACTAAAATCAAAGTCAAAGTCAAAAATCATTTATTCAGTTAAGGCTTCAATGAGGCACTTATGAACGTCAAAATTGACTCTACCACCGATTAGAAAATTATATATAATTAATACTTGTATATGTATGTGTATGGGCCTATATTATAAGAACAGAACAGGCCTAAATAAATTATTTACGCATGAATTTTAATCAAACTTATCTTCATAGAACCAGGAGAAAATTAAAATTTCTGGATATTAATAAAAACATCAGCGATTAAAGTTTGCATAAAGTTCCCTTCTCGAGCTCATCATAAACTTTACACCGAAATAAGGCTAATAGATTTTTCACAACAAGATCTTCACTCATCTGATTAGTCAGCAACCCACAATTAGTTATAGGTTAATTACTGAACATCTGTTTTATAGAACAAACTATTTTCGCCAAACAAAACACACTATATTTTCGGCCTAAGTACATCAAAAGCTCATATTTTTATAATAATGTATCTAATTTTATGGGTGTTCTTAAGTTGTACCATCGTGCCCTAGTTTTTTGTATACACCTATATACACAAGGATAGTGTAAGAACGTGTGTTTGCCCTTAAATGTAAGTATTATACGAGGGGAAAAGGAAAAGGACATTTAAGAAAATATGCTTCTAAGTGGAGGTTTTTGATAGCGTACCCACGCGATGTCTCAAAGTGGGTCGACTGTTAATGGATTATGGGGCCAATAAAATTGTTAAATCTGATCTAAGGGGCATTGTTGGCAGTGCTCAGAGACTTTTTGGCGTGAGTGCATTGGTTCAAGAATTATTGCTTTGTGGTATTTTATGTTTGGGTGACTTTCAGGCTGTATATTCCATTTTATGCTTGCAGTCGCAAATGTACTCGTAACTTATAATATAATGAATCAAGTACGTTATTCTAAATGTATGTGGGTGAAATGGTAATAAGTCATGACTTGAGTAATATTTTACAAAAAATAAATTGAAATAAGTAAGTACTTAGCAAAAAATGTTAGAATAATTTTATTTTACTAAATGCTAAACTGATTATTTTTGTTATGATCCATTGAAAAGTTACATTTGGGGTTGCGTTTCTTAGAGGACGCAATTTTATTTTTTTGATGTGTAAGGGGGGTAAGTGTAAAGCTAAAATCAAGTTTGTGGGGTCGCCACCCTTGTCCCACGGCCGCCATCTTGAAAATAGGGGTTGAAACGGTTTTTACGATATATCTCTTAAACTATTTATCTGATAAAAAATTTTTTTTAACGTTTTTTGTTGCAAATTAAATTCTCTATAACTTTGGTCCAGTAATTTATAAATAAAAAAGTTATAAGTGAAAAAGTTCAGAAATTCGAGAAAAAAAAAATATTTTTCGATATAACTTTTTTTTATCATTTTACGAAAAAAAGATATCAGACCATTTTTGCAGATCGTTTTTTCGACAACTTTTATATGCAACATTTTTTCATTAAGTCAATAGCTAAGGTTTTACAGCGCTCCGAAGTGAGTACTATTTTTCAGTACTCTTAACTATACATATTTTATACGTGGGTTGGGTACTAATAATGTGTCATCAGTTTTTATTTTTTTTATTTTGTTATTATAATTCTTTTAATTAGTAATTTTGCAATGTTATTATTAATTAATTATTGACTCTTTTCCTCACCACCCACGAGGTAGAGTCTGGAGGCAATGTCACAATGACATTTGTTACGAGGATACCGCTGCAGCACACTCAGGCACGGTAGAAAGAGTGGGAGATACTAGTTCCTCTCCCTTCCCCTCGATCTTACGCTTTTTCGATCAGCATCACGTGACCCTGACGCGAGTTTGAAAGTTTTTACCCATACAAAAAAAAGTGCTCAGCGCCGCTAAAGAAGTTTTCACTTCAAAAAAAGAATAGTACAGTAAGAGAGGTTAGAAATAATGATAATAATAATAGCAGCTTTTCTTTTGTTCCCTAATGGTCGCTTGGGTATTTTCTACCTGGACAGCATTCTCGGTAATTTTTTTCTCGAATTTCTGTACATTTTCACTTGTAACTTTTTTATTTATAGTTTTACGACAAAAAATTACTGGACAAAAGTTATAGAGAATTTAATTTGCAACAAAAAACGTTAAATTTTTTTTTATCAGATAAATAGTTTAAGAGATATATCGTAAAAACCGTTTCAACCCCTATTTTCAAGATGGCGGCCGTGGGACAAGGGTGGCGACCCCACAAACTTGATTTTAGCTTTACACTTACCCCCCCTACACGTCAAAAAAATAAAATTGCGTCCTCTAAGAAACGCAAGGTAAGGCCTAAAAAATGTAACATTTCAATGGATCATTACGCTTTCTAGTCTTAATTATTATTCATCCAATCGTCATAATATTTAGTATATGTACATATATGAGGGACACAAGAAGAGATACAGATACATTTTATCTCGAATTTCTACGAAATGATCAGAAACGCGGGGAAAAGCTTTGGAGTGTAACCAACTTTATATATTTAGAACTAGCTGTGCTCCGCGGTTTTACCCGCGTAGTTCCCGATCCCGTGGGAATGTGGGAATAAAATTTATGCTCAAAACCACGTATTTTTTTATGTATACAGGGACATATGGACAGAGAAAGCGACTTTGTTTTATAGTATGTAGTGATTATTGTTATTTAAAAATGTTACACAAGGTACTATACAATTTTCCCTAGATTGCATTATAAGAAGCAATACATACACTAACAATACAACTCATTTCCATACCTTTTCAAGAGAATCTAGGAATGCGTTCTTTACAATTCAGACTGGACGTTCCCGAAATCTACTTCAGTGGGAAAACACAATTTATTCGTATACTTCTTTGTTACTTTTGTATCGTGAGTGAAATTATGTTGAGTGAAGGTTGTTCTTTGTTGAAGCATTAGGCTTAAGCAAATGATGCTTTAGTACGTTTCCGTTGTATTATTGTGATGTGTTAGAATTATAAGTATTAAAATGTTGATGAAGTTCTGTTTTGAAGTTTACATATAGTAAAACCGAGGTGTAAAGCTTGTTATAGGTCTTATGGTATATCTATCTGTTGTTTTATCGTAAATAATATATTCATATTACCATTTTTGACATAGTTCATTTAGACTAAGTAGTACATAGAAATATATGTAAATTAAATAGTTTAAATAAAAATTTATTCCAAAATTCTCACGGGATTTGGTTTGGCATAGTTATGATGCAAAATATATTGTAAAACTATACTAATTTAGAGGAAGTCGATAGTTTAACTCATAATATATTACTTCATTACAAAACTTTCAATTGATGAATGTGTTGAACATGTCAATCATTCTTAATTATGTGATTGAGGAAATTGGAAACTATTAAATTTGTCGCTCACACCGGACACTCGTTATTATTTTATTTCTTTATTTCTTCATCAAAATATTTTGAATTTGAATGAAATATGTTTGTTGCAATTGATTGGTTAATTGGTGTAAACATTCCCAGTTCGATTCCCGCGTGGGGTGAATATTGGTGTGACCCACAAATGTTTGTCTCGGTCTGGGTGTGTGTGAATGAGTGTGTGCGTAGTTTCTGATACCCTAGATACAAGTTTCGAGCTTAGTTAGGGGTCAGTTACTATAATGAGATGATGTAGTGAATGATTATGTTATGTTATGTTAATTAACTTGAACGACAAAGTGTACTAGTATAGGTACTAGAGTAAGCGGTACTAGTGTTTCATTTTCCCATTCAAAAAATAAATTAAATTTTCTGCACAGTTTCTAGTTATGTGACGCGAATGTAACATGTTTAAGTGTATGTTTTTACTACACTAGTAGCGCCCTGCGGTTTCACCCGCGTAGTTCCCGTTTCCGTGGGAATACTGGGATAAACTATAATTAATTAGCTTTCCATTAGTGAAAGAATTTTTGAAATCGGTTCAGTTGTTTCGGAGCCTATGCGTTACAAACAAACAAATCTTTCTTCTTCATATAGTGTAGAAAAATTTAACAGAATCCTGTTATTTTATCAATACAAATTCTGTAGGTAAATCAGTAGGACCTACAGATAGATTAAACAAAATAAATGGGTGGACAAAGACATTAAGTACCGAAGTAACTTGATTTCACAAAGAAGGCAGTAGTTTAAGTTAAGAAAATTCGGTGTATACTAACTACTAACGTTAAACAACTATAAGTTATGTAATATATTTTCTATAGTATAAGTACCCAAGAAAGTCAAGTTGATCATACAGATCAATAAGGAAAAAAATCGCAGCAAAAACTAATACCCACAATAAATATTTGAGTTACACACACCACAACAGGATACGAAGGATATCCGTGTGGGAACCGTTGATAAGTCCAACGTTCGATATTTTATATTATTTTATTATAGTGCAAATAATGTGCAATAAATCCGTGCTTCGGAGGGCACGTAAAGCCGTCGGTCTCGGTTGTCGTACTAACATCATCGACAGTCGTTACGGGTAGGTGCCCTCAAAAGTCTAACATTTGGTTTAACCAAAAAATTTCGTATAGCCCTCTGGGTTGTGAAGGTTTGATGGCAGTCGCTTCACGTAAAATATTGACATTCCGCCAAATCTGGTTAAACTGAAAACCGACCCCAAACAGACATGGGATATAGGTTCGGAAAAGAGAATGTGCAATAAAATAAATAAATCTTTGGAGGAAAAGTGGCATGTAAACCTATTTGGCAAATCCCAGGTTCAAGTTGATCGAAGAATGTTTGTCATTTTTCTATCATGACTTGAATTTTGAGTAACTATATGCGTGCATCATGCAAGTGTGGTGATTATCGTCTATTCTTCTTTATAGTAAATGCCCTTTAAGATAAAGAAAAAGCTACTGACTGTCGATGTAGTTAGTACGATAACCAGATCAATAAATAAATTAAAAACCAGTTCGATAACAGACAACTATTGAACTAATAAGAGTATTTGAAGCAAAAAATCCTGAAATTTAGCTCTGTTTAAATGTATTAATAACATAACATAATCATTCACTACATCATCTCATTATAGTAACTGACCCATAAGCTCGAAACTTGTACTTAGGGTATCATAAACTACGCACACATTCATTCACACACACACCCAGACAATATATTTAAACAGAACCAAAATTCGAGAATTTAAGCAGACAAACCTTTTATTTTGTTCTAGAAAGTCTGTTAAAATAAACGAGTAACTTTTACAACAAGAGATAACTCGATACTAAAGAGTAAATACATTAAACTACCGCTAGATCTAGTTTCAGAGGCCATAACACGACACGACACCGTTTTTCTGATATCTTTCAGAGTTATTATATTGCAATAAAAGTTTTTTCCGTGTTTTATGACAGACAATGTCTTAATGTTAGCTGTTGTTTATTTTATTATTAGGTCGCTGAATTTAAGTTTTTATTTGAAGACAGACGTAGATTCTTAATGTTCATATTCTTAAAATATATTTTTTAAATACATACAGTAGATTACGTAAATTATGTTTAGAATAGAACTATTGAAAATAGTTAAGGAACGGTGTTGGAATTAGCTGCAGTTCTATTGATAATTCTTAATAGTGTTAATTCTTTCTGATTTATTTCGAGTGTTGGTGATCGTAATGATTACGCCTTCACTGTACTAACATGAGTGAAAGAAAAGAAAAGTTTTTACCTTTGCCCAATGGGAAACGTTGATTTTGTCGTTGAATAAAAAATAAAGGAAAATATACTTAAATAAGTTTTATTTACTTCACTATTCACGAACCAAAACACAAAATAACAGAATTTTCTCAGTGAAAATGTATTCGTAGATTAGAAATTGTAGCACACTTTCGTACATAAAAATAGACCTATTATATTACCTTACTGAATCGTGTTCGACGTTGCTCGATATACCAATCGGACGTACCGTACGACATTTAATATTAATCTTTTGTATGTAACACAAAGCGTACGTATTTTATTGGAGGAAATTTTGTTTTCTTCCCAAAGGATTGGAAAACAATTATATCTTTACGAAAAAATTGGATTACTTACTGTTTTTTGTTTCTGTTATTTATTGTAGTATTCACAAATAGTGATATTGTATACTCGCAGAAAGACTGTTTTGATATTAACTGTCAAACCGGTCCTGCTATGTACAGTTCATGTTTTGTTAAGAAATATTTATTACTGCGCCTCGGGCGTACGATCGATTTACAAGAACTTGGCATTTCGAATCTCGTCCCGCGGACTGATTCTACGCCCATTTGCCCGCTAGACGCGAGAATCAGTTTTCCGCTATTGAATCTCTCCATTAGTGCAGGTTGTGCTATATTTTAAGTAAGACTTTTTAGGACAATAATCAATAAATATACTTACATAAAGCAACATAAACATTGATCTAATTTTGTTTTATTTATATTATGAATAAGTCTTGTACAATGAACTTTTTACAACTTTAATATCAAACCATTTACTATCTCAACTTATCTATCAAAACAAACACCAACACACTACAATATTTAGCTCATAATAATTAAACGTCACTTTTCATCCAAACTCACAATTACCAACAAATTGTTATTAGATATTAATAAACCAATTAGTTTTAATTTCAGTGATTTATAACAACGTTATTAAGTTTACGCTCTAATCTATGTACTTAGCACAAACAGTTAATATTAAAACCATTTTTCATCTGAACTTAATTAAGATATTTGTCAGACAAATAACTTGAGAAAACTAACAAACAATTTTGAATTAACGATATAATTATAAGGCAATATTTATATTATGATTCTAATTTTAAAATTAGCATATTAATAGTGCAATTTGCTTTTGCATTATGTTAAAACAAATATGTTTTGATATTTAAATTATATGTGTTAAGCTTATCTTATAAAATAGAATGGCTTTTGATTCTTGTACTAGGTTAATGGCGTACGTACCGTACATGGTATATAATAATTATATTGAATACTAACTTTGTGCCTCGGCTTTAAACGCGTTAATATTACTCACGTAGACATTTCTGTATAAAAAGTATTCTATAACTTTTCTGTACCCCGCAAAATCGTGTGCACAAAATTTCATTATGATCAATTGAGTAAGTTATGAAGGGAAGGCATAGAAGTCTATGAGAACTCGTATCTGTGCGTCTCACCCGCGTGATTTTATGACTTTTGCTTTATAAGCCACACATACTTACATAGGTTAAAAGCGGATAGATTTAATTCTTATAATATTATTGGAAAAAACAGGAAAGAACATAGGCTATGTTTTATCCCGAAATTCCACGGGAACGGGAACTAAGCGGGTGAAACCGCGGGGCGCTGCTAGTAAGTATATATATACGGTTTCACCCGCTTGGTTCCCGTTCCCGTAGGAATTTCGGGATAAAACATAGCCTATGTTCTTTCCCGGATCATAAGCTACCCCTGTTCCAAATTTCAAGTCAATCGGTTCAGTAGTTTAGCCGTGAAAAGGTAACAGACAGAGTTACTTTCGCATTTATAATATTAAGTTAGGATTAGTTAGGATAGGTAATTCTAATAAATAAACATGTATTTATCTCCTTTCTCCTAAATGTCTCGAAGAATTCAACAATTAAAATGCAATACAAATATATGACGAAATAAATAACTATGTTCGTATTTTGATAATTGCATCAAAATGTCAATTCTGTTTGTAATTCAAGCTGATAAAGAGTAAAAATTAAATAACTGCAATCAAATTGAGTGATTCATTAATGAGCTGTTAATTTTGTGAAATGGATGTTGAGTTAAAATGTGGATCAAATTCAATAATATTTTGAAATCGCGAAATGACTGCAGATAGGATGAAAGTGTTTTAATATTTTGGTAAGTAGGATATATTGTTGTATAATGAATGTTTTTTTAAATTGTATTTGCTTTAGGAGTACTTATATATGAACTTGAAAATAACTTGGTACTATTTAAAAACAATCGAAGTTCTTAGACGCAGAAATCTAATCCATATAATAGAAATACATACAATAGATATGAAAACATAACAACCAATCTACTCTATTTCGTTATTATAGCGTACCTGACTCTTAACTAGGTTTATTAGTTAGTGAATCAGAAACTACGCACGCACTCATTCATAAACACTCAAACCGAGATGAATAAAATATATAAATAGGTCATAATTATTGTGCTTCGAAGTGCAAGTAAACCCGTGATCCCGATTGATCGAACAAACATTGACACAGTTATTACGTATAGTTAGAGCAATTAAAAATCCTATGACTTGGCTAACTCTAAAAGAATATTGCAGCACGAACAAAGAACCCAAATTATAGAGATCTGATAGCAACAAACTGCCCACTTATTATGCACAAAACAATACATAACATATTAAAAATTTAAAAAACCCCCAGCACAATTACTTTCAAACTCCCATAACTTTTAAACGGGACAACCGATTTTCATCAAACATGTCTAAGAACACTCGCACGTAAGTCCTCTTTCATACAAAAACAACTAAATTGAAATCGATTCATCCGTTCCGGAGCTATGATGCCACAGACAGACAGATACACACACACACACAGACACGTCAAACTTATAATTATAACACCCCACTTTTTGCGTCGGGGGTTAAAAATGGACTAGAAACAAAACTTTGTTGGAAGTCAATCAAAGTTTATTATTATCTTTGTAAGATGAAAGATAGATAATAAAAGATGAAATATAACATACGATTGTTGTTCTCTATATCCATTGTTATAACACAATACGTAGCCCTTTGAAATGGCGCCAACACCTGATTTCGTCGAGAACTCCAACGTTTATTTATTTACCAAACCCAGAATCGATTTAGCTGGTGAAACGACAGATTCAGGCAGGATGTAATGACATACCCGTTACTCATGTTATGTATTTGTGCGTTCTGTGCAAGTGTGAAGTATGGTTTGTTTATCACATTAATATTGTGTAGTAAATCTGAAAGTTTGTATTATGTTTTTTACTGCTCATCAGATGAAGTTCATTCTTCCTTATATGATAAACATAGACAATGATCTGTTTCATTTAAGTAAGTATTCACTTTTCTAGAACTTAATTTCTCTGTTTATATTCTTCTATTATTTCAGTGTTTCTTCAGCCGTGTAGCGGACTGGGTACTTTGATCTCGGGTATATTATTAGGGTCCATATTGGATCACCTAAAGTTCTTTACCCGAAATTGTTCTTCCTAACTATTTGTAATCCGAATGATCATCCGAAAATTGTAATCAATAACATCTTTAATGTAAATATATTTAAACTCCTACTGTTTTTTGTCATAACGTTTTTATCCCTAAACATACTCACCATAATATTTTCACTCATACTCAGAAAGAAACATTTACCAAGTTTTGACGACCTCGATGGCAGAGTGGTCACCATGCCGGACTGCCATCCGTAAGGTTGCGGGTTCGATTCCCGTGCGGGGTGAATATTTGTGTGAACCACAAATGTTTGTCTCGGTCTGTGTGTGTCTGAATGAGTGCGTGCGTAGTTTCTGATACCCTAGATACAAGCTCCAAGCTTAGTTAGGGGTCAGTTACTATATTGAGATGATGTAGTGAATGATTATGTTGGGTGCGTAGTGTAATAAAAATATATGTGGGTAGAAGATGATATTTATAGTTTTAATGATTATTATACGATTCGTTTACGGTTATGCTTATGGCCTGGGAGTTTACCGTAACCGTAACTAAAAAATAACTAAAGGACCAATTCGGTTCTGGCACTTCGCCGGCCGCTGCCGCGGCACGCTCGCTACGCTCGCTCGGCTCGTGCGTTGGGGTCACAGTTCTAACATAACCTAAACCAATAATTAGGAATAGGACCGATTCATTTCTGGAACTTGACTGAATGATTGGAGCAGGACTCTGGTTTTGCTCGCTCGGCTCGTGCGTTATATGTTATACCTACATGTTATGTGAAAACAAAGTTACGAAAATTTTATGTATATAATATTGATTATTATAAATAAAAATAAATCTAAACAAAAAAGATATGACTTTGAATAATAGTATGAACGATGGTTATGTTGAGAAAATATAGGAAAACAAATAAAAGTGTAAAAGATGTTTATTGCTACTGACTTTATGCAGTTGAATGTTTCGGAATTATAACATTAGGGACAAAGTAATTAGGAATTGTGATTGTTAGGATGAAAAATGTTAGGAAGAAAATTTTCGGATTTCCAATTATCGGAGTTGAAATTTTAGGTGAACTTTGGCGCACCCATATTATTATGAACACAATTTTAATTATCCTAACAAAACATTCAGCACATATACATACATAGTCCTATAATAATACATGAAATCAAGACCTAGATATTCATAATCCAATATGAATATTTTAAACCCAGCAAATTGTAAAAGCAAATCTAGGACAGTCTAAAAAGTTTTGGTTTTTTGATGATGTGCAAACTAGAAGATTTTGGCAAAAAACCTTTTATGCCAACGACAATTTGTAAAACAGCCGATCTGGTATGTTTACCGAATCGTGAGCCATAACCCTTGAGACCTAGTTATGGAAACGAACCACGAAATCCGACCAAGCTTGAACGCGAGGTATTTGAATGTTAAATTAAACATGGAATTAGTATCAGGTGGATAGAGATTTCTTTTTGTGTTTGGAAAGTGTTTTTTTATTATAAAAGGACTCTGTTTTAAACTTATCATAGTTATCAGATATGTATGATTATTTGGAGAGTCCGATATTTCGACGGTGTTGCACTATGTATTACAACACAAAGCCACACTAGTACAAAAATAATACAAAAATTAAATAGTACCTAAATCAAAATAAGTATACCTTAAAAACCAATATACTCTTTTCAATATCTAAGAGTATAATAAACCCACTTCTACATATCCGATCCACCATTACATGATAATTACTGGTTTCTTCCAATACATCTCAAAAACTTAGCTTCAAACAAAAGTCAAGGGCTCAACCTTCATTTTAAGGACGCTTTTCTGACTAAATCAAAACCAATTGAAGACAAGGTCGTACGATAAATATTTAAAACAATTTCGATGCTCATTTTAGTTACGTATGTTTTTGATTGTGACTTGTTTACATTACATTACAGTAAAGTATAGAATTTAATAGTAGTACTTTCTGTCTACTTGTTTCAAGACTTTCTCTAGGTATGTATTTACAAAAAAGTTTGTTTGTTTAGTCGTTCAATAGTTAAATTTTGATTAGTTTGGGTTTTGACGTTGATAATGTCAACGTCAAAAATTCTATTAACAAGAATAAAACATAGAATATTTTTTATGCCAAAATTCCCATTCAGAAATTCTATAGCACTGTTAGAACTCGTAATTTGTAAACGACAGATTATTAAATTTATTGTACTTAACTATATTTTTCTTCCTCACTCAAACAACATACAAATACTACCCAATTTCGTTACTAGATAAACAACAAAATGAGATAACCTCATAATCTTAACTACTTTAGTTTTCCTTAGTGTTGTTTCCTTGTCTAGTTTCTTTAAGATTAAGAACTGCTAGGGAGAGTTTATTCCCTAACTTGACGGTGAAACTATGATGTACTTATGGTCTGTTTTATAGTCTTCCGTGTATTTTAACAGTCAAGTCTAGTTTACTGTTGACTAAACTTAACTATTTAGTTTATTCTCCGTAAGATACAAGACTTCTGTGGAAACTACAGCCATCAGGACTTTACAGAGATCTTAAAAACCAACTACCGGGATACGTCTTTTGTAAAACTTTTATGTTTGTAAAATGCAAAACTCATAAACACTAGCCGCGTTCTGCAGTTTGAACCAGATGCCGTATGAATTCAGTATAGGTTTTCCTAGTTATATGGAATATCAATTATCATCTTTACCAATATGTAGATTAGGTGAAAGAGTAACAAACTCATATCCACACATCTATTCAAACTTTCTTGTAATTATAATAGACTAGCGGCGTCTCGCGGTTACACCTTACGTTCCGGATCAAGTGGAAATACGGGGATTAAATATAGCCTATGTTACTCTAGGCGAATGTAGCTTTCTAATGATGAAAGAATTTTTGAATTCGGTTCAGTAGTTTCGGAACCTATTCGTTACAAACAACAAACAAATCTTTCCTCTTTATAATATGAGTATTAGTAAGATAGACATACAATATGAGTGTTTGTTGAATAGTCAGTATCCTGTTTACAAAGCGTATTTCCAGAAGAATCCAGTCACGGTGATACGGTTTAAGAGATTAAATTAAACTGAGGACGCGAGAAACATTTTTTTTGTTTACATTCTTAAGAACGTTAAAGCTTAATTAAGAATTTACGTAGAAGTTAGAGTGAGCGGTGAAATGTAAAATTAGATTTACGATTTAATTACTTCCTAGAAATGTTGTGGTAGTGTAATACGAGTATATTCGTTATTTGAATTAATTATAACTATTAAATTATATTGAATGTCACTATTAATCTATACGAGTATATATAAAAATGAAACCCGTTTTCCTTGGTCACGGCATCACGCGTGAACGGCTGGACCGATTTCACTAATTCTTTTTTTGTTATATTTGTTATTATTAGGAGATGGTGCTTATGTAAAAAAACACGGAAAATCAACCCCGTGCGAAGCCGGGGCGGGCCGCCGCCGCTAGTAGAGGATAAAAGTAAATATGTATCAAGGTTATGGTGAGGAACTTTTTGACAAAAAGTTTCCGTCTGTAAAATTTCAGTTACTTACTGGTAAAGACTTCTCTCTCGCTAGTGATTTCTAATGACTGGAACTAGGCATAATTACTACGCATACATAATACTTGTTGATATTATAAGTACGAGTATAAGGTATATATATTGTAGTATATGCACCAAATATAAATCAACTGCGTCGCATCTTTTGAGTGTGAGTTATAAACATGCATACAAACATTCGTCTTTATAATATTAATGTAATTTCAAAACTATAAAAAGATATAAAAACATCCTTGTTTTAATGCAATCGGTTCGAACGTACGTCACGAAAACATGTAAATAAAATATTTTTATCATTGCACTACGCACTTACTATATTAAAAATAAAGTATTTCTCACTCAGTCTATCAGTTTACTTGTTTGTTCCAAGTTTGCATGTAAACTTAATTATTTAAGACATTTTGAAACTGTATTTCAAAATATTTTCTAAACATTACGTAATCAGCGTTTTATTTATATGTATCACTTATTTATATACTTGTTAAACAAGAATTTTCAGCTGAAATAAATCACTCTTTCATTGCGTATTCGTAGGCAATTTTTCAAGTGTTGTTTGACGTTAGCTAATGTAAATTTGACACACATATTTTAAAAAGTAGCCAAAAAAATGTTAATAATTTATTAAAGTCAATGTTTTAATTTGTTTAGAAATTGTGTTACACTGAAACACATTTGTTTTGACTAATTGACGCGTCTTAGTTATGTGTAAGTATGTTGATTATGTTGTGTTGATAATGTTATGATTTTTGTGTCGTTTTATTTGAATGTTATTAAACTAGAGATAACAGTCACTTTCTAGGTCTGATAATGGTGTTATTTTATTATCATTTTTAACATCTAAAATATGATAGGTTTTACCTTAATTTCTCTCCAGGAACACGGTTGCAACTGCAATATACAAAAAATAAACTATAAGTAAATTATAAGTACAACATAGATAAAAATATTTCTATTTCCCGGATTCTCAAAAAAAACTTAACACACTAATCTTCAATGTTCTCAAACGAACTGAAAATTAACATAAAAAAACCGACACGGGTACTAAGTAGCTTCCAAATTCACTACATATTAATAAATCATTTATAAGCTCCCGATCTGATTTGTACAGGTAAGAAATAATGATTAATGCGTTACATTGAAATTTGTTCTGTAATTATCGAAGTTACAAGTCATGTGTGGAAATTAGTTAGTTATTCAACAGATGTAAATGGAAGGTTGGGCTCGGTTTATATCTTTTGTATTAATGTGGGGGCCTAATGTGGCTTTGATAACATAACCTTAGAGCGAGAATAGCTAAGCTATGCTCCTTTTTAACTATCTTCGTAAAAGAGGTTTTGATTGCGACTGTTTGTATGGATCTTTCCAAACTTTGATGGTTCATAAACGTTTAATGAAATAGGTGTTTTTGATTACTAGTTTAGGGTTTTGTTAGTTTATTTATCTCTGTCTGCATTTTACCTGAAAGACTATTATAATAATAGGTAGCAGTGATTTAGCTAAGCGAAAAATTAAACTAACTTTAACTAGCACGTATAAGGCATCAATAATTACGTAAAAAAACATAATTTATTGTAAAATTACATAAATTGAATTGAAAAAAAAAATTGAAAAAACCTAAATCTATAATGTAACACTAAATCATTTCATTATAATAACTGACCCCTAAGTTCGAAACTTGTTTCTAGGGGGTATCGTCGGTATTAAGTAGGTATATCTAATCAATCCTATGTATCTACAGCATCCGTATGTTCATATACCTATTACCCGAAAATATCAACGGTTAATAGTTATTTATGGTACAAGCGAGGTAAGTTGGTGATTACTTCCGAGGCGCTATTGAGGCCCGAGCCGTCAAGCGAGGGTCAGAAGATAGCCGAGGATAGTAATCATCAATACACGCGTGTACCATACAACGTTTTTAACACATTTGCGAAGAAATTATAATTTTTCGCTAATAAATAAACAGTTTTTCTATTCGCGCGCATCCAACACAACAATGGTGATCGGCCAAAGACTAAAAGAATATACTTCTTAAAAAAAATCGAATGAATGAATGAATGGAATCGACCATAGACCTACCAAAAGTAAGGCAATATAGTTGAAGTTTGTTTTTAAAATGTATGGACACGTTTTTTTGGTATCGAAACTTTTATAAAACTAAACAATTTAAAAAAAAATCTATGACTCACTAGTGAATCAAGCGTGTCATTATTCAACTGTTTTTGCACAAATAAGAGACCCTTTATGAGCAAGTGTGTTGAAAAAATTTAAAACCTATATTGGATCAAAGGTCATCCTAATATAAATGTTTATAAAAATAGAAACCTTTTTAATATCACTTTTAATTCTAAGCTAATCTGTCTGTATCCATAAATATCAATTTTATGATTCATTACGCAATCATATCTTAACCTTTTACATATTATATTATTATAAAAATACATTTGCTAGATTTATATTACGGTTTAATGTTGCTTGATAGGATGATAAGTCTATTAAGTACTCTAACGCATAAGAACATATATTATCTAAGTTAAAAAATCAGCCGTTCTAGAGTTATAAATAGTGCGACTTTAAGAATAATTTTATGCTATTAGAAATTTTTCAAGCTATGACCCACCTTGCCATAGAAGAATAGATGAATAGAAGAATCAAGGTCTATGTTACATGAATTACCCCAATATTCTAATAATAATGTAGCTTTATATTAGTAAAATATATTTTTTAATTGAGTTTTTGAGTTAATTCATAACAAACGAAAAATTAAAATCTTTTATAATTTTAGTACATTTATAGTTATAAATACGTGAAAATATGCTTCGAATAGATTTCCAATATACATTTATGTATGTTTTTTTATTCCGGGTAGGCAATTGTTGAAAAGTTTTGTAAATCAGACACCAAATTTCCACGGAAATTCATCTTTTTACAGCACTCTGAGAAGCAATTTTACGCCAGTAACTCCGAGATTCGTTCCCGATACCGATTTGTGATGTGAAAAATGACATTCTTTGGGGATTGCCTTTTAATTTAAATGATTTATGTAACGGATGACTTTTACATAAATTAATGACTCAGGGAATGTTACATATTGATGAGTTAGTATAAAAATTACAGAACATTTGAAATGTTAGTTATTGATAAGTAAGGATAAAAATACACAGTGTTTTAAATTAAAAATTTAAAACACCCCCAACAAGATTACTTTTAAACCCCCATAACTTTTAAACGGGTCAACCGATTTTCATCAAACATGTCTAAAAACACTCGCACGTAAGTGCCCTTTAATACAAAAAGAAACTAAATTGAAATCGGTTCATCCGTTCAGGAGCTATGATGCCACAGACATACACACACACACACACACACAGACACGTCAAACTTATAACACTCTTGTTTTTGCGTCGGGGGTTAAAAAGTAAACGAAGACATTTAATAAATGGACTTTTCTACTTTGAATCAGTAAATCTTTAGAAAATGTTTCACCACAGTACGCCTAAATGCCTCTGTATGAAAACTATCACACCACAAAAGGATTGGCTTTATAAAAGACCGTCCAATCCTAAATCACTAACAAAAACCGTTTCATATCGACCTTTGAAACCCGTTAAACATAACCAATAAAAACGAAAACAAAATGTGAAATACAACTGAACTCGTGTGAACATATTTGGGACAAAAGGAATTCTGGGAACCTCGTTATGCTGACCAATGGGTCGTTGTGAACGAATTGACCTTTAGTGCATGGACAAGATACAAGAGGTAGACTTTGTGCAGTGTTTTATAGAATGCTACAAAACTTTAGTTTACTTTTTAGTTTTTGTTTCAGTAGTTTTTACTTTTAGTAATCACGAGTTTCTAAAAGACCAAGATCAATCTAAGTCAAATAAATTTTATGAAAGTTTAAAAGAGTATTATGCACTCTTTTAGTATTTCGGAAGTGCATGAAACTATTTTAAACTACGAGTACACTAATCCTTAGCTGCCTTATTTGCGTTGCATTGTTAGTCTGGTTTAGCACTAAACCAGGTTTTACAATCTGATCTAAGTACAATATTGAATACTGTCAAAAGACTAAAGTGACAGATTTGACTGACAAGTGTCAAATGCTTAAACCAGGTTTTGTTAAACTAGGTTTAAAATGTAACGCAAATAAGACCGTAGAAGTCAAGAACTATACACATACTACGTAAATATTCAATAATACATTATGAAAATACATTGGCATCATACATAAACCCACATAAAGCAACCACAATCCTTCAAGGTATACGTAAACCAAAATTGATGGACATGCGATGCCTCGAGACATTACACTCTTAAGGTGGCCATTGACGAGTCAGTTTAACTGATCAGTTGAACTGGCGTCCATACAAAAATGGTCGTCAATCACCGGAGCGATTCCAGATTCCAGTGGGAAAAACTAGTTGGAAAAACTTTTGGAGTGACGCACAGTTTTATGTCTGGACTAATCAGTTCAGCCGTTTATTCCCGATGTCCCCCACTATTTGTCCACCACTGGTGGACATCAGGAAAAAAAGTTGCTATATCCGCCAGTGAGGGAAAACGCTACCGAAATTCTCCCATTGGCCCCTACTGGTGGACACCGGGAAGAAATGAGTTGCTCTGTCCCTCAGTGGTGGACATCGAAACCAATAAAGTTGACTCATCAATGGCCACCACACACTCTTACTCACATATTCACCATTCAAGTATTCAATTGGAAAACGAAATATATGGAATACCTTTAATGATTTATACATATTGAAAAGACGTAACAGATTTTAGTTTGGATACAATGATAATGGAGATTTGAATTATTTTGTACAATACCATTATATATATCCTTTTGTGGGGACATATATGAACTGATGATGATGATAATGATGCGATTCATACAAGATGTATATTATTAGCCACTAATTAGCCTGTGTAATCGCGTTTCAAGGCAAAGGTCACTCTCTCACTGATGATATAATCTAATCTAATATATAAAATTCTCGTGTCACAGTTTTCGTTGCCATACTCCTCCGAAACGGCTTGACCGATTCTCATGAAATTTTGTGAGCATATTCAGTAGGTCTGAGAATCGGCCAACATCTATTTTTCATCCCGAAATTCCTACGGGAACGGGAACTACGCGTGTGAAACCGCGGGGCGCAGCTAGTAAATTATATTAGGTACAGTGAGTGAGAAATTGATGATCATCACCCCTAACACGTGTTGGCGATCAAGTGTCACCTGAGTTTTGTGAAAAAAGCAAACATGCAGTGCGTGACCCAGAAATCAAACCCCGAAACTCTGACTTGGCAGGTTGATTGATATGAGTTTCCTATACCAATCAATATTTTGAGGTCTGATGGCAGTTGTTCCGCGTAAAATACTTATTGATATTTTGGCAAATCTGGTTTAACTGACAAAATGTCCTCATTGGAAAAAAGTAATCAATATTAATCTCGTGTAAATATCTAAATATATATAACTCAAAGGTGACTGACTGACTGATCAATGCATAGCCCAAACCACTGGACGGATCGGGCTGAAATTTGGCATGGTGTTAGATGTTATGACGTAGGAATCCGCTAAGAAAGGATTCCCAAGAGGTTGTCATATACGCGAGTGAAACCGTAACGTAAATATAAAATTGATCAAAAATACGCATACACTTTGGCATTTTTCATTTCTATTCAAGTAAGCATAGAGATCAAACAAAAATTCAATTTATAAATTGGGCAAATCGCTCAA
The DNA here is from genome assembly GCA_958496195.1 of Timandra comae. Lineage (NCBI taxonomy): Eukaryota > Metazoa > Arthropoda > Insecta > Lepidoptera > Geometridae > Timandra > Timandra comae. The sequence continues at coordinate 10,071,386 of OY292357.1, forward strand.
TAAGTCAATTTCAGGAACTTCCTGATTGACGCATCGTAATTCCTATATTTACAATGTTATCTATAATATAAAAAAGGAATCACAAAATGTGTTGGTAAGCGCATAACTCAACAACGCCTGGATCAATTTGGCCAATTCTTTTTTTGTTGTGTTTGTTATTGTCAGGAGAAGGTTCTTATGTAAAAAAATCTGGAAAATCAACGGGAAAATTGGACCCGTGCGAAGCCGGGGCGGGCCGCTAGTACGAGATAAAAATACTGAGAACAACCCACGCATTACGGACGATTCATTGAATATACGAGTATTATCACTTAAGGAAAATTATTTTATTATATTTTTTGTTTACAAACCTAATTTTCGAACACGCTTTTTATAAGGTATTTGTTTTTCTTCTTTGGCTTGAGTTATCGCGGGCGGTTTACCAAGTTTATTTATTTTTATCGCTCACAAACTTCTATTTATATTTTCCTGTTCTATTAATTAACCGAGCTTCATTTATTTTGGAAAGTTTTCTTGTTTAATGAGTTGAGTTTTGGTTTATTTTGAACACTTTTCGGGATGCATTTTTTCACAAGATTAGCATCGTAATAATGCAATAAATAGAAACCTAATATTAGTCTACATTCTTATTCTTTATTTAAAATATTCTTACTAATATAATAGCTGCTAAAATTATCTCTAACGTCTCAAGGTGAAGGTTTCCTGTGAAATTTAGTACATCAGGCATTAAAAACAAAATATTAGTCATACTGTTGTAGTATTCTGAACCTAATGCCTTTAATTTTAAGGACTATTTTTGCACACAATATGTTGTTTTTAACAAAAATTCTTTAATAACCTGACATGTTTGATGATGTATTTTAAGTGGGTTGAGGTGTAATGTTATCTGTTATTTCGTTGCTCTTAATATGTCAATTTAATTATGCGGGACATATTATGTAGGGAAGTAAATTCTTCCGTATTTGTTCGATACGCAAATGCTTATCTCGGTGTAGGTGTATGTCAGGATGTGTGCGTAGTTTCTGATGCCCTAGATATAGGTAATATCTAGATGGGTCAGTTGCTATGATAAGGTAATGTGATAAGAGTTGATTATTATTTTTTGGAGCGTAATTTTACAGTGTTTAAAACATGCATAGTTGATTTAAATATTGATTAATTTTGAAATGAATATTCGATACAAAAGAAAGAAAAAACTATCTTTCTTTCCAACATTTGAAATGATCAAAATAATATAATTAAAGGATGTAATTGGTTTATTTTCTTACTTATTTTGTAAAGACATATGTTTGCTTTCCTAATTAAAAAAAACCAAAGCTCTCATCCTAACTTCCCAACTAATATTATAAATGCGAAAGTACTCTGTCTGTCTGTTACCTTTTCACGGCTAAACTACTGAACCGATTGACTTGAAATTTGGTACAGGGGTAGCTTATGGTCCGGGAAAGAACAAAACTTTTTATCCCGAAATTCACGATTCACGGGAACGCGAACTACGGGGGTAAAACCGCGCTGCTAGTTACCTATAACCTTAACCACGGCAGCACAGCCTTAACCATGTAGTTCTATTCACTTCTAAAAAAACTAAACTCATTCCATCTTCATTTACTTCCCCAAAACTATCAAAATACTTAATCAAATCTACGTAACTTGTCCACAACTTTAAGTGGATAACAAACTTTTGCCACCCAGCTAGGATTACCCACTAAATTCTGTGAACTTTGACACATGATAAAACCTGACGCACACCAGAATCTCAGAAGGTCAATGTCAATGGCTCTGTATCATCGTTATTCATAATGTTATCGCAATACAATAAGAATTATATATAAAAATAATATATGAGATAATTTTAAATTATAGTGCTGTTTTTTTCCCAGTTTATCTGGGTTAGCGAATGTTTGTGCGTGTAGTGTGAATAAGTGCGTATAATTTCTAAATGGTAGGCAGATACAGGTAAAATTTCGATGAAGGGATAATACCTATATAAATAAGCCCGTCACATGAATATAATATAATATTATGTCGTACGTTTCGTTAAATAATAAAATATATAAATAAGATGACAATATAAATAAATAAATGTTTTTTTTAACAAAAGGTACTACTCTACTACTAAAGGTACTACTTAATGTATTGATTGAGGTAGTAGATATATCTAAAGTTAACAAATACTTATGATAGAAGTAATAAAATACTAAAAACAAACTCTTATAATATAAACGCCATTATAAAACATATATCTAAGATATAAAACGTAAACTAAGTTATAATACTTTTATAATATATCTCGTTACACAATTTGAAAACTTTTCAAAGCATCCGAAAAAATTGCAAACAATTTCCTTTACAGTCAAGAATTTTCTTTTAAAATGAACAAAGTAAATTACTATGTTATTACACTTTAAGATATGTTAATAATGATACTTATTATGTAAAATGTAGAGTTACATAATACAAAGAATACTTTTTGATAAGAGATTAAAAACACTCCAACTTTACGGTCAAAAAAAGTTGCAAGTGCAAAACTGAGAAGTTGTACTTTTCGTCGTTTGCTCAACAAAAATATATAAAGGATTGGCTGATGTACTACGTTAAAACCTGTTACATCTCCGCATCTATATGTCGTAGCGTAATGCTATACTTAACAAAAGATAGCTTACAGACTTCCTTGATAAATGGGCTATCTAACACTGAAATAATTTTCAATTCGAATACACCCTTATCCTCCGTTTCATAGGAGTCAGCACAACATGTTCGTCCAATTACTTCTTTTCACGCTCGCCGAAGTTTTGCAAGCTTCTGTAAATCTATACAAACGCTAATAAAGCGTTTTATTGGCTCCAAACTCGCTGCGAACCAAAATCTCTCGTTCACACGCGGTTAATAGTTACATTGAATAAAGGAATTGGGGTATATCGTGCCTCCTAAGGAACTTGATTTTTCTTTTCATCCTCTGGGTCTTTATGTTATCATATCATACTTACAGATTTGTAAATGCTTAGTAGTGTGCATGTTGAATCGTAGCCGCGGCCATGCATGGGCAGAACATCCTTGCACAGATTGAGAATCCCTGTCCACTACTTTCATTCATGCTAAGTTGATCCATCTCTTTTTATTACTTTCTATTAGTTAGACGTCCTCCAGTGAGCTGATTTTTCCGTAAGACATTTTTCGTGTTGTCTAATCATTTTTCTTACTGCTTTTTTCAAAATATACCCATCTAATTTTGACGACCTTGATGGCAGAGTGGTCACCATGCCGGACTGCCATTCGTAAGGTTGCGGGTTCGATTCCCGCGCAGGGTAAATATTTGTGTGAACCACAAATGTTTGTCTCGGTCTGGGTGTGTGTGTGAATGAGTGTGTACGACTGTACGTAGTTTCTGATACCCTAGATACAAGTTTCGAGCTTAGTTATTGGTCAGTTACTATAATGAGATGATGTAGTGTAGTAAATGATTAATACGCAGACATTTGTATTCAAATTACATTCAATATTGCATTATTAACATTGCTTTCATGTCAAGAAACTTAATATTCTAATTCGTTAGGTGAATAGACTTCTTGTCTGGCAAGTCATACCTAGAAGGGGCCGAGGTGGTTCTTGGTATTGCTAAGTCATTCTATATAGAATTTTAGCTCTATTCATGAATTAAATTTATATAAATATTTAGTTTCATAATATAATGTTTTATATAATAATTCTAAGAAAACTTAACTTTAGCAATTATATGTATATCAATTCGCGATTCTGGAAAATTCCCGGGGGATTTGAGTTATAGTGAAGCCATAATTTTAGGTTACTCATTATTTAAATTTGGTTTCGAATTGAATTTAGTTAATCTCTATTTTTAATGACTTCAAAATGATTTGGATAAGAACTTTTAAAAATGATCTTTAAGTAGTCAGTTTTGTCACAAATTATAATGTTATTTTATTACTATTAAAAACTGCTGTGAATCCATTTTCAAGGTTTTTAACAGCTATAAGTAGATAGATGCGTACGCCATTGAACCGCACAATTTAAATGAACAAGTTAAGATGTACATAAAGGTACAACTTTAACATACAATTTTATTCAATTACACAGTAAAATAATTCCTTAAATGCATACAAAACTGTAGACAAATACTTTATAATATATTTCTCATACCAATGGTCACACATTGCAGAAGTTTGAAATTTAAATTTTGTAGAAACAACATATGTGCTACGTTTATTGTAGTCTGTTGGAGCCTCGAGATGAAACATTCGTATTATTTATTTCTAAGCCTGACTTTATTTAAAATATTTGCATTTGTCTTGGCGGATATATTTACACCTGTAGGATAAAGTACCGGATATATTTCGACTCTCAGAATAAAGGTAGTGTTTAAGCGAAGGAAACGTTTATATTCTTAACTTTCACCCGCGTAGTTCCCGTCCCCGTAGGAATATGGAGATAAAATTATGCTAAAAATGTTCTCACTGAATCACTCTATTTATTAAAATAAACCGCATCAAACTCCGTTGAGTAGTTTTAAAGATCTAAGCATACATAGGGACAGAGAAAGCGACTTTGTTTTATACTATGTAGTGATGAACTGAGCTGATTATGATGAATACATCTCTATTATGTACGTTCAGAAATGTTAGGAAAGTGTAAAGTTTCTCTAAGGTATCAGAAACTACGATAATAATTATGACTGGATAATATTTTATCCCGTTAATTTGACCCTTTTTGAGATTAACTAAAAAGTTATTTATGAGGTAATATAACACAATTAAAATGTGTGACATTTTAAACCATTTATTTCAAAACAGTTCAAAGTTTATTAATTATGAAACTAAATTAAAAGGTTCAATTTAATGCGGGGAAGCCGCCTCAGAGTCCGCTGTAAGGCTTAAGTATTCACAGAACTAATTGCATACCTTAATTAAAAGATATTTATAACTAAAACATATGCGTTTTTTTAAGAAAAGCAAGAAGAAATATTTCAAGTTGCATTTGTGATGTTTTTTTTGTACTTACAAATAAACGTAAGTTACACCATTTTTTAAGATTTATGCTCTTAAATATACCTACTAACTTTACCTGTTGGCAAAATTAATAAAAATTAACTCGATACATTTTATATTAAATAAAAGTATTGAAATCTTCAACAATTTGAATTTCTCCGATGGTTGAATTCAGAGGAAAAATTTTGATTTACCTCTCCCAAGGGATCTTTCGCCAGCAAATTTATATGAAGCGCTTCTCAGTATTTTATTACGTAATATAATTCCTGGAAGTAAGTGATAACTCAAAAAAATGTGGGAATTCTGTTGCTTATTTGAAAATCACACGTCTTGTTTTATGAGTCGTGGGGAGTCGTTGGATGCAGAACGCTGTGACCGACTGTCGCTGTGGAAGTGGATGATGGAGTGCAAATATTCTTTTTACGTTTAATAAAGTTATCTAGTGACAATAATAATACTTCAAATCATCTGATGTACATTCTGTAGATCATCAAAAGATTTTCAAAGAAGACTCCATTGGATGCTGCCTAATTCGACTGACGTCATCCTCTTATGAAAGTAAGAAACATTTCTAACACTTTATTTTGTCTCCACACACTATACATAAGTACATATATCTCTCTCAACCAACCCATCATTTCCTATCTAACCAGCCCTTACTATACCTATTTCTCCATTTTCTAATTTTCCAGGACACCTATTCAATAGTATTTGCATCTGCCAGCGAAGATGGAAATCTGAAGACGAGCAACGAATGTTTTACATTTTCCAATCATGACTCGGGTTTGCGATTACTAACACGCATGATATTGAATATTAGGCGTAATATCTATCAATATTCAATGTACTTCAGTTTTTCAATGTTTAAATATTATTTTCTTGAAATAGTTTTATAACAATACTAGCAGCGCCCCGCGGTTTCACCCACGTGGTTCCCGTTCCCGTGGGAATACGGGGATAAAATATAGCCTATGTTATTCAGGGTGAATGTAGCTTTCTAATGGTGAAATAATTATTGAAATCGGTTCAGTAGTTTCGGAGCCTATTCGTTACATACAAACAAACAAACAAACAAACAAATCTTTCCTCTTTATAATATTAGTATAGATTAACTGATAGTTTTTCTATCTTATCTCTACTTTTTGATCGCTTAAGCGTAAGATTTAACCCACACAAACTTTTAATTCTTTCACGTCTGTGGCAAGTCAAGTAGCATATTATTTATACCTGAACTGAGCTGAACTACGTTTTATACATTAAAAATCAAATACAGACAAAAATTACAAAGAAAATCATCAACTTTCTAATATGAACTCATGTTCAAAACAAATTTTTGCACAGACAGAACCGCCGCCCTATGAAATTTGATAAATATTTTGATATAAAAAATCATCGATGAGTAATTTCATTCGTTTATATTTTTACATGCGTACTTTTGGCGTGATCGAATATTCAAACATTAACAGATGGAGTGATCTTTTAACCTACCAAAACATTTATGTATCGGCAAAATCAAAATACGTATTTCTTTAATTTGACGACCTCGATGGCAGAGTGGTCACCATGCCGGACTGCCATTAGGTTGCGGGCTCGATTCCCGTGCGGGGTGAATATTTGTGTGAACCACAAATGTTTGTCTCGGTCTGTGTGTGTGTGTGAATGAGTGTGTGCGTAGTTTCTGATACACTAGATACAAGTTTCGAACTTAGTTACGGGTCAGTTACTATAATGAGATGATGTAGTGAATGATTAAAAAAACGAACTAGATTGAATGTAACTCAAAGAAATGTTCCAATGGATCGAAGGTAAAATACAAATATCTATCAAATCAAGACCTAATAAATGAAAACTCTGATGAGAACCATGATGGCTGAACAGCCATTGAAAATCTTCAATGTGTTTTAATTATTATGAATAAATTACTCACTATCATAAACATACAAACCTTTGTTGTTCTGAATTATACAGATTTGGGCTAATAATAGACTTCAGCATTTAAATATGACCATGAAATTGAATCGATATCTTTATTCAAAAAGTAACTCTATAGTTATTGTAACAAAGTAGGTTATCCTTTTCAATATTCATCAAACATTGTGTCCTGCTATCTTTCTACACTTAGATAGTCTTATAGATAAAATGCTTACTATTAAGTTTTTCCTGTACCTGTTTTTGTGCAAACTATAATTAAATGAAACAAACTTTAGGAAAATAGCGTAACATTGTATGAGTGTGTGCGTAGTTTCTGATATACTAGATACTAAGTTTCGAACTTAGTTAGGGGTCAGTTACTATATAATGAGATGATGCAGTGAATGCTTATGTTATGTTATGTTAATACTCTCTCATACAACTATAATATTGATGTTAGATAAAGAAACAATCTCAGGTTATTATATTGATAGGTTTCTAAATTAATTAAAGAAAATCAATCCTCTTTAGAATATTCTAGTCTCCTTCTAATGCCACTTCGATTGTCGATAATGAGGACGAGATTATTATTTCCTATAATTAAGGATCGGACGTTAATTAGAAAATTAGTCCAATCTTTATTTAATTATAGTAATACTAGCTGCGCCCCGTGGTTTTACCCGCGTGGAACCTTATCCCGTGGGAATTCTGGGATAAAAAGTATCCTATGTATTATTCCTAGGTATGAGGAATATCTGTACCAAATTTCATTAAAATCCATTCAGTAGTTTTTGCGTGAAAGAGGAACAAACATCCACACATCCATACATCTAAACATCCACACTCACAAACATTCGGCTTTATAATATTAGTAGGATTATTCAAAAAACTGTCAAATGGTTCGATTTCCGAATAAAAGATCCGATACAAGGATACAAGTGACTCTTAAACTTTACTTCTAATAACTCTACTTCATATAGAGGCCATAATAGATAGAAAAATTAAATGTTGGTTACGCAGGTTTTTACACCACTAACAAATTTTGTTGATACATTACAATATCTTATATATAAAATTCTCGTGTCACAATGTTCGTTCCCGTACTCCTCCGAAACGGCTTGACCGATTCTCATGAAATTTTGTGAGCATATTCTACTGAATAGCTGGCCGATTCTCAGATCTACTGGTCTGAGAATCGGCCAACATCTATTTTTCATCCCGAAATTCCAACGGGAACGGGAACTACGCGTGTGAAACCGTGGGGCACAGCTAGTTTTAATATAATATACATAGATAGGGTAGTAAAGGGTACGATCCCCGTGCAATATTTCTATTTTTGGTCAATATTTGTGTAAACCCCTAAATGTTTATTTCGGTCTGGGTGTGTTTATGTAATTTGGAACTGGTAATGCATGAGTGCGTGGGTGGGTAGTTTCTGATACCCTAGATATAAGTAATTAACATAGTTAGAGATCAGTTACTATGAGTACCTATATGATGATGATAAAATGATTTAACATAATATAACTTAACATAAGCATATTATATCATCTTATAACAGTGACCCCTAACTAAGTTCGAACGTGGTATCGAACTTTAGACCTTAACCAATTTTTTTTATTTTAACTACTATTAGAACCCCGAACCATACCAAACCTAGTTTTATTGTGGCATAGAGTGCTAGGTAGTCAACAAAGAACCTCATAGCCGAACAAAGAAATGTGTATTCATATTTCTCAACCCATTCCAAATGTAACTCTGCAATTGCAAGTACACTTGTATCTAGGGTGTCAGAAACTACGCACACACTCATTCACACACACACCCATTTATTATGTTACTAGCGGGGCCCCGCGGTTTCACCCGCGTAGTTCCCGTTCCCATAGGAATATGGGGATAAAATTGCTAAAAACCTTCCCACTGAATCATTCTATCTATAAATTAAAAATTTAAAAAACCCCCAACACAATTACTTTTAAACCCCCATAACTTTTAAACGGGTCAACCGATTTTCATCAAACATGTCTAAGAACACTCGCACGTAAGTCCCCTTTAATACAAAAAAAACTAAATTAAAATCAGTTCATCCGTTCGGGAGCTATGATGCCACAGACAGACAGATACACACACACACACACACACACACACAGACACGTCAAACTTATAACACCCCTCTTTTTGCGTCGGGAGTTAATTAAAACAAACCGCATCAAAATCCGTTGCGTAGTTTTAAAGATCTAAGCATACAAAGGGACATAGGGACAGAGAAAGTGACTTTGTATTAAACTATGTAGTGATGTTAATGTTGATACTTTTAGGTATACTTAATTAATTATGTATTTCTACGATCAAAATGTATTAATACTGTTATTCTAAACGGTCTACCCTTTCTAAGGTACACAAAAAGGTACCTTTACTTTTCTGTGCTCGATCCAATACTCATACATGTATTAATATTTATTTTAAAAACATATCAGGTACCCCTTTTGAAAACATGTTAAATGAAATTAAAGCACTTTGGTTTCAAAATCCGTATGAAACATAAAACAATTGAAAAGAAAATAATGTGATTATGATTAATTAATCAGCTTCAGCGAGTGTTGTTATACTCGTAGTCCCCAGTTATATCCCTCTGGTTATATCCCTCTGGTTATATCCCTTGGTTATTATAAGGAGTTCTTTTTACACTGGGTGATGATGCCTATCACTCAACTAATGTGATTAGTAGGGGAACGTCATTTACCATTGCAATGAGATCTTAACATGATAAGTGGGTATAAACTGATACTGCCTTATTTGCATTGCATTTTTAGTCTGGTTTAGCACTAAATCAGGTTTTACAATCAATTTTGAATACTGTCAAAGTGACAGCTTTGACTGACAAGGTGTCAAATGCTTACCAGGTTTTGTTAAACCAGATTAAAAATGCAACGCATGAGTGTGTGTAAGCCTATATGTATAAAGTATCTACTACAGATTTTTTGTAAATGCGGTCTAAAAAGATTTTTGTTAAAATGTAGGTTTTTATGGAAAATATTTTTATGCTACGCGATAAATCTGTGCTACGCGATTTGACTCATATAACATCTCGAGGAGTTAGCTAACTTTATTTTCTTAAACGATAGCGATGAGTTAGTGTCTTTTTACTTATGCAATTAATATGAAATCGCTAAGAAAATCGGTTACTCTCTTTCAAAACTCAGGGCTACTAACATAATAACTTTTAGAAATTACTTAAAAGCAAATTCCAATAAAATTCTAAGACTTCAAGCATCATTAAACAAAATCGTCTGTATATTGTTGGAACATGAATAACGAATCTCCGAAACATCGTTTAATGGAACATTAGCCGGAGCTAATAACCCAGTATAAGTACGAGTATAGTTCAAGATCATGGACGCATTAATCAAAGCAGTGCATTTAAACGCATCTATTATGGTTCACGAGCAAGGTTATTCAAATATTTAATGAACTCATTGATGGATATATAATTTACAGATCACCTGTGTTTTGTTTCGTAGCGGTTTCATCGAAATAAAACATTATTCAAATCATATTTCATGTATAGATCGATCTCCCTTTTGTGTTACTGTAAAAGAAAATTGAAATTACGACTTAAAATACGTTGCGTAGTTTAAAAGATCTATCGGTTTCTCTTACGTTAATGACTACTACTTCGTTCATATTGGTCCTGATGTTGTATAGCATTTAGCTATTGTTTCCTCGACTAATGGGCTAGCTAGTAAGGGCCTATTTCATTATCTTCAAGTAACGTTCCGAGTACCTACTCACAAGTTTTGTCTTTGTCACTTGATATAAAGTAAGAAAGAGCCAAAACTAACTTTACTTGGTGAGTTTTACTTGAAGGTTGTGAAATTGGCCCTAAATCTTCTATTTCCACTAGTCGTCACTAAGTTTAGCGTATTGAACTAAACAAACAGACTTTTCAGTCGTCCAATATTAGAATAGATACCTTGTTGTACGAACGTATTGAACCTAGAGGTCTAGGATTCTATTTTAGGACCGAGATGCACGTTTGTTGTTTTTCAAATATAGCTCGTATTGGATATCACGAACAGGCATTACGCAAGCCTGGTTGATTACGCCTATTCCTCTTCACTGTACTAATATCATCAGTGAAAGCCTTTAATGTATGTGATGCGGTCTTTTGATCTGTGTGGAGTACAGGAATGGTACGTACTAGTACAGTCTTTAGTTTTTTCTGTTTTCCCTAAATAATCCATTATTAGGGGGACGTAAAAAATATATTGAAAGCGGTCAAGCAATTTTAGATATTTCTGAGTGAGTGTCTTTACATACTTACAGCCTTACTAATAAAAAATACCCACAGTGTATATTCTTGATATAACGAGTGTGAAGCATATTAATAATTCGTTATATCAAGAATATACACAGTGGGTATTTTTTATTGGTAAGGCTGTTAGTGTTAAACAAAGTCACTCTAGCTGTTTGTATGCTTAGATCTTTTAAACTACGCAGCGGATTTTAATGTAGTTTTTAAAGAGAAGATGAAGTGTAAAATCTTCATAATAATTGAGATTATCATATATATATATACTTAATAATTGTATGTAGCACGTAGCACGCCTTAACTATCCCCAGAATCTTCATACCAAAATTAAGACAATCGGGTCAGTGCGTGATTTAATAGTAATGCGTAACTAACTACCAAAGGTGGACAATTTGGTTTAGCATTTATAATTATAACATGCATGATGTATTGGCCTGTAAAGTAACATTCTGTGGGACAAAGGCCTCTAGCCTAATGATAATTGTGGTACAGTGAGGTGGAATAGCCGTGATCGCTTTGCATAATGCGTATTTGGGATCTGAAGTCCGTGTAGGGAAATGTCTCACATGAATTACTTGATCAAGATTTCTGAATTCATGACCTTTGGTTTGGAAGGAAAGTGCATCTGAACATGTTTTTTCGTTTTAGAACGGAACGGAACCACGGAACCCTACGTACGCGAATCCGACGCCCACTTGGCCGATTTTGTTTATAAAATTTCACCTATTAACTTACTAACAACGAACAATATATATTAAAAGAATGTTCCAATCGGTCATCAAACTTAAACCCAGCATCCAAAACTACGCCTTTATTAATTTACCACTTAACTACGGACGCTGTCTAATAATCATTAAGGGAAGCATTTAGGCTTGGGGTGAAAAATTACCCCCCGGTAATAAAGGTGTAAACGTTAATTTACCTAGGACTAAATAAATTACCCTTTAATAAAGATAGCAATTCTGTTTACTAAGGGTTTCGTTGGTGAGAGGATATTTTAAGTAAAAACTTTTTTACCGTTTAAAAAATGGATTTTTTTTTTCGACTGTCATTTTTTTATTTTTTATCGAATATTTATTTCGTCTTTATTGGTTGTCATCAGACTTTTAAACATCTCCTATTGTTCTTATCACAGATCATGGAGTCGGTTTTACAAGAGATGCCTAGTTCTCTTTTCCGTGGTAATAATAGTCCGCTCAACTTCTCTGGTAATAAATAAGTCTATTCTACCTTTAAATTTTACCAAAATCCATTCAGTAACAATTTAGTTAATATTAATAAGTAGAAAATTTTCATTTTTATTGTAATTTTATTTGTTTTGCTAGAACGCTTTAAAATTATTAATTAGTCATATTATTTTGGTACCTCTATGTACTGTTTTATCTAGGTACGTTTTATATTTAAACATTTAGTAGTTTGAGTCGCAATTCTCGGTCTTTGTCGTTCGTCTTCGGAAACGTCTTCAGAATTTTAAACCTATAAAAAGTACTATAACACTTCTATCTACCTAATTTTAGAACTTTTAAAAATGATAAGTACGAAAAATTACATAAAGTTGCAACTATCAAAAATGATCATGTAAAGTTGTTTTTTGTTTTATTATAATAATATTAGAAGTATGATTATAATCTTTAATACAAAACGTTTATTTTTATACAAAAATATGTTTTTAAGCCCTTAAAAGACGATTATTTATGCGTACATTTTGCATAATTTCATTTATTTATATCGTATTTTTCTTAATTGAGTTAATAATATTTCCTTGAAGTCACTCAAAATAATTAAATTCTATTATTAACACTAACACTAGTCGATTAAAAAATAAGCATATTCATAAAATCTCAGAAGAAAATTAATTATCGGGAGTGGTTTTCTTTTGTTTAGCTTATACCCGATGCGACGTGTTTCCGATTGACAGGCAAAACAACGAAACAAAACAATCGTTTGACCCGATTTTATAGAACACAACATAAAGAGTTACAAAATAAACTTAATTCAGTGTATGAAAGAAAATTTTAAAAACATTATAAAAGACTACATTATTTTTTAAAAGCTTTAAAATTGTATTAAGTAATTTTGGTAAATAAATCATTTAAAAAAAAATATTTACCCCAAACTCCATTTGCTTCTAGACGTATTAAATATAAAAAACGATGTTTCATTAAATTGTAAACATAATAATAAATATAAATATTGTGTTTTTTGTCAATTTTAAATTAAATTCAGCGCTTTAAATTAAATAAACAATTTATAAAACATTGCAACTATTAAATTAAAACTATCGACTTACCTTATTTATTCAAAAAATATTTCTTAATTTTCACAAGCACATATTGCCGCGTTTTTCATAAACCAACATTAAAAATTGAAATCCAATAACATGTCTAACTCACAACAAACTTTTGAAAATTCAAACTTGGAACAGTTTTCGAACATTCTATCACTTCAAAAAGTTTTAGTACTTCTTAAAAAATAAAGTTTTAAAATTGGAACGTTTACGGCTAGTACTTATGTCACGTCGCGGTAAAACATTTTTTCTCTTGTTTTTTTTAATCGCGATCTATATGTCGTATCGTACGCTGCGCGATGCGTTCGCTCGCGGCGATAGAGACTCGACAAGTGACTGACTGAGGGAGAGCGATCCCATAGCACGCAGACACAAACGATCACAATTTTTGCACCCTGATTGTATCACTAAATTAAAGAAGATTACTCTGGATGGCCGATTTAAAATCGAGGGTTCTTAACGGATATCTAAATTTAAAATGTCTTATTCATTGATACGTCCAATAACTGGATTATGTCGCTCGGAAGGTATGATTAGCATGTATTCCGTTATTTAAAAGTAGGTGTTAATGGTATGAAATTATACCTATGGAATATTAAATCATGGGTAGCAATTTTCTTATAATATAATCAGGTATTAATAATAGATAATAAATATTAAAGGCATCATTATATGTGGGGACATGGAGCAGAGACAGCGGAAGGAATTTTATAAGTGGCCATTAATAATGCAAGGCTCATTCGTTGTCTATGATATTAGTTTTTAAATTTAGTTTAGCAGAAATGTTGCTAGGCTTCGCATATTTGAATGAATAAATTAATAGTCTTGAGTGATTGTTTAACTTATTGTATTTATATTTTATAAATTAGATTTCAATAACTCGCTATGCCTTGCGGGTTTGCCTTCGTTTATCCGGACACCGTAGGGTAAAAAAAGATCTAAGTATAAAGTTTTCATTAAAGGTAATTAAATCAATACTTTTTACAAATATTTTAACCGCTAAATACATTTGGATAAAATTTGGCTAGTAGAAACCTTAAAAATATTGGAAGAATGAAATTCTATATCCAGAAATTCCTCTTTCCTTTCCAAAGAACCTTGATTTATATGAACAAAATCACCGAGCACACCTAATGGTAAGTAAGTATATAAATTAGGTAGAAATAGTTTCCCAGTAAGTTATTTTAGGAAACCACGTACATAAAATAGGAAAGGGATAATTATCCAGACTTATGAAGACACTGAACTTATTACTGCCACTCGTTAGGTTTATTTATCCTGTGGGAATACAGAGGGTTATTGAGTCAACTTCACGTATCTATATAAGCAGGGAGATGCTGAAAATAGTCATAGATAGAATAAAAATATAGTTAGCTTTGGGGATTTATTATAACAATCAATGTTTCTTCTTCTTCTTCTCTACTTATCATGTTTTCTGTAGCACAGTTCACCCGTGTAAATCTCAACCACGTCAAGCGGGTTACAGTATATAGGGTTTTCCAATATCTATCTTTGTATGTATAGCAAATATCTGCCAAAAAGGTTTATAATCTTCTAGCTGTGCCCCGCGGTTTCACCCGGGTAGTTCCCGATCCCATGCGAATTTCATAGATAAAACATAGCCTATGTTCTTTCTCGGATCATAAGCTACCCCTGTACAAAATTTCAAGTCATTCGGTTCAGTAGTTTAGACGTGAAAAGGTAACAGACAGACAGACAGACAGAGTTACTTTCGCATTTATAATATTAGTAGGCATAGTAAGGAAGTAGGGATATTACAAATTAGCCTAACAGAAATTGTTTTGCCCAACTACGGCGAAATAACTTGAATATGAATTTTGACCAGTAAGTGTGTAGGTGTCATACGACCACGCTTATCCCCTGAACTTTAATACGAATACTTTCTTGTTAAATCATTTTAGAGAGCTATTTTTATCATTAATCTGGTAAACTTGTTATTTTTGGGTATATGAATTTAACTACTTTAGTGTTACATGTAAGAAAGAGAAAGAGAAAGAGAAAGAGAAAGCGTTGACGGGATGATCTTACCACTTTCGACAGTAGCTGGTGGGACACTGCGAAGGATAGGGATGGTTGGAAATGTTTGGGGGAGACCTTTGCCCAGCAGTGGGACACTATAGGTTGACAAAAAAAAAGTGTTACATGTTACATTGTTGTAATTCAATTCGTTTTACATAATCACGAAAAATGACTAAATAGATTTAGATAAAATTGGGCGTATTGAGAATCCAAATTCAAAATTATTCATTCATTTCGAGCCTCAGAATAGCACTTATGAACTTCATCACGTCAAGGAACTTACAAAAGAAGACTTAAAATTAATTAATGAAAATAGATCATGAACAACGTCAGTCATAAAATAATTTGAATCATATCATAATTTGAATACTGCCATAAACAGATATCATGAAAGGTAAATAGGTTTAGGATTTCTGCTAAAGAGGCAAGGAGTAATGGCAGATGAAAGTTTTAATTAATGAAACAATAAATAACTTTATTTTTATTGATAACGAAACGTACAATATAGACAATTTAATCATCTCTCTATGCTTCAAGTTACAAGCTTAGTGGTCAGTTACTATAATGAGATGATGTAGTGAATGATTATGTTATGTTATGGTATGTAACGACGACCTCGATGGCAGAGTGGTCACCATGCTGGACTGCCATCCTTAAGGTTGCGGGTTCGATTCCCATGCGGGGTGAATATTTGTGTGAACCACAAATGTTTAACTCGGTCTGTGTGTGTGTGTGTGTGTGCGTAGTTTCTGATACTCTAGATACAAGCTTCGAGCTTAGTTGGGGGCCAGTTACTATAATGAGATGATGTAGTGAATGATTATGTAATGTTATGGTATGTATGTATATATAAAAATGAATCCCTATTCCCCTTGGTCACAGCATCACGCGTCAGCGACAGGACCTATTGACTTGAAATTTAGTACTGTGGTAGCTTATGGTCCGGGAAAGGCCATAGACTATGTGTTATCCAAAAATTCTTACGGGATCGGGAACTATGTGGGTAAAACCTAGGGCACAGCTAGTTTTCCAATAAATACGTACGCACAACCCGTTTATAATATTAGTACATACTTTTATTTCACCTTTCCTTAAATAATTTTATAACCAACTCCAAATAATTTGAATTTAACGAACTTATCTTTCATCCGAAAAAATAAACTAAAGTAAATAATGTACAATACCAGCCAAAACATTTATAATCTAATTTTAACAACACGTGTATCAGAGAATCTACGGACATAACATTATACTGTATACTGTATCAAAATATATTGGAAGCAATTATGTTTATCTTGGTCTAGGTGTATGTAGGAATGCTTATGTGCGTAGTTTCTGATACCCTAGATACAGGTAGGTAATAAACATAGGGGTCGGTTGCTAAAAGATGATAGAGAATATAGAGCAATTGATTATGTGATGATATTTTTTTTATGAATGATTTTATATAATACTAGCTGTTTCACCCACGTAGTTCACCCACGTAGTTCCCGATCCCGTGGGAATTTCAGGGATAAAGCCTATGTTCTTTCCCGGACCATAAGCTACCCCTGTACCAAATTTCAAGTCAATCGATTCAGTAGTTTAGCCGTGAAAAGGTAACAGACAGACAGACAGACAGACACACAGACAGACAGAGTTACTTTCGCATTTATAATATTAGTTAGGATTAAGTAAGGATGTATCAGATTTTCGGTAAAATCAGTTGTTAGACTTATGAGGGCTTTAATTGTCCATAACGATTGTCGATGATGTTAATACTAAAATGAATAAATTATACAATCACATGTTATCCTTTATAACTATTGTTTAACAACTTGAAATTTAAAACCTCGTCGATAACGGCCACCCATCACCATAAAGACGGCGCCAGACGTAGCCTAACCGCAGAGATCGCAAGCAATCCGCGATCACCACTGGCTATAAGCACTTATGAATATTATTAGTAACTGACTCGTACACAACACAATAATTGAAAATTACAAACACAAGTAGATTCTGTTACTGAATTGTATTAAATTGAAACGTTTTCGTTTAGTAAGTTTATTTATATAAACACATGACTTGTACTGATAGGATTCGTAAACTTCTCTAAGGAATATTCAAAGTCCTTTCAAACTGTTTATTAACCCCTGACGCAAAAAGAGGGGTGTTTGACGTGTCTGTGTGTGTGTCTGTGTATCTGTCTGTCTGTGGCATCATAGCTCCCGAACGGATGAACCGATTTCAATTAAGTTTTTTTTGTATTAAAGGGGACTTACGTGCGAGTGTTCTTAGACATGTTTGATGAAAATCGGTTGACCCGATTAAAAGTTATGGGGGTTTGAAAGTAATTGTGTTGGGGGTTTTTAAAATATTTAATTTAATGTTATTGTAAAGACAAAACATGATATTTGAAACGTCTTATTTGAGAAGTTGAATTTTTGTACTCAAATACTTAGTTTACACTAATAGTATAAAGAAAAAAGATTTGTTTGTTTGTTTGTAACGAATACGCTCCGAAACTACTGAACCGATTTCAAAAATTCTTTCACCATTAGGAAGCTACATTCACCCTAAGTAACATAGGATTTTATCCCCGTATTCCCACGGGAACTGGAAACACGTGGGTGAAACAGCGGGGCGCTACTAGTCTATACTAATATTATAAATAGGAAAGATTTGTTTGTTTGTTTGTTTGTAATGAATAGGCTCCGAAACTACTGGACCGATTTCAAAAATTCTTTCACTAATGGAAAGCTAATTTATCAGTGCGTGACATAGGCTATATTTTATCCCCGTAATCCCACGGGAACGGGAACTACGCGGGTGAAACCGCGGGGAGCTACAAGTATATCATAATTTTATTACTACATTATCTTAAAAATATTCCTCTCGAATGACTCCATCCATTAAAAAACTGCTTCAAAATCCGTTGCGTAGTTTTAAAGATTTAAGCATACATACTATACTAGCGGCGCCCCGTGGTTTCACCCGCGTAGTTCCCATAAGAATATGGGGATAAAATTAATGTTAAAAACCATCCCACTGAATCACTCTATCTATTAAAACAAACCGCATCAAAATCCGTTGCGTAGTTTTAAAGATCTAAGCATTCAAGCATTTATAAGGACATAGGGAGGGACAGAGAAAGCGACTTTGTTTTATACTATGTAGTGATAGTGAGTGATCTGATGATACATGCATTTTCATACTACAAATGTTTCCACAAGAAACAAGGCATTATAATTAACTTTGAGCTAAGCCTTTGACTTATTAATAGTTTGACTACCAAGTGGTGTAGTTGATAGTGATCCTGCAAGCTATTTCAAAGGTTAGGAGTTCGATTCCCACTCGAAAGAATCGTTTGTACGTAAACATGTTTGTTTATCTTGTTCTGCGTGTTTTCAATCTGTTCTGAGTATGTATTTATAAAGAAAATATTTTAATGAATGTTTATGCGTTTTCTAGTAGTAGCTAGTAGGAACAACGGTTTAATCTAGGTTTAATGTAGTCCTACTAATATTTAAAAGTCGAATGTTTGTGAGTGTGGATGTATAGTTCTATGGATGTTTGTTCCTCTTTCACGCAAAAACTACTTAATGGATTTTAATGAAATTTGGTATAGATGTTCCTCATACCTAGGAATAACACAAATGATACTTTTTATCCCGAAATTCCTATACTGGATCTGGATTTTTTATCACGAAATTCCTACGGGAACAGGAACCACGCGAGAGAAACCGTTCAGCTAGTCTAGTATAAACTTTGAATAGTAAATTGTGCATTTGATCAACTTCCAATGTGTTATTTATTTACTCATACTGTGTACTAACTTTGTCCCGTATCATGTACTGTCTTTATTTATCGTCTCTTATGAAGCATTATGAAGGATGCTAAATAGCTTATATTATAGACTTCTTCTTTAAATAGCTAATACACAACCTTAAAATATTTTTTTCAGTTCGAACCAGCAGTTCCAGAGGGTAACTTTATTATGAAAAACGCCCCGCGGTGTCACTAGCGTAGTTCCCGTTCCCGTGGGAAAATGGGGATAAAATAATAGCCTATGACACTCAGGGTGAATGTAGCTTTCTAATGGTGAAAGAATTTTTGACATCGGTTCACTAGTTTTGGAGCCTATTCGTTATAAATAATCAAATCTTTCCTCTTTATAATATTACTAGCTGCGCCCCGCACTTTCACACGCGTAGTTCCCGTTCCCGTTCCCGTAAGAATTTCGGGATGAAAAATAGATGTTGGCCGATTCTCAGACCTACTGAATATGCTCACAAAATTTCATAAGAATCGGTCAAGCCGTTTCGGAGGAGTATGGCAACGAAAACTGTGACACGAGAATTTGATATATTAGATTGTACATAACTGCCCATTTATTAGTACCCGTAATAGTACAATATAGTTTTTATAGTTATCATGGTTATTAGCACTCAAATTATTATGAAACTTGACATAAATAATATACATGGTAAATATCCCGTTAATCATATTAACTTCAGTAATAGTACATACCTTAAAATAGAGATCAATCGAGTGTAGTCATTATCATCAGCTCATATATGTCCCCACCGAGGTACTCGAGCGAGCCTACCCTGAATTAGGGTGATCACTATTTCTCCTAACTATACTAATATCATCAGTAAGAGTCTTTGACCTAGGACTGGTCGATACTTTCCTTTACTTTATCCCGAACAAAGTTACGTCAAAGGAAAGAAAATAATCAAAAACAAAAGACATACGCCTCACCGCACACAATTGCATCGCAGTCATTCGCAACGTAATTCTCTGCAACGATTTTGGCTGCAGTGAACAGTTCTTTGGTTTAAGGTAATCATATCACATCAGGGAATCACAAAGGGAATTTGGTAATACCTGTAGAATTTTTAAAAAAAATTGAATTATTTTTTACTTTTTTAAATAAATATAAGTAAATACATACTTCAATTAAATTTGTTAGAAGATAAAAAGTTGGTACTTAATGAGATTTAATTAAAATTAAGAAAGAAACAACAAAATATTTACTTGTGCGTAAGAACATAAAAATTAAATCAATTAACAATTTACTTCGATTTAGATTAGATTTAGATTTTGATTAAATTGTGATTGTGAAAATAACTAACTGAAGATGAACATCTTTACTCATCAAAGCTCTAATAAATGAATCTAAGAACTATGTACTCAAAAGTAACACCGATAATCCTACAATATAATGTTGTGATGAAAAAAACTTAAGTATTTTATTTGAATCATTTATTTTTACTAGAAAACTAAGTACTTATTCTTATGTACGTACAAAAATCACCAAAGAGAGGGTTTTATCCAATAATGAAAATTTCTTAAAATTAAAAAAATGATTGAGTAACTCTATCATGTCCTTTACATAACATATAACAAACGCTTCCCGCTGCCACTCCTTCTATAAATACTTAAATACATATAAACGCTTGGACCTTTAAACTACGCAACAGATTTGAATGCGGGTCTCATCAATATAATATATATAAATAGAGGGATTCAAGAGGAAAGCTAGTATGTAAAATAAAATATAACGCAGACACGGAATACACTTAATATTGCAATAAAAATACTCTCAAAACAGCTAAAGATGTTTTCACTTCAACAACTAATGTAGTATCAGAAACTACGCACAAGCTTGTTCATATACATCTGAACAACAAAGTGATTCTATATATAGAATTCTATTTTTACTCAAGATAAAAACCCCACAAAAATTCAATGTATCGTGTCTGTTTCCCGTTGGTTTACCATCTTTCTTTTGGCGTTTGTTACGCACTGTTGACTATTTGCTCCTGTGATTTTCTCGTCGTATATCACAAACTAGACAGTAGGACACTTGCACGATTCCCTTGGCCCTCCAAGTTCTACTGTATTGACAGCAATGTTAGACAGTAGAACTTTTGCATAATCAACTCTGAGTGGGTACTACCGCATTGTCTGATATTCTGCTGCCAAACAGTACTGAGAAAACACTACTGTGTCTAATTTCAACAGCAATGTAGTCAATGACTGGGAACACGAGACTCACCAACTGATGTCTCGGTGTGATGAGTGCTCTGCAGGCGTGTTGCGTCGTGCTCCATCAGATGACCACCTCGCTGGTCTCGTCACTTGATCGCAATTAAAAAAAACAAAAGACAAAGAGCCTTATATAAAAGATGAAGATGTGTATGATTTTTATAATAATAATCCTCCACAATGTTGGTATCAGCTAAAGAATAGAATTCTACTAAAACCTTTTTGTTTAAGAATCCTATTGTTAACATAAAACAGGAAAACGACAAAAACATGTACCTACTCATATCTGACCCTTATCAAAATACTTGAACTTGACAAATCATTGTGTAACGTTTCTGTATGTCTAAGCTTTAAGGCAGTGTTGTCTGTTCAATGGAATTATCTCTTGTTTTAGTTAAAATTGTTAACTAATTACATACAGTCTTAGATTTTTGGTTTTATGACTCTTTTTATGACGTCTTTCCGATGAGCAGGCTATCATGGTCTTTCCATCTCAATAAATAAATTTACTTAACATTTTCTAGTAGAAAGGTGCATAAAGGTACATATGTAAATAGTTCAATAGTAGATAAAGCCTAATTTCAGTAATCACAATTCGACCACGGGCTGGCTCGATCGAGGTAGTACGCAACTCACTCTCTCATAATAAGTACAAAGCTTCCTCTTTCTCCTACTTTGTAATACCATAAATTAAAAAATATGAAATTTCATCTACAAAAAACACTTATTTCCCCCGAAAAAAGCCGCGCTTCTATCTAGTTCAAACAAAACGTGATATAAGCATTTTAGGGTGTCAAACGGGATGGAACAAGCAGGTGGTGTTAAATTCATGACAAGCGATTAAGGTATGAGAGTGAATCCGTGTTATGTTACCTCAAAGTTTTCTATTTCGAAAATGTTCCCGTTAACTGTCTTTTTTGACGAGACGTAACACTTTAAGACGCTTTTTGTGTTAAAATTACAAAGATAAAAATAAAAGACTGTTCACTTAGAAAGGTGTGTCAGTATATTTCTCGTGTGAGTTCTAGGAATTTCTACACATCAATACATAATAAAGAATTGATATAAAGAAATTCCTAGAATTTATTGATATTCTAAATACCTTTCAAACCTTTATCAGTAAAAACAGAAATTCCGTATAAACTTTCACTTTTCTCGGTCCGAAGTTTCTGCGTTTATTTTCTTCATCTAAAACTTACTTACCCACTACTTTGTACATATTATAGATAGTCTGCGTACTATAAGTATAAAAAGAAAACATCTAACGTATGCTTGCAACACATACCTACACATAAAGCAATAAAGTGAAGAAACAATCACGAAAACAATTTTCTCTAAAACGCTGCACCTAAAAACCATTCCAATATCCATTCGTTAAAAGTTCAACGTTATTTGCAAACGTGAAAACAGTGCAATAAAATCACTGAAATTTCTATAAACAATACTAAAAACTCTAACTAAAAATCCTTTGCTGTGCGTTCGGTCATGAAGGTCGTTATTTATTCCGTACGGGTAAAACTAAAAAGTATATCCAACTATTTTGCCCACACATAATTTTAACAGTGCGGGCACGTATTTTTTTATCCCTACAAACATATCCCATTAAGACGAAACTTTGTGTATTCTATTTCAGCGAAAAGAAAAACTTTGAACATTTTGAGCATAAATTTAAGGGATAAATGCTGATTTTTCTGGCTGTTTTCGTACTGTCAAGTGTGTGTTAACGTTACTTTTTATTTGGTTGAATACAAATCTACTGTAAGTATCCAAATAGACAATGTTTTGGAAGTTCCTAAAGGAAATATCCTACTAGTATAAAAAAAGTGAGAGGATGTAAGTACTTTTAGTTTTCATTACGTGCAAACTAGGATGTATTTTTAGATGTACTTACTTATGTTTTATTTTTACTCTTTAATGTAAACTTACTGGATTAAGATAGTATTTGATACAGATGTTTCTTATTATCAGAAAGAGCTCTTAGTACACTTTTTATCTTGAAATTCCCACAGGATCGGCGGTAGAAACGTGTATAGAATTACATGGAAAATCACGGGCGAACGAGCATGTGTTCTTTGCGCATGGTTATTTAATTTCAATAGTTTTAGTTACATTTTCACGCCAAAATCGCACTAGTGGAGTACCCCGGTAGAGCCAGCATTATGTCCAAATTGCCGTAAAGCCGCGAACCCCCCGCCACGCACGCTACGCCCACGGTCCACGGCCACGCAGCTCAGCTACGTTGAGCTATAGCCGAGTCAGCCACGAATGTATCAATGACGTCATTTTCGTGCGTAGCGTGTGAGTGTACTTCGGTGGATTTTACCTCATACATTATCATAGAAAGCGAAGCTCAGTACACGTGCGTAGCGTGTGCGTGTTCTTCGGTGGGTTTAAGCCTTAAACATACTTATGCTACGCCATATTTTATATTTAGAAACAACACATTAAGAAAATGCTATTTCGACTACACAACCTAAAATTTTCGTAAATAAGTGATAAATGCATAAATCCTTAGTAAAAACTGATAAGTTTGTAATAAAAATGACGCAGTGTGTCTCAAAAATTGTATTATTTTCAAATAAATAAAGTTTTTATTGCGATAAAAGATAATTTATCATGATTTTAATGTTTATGGTGATAGAATTTATTTCAGCCTTTAAAATATTTAGACGAGTAAAATCCATTAATGTCTCGATCTAAACAATAAAAACACTTAGGAATACCTTTTAACTCTTTTGGTTTTTACTTTTAAGAGCAAAATAATCATCCTTTACTTTGTATGTACGGTTTAATTTTATTATTTCAGCTTCGGGTTTAACCTCCGTACGTTTTAGGATTATTTTTGTAGTGTTTTATACGGTAACTAGAATTCTTGCTCCCTTCTTCTAGCTCCCTTGATAATTCCGGGATAAAATTATACTAAAAACCTTCCTCTTGAATGACGCTATCTATTAAAACAACCGCATCAAAATCCGTTGCGTAGTTTTAAAGATCTAAGCATACAAAAGGACATAGGGACAGAGAAAGCGACTTTGTTTTATACTATGTAGTGATGATACTCTGAAAATATGTGGTAGGCGGTACTAATGGATACTGCAAAGCCAATCTAGTTAAATTGGCTTAGAGCACTACGGTTTGGCATGGACCTAGGTTTATTAATAAGGTTATTTGTTATGTAAAATACAGGCGACTTTTTTTATTCTAGTTATTTTATACGGGAAATGCGTACGTAGTAATTTTAGTCGATTCCCTAGACTAGTTTCAGCTGCGGTGGCCTTCAACAAGAGCATGAGTGAGATGCGAAAGTGACAGCGTCTCACCCTGCACTGATTAATAACATTAAATTAAAAATTTAAAAAACCCCCAACACAATTACTTACAAATCCCCATAACTTTTAAACAGGTTAACCGATTTTCATCAAACATGTCTAAGAACACTCGCACGTAAGTCCTCAATACAAAAACTAAATTGAATTCGGTTCATCCGTTCGGGAGCTATGATGCCACAGACAGACAGATACACACACACACACAGACTCGTCAAACTTATAACACCCCTCTTTTTGCGTCGGGGGTTAACAATATATGTTTTAATCAAAATTACGGACAGGGCCGGATTTAAACTCAATGCCGCTCCTGGGCACCAGAAAAAAGTCCGCCCTAATCTTGATAACACTAAAAAAAAAATCTTTTCACTTCCAAAATTTTTCCGCCCTAAAACATTTGCCGCCCTGGGCACTTGCCCCGACTGCCCCTAGTGTAAATCCACCGCTGATTACGGAGAAAATTGTATAATATCTTATTTCAATATCTTTGCTAATCCATAATCTTAGAAGCAAATTGCACCTATCTTGAGACACTTCGAACTATTTTGCATACTTACTGAATAATCTTGCGACCACTTCCCTCATTATACGCTATTAGTACTCCTTGGTAAGCTCCAATGATACAGTCAAACACCCAACATGTTACAATCAAACTATTTTGAACTTTAAGACTTTGTTTTAAAGACTACTTCCACTCGCTCTAGCTTCTAGTTGTTTGGTAAACTATACTCTCGCTATGACCGGTTAGATAGGGTATGTAAAGTATATTTTTCTAGAAAGTTCAAGTCTTGTGTGAACCCATTGTGAGTCGTATGGTTTAAAAATAGAAGACACGAACACGGAGCTGCACTCAGGACGAAACGTAGAGAGCATTTTGATATGGGAATATGATTTATTTGAATTATTATGTAGGAGGAAATTGTGGGAGATATTGTAATAATAATTGATTTGTCAGATAAACGTGACTGTATTAATTGTTGGTGATTAACAAGAAGTGTACAGAGAAAGATCTTTTCGGAGACTATTATTTTAGCTCATAACAAATGATCCAAAGTATCGGTCTCTCTGAAATGGTCCAATTGAAAAAACATTTCTGTTCTGGATAGCCCTTTTTCAACCTTTTTTAAATTAGTGAATATTTTACCTCTTTACTAAGCTAGAAAATATGTAAGTAAATATTAAAGTACTGTTATAAAATTAAGTATCTATGTATTTCTTTGCGTTCTGTGACCGAGTTACAAAACCGCATCAACAATTTGTTATTTTTCTCGTGTACAGTCATTATATTAAATTCGCCCCAAGACACGGATTACGGTAAACGCAACCCCTGAGCGGAACAAAATAATAAACCCGAAATTTAATGCAACGCCATATTTGAATGTTATTTAAAACGACACGATAAATTCCCAAGGGCTTTGCAAAGAGGATTCTGTTTAATTTGAATTTTAATGAACTTTTTTTCACTATTTACCTGCTTAAATGTTTGCTTGTTTATCAGAATTCTATACTGTTTAAGCCTTATGCATGTTGATCTTAGAGCTAAATCAAACCATATTATGAAAATAGCAAAAACCCAGGAATTGAATCCCAAACCTCGATAGTTGGCGACTTTTAGGTTTAGTAAGCGTGTATCATAGGTACTAAACCACGAAAACGAATTTATGAAAACAGATTTTTAATGTATGCCAAACTTTGAGAATTTAATAAATATATTCACCCACATTTTCCCTTCCACTCAACATAAATCAATATAAATTAAATTAACACGTTTCCTAAAAAACTTCACTTTTCGAAATGAAAATTCTCGTGAAAAATCTGTTACAAAGTTGGGAGTTGAAGTGCGTTGTTTTACCGATGGACCAACATCATACATATTCAGTGGAGAAAAGATAATAAAGTTTGGAAATGTTTGTGTTTTTATATTTGTTTGGTGCTTTTAAAACTTGCCTTTCAATTGTAATTATTTAATGGGTAATTTTGAATGAGAAAAGCGGCGCGGTACTCAGCGGTCGGAAAATGGGGGCTGTAATAAAATTTGACAAATACCTCTGTAAAACCACTGTAAGTATATGAAAACTCAATTTTGGTACGGTAATTTAAACCTTAGTATCTTATTTTAAGGCTTTTAAAACGAAGTTACTTTTTCATCTTGAATCTAATAATTCCTATTGGTTTTATTTTATTATCAAAATCGATAAAATTAACAATAATGATGCAAAAGAAACAAAAATACTAGGTCAGTAGATTGCTTCAAAAGAAAAAAACACGACCAGAAACCTTCATAAAATTGCTGTTTTCTTAAATAAACCTAACATATCAAGTATCTTGATAACCATTTACTTTAAGATGGGGTTTTCATATAACATTTCTTATTTTTCTTACCAATAATAACTGCTCTCTACAGATATACAGAGTGTCCCTAAATTCAACAGACACCCTGTAGATCTGGGGGCACGGCAGTGCCCCCCGCCAAGTCGACCGCGAAGCAAACACTGCCGTACCATCCTTTACAGGAACCCTTTCGCCGCATTTTCAGGCCCCTATTAGAGGACCTCTGGATAAACCCAGAGCACTGAAATTTTCGTCATCCAGTAAGCTATACAATCACATACTTAAAATAAAATTTCAAGTCTGTAGGTCATTTAGTTCCGAAGTTAAGCGAATGCAAAGTTTCGTATTTAAGACACTCACTCACTCACTCACTCATGATCATCAAAATAGAACTAGTACTTCCCATAAACCTAGAGAGCTGAAATTTGGTACAGAGTTAGGGTTTAATGGCCACATAAAGGGAAAACTATAAAAACTAGGATAATCGAACGGGAACGGGAATTATACAGGAACGGGAACGGGAATTGTAACTCAAGAACGGCTGAACTGATTTGGCTGGAAATTGGTGGGGAGGTAGCTTAGAACCAGGAAAAGGACAAAGAATAACTTTAATCCCGAAATTCTTACGGGATTGGGAACGGGAATTTAAAAATCAAGAACGGCTGAATTGATTTGGCTGAAAATTGGTGGGGTGGTAGCTTAGAACCAGGAAAAGGACGTAGGATACCTTTAATCCCGAAATTTTCACGGGATTGGGAACGGGAATTTATAACTCAAGAACGGCTCAACTGATTTGGCTGAAAATTGGTGGGGAGGTAGCTTAAAACCTTGAAAAGAACATAGAATACTTTTAATCCCGAAATTCTCACGGAATTGGGAACGGGAATTTATAGCTCAAGAACGGCTGAATTGATTTGGCTGAAAATTGGTGGGGAGGTAGCTTAGAATCAGGGGAAGCACATAGAATACTTTTTATCCCGAAATTCCCACGGAAACGTGAACGGGAACTACGCGGGTGAAATTGCGGGGCGCTTAGTAATAAAATACTACTCCTAAAAAGAAAAAAATGTGTCAAATAAGAAAATCTAATAAAAAAAAACAATATAAACACGTTTCAACAAAAATAAATGAAATCCCACCAAAAACATTCTGTAAAAAAACTAGCCAAGTCTCGATGGAGCTGCTTGTTTATCTCTAAAAAGTAATGAAATCTAGACAAAGTCGTGCCAAGTGTAAGGTTCCTTACTGCGATTTCTTTATTATTATAGTTATTGTTGTGTGACTTGGCCGTTGAACATTGTTTAAAACGTTAGTAGTGGGTACAAGTCAATTTTGTTAACACGTCATGTTGTAACATTATTAAAATACGCAGCTTTATCAAGCCTACAATTCACTGGATATTGAATCAACGTTTTTCAAGTGGCAATTTTCTATCGTCAATGGGTAGCGATTCTGGCGACAGATTGGTGCAATAGTGTCATGGAGCACCTAGTTTTGTACCCTTGTGTACAGTTGTGTACTTGTGTACAGTGTATCCTTCAACGGCCAAGTCACACAACATTAACTATAATAATAAAGAAATCGCAGTAAGGAACCTTACACTTGGCACGACTTTGTCTAGATTTCATTACTTTTTAGAGATAAACAAGCAGCTCCATCGAGACTTGGCTAGTTTTTTTACAGAATGTTTTTGGTGGGATGGACTTTACAACTTATATATTATTGATAATTCAATTCATAAATTACGCACATAATTCCAAAATCTAGACATAAAAATTTTAAAACACAGCTTAAGAAAATAATACTCCTACAATAATATTCAAAGCAATACATAAAAGTGTTTTTAAAAAGTGATTCTTTACGTTTAAATTGATATAAATTTTTCAATATACATTTAAAATAAATCTAGAGTAGATCGTTTTTGTTTTATAGTGTCTGCGTTCGATGTGTTTATGGCGTATAATAGTCTGAAGATATATTCTCGTCTAA
Organism: Timandra comae; assembly: GCA_958496195.1. Classification (NCBI taxonomy): domain Eukaryota; kingdom Metazoa; phylum Arthropoda; class Insecta; order Lepidoptera; family Geometridae; genus Timandra; species Timandra comae. Next base: position 10,100,615 of record OY292357.1, read on the forward strand.
AGAATGGATAACATCGATGCAGGTCGTAAAGTTCGGAAAATGTAGAGGCAAAATTTATATCATGCTTTTACTCATTTTAGAAGTATTAAGGCATTTTTAAAAGGTATTGGATACAGTTTTTACATGTTATACCTTATTTAGATACTTTTTTACAACAACAAGGTACAGAAAAAAGAAGTAGAATACCAGAGTTTCAAGAGATTTCAAGTCCGATAGAGTAGCAGAAAGAGACAAGTTTCGACAATTAAGACTTTACACTCGATAATTGACGGTTTTTGTACTTTTTGATCTAGTCATATTATATGAAAAGCGTATTTTATAAACATGCTTTTAGGTAATAATTAAAGGAAATATTGTCATCTAAGAAATACTCTGAGAAAAACAATATTATACAGAAAACTTAAAAAATATATCAAGAAAACTGAACATATGTTTTCTGAATTTCACGTTTAGCATTAACTTCCATGCCTTCCAATTCTAGTAATTCGACCAATTTAGCACTAAAAATTAAACAAACTTAAAGTCCTGATCCTTATTAAGGAAATACTCTGAGGAAAATTTAATTGTTATTATAATTATTATTGAAATCGAAAAAAATATAAAGTTAGAATTTGTAAAAATCACACTCAAGAAAATCGTAATTTACGTAAATAAATGATGCTCAAAACGTTATTAAAATTACCTCATGTAATAAAAGAACATTTTCTACAACGATTATACTAAAAAAAAAATCTCTAAATCAATTTGTCTTTTTTTCTATAAATATTTTAAAATCATCATAAAACTACTATAAAATCGGACGCACGAAACAATTCAAATCAGTCTGCCGCGAGGCTTTTTAGAGAGAGGACGTATCGCTTGTACTCATTGTTTCACCTTCGCGGCGCGTACGAATTTTATGCAAGTAACTCATAAACACATTTTGATACTTGGTACGTATTTTTTTTTTGTTATATTATTTGTTGTTTTTTTTTTAAATATTAACATTGATGATTGTAAATATTTCAGACAGAATGGGTAGAAAAACAAAATTATTTTTAAACAAAAAAAGGAAAGGATGTAATTTAGAAAGTCTGGCTTTAGCAAGAGCTAAAAGGTTGGTACCGAAAATTTATATTATACTCATACGTAACAAATATTTTTCAATGTTCTTCTTAATCTTGTAACTAATAATTATCATATCATTAATTATCTTAATTTTTAAGTTTTTACAATATATATTATTATTATCCTACTAGTTCTACTTATACAACGTGGAGATGAAAATACAATAAAAAATTAAAACACTAATAATATTAGTCCATATAATATGTAGGAGTAACTTATTAGTCCTACATATATGGACTAATATTATAAGTGTTTTAATTTTTTATTGTATGCGTGTAATTTTTTAAAAATATTTTTAAAAAATCTAACAAAATAGCACGAAAATTATAACAAATCAGAACACCATTTGCAAATATCAGTTCACTAAACTGTATCATAATATAGTCCTGAAACAAAAGCGGTAACGGCGCGCGTGTGCTGAAATATTGTACCTATGTTTGTAATACGACGTGAATGGAGATTAGGTACCTACTCCTAGGTCCTTTGTCGCTTTGTCGGCGCGCGGGCGGCGGCGCGGGCGCCCCGATTCGGCCGCGCGGCCGGGCGGCAACGTACCTACTCCGAGAAGCCGTGTAATGTAACGAGGCATTATAGATAATTTTAATTAATGACTACCTAGTATGCAGTTTTATGCATTTTCACCGCGTTAAAAAATAGATAAGGTCAACCGGGGCTGTTGCGTACCATTTTTCAATCACTCTAAATTAACATCATACCTATTATGAGCAAAATTATGACACTATGCACTTTTTTAAACTGTAGTCCATACTATGGCTTTTTTGTATAAAGTACCAGGGATGTTTTTTTGCCGGAGTTTTAAATATATATTAAATTCACTGTTTCTTTTTAATTGTCTTTTTTGACGCATTTACCCCGTTTTGGGGTAAATGTATCTTTCTTAAATAAATACTTTATTAATACCATTATATATATTTTACCATACCATTTTGTAGAAGTGACTAGAGAAATTTGGAATCGTGATTTGTCGATAAAAAATGCATCATATTTTACCCTCCTAAAGTATTCGACATCGAAGTCCGGACACTCTGTATACAATAATGAAATACCGAAACGAAACGTATAATGTAAATTATATCTAATCATATCTTACGCAACGATTTTTTTACATAAGTATGTATTTTATACTTTAGACTTGATTTTATATATACTCATACTTTTGTCAATCACTTTTACACAATTTATAATTTCCAATGGATCAAAACCGTTCGGCCGGAGTATTCAGAGCGAGCGCGCCGTCACCACATAGACAGTGTGCATGCGGACACGCGTGCGCGTCTGTGTGAGTGAAAATTTGAGTTGTCGCGCGCCAAATCACGGCTCTTAACAGATCTAATTCTTGCCTAAAGACCACGTATACATTCTTCCTCCATGGATGGATAATTCCTATTCGTAGAAAAAACAGGATCAATCGTGAACTGAATTCACAGTTTTTTTTATTCAAACTAATAAACTTTACCTCTTTATACTTAGGGTTGATTTTTCCATCGCCATACAAAAACTGTCAAATGTCAATTTTATTCCTCGAATTAAAGTTATCTGGCGATGGAAAACCCAGTCCTTAATAGATTAAAATATTTATTACTAAAGGAGATTAAAAGATTTTCAAAATTAACAATATATAAGGTTTTCGTTGGGTTAACCCTTTAATACGTCCCCTAGTGGTTTAAATGTTTCCTGACCACCTCAACTTTGGTTCACCGTAAATTTTCCGCTTAAATCCCAAGCTACCCTTATTCTGTATGACCACAATATAAGGGTAGTTAAGGTCAACTATGGGGCACTACATGATTTAATTCAAGTTAATACATGTAGTAAACATATTCAGATTATACATCGGTCTGAATGTGTGTGAATGAGTGTGTGCGTAGTTTCTGATACCCTAGATACAAGTCACGAACTTAGGGGTCAGATACTATAATGAGATGATGTAGTGAACGATTATGTTATGTCATACAGGCCGATACTTTTTCAATACTGATTTTTAAATTTTGGGATAAAAAGTATCCTTTTTTGTACCCCCGAAAAAGAGTAGGCAAGTTAAAATAATGTTGTGTTGAGAAATAAATATGTGAAAACGTAACAAATTAATTCACTTTCGCATGTATAAAATTAGTTAGCATCCCATCTTACTAGCATAGCGGAAACCGCAGTTTCCTCTTGAGGTTTCATATAAACCTATGTATTACAGAACGCACTAATTAGGTAATATAAAGTTTTACTATCCCTGCTAATATTTCAAGTACTAAATTCTGTTTGTATGTTTATTACTTCCGCACGTCAATGTTCGAATAAATCTTAGAAAATAGAGGCTAACGTTTATACTGTGTATTTAATAAAAAAATACTTATTAAGATCTTTTATTTTAACAGTTACACTTTCATTCTTGACTGTACTTCATAGTTTTACATTTACTATATTGACACCGGTCCTTTCGAACGTAGTCGGTTTTCGTTTACGTCGGAATGGACCGCGGGCCATTCAATATGGTCCTTTCAGACTAAGTACCCTTTTTATAATATCTAAAACTTACTTGACTGGCGATCTGTTCGATTAAACAAAGCACCCATAAAAGCACCGTCATAATAGGAAGGGTGGCCGGTACCAAAGTGGTTTTTAATTTCATGAGCGTTTCCCAGCTTCGGAGGGTACCTACGGTCGATCAGATGACGTGTTAACATCATCGACAGTGGTAATTAAAATCTTTAAATTACGGTGTTACTTACTTTTTTTTTGATCTTGAATTCACAATTTATATCACTGCACTTATTGTAGTTATTAAATTATAAAAAAATACTACTAATTTATGGTTTAATTACAACAAAAATAATAAAAATATATAATTTAAAATAAGGAGCTACAAATTTTGACAACTTTCTCGTGGGGTTGCTAGTTGGCATACCTACTTATAATATCGTAGCACGCAAAAAGAAAGCCAAGAGATTACCTATTAATTATTTAAAAAAATATATGAATTTTGATTCAAAAACTATAGGAGACATAGACACAGCTACTAAATTATAAAAACCAATTACATACTCCTAGTTTTAATGGTCATTAATTTTGGAGTGCTTCTACGAAACAACTATCGGTTAAAAATGGCGCCCTGACGTAAGATTACAATGTAAACAAATGTACCACGAATAGTTAATCGATTGTAAAAATATATAACACTTATATACTATACTTCCTTGTGTATATAATATTATTAACGTCACGGGAACTAATGTAAATAAACCGTGGGCGTGCATTTTAATACGTAATGTTCCTGAAATTGTGTTATGGAATAATGAGTTTTAGTTTAAAATATGTTTGGATAGTATACAAGAGATGTTCTTTGTTTGAAATTAGAATCGCTGTATTTGACGTACATCTAATAAGAAAGCAGTATAAGATTTTTTAAATAAAAAGATTGTAAACAAAATATTGTGATCCTTATATTTATTTCTGGTTTGGGTTCTTCACCATCTGAAACATCTATTTTCTAAGTATCAACACTTATGGAACTGACAAAATACTTACATCACTACATAGTACATAATAAAACAAAGTCGCTTTCTCTGTCCCTATGTATGCTTAGATCTTTAAAACTACGCAACGGATTTTGATGCCGTTTGTTTTAATAGATAAAGAGCTTCAAGAGGAAGGTTTTTAGCATAATTTTATGCCCATATTTTTACGGGAATGGGAACTACGCGGGTAAAACCGCAGGGCGCCGCTAGTATATTTTTAATCATTTTTCTTGAAAACATAGGTGCCATTAAAGTTCCTAATATCTCCTCTTCCTAATATATCAAGCCAGATAACACGGTTTATCAATGTTTTACTCAATAAAATCATGTTTGGTATTGACAACTTTGGTATGATCTTGTTGCTTTCGACAGTAGTTAGTGAGAGGCTGCGAAGGATAGGGAGAGTTGGAGATGTTTGGGGGAGACCTTTGCCCAGCAGGTGGGTCGATGCGGGTTGAAAAAAAATTGACTAACATTATAGTTGCGTCTTTTCCTCCTCGCATCTCCTCCTATCGTAGGATTTTTCTGACTGAACGTCAATATTAACCTACATACATAAGTACATATCTCATAGGTATTAGAACAAAATGCAATAAACACTTATACAAAGACACCATTCAACCAGTCTTCCACATGTGTGCGTCATATAAATTATCTGCGCTAATAAAATAGGTTTCTACACTCATACTATTCTGCTACATTTAACAACTTATCTGTTGAACATCTCGCGTAATATTTACGTATTATTAATGGGTAAATACTTTTATAAAATCCTACTAATATTATAAATGCGAAAGCTTGTATGTTTGTGAGTTTGGATGTTTGTTACTCTTTCACGCAAAAACTACTGTATCGATTTAGATTAAATTTGGTACCGATGTTCCTAATAACTAAGAATAATATAGGATACTTTATACCCCGAAATTCCCATGGGATTGAGATTCACGCGAGTAAAACGCGCGGAGCGCAGCTAGTTCTTCTTTAAAAATCTTTTCTACAATTTTTTTTTAAAGTATGTGCATGAACATAAAGATTACGCCCAGAAGATTCATCTGCAAGGCAAAGGGAAAGGTCTCTACAACTTGCTTGACTAAATGCGTGCTAGTAATATCAAGCATGAGACTTCGGGCTGGTAGGCAGGTGCCTATAAGTATGTAGTAGAACAGCTAAGCATAAGTTTATCTATCTATATAATATATATAAAAATGAAACCCGTTTTCCTTGGTCACGGCATCACGCGTGAATGGCTGGACCGATTTCACTAATTCTTTTTTAACCGACTTCCAAAAAAACAGGAGGAGGTTCTCTATTCGACGCGTATGTTTTTTTTTTATTTTTTTTTGTGTGTTTGTTACGCGATTTCTTTGCAATCATGAATGGAGCATTTTAAAATTCTTGTTTCATTAGAAAGCGGATATTCGCGAAGTGGTCCCATGTCAAGGAAATCAGGATCTGATGATGGGATCCAGGATAAATCGAAAAAAACCCCCAACATTGTAGGCTGGGGTGTCGATTGACATTATTAAAAGTAAAACTACCTGAGATCCGTGGTTTTGCTCGCGATATCCTAAAATTCTTATGGTATCACCATAAGAATTTTAGGATAAAATTTTTTGACTGTATTCTTTCGTATTTAAATCAAATGCTGTTCACAATTCATGGGTTTTAGATATAAAAAGGTCCAGTTTTTTAATTCGTCAAGACACACCAAAATAAACCCGAACCCACAAATTTTTTAAAAATGTTTTTTTTTATACTATTATAGGTACCTATTACACATATATCTTCAGTGCGTTTCCATAAAAATTTAGTAAAAAAAATATATTTAGATATTACAAACAAACACTGCACCAGATTAGTTTGTATAGATATTTTAATTAATAAATAGACAGTATAAACGTCAGCCTCTATTTTCGTTTTTATTTTGACTTTGGTTAATTTTATAAAAAGTTCTTATACCTTTGTGGTCATAAAGAAGTTTTGTAATAAAATGATGGTTTAATTGGGATGATGAAGTTAAAAAGAAGTAATAAAATGCAGGGTTGTGTTAGATTATGAATCATGAGTAACATCAGCTCATGGGACAGGATTCAAGCGGTACCCGTTGAGGTTGAACTGCTCGACACTTATAGAGCAGCGAAAAAATCCCTGCAAGAGGCTATTGCCCTCGCAATTCTCGCGGCAATCGTGGGAAACGACCTCTCCTTGCCAAATCTCTGCTATGGTGAGCGAGGAGAGGTCTTGGATTGGAGTGTAGAGAGAGGCGCTATCCGGGATCGTAGTAGCGTGCAGCCGCGTTTCTTCCGGTTTCGGCCATAAGCACAGAGGTGGCACACCGAGGGGTTTTATTCGGTAAGCGCGTCGCCGCTCCATCTTTGCGGTGCGGAGTCTGACATACTCCGTCGTTCCCCTGGACAGAGGAAAGACGTAAAGTCTTCCTCCCTCAAAAAAAAAGGATTCAAGTGGTCCACGAGTCAAAAGCTCTTCTGGATGAAAATTTAGGCGTCTTTTGAAGAGGGAGACCAACTTCCCACTAAAAAAATTGAAAATAAAGTTAATTTAAAAAAATAAGAAATCGACTTCAGCACTAAAAAGTAAGAAAATAATTTAAAATAAACGATATCTTTTATACAGGAAAAAAAAAACTATCCTGGGCTGGCACTCACTCCAAAAGTTGCCAGCCCAGGATAGTTTTTTTATTCCTTAGAAGATGGCACGAGATGCGCATATAATATTAATGAAGGCTTTGGCTGTCACCGACTTCAAAAGTAACTAATTATAAATTGTAAAAATGTATAAAAGATATCGTTTATTTTAAATTATTTTCTTACTTTTTAGTGCTGAAGTCGGTTTCTTATTTTTTTAAATTAACTTTATTTGTTGTATTTGTTATTATTAGGAGAAGGTTCTTATGTAAAAAAATCTGGAATATCAACGGGAAAATTGGACCCGTGCGAAGCCTAGGCGGGCGGCTAGTAATTTATATTAGTTTGACAAAAAACACGAGTAAAACACAAATACCAAAGAACGAGATATTCTTTAAGCGACATATTTTAAAAGCTCCGAACAAAATTATATACAAAAATAAATTGAAAACTTACAGAATACCCATATGTATTAACTTGAACGAATATATTGCATAGTAAAATGTTATTAAATTCTTAAAATGGCTATCGAAGTTTATTTAATTTAGTTCTTCATATTTATTTTATGATCCGATTTGAAACTTTAATATTTAGGATAGCGTTATTCATTTTTGTTACATTGTTTATTACTGTTTAAGACATCAATTTCTAGAAAATAATGATCACTTTTTTTTCTTTTTCCGGGTTCGATTCCCGTAGTGTGTAATAGTTTTAACCTAAATCTATGAATGCAGTTTTTATTTTTGCTATAATCGATAACGTAGTTCTTAAGAGCAGATTTTTGTATCTCTTATAGTTTCAGACTTCTTCCCCCTGACCGTTCTATTTGGGCCACCCTGTGTATGTAACAAAGAAAGAAAAGAAAGAAAACATTTATTCAGACACCAATACAAAGAAAAAAAAATCGGAGAAAAAATAAAATGGAAACAAAATAAAAGGTGTGCTGAAATGGTTCTGTCTCAGCTATAGCTCGTGTTATGTCACGATGGAGCGCTGGTCTTCCGACAGAACCCCGGCAGCATGTAGGTGTAGGCTTTATTACATCTTCACCAGGAAAAAATATAATTCTTTTCCGTTTTGGCTCCTATAAAAATTAAAATTAAAAAAAAAAACCCCAACACAATTATTTTCAAACTCCCATAACTTTTAAACGGGTCAACCGATTTTCGTCAAACATGTCTAAGAACACTCGCATGGAACTCCTCTTTAATACTAAAAACTAAATTGAAATCGGTTCATCCGTTCGGGAGCTATGATGCCACAGACAGACAGATACACACACACACACACACACACACAGTCACGTCAAACTTATAACACCCCTCTTTTTGCGTCGGGGGTTAACAAAGAAAAACTTAGTTAATATTTTTCTAACTAAAGGTACAAAAAATCTTTTCAAATATATCAAAAACTTATCCTCCCAAAATAGTAGAGCAGTACAAAGATTTCAGATTGATATAAATAAAATATTCTATTGGATAACATTACAATAAATAACAGTGAAATGATAAGTACATAAATATCATGGAATGGGATAACTTTCTCTAAGAATAAGAAAGATCACGTTAACGTTAAATGGGTTATAAATGACATAGATTATATAGGATTAAATTATGATATGATTTTTATCATACAAATGTTTGGTGGTTCTTTTCTCGTTTGATTAAAAAGGAAAACTATTCGATGTTTGCTTTTCTTATACTTACCTATCTTTAAAAAACCTAAGTAAAATACTAAATAATATTATTATTTTACCTTCATTCTTACATTAATGAGTTTTTTTATTTAATACTAACTGGTGCTCTCCTGTATTTTTACACAAAAGACTTTAAACTTTATCTTACGGATTTTCAACTAATGAACTCCGTAAAAAATGTAAAAGAAAATGACATAACTTAAGTAGGTACAATTTAATAAATTAACGACGAAAAACCACCTTACCTTTAAAAGTTAAATTTCTATATTATTTTATAAAATCTTTGTCTGTATGTAAGTAGAGTGCACTGACTCATGGTAAGTCGTTTCTGATTTAATGCAATTGCATATTTCACTTGCATTATTTATTGAAGTACCATCGAAATAGCTTTCACAGATAAGTGCTACTGTATTCGCTAAATCAATGTAGTGCATTCTGATACAGGTATGGTCTGTAGATCTACAAGTATATACCTACATACATGCATATTACAACATACTAGCTTTTGCCCGCGACTTCGTTCGCGTGGAATAATGACTCCCAGCAGAATTTGGGAATTTCGCCCTTTTCTCCCCCTAGAGGAGGAAATAACAAAAATTATCTCTTAGTGGAAGCCACCAACATACACACGTGCCAAATTTCAGCTCTCTACGACTAGTAGTTTCGTCTGTGCGTAGTCTGTCAGTCAGTCAGTCAGTACACACTCAGTAATGGAAATTTTATACGTATAGATAGATAGATAACACAAATCATGTTATAAGTCAAAAGTTACAAACCAATCTATGGTGCTTTATAGCATTTGAAACCATCCAACCTATGAGCCCCGATCTGGTTTGATTAGAAAGGGAACAAAGGAAAAAGAAAGAAAAAAAAACAGTGACATTGTGATTACTGGTGACTAAACACAAAAATATCACATTCATTTCTAACCTGGAAATCCCTACTAATATTAAAAATGCGAAAGTAACTCTGTCTGTCTGTCTGTTACCTTTTCACGGCTAAACTACTGAACCGATTGACATGAAATTTTGTACAGAGGTAGCTTATGATCCGAGAAAGGCTAAGCTACGTTTTATCCCGAAATTCCCACGGGATCGAGAACTACGCGAGTGAAACCGCGGGGCACAGCTAGAAGACAATAAAAAGAGTAGCCGTAACTGATATACTCTACCTATTAGTTTCTTTTCTTTTCTTTAATTATTAGTTCACTCATGTCTATACATAAACAATTTTTTAATTAATCTTGTTACAGGGAAATCCCATTAACAACAAGGTTATACACACGAGTATACTAAACTTCACACTATATATAAAATTCACTGAAATCCCAATATAAACAAACGATAAACTTATATTTTACAGTTTATCTTGTATCGGATTGCGGAAAGATACTGATCGGTCACAGTATAAACAAAACAGTCTTTAAACTAAGAACAAATAATTCATTTGCAACATTCAAACCATTTGAATTTCGTTTTTTTTTTTGCAGTATCTTGAGCTAATCAAACATTAATATATTCTAAAGTTGTGAGCAAATAAAAGCACAATATGTATTCGCACATAAGTCACAAAGACTCATTAATGCATGTCCCGTCACCGGATTTGTACATGACTCAAAATTGCAATACGATTCATAAAATAAACCCAACATATGTTATGACATCCGTTGGGTTTAAAAGATAAATAAAAAATAGTAGAAATCTTTTATAAACAACCTTCTATGAAAACTAAATACTTAACATTAATGAAAAAAATGGTGTATGTTATTAATCATCGTTGCATCACATTGCAGCTAAAGCTTTTTACATACTTTAAAAAAGGATTACACATTCCAACCCTTTTAAATAATGGAAGTACTTAAATAATAAAAATACAAAAATCAAAACTGTGTAGTACGAATTCCGATAGAATATACCTCCAAAATTCCTGAGGGTATGAAACACTAAACAATTCATGCGATACTAGTTTTCAATTACACTATGACAGTGTGTTCATGCATGAGTCACGAAGCAGACAAAGTGCTCTTGTAAGAAGATTTCATCTCAACAGAACCGCATACAGCAAGAATTCATTTATCTGAACACGCTGTGCTAACAAATTATAACAATTTCAGCTTTTGATATTATCTAGCTTGAAAATAAAATCTATTTAATATTATAAGATAGAAGGACAGTTTGTTTAAATGCGCTAATCTCAGGACTACCAACCTGAAATGAAAAAAATATTGTTGCATTAAAAAGTCCGTTTATTCTGGAATACTTTAGTACCTATACAACTATAGTTTTTAATACTTTTATCTAACCTTTTCAACGACCCCCTACGGAATGAGTTTTTATGTTATAGGGTCTTTACACGGACGATTTTATCATGTCTTACGAATATATCATATAGGAGGGAACCGATCTTGAAAACTATTAGGTAATTCGTATGATATAAACCTAATAGCAGGGACTTCCGGCGCTGAAGAAAACCTGCAATCGCAGAGTGAATAGTTGAGAAAGTTACATGTTGAATAGAGAAATATCAATATATCCTAACTAATCCTAATCCTAACTCCTAACTAATATTATAAATTCGAAAGTAACTCTGTCTATCTGTCTGTTACCTCTTCACGGCTAAACTACTGAACCGATTGACTTGAAATTTGGTACAGGGGTAGCTTATGGTCCAGGAAGAACATAGGCTACGTTTTATCCCGAAATTCCTACGGGATCGATAACTACGCGGGTGAAACCGCGGGGCACAGCTAGTATTTCATAAACATAACATGGCACATTAAACTAGTAAAAAAAACTCCAGATTCACATCCAAAATCTCTAAACTACATGCTAGGCGTCCCAATATATTTAGGTCCAATAAAGCGTTGATTGTCATACAAAGTCAGAATTGATCGTTACTCTTATAACACTAGACATAGTCATTTCAACGTTTGCGATTCACATTATAAATCTAAATACAACAGTAGGTTCATGTTTTATTATCCTCTTATCCCGTGTTGACCTTGCTTTCCATTTTCCAGATTTTTTCGTACAAATGAACTTAAGTACAGATTAGTCATTAATTTTAATGGCTTTGCTAATGTTGTTAACAATAAAGTAATTCAATAAAAACGAGTATATACTAAATACTATTAATATTTAAGTGAATGATAAAGCGATTACTTATATTAAATATGTATGTAGATACCTTGGTGATCTAAGGAAAGGTTCATATCTGACGGAGCATGCGTCGCGTATTATCGGTCGCGTAACGCCAGAATAGACAAATGTAAGTATAGAAAAACACTTGACCGTTCACACTCAACGCACTAACGTATAATCGGTTGAGTGTGAACTGTCAAATGTTTTTCTATACATTTGTCTGTTCTGGCGTTACGCGACCGATAATACGCGACGCATGTTGCGTCAGATATGAACCTTCCCTAATAGTCTTTGCCTGCTAAGCTTAGTATTAGGTAGGTACTGAGTTCGAGTTATGGATTTATAGAAAAAAAAATAAGCTATCACAAAAAACATACAGCTATTTTAGTACATAGGCACTTTAGTTTTTAGCCCCCGACGCAAAAAGAGGGGTGTTATAAGTTTGACGTGTCTGTGTGTGTATGTGTGTGTGTATCTGTCTGTCTGTGGCATCATAGCTCCCGAACGGATGAAACGATTTCATTTTTTTTTTATTAAAGGGGACTTACGTGCGAGTCTTCTTAGACTTGTTTGATGAAAATCGGTTGACCCGATTAAAAGTTATGGGGGTTTGAAAGTAATTGTGTTGGGGTTTTTTTTAATTTTTAATTTAATGTTTTTCATTTCAATAATTTTTATTTCATTTAAGTATATTTTTTTGTACTAACTAAAAGTAATTCTATGAATTTGCACTTCCAGCACTATAATTTACTGTATTAACGCTTTTCATCTTCATCACGAAATTGTGAACAATATAATGTTTTTCTATTCATATAAAGTTGAATAGTGTAACTCTCTGTTTTCTTATACTGAACACTTAACGTTATTTAGTTCATTCCGACAACAGGAAATTACTCCGGAATCTTCATGTAAGAAAACAGTCAAACGAACTGACAATCTGACAAACATCAATATATAAATTAGACTGTGTGTTTGTATTGAATACGGGAAACATTTGAATAAACATTTTTGTGAAAATAAAATTGGAATACTTTTATTCGCATATTACATATTATTTGGTTGACCTGTTTAACTTTTTATTCATCGCTTTGTGGCACTAATTTGAGCCGTTTTTGCTAAAAAATGTTTATTTATTATTACAACAGAGCAGGAAATTCACGCTAATTAACACGCCAGTCAAATGTTTTTTATTGAAAACTAACGAGTATCTGAGCTGAGCGGTTTCAAGCGTGTTTATTTAGCTTAGGGTCTATTTCACGATCTTCAAGTAAAGTTCCGAAATGCTACTCACAAGTTTTGTCTTTGTCACTTGATATTTTTTGGTTTTTGTAAGAAAGAGACAAAATTAATTGATCGTCGAATAGGAACGTTTCAAATTGAAGAAAAAAAAAATTTTTGTATTGGTTTTAAAGTGCATTGTAATTTATTTTATTTAAAAAATGATATAAAAAAATAATTCCAGACCGAGTTTCTTGCAGATTCTTCTCGGCTGATGTATTTCCGAATCTGTGGTAAATTCACAATGTATTTAAAATTATATTCAAAATATTGAAGGTAGTAATCTTTTTACATTACTTTGTACAGACGTCTTCCATCTTAGTCTTCTGTGATCACGGGTTCTGTAAAGAATCCGAAACGTCAGAAAATGTAAAATAAAATATAACCACGACAAAAATCCGTTTAAGTGTTTTATTTCAATGTGTAGTGTTCGTGTAAATCAAAGATATCAATATGAGACAAAATTAACTTTACTTGGTGAGTAACTTTACTTGAAGATCGTGAAATAGGCTTTAAGTCTTTTTACATAAACGGACTATCTATTTGAAAAATAGGTTAGTAGGTACTTACTATGTAAAATCCGAATGAAAAACTTTTACTCATAGAGTATGGGTCTCAAAGAAGCACTAAGCAGAGCCGAGCCGCCCATATGTGCGATGTGTGCGGCGCACACAGGCGCCAAGATAATAGGGGCGCCGCGGCCGCCATCTAAATTATTTTTGTCACACCACAACAACGTATCCATAAAGGAGACCATATTAGACCAAATAGACATACACGAGGGCTAGCAGCGAATCGCAGTTTCACCCGCGTAATTCTCTTTCCCGTGGGTATACCGGGATAAAATATAGCCCAGGACCGTGACCGTGAAGATTCGTGAAAAAAGAGGCGCTTCATAGGTTTTGCACACAGGCGCTGTGGGAGGTCGGCTCGGCCCTGGCACTAAGTAATCCGAAAAACCTAAGTACAATCCGATTAGTAGTGAGATTAACGTTCAAACGAACTCAACCAATATTTACTTAAATAGGTATAGTTCATAGAGAAATATATATATGTACATATATATACACCCTTATTTTGAAATTGCGATACCTTATCTCACAGCTAATGTAAACGACGGGTGACAATATAATAGTGAAGTTAGTTTTTTTCTTTTGCTTTTATTTTAAAAGTTATGACAAGTCAAAGATTTTCAAAATCCCGCCGAATTTTATTGTTATTCTACACCGAACGCTGCGATACACAGCTGAGCGCGGTCATCGACCCAAGCCGTCACAGAATACTTGATAGCTAGTGTGCCGTCTGGTAATACGACATTTATTTTGTATTTTTTAAAGATAAGAAAACGACTATCATTTTTGATATTTTTATTGGATATATGGATTCAGTTACTGCTACAGACATTCTGATTTTAATAAGTCCCATATTTTCAAAATAGGGGTGTATACTTTTACATATTTTTACAGGTACAAAAACTGGAAATAGTACGGGATAAAGTAAGTATCACAACATAGTATAAAACAAAGTCGCTTTCTCTGTCCCTATATCCCTATGTATGCTTAGATCTTTAAAACTACGCAACGGATTTTAAAGCGGTTTGTTTTAATAGATAGAGTGATTCAGTGGAAAGGTTTTTAGCATTTTATTCCCATATTCCTACGGGAACGGGAACTTTGCGGCAGTCCCGGATTAACCCTTAATCAAATTAAGCAATTGCCTAGGGCACCACGTCTGGGGGGGCCCAGAAAACACCAGAAGGGGCACCAGAACACATAAGGATAGGGGGCCCTAGGGCCGTAGCTATGCTTGAAATGACAAATGCCCACCTTGTTGAACATAGCGAGCTCAGTGATAGCTGACTTTTTTTACCGTCGTCAAATTCCACTCTAGCTACAGACCTGGGGGCCCGATGGCTTGGATTGCTTAGGGCATCATGAAGTCTTAATCCGTCACCGCTTCGCGGGTAAAACCGCGGGGCGCCGCTAATAAAATCATAAAAACAAATCTATTATTAGGTACGTTTTTTTACATAGGTCCTATTATATTTGTCACTCTCAAGTTGACATTTCTAACAGAAAATCTCACGGAAAACCTATTTTCAACTAAACTTTATTCGCATCTTTTACTACCAACATCTAGAGATTGTTATCAGGGACATAAATCAGGTTATCGACTTCGTAACAGTATCATATGTCACCGGGAAAGCAATGTAACTTTTAGGTTTTTAGGTCTCAATTTCAATATGGGGTTACGTAGAACTACTAATACTAGCAGCGCCCCGCGACTTCATCCGCGTGGAATAATGACTTCCGGTAGAATTTGTGTTTTTCCCCCTTTTCTCCCCCTAGAGAGGAATTTCCAAATCCTCACTTAACGGATGCCTGAGTCATAACATCTACCTGCATGCCAAATTTCAGCCCGATCCATCCAGTGGTTTGGGCTGTGCGTTAATAGATCACTATGTCAGTCAGTCACCTTTGAGTTACTTATATATATTTAGATTATTAAGTTAGATTTACCATTGTGAAAAGCTATAAGCTAAGCCACAAGTCACTACTAGAAATAAATAGAAAAGAAAACACAAGCAAATTATTTATTAGCAAAGATGACATTGCTGCATTGCAATCACTGGCGTGTATACCGACTCCTAGACTATAGGTACTGTGCTTTTCCTGTGGATACCCTGTGTAGAAAGTCTATTATGACGTCATAGCTAAAAAAATGGTACAAAAATAAAGTAGTCGAACGTCTTATTCGTCAGTAAAAAATATTCTTAATTAAAACCATGATTGTCGTACATTATGCTTAAATCCAACTTGGGTATGGGTATTATAATTTTATAGGTAAGAACATAGTCTGGAAGAATATTCAACGTTCCATTTTCAACATCTTTTTAAAAATGTTAAGTGAATATGTAAATTTCTGGTCATTACAAGATCCGCAGTTGAGATCGTGCCAAATTGTGGTTGAGAGTGCACACTTCACAGTTTAACCATTATATTTAGATATATAGAGGTGAATTTTGCCTAAACAGGATTTAAGTACATATAAAGCTTAGATTTTTTTTTTGTAACTAGCGGTGCCCCGAGGTTATACCCGCGTAGTTCCCGTTCTAATACGAATATGGGGATAAAATTATGCTAAAAACCTTCCCACTGAATCACTCTATCTATTAAAACAAAGCGCATCTAAATCCGTTGCGTAGTTTTAAAGATCTAAGCATACATAGGGACAGAGAAAGCGACTTTGTTTTATACTATGTAGTGATACTAAGTACTGATGTTATCTAGAAAGTTCTAAAGATAATCTTTAGATGTTATATCTTACTAAAAGATAAACTTCCATTTAAACTTCTAAGTCTATAAACTTTCATATGTGAAGTAATAGTAGTGGGATATTTATAAGGATTGGAAAAGATCTAATAATAAAGGTCAGAACATAGTTTTTAAGAGATAAATCATTACTGGACTTAAATACATACTCGTAGTTTAAAATAACACAAAGCTTTGCTCAGTTCAAATAACTCCTAAGTATGTCAAAATAACATAACATAATCATTCACTACATCATCTCATTATAGTAACTGACCCCTAACTAAGCTCGAAGCTCACACACACACACCCAGACCGAGACAAACATTTGTGGCTCACACAAATATTCACCCCGCACGGGAATCGAACCCGCAACCTTACGGATGGCAGTCCGGCATCGTGACCACTCTGCCATCGAGGTCGTCGAAATGCACGAAACTTACAAAATAATCAGTCCATAATAGCGTTAAAGGACAAACATCCAAGAAAACCTTCATCCTTGCAGTTCATAAGTCGTAAATTCTTGCATCAAGTCCAAAAAGTATCTAAACCGAGAAGTTTTATCAACAAAATCGATAGTTCATAGAGATCCTGACCCAAATACTAAATCGACGAAAACTGGAACAAAAATTTATACTTTTTTAATTTTAAAGTGAGTTAGTTAAAAAATACATTTTCAACACACTTGCTCATAAAGGGGCTCTTATTTGTGCAAAAACAGTTGAATATTGACGCGCTTGATTCACTAGTGAGTCATAGTTTTTTTTTTTAATTGTTTAGTTTTAAAAAAGTTTTGATGCCAAAAAAAATCGTGTCTATACATTTTAAAAACAAACTTCAACTTTGTTGCCTTACTTTTGGTAGGTCTATGGTCGATTCCATTCATTCATTCATTCGATTTTTTTTTAATAAGTATATTATTTTAGTCTTTGGCCGATCACCATTGTTGTGTTGGATGCGCGCGAATAGAAAAACTGTTTATTTATTAGCGAAAAATGATAATTTCTTCGCAAATGTGTTGAAAAACGTTGTATGGTACACGCGTGTATTGATGATTACTATCCTCGGCTATCTTCAGACCCTCGCCTGACGGCTCGGGCCTCAATAGCGCCTCGGAAGTAATCACCAACTTACCTCGCTTGTACCATAAATAACTGTTAAAATATTCGTCTCAGCCGGGACTTTGGAACAAAAATTGATACTTTTTTTAATTTTAAAGTGAGTTAGTTGAAAAAAAAACAATAAAAATATTCGCCTTAGCTGGGATTGGAACCTAGGACGCCTGGGAATAATGTTTTAATGTCTTTTTAAAATGTCTAAAACAGTAAATTCAATTTAATTAATTTAAAATAACTCTAAGTTTTACAAACATTTGATATTAAATGAAAAGTTAGTATATAAAAGGTTTTCTTGTAATTAATATTGTTTACTTATTTGAGAGTCGAGTAAAAATTAAAGAGCGGTGTAGGGAATGGTTTCTTGGAATCGTTCTTCGCTTACTTTACCTTTTCATTTCTAACTTGTTCAATTTGCCTTTTATTAATTGACTGGCTGTGCCAACAACATTATATTTAAACACTAGCTGTACCCCACGATTTCACACGCGTAGTTCCCGTTCCCGTGGAAATTTCGGGATGAAAAATAGATGTTGGCCGATTCTCAGACCTACTGAATATGCTCACAAAATTTCATGAGAATCGGTCAAGCCGTTTCGGAGGAGTACGGGAACGAACATTGTGACACGAGAATTTTATATTTAAACATATAAAACTTTCAAAGAATAAAGTCACTCATTTATTGACGAAATTATAATCTAATAAGTACTAGCGGCGCCCCGCGGTTTTACCTGCGTAGGAATAAAATTATACTAAAAACCTTCCTCTTGAATCACTCATCTATTAAAAAACCGCCGTTTAAGCATACATAGGGACAGACAGACAGCGACCACGGACTTTGTTATATACTATGTAGAGATAATGTGTGTAGTTCAAAAGATGATCAAAACGGACGTACAAAAACACACTACGTAAAGATATTTATCCCATCGCCATTTTTTTCTATAAGAAGTCATGTCCTGGTCAATCACATAATAATGCCTTACTTATTTGTGAAAATAAACCCTAAAATACGGTCGTAGAAGGATATCAGATCAAGGACAAAGCCCGAAGGGTTATAAAAAGCAAAATATCCGTAGATCATAACACCCACTGGTTGTAAAGGTGTGTTCATATTTGATACTTTTTGAAGCGACTAAACTTACTTTGTGTTTAAGATTGAAAGAAATAACATACACACTATTACAAATTAAACCCTACTATATTAATATCTATACTAATATTATAAAGAGGAAATATTTGTTTGTTTGTTTGTAATGAATAGGCTCCGAAACTACTGGACCGATTTCAAAAATTCTTTCACTAATGGAAAGCTAATTTATCAGTGCGTGACATAGGCTATATTTTATCCCTGTAATCCCACGGGAACGGGAACTACGCGGGGCGCTGCTAGTTTCAGTATAATAACATGATTGAATGGATTTTTATTAGACAAATTATGACAAACTGTATGATATTACTACAATAGTTTATCGATATAAAATATGTTCGGTAATATTTTTTAAACATTTTCTTTACTGAATAAATTAACCGATAAAGCATAGTGGGTCTATATGTATATATTTTTTTACTGAAATATTATAAATTTTATTTCGAATAAAATAGTAGAAAAAATATATCATAATACGCGTAAAAATCAACTTATTACACGCTTATTAGACGCGTGTTTTTATCGCACATTTTTCACTTACACCGTGAACACAGGTTTACAATAAAATTCATAACCGTACTGAAGGCTGATGGGGTATGATATACGCACGTGACACAAGAACAATGAATTATTAGGACTTATGAAAAAAACTCATAGCTACCTTGTTACCGAGAAATACTCGTACTTGTTACCTAAATAACAGGACAGGTATTCGTTATTTGTCACTGTTATTTCTAAATATATTTACTACTAGCAATGCCTCGCAGTTTCACCCGCGTAGTTCCCGTTCCCGTGGGATTACGGGGATAAAATATAGCCTATGTCACGCACTGATAAATTAGCTTTCCATTAGTGAAAGAATTTTTGAAATCGGTCCAGTAGTTTCGGAGCCTATTCATTACAAACAAACAAACAAACAAACAAACAAACAAACAAATCTTTCCTCTTTATAATATTAGTATAGACTAGCAGTGCCTCGCAGTTTCACCCGCGTTTTCTCTTTCCAGTAGACATACCAGCATAGCCTATGTTACTCAGGGTGAATGTAGCTTTCTAATGGTGAAAGAATAATTGGCACAGTATTTTTTGAGTTTAATCAAAGTCAAAGTCAAAAATCATTTATTCAATTAATGCCTCAATGAGGCACTTATGAAGGTCAATGAATCTACCACCGATTCGGAATTACATCAGCCGAGAAGAATCGGCAAGAATGGGGGATTATATAACTACTAGCTGTGCCCCGCGGTTTCACCCGCATAGTTCCCGTTCCCGGTATCCTATGTCCTTTCCCGGACCATAAGCTATCCCTGTACCAAATTTCAAGTCAATCGGTTCTGTAGTTTAGCCGTGAAAAGGTAACAGACAGACAGAGTTACTTTCGCATTTATAATATTAGTAAGGAGATTCATTACAAACACACACAAAAATACAAATATTTCCTCTTTATACATACTATTAGTGTAGATAGTTGTTGACACCCTTTCTTTACGTTTATATTTTCATCTATTTTTCATATTATTTTTCTGATTTTTATTCGTAAAAGTTGGAGTGTTACTTGGTCTGACTGCTTATGTTGAGTATCTAGAAATCTTTAGTACTAATATAAAGATAACCTAGATAGACTTTTCTCTAAAAATACTAGTATGTTTATAATACCTAGGTTTTCCTTTTGTTGGTAGTAAGATTTAGGTAAGTCTCATTTATAGGAAAACTAAGTAAATATCATAAGAATAAATGAAAATATGTTTCTGGAGTGGTATAACAATACTAATAGCTTGGCTTAGGCAGTGAACACAGTATAATAAAGAGTAAGTGCTAGCGTACAGTCGGTCTTGATTGGATACGGTCGTAATTAGAGTATAAAAACATAATTTTAATCAAAACATGTTTAAATGAAAACATTAAGACCCTAAACTCGATAATTGACGGTTTTTGTACTTTTTGATCTAGTCATATTATATGAAAAGCGTATTTTATAAACATGCTTTTAGGTAATAATTAAAGGAAATATTGTCATCTAAAAAATACTCAGAGAAAAACAATATTATACAGAAAACTTAAAAAATATATCAAGAAAACTGAACATATGTTTTCTGAATTTCACTTTTAGCATTAACTTCCATGCCTTCGGATTCTAGTATTTCGACCAATTTAGCACTAAAAATTAAACAAACTTAAAGTCCAGATCCTTATTAAGGAAATACTCATAGGAAAATTTAATTGTTATTATAATTATTATTGAAATCGAAAAAAATATAAAGTTAGAATTTGTAAAAATCACACTCAAGAAAATCGTAATTTACGTTGATAAATGATGCTCAAAACGTTATTAAAATTACCTCAAATAATAAAAGAATATTTTCTACAACAATTATACTAAAAAAAAAATCTCTAAATCAATTTGTCTTTTTTTCTACAAATATTTTAAAATCATCATAAAACTACTATAAAATCGGACGCACGAAACAATTCAAATCAGTCTGCCGCGAGGCTTTTTAGAGAGAGGACGTATCGCTCCTACCGAGCGTTTGACCTTTGCGGCGCGTACTAATTTTATACGATAACTCATCAACATGTTTTGATACTCGATAATAATTTTTGTTTTATAATTTGAATTATTTATTAAAAAAAAATATTAACATTTATGATAACAAATAATGTTTTAGAATGCAGGCATTTACCCACATTAGTAATGTAGGCATTTACCCACATTAGTAATGTAGGCATTTACCCACATTAGTAATGTAGGCATTTACCCACATTACTAATGTAGGCATTTACCCACATTAGTAATGTAGGCATTTACCCACATTAGTAATGTAGGCATTTACCCACATTACTAATGTAGGCATTTACCCACATTAGTAATGTAGGCATTTACCCACATTAGTAATGTAGGCATTTACCCACATTAGTAATGTAGGCATTTACCCACATTACTAATGTAGGCAATGTAGGCATTTACCCACATTACTAATGTAGGCATTTACCCACATTAGTAATGTAGGCATTTACCCACATTAGTAATGTAGGCATTTACCCACATTAGTAATGTAGGCATTTACCCACATTACTAATGTAGGCATTTACCCACATTAGTAATGTAGGCATTTACCCACATTAGTAATGTAGGCATTTACCCACATTACTAATGTAGGCATTTACCCACATTACTAATGTAGGCATTTACCCACATTACTAATGTAGGCATTTATTTGTTTTATTCATTATTCCTTGTTGTGAATAATGGAATATCGAATCGAAAGTTATTACGTAAATTATATCTAATCATATACTACCTACTACGAATCGTAAAAAAAATATACTCGTATTTTTACTTTTGTCAATAACTTTTACACAATTTATAATTTCCAATGGATCAAAACCATTCGGCCGGAGTATTCAGAGCGAGCGCGCCGTCACTACATAGACAGTGTGCATGCGGACACGCGTGCGCGTCTGTGTGAGTGAAAATTTGAATTTGAGTTGTCGCGTTGTCGCGCCCCCAACACAATTACTTTCAAACCCCCATAACTTTTAAACGGGTCAACCGATTTTCATCAAACATCTAAGAACACTCGCACGTAAGTCCCCTCTAATACAAAAAAAAACTAAATTAAAATCGGTTCATCCGTTTGGGAGCTATGATGCCACAGACAGACAGATACACACACACACATATACACACACACACACACACACAGACACGTCAAACTTATAACACCCCTCTTTTTGCGTCGGGGGTTAAAAATTAAGATGCACGTATATAATAAGTATATTTAGTTATAATAGAAGTGAGTACATAATAGGTTTTTCCCGAAAGTCTAACACACATCCGTATTATCCTTACAAACTCTAGTATATTAAAAAATGTTTAGGTAAGTATATTTTTTAATAATTTTGCTAACACATCTCTAAATATTGATTAAAACTACAAAGAAATTACAGTACAAACGTACTTCAGTAATACAATATACTTACAGCTTACAAATAACAAAGTTAATAATATGATTTTAATTCTCAGCAAATACTTAATTCCAAATAAATTCCGGTAATATTAATCAAAGAATTCAAATAAATTCATTCTATATTTAGATAAGTAAATTAAATTCGTTCAAAACCCATTACCGAAAATCAAATAATTTCACTGAAATCATGTTATTATTAAAATACGGTACTTTCCGATATTTATAAGCAATTTAATCGGTAATTAATTTGTCAAATCGTAAATCTCATAAAATAAAGTACCCTCAGAAATCGGTTCTTAGAAATGCGGTTCAATTGAAAAGTTTTCGTTCATATTAATTAAGTAAATAAAATAAAAAACTTGACCTCATTTTGAAGGACGATTACGATTCCAAATTGACGGAAGGGATTTATAATAATTCCTTATCTATTAGCAAGTAACTTTACTTTATTTATTATTTATTTATACAAATGACACGTCAACAGTATTACATATTACACATTAACATAAAAATATTACAATTTTTTTTCTGATATGCATACCAATTATAGACGAGTACAACATTCACAAAAATTCGGATACAATAAAAAGAATTTAGTAAAAATTAAAATTAAAAACATAATTTACTTTGAAAACGATTAATATTTTATGACTTATCGTAACCAAAAGAGTTAATAAATCTTTTTGACACTTTTTAGGCGTTTCCGTATTTAGTTTGATCTTAGATCTTTGTCGTTACAAGTACTTAGAGACCTTAATATAAAATAACATAATCATTCACTACATCATCTCATTATAGTAACTGACCCCTAACTAAGTTCGAAACTTGTATCTAGGGTATCAGAAACTACGCACACACTCATTCACACACACACCCAGACCGAAACAAACATTTGTGGTTCGCACAAATATTCACCCCGCACGGGAATCGAACCCGCAACCTTACGGATGGCAGTCCGGCATGGTGACCACTATGCCATCGAGGTCGTCATATCGCAGAACACAAGAGGGTTATAATCTGTGAATGTCGATGGTAAGGTAAAATACATAGATATGAATATGCCCCATATTACAACTTCGATAAAATAAGTACAATACAATATTGATGTATGTTTCTGACACTTTCCCGCAAAATCACAGATCAGGGACTCAGCTTAGGACTTCCTACCTCTCTGTTTTGTGCGCAAAATCCCTACTTAATATTATAAATGCGAAAGTAACTCTGTCTATCTGTCTGTTACCTTTTCACGGCTAAACTACTGAACCGATTGACTTAAAATTTGGTACAGGGATAGCTTATGGTCCGGGAAAGAACATAGGATACTTTTTATCCCGAAATTCCCACGGGTGAAACCGCAAGGCGCTGCTAGTATTTTTTTATGAAGAGATTTCTTCATATCAAGACTGCAGTTACCGTGCTTATAAAATTAATATCATAATCATAAAGAGAAATCAATTATTAAGAACATAAACATTAATTTCCTCTTAAACGCTTTATACAATTACATTTTCTATTTATTTACTTAACTCTTAAACACAATTAAAATTACACGGAAAGAGTAAATAATGCAAACGTTTACTTCAAAGAACCTTGTTACATTAAATGCTTACACATATTAAACAAATGAATAATAAACAAGAGAAATGAGATGAAAGTAAAAATCTTACTCAATTCCTTTTACCGAGAAATAAATACTTACCTTCAGATCAATAATCGGAATTTTGAGAAGGAATAACTTAATAAATCTTTATATAAACATAAATAAAATTAAGTGTATGTTTGTGTTTGTAGCGACGAATTAACAGGTTTGATATAATGGCTAGGACTGTAAGTACATCTTTTCATTCCAGACAGGTAATCTCAAAAATGGCTAGATTGATTTTGACGTGTTTTGTTGCAGAAATTGATGACACAAGAAATAAAGCAAACTAAGTAAGCTAATATTATCAGGACAGGGAATATCGCGAGTAAACCAACAGGGTACAGCTAAAAGAAATTTTAATTTTAACGGATTAAGTATTAAACATTCGGAATTCATAAAATATAAGTAAGTATTTGAGTTATTTTAAGATTAAATTTCTAATAATAAACCAACATTCTATTTCGAGAGTCGCAAGTCATGGAGTTAAATTGAAGCCAATATTGCATAAAATATCCGAAGTTGAAACTTGATAACGTTCTTTTGTTGTTCCTTATAAATGGTGCATTGTATAATATATTCAATTTCTATTTTTAAAATCATTCATGTCATTATACATTCACAGAAAAGGGCAGAATCATATTAGTTAGAGTCATTCACCGATCTCTCTGTATGGATTGGTATTTAAACTTTGTACTTTGGCAGATAATTAAAAAATAATACTAACTGGGTAATTTTCAATCCCTTTTGATGACTATATAGAATTTGAATCAAAATCCGTTGTGATTATTATAAAATCTAAGCGTTGAAAGCTCACAGAGAGACGAGAGTAAATTCAACTTAGTAAGTACTTACTTATTACTTAGTTAATAAGTTACTCTTGTTTTCACTATGTATTTGTACTCACATTACAAAGTTACTTAGTTTGTAGTTAGTACAATAGTATTATTACCATAAGGAAAATTAATTAAACGATACGAGAAACAAACTTCTAATAAACACTGTATCTTTTAGGTCTCATAAACTTAAGTACGGAGCAAAACAGTCCAATGACAAGTTACTGTTTCTATACAAAGTTTTTTTATCGCCTGCGGACTACATAAAATGTGTTTTAATACTAAGTAAACATAAGGCACGTGACATATTTAATTAAAACCTATTTCGAAGCCCGCCTACGCACAACTTTGATCATGATAAGGGTCGAAATTTGTATTTTATTGAATCCAGAATAATACAAGGAAACGGACACTTAACATTTTATATTAGCAAAACACAGTCAAAGAGCCACAAAATAAAAATATAAACAGTAATAAAACGATCGTAGTTTTATAGGAAATAAAGATAAGCAGGAATAACGTTCCTTACAATTGCGTTGAGGAAAATCTAGTGGATTGATGGTCAGAAAAGATAAATCGACGGCAGATGACATCCCTGGTCAGACATCGCTGAATGGGTGCAAGATGGATGACCCCGCAATTATTTGGGATTGTAATCTGACGGGGAAAAGTAGCCACCATTAGACGCTCGTTAATCGATGGAGATTTGTTATCAACAACATACATACATGGCAACATTTTATTAAGGTATTTTATTAAGGCGACTAGAATTTGGCGGTAAATGTAAGTGCTGTAAGTGCTTCTTCTTCTTTGCGTATCGACTAAAATTTTTGAGGACCAAAACTCGGCCACAGATATAGCGCTTTCAGTGCTATTAGCACTCCAAAAAATTATAGAAACCTTAATGTGTAAGTACGTATATTTTATCCTAAATATTGCCACTGTTTTGTAATCGTTCCCAGTTACTTTTAATTGCAGATTTCGGCTGAATTGCTACGGTGGCTTCTAGCAGCTAAGGCATGGCTTAACGAAGCCTGTCTTTCGGTCTAAGCAGGCTGTAAGGCTTAATGGCTACAATTTATGCTAAAATACTATAAGCTTAAAGGCTACATTTTTATCCTGGCTATAAGGCGTAGTAATGGCTACTATTTATCCTAAAATTCCTATTTGTGTAACCTAAATGTAAGTGTATAAACTTATCAACCGCTCTTAGCCTATAAGTTGTTTTAGAATTAGTTGAAAATCGTTAAAACATTTGCGCAAAGACAAAATGTTTGTTGTGATGTCTTGGATGTTTGTTAACGATGTTTATGTGAACTGATATTGTTATTTCTACCACCCACGGTTCCGGGTGCTATTTAAGTAGTTAGTGTATATCCGAGTAGCTTTAGTAGGTGGGAGTCGGTGATTTCAGAGGCTAATGTTTCTGTTTACCCAAAAAGGTTTATTTCGATCAATGTTTATGCGTTAAATATAACGTAGATACTGGATGTGACTCGTGATTTTACTCGCGTAAGTATTTTTATCTATATAAGTACGTATTTTACTAGAGAAAAGTGTCATATCTGGTGTTAAATGACCAAGATTTAAATGTACCCGAGTAATAAACTGTGTAACAAATTACCTCCTTTCCATATTGTTAAACACATGTGAGATTTAGATACAATAAAAACATTTAAGTAGCATTTATTAGTTCGATATCTACCAAAATATTCATTAAAACATTTTCCCTTTTTAAATATCTACCAATTCTCATAATAAACAGTTCCCAACTAAAGTCTCTCATGAATCTAAATTTCTTTGACCATTTACTGCGACCTCATCGGACAAGAGCATCTGATTAGTATCTTACGAAGTTCTTTCTAACAAAAGCTACCCTTCTCGGCTTAGTACAATCCCTATGGAGTTGCACCATGATTTGCCGTATAAGTCGAGTAATAACTTCAAGAAAATTAGGTCACCCACATATCCATGGAAGTAAGTTAAGATAAAGTTGAAACATTTTTTTAATAGAGAGACTCTTTTTGATTGAAGAATTACTTTAAAGTTGGAATTTCGTTGACTCCTTTTTGGACAATGGTAAGTTTATGTAAAAAAGTTAAACCTTAAAATTCAAGGGGGTAAACGCCTTTAGGCAGAATATTGGCAACACGCAAATCCAGTATCATTTTTAACAGGCGTTCTGAATTATAACAGCCCGAATGACTTGAGTGATGATGATGATGAGGTAGTCATTTGCAATAAAATTGTTAGAATATTTAAGTACTTACAACAAAACTCTAAAACACGTTTTTTTTCCACAATGAGGCCGCTCCAATTTGGGTCTTTCGTACGTTTTTTTGATATTTTTTGGTATACCAATTATTATTATGGGATTTATTGGAAACATTATTGGGCTCTATCTACCCATAAGGATTTTAGTCTGAGACAACCGGAACCAACGGCACTCCGTTGTACACGGACGACAATATTAATATACGTACCTTCGTCTAGGAGCCCGCCATGACTTCGTCAACGTTTATCGTGATTAACTGTTTAGTGCGCTGAGTGAGACAGGACACGCTATTTACTTGATCACCAATGCGAGTAGACAAACCAAACCAACGAGCCAACGATTTTAACTTGCCGGCTCGCCAATGGATCACATTCAGATTCAATAAATTATGTCAAATTACCGTCAATGTCAACTGTCTTTCTCTGTCAATGTCAATTCAGTAACCAACCAGAAGCTGTGTTTGTAAAATGTAAAGTGAAAGTGTAAACATACAATTTCAAATTAATATTCTATTTATTTATTGTATAAATTAAATAAAATGGTGACTAAAAATGATTATGACAAATATATCTATACTCCACTGCTAACAGAAAATGGGTGAGTATTTTATTTTATAAATAATATTACAACTAAGGGAGAAACTTTATGTTTTCGTTTTTTCCGGCTTATCTCAGAATATATTTTATAGATTTCCGATCTATTTTCATCCAAAGAAAGGGAATTTATTTACCTAAAGATTATAATTTAGAAAGGATTTAGTCTGTGACCATACATTAAGCACATATTAGGGGTAAACACTTTGTACTGGTATAAGTACATACTTAAGTACTTACATTAATTTTAATATGAAAATCTAAATAATTAGATTAGTTACAAGCTGTGCACCGTGGTTTCACCCGCGTAGTACACGTTCCCGTGTTCCCGACAATTATTCGATTTTTTCTCACCTTTTTAACTAGACACCTTTTTCTCTAGACCTCCATGATCATTTCAAGACCTAGATAAGATAAATCCGTTCAGTTGTTCTCGAGTTTTAGCGAGCAGCTGTTCTGGTGTGTAAAATATTAGTGGTTTAGTCTGTGATATCATACTTATTACTTAGATCATAATTTTCAAAACAGACATTGTTTCTGGATAAACACAGTTTAAGTACCTACCTAAATCTATATATATAAAAATGAAACCCGTTTTCCTTGGTCACGGCATCACGCGTGAATGGCTGGACCGGTTTCACTAATTCTTATTTTGTTGTATTTGTTATTATTAGGAGAAGGTTCTTATGAAAAAAAATCTAGAAAACCCGTGCGAAGCCGGGGTGGGCCGCTATATTCTATACTATATTAGTATTACCTACTTTATTCCATAAGTCTGTTTCACAATTGAATAAACAAAATTATTAAGTAAAACAAAAGTAAACATGTTTGTCTGATGTGTGACAATAACTTATTTTTTTATTTCTTTTATACTTATACCAAAAAAAAAACTATTCTAACCACATAAACACAAATATATCTTAGAAATATTTGAATATGTATTAAAAAAAAATGTATTGAACTTATGCTGATTAATAATGTATGTTTCATTCCACACCGCTGTTAGTATGAACCCAATAATGTGTCACAATGTCAAACAGTATAACTGTTCAATCAATTATCAGTTATATACCTACATGATAATGATACAACCTTTTTATATGAGAATAATAATATAAAGTGCAAACAAACAGAAATGTCTGGTTCTTTCTTGAAAAATGTTACATGCCCACAATTTGTCTTTTTATGGATTATTCCAGTATAAAAAGAGTTGATTAAGTATATGAAATGAAGTGGTTTCTGCAAGTTATACCTACTACTCTGATTAGTTTTTGACAAATACCCAGATAATCTAGGATTATCCTATTATACTTTGAAGATAAAAGTTTGAAAGGATAATTTAAAACATAATTATCCTTACAAACTTTTCTTATGATTTTTACTCTTTGGCACTTAACTACTGTAGGTACTTACCAATTTTACATCAGAACCATTCATTGCCATATTTTAAAAATTATAAATTTTACAGCTGTACATTATGTCATATTGTTGATTTATATGCAGCAACATTAACCACAAACCACAGAGTTACTTTAAGGTATCATTGTTCATACTCTTTGCACATAATGTGGCTTTTCAAACAGATGTTTGTTTCCATAATTATCTGTGACAGACTGGTAGAGGTGGGCAATAGGGCAACTACAAGGTAATAATAATAAAGGGGGAAAATGTGATAGGACCTCAGTCGGAGCTTCTCTAGAAGTTCTTTACAGTTTACATACCCCATCTAAAATTCCAACAGGATCAGATACAGAATGAGTATAATGAAAGCTATGTTCACTGAAAAAAAACTATTAAATATAAGTAGAATGTAAATGGTATAATATATTTTTTAGGCAAAAAACAGGCAATATGATATCTCTGATAGAATTGGTAAATCCATAAAAATAATTTAAAAATAAACTATTTAAAAGAAAAATAAGTGAAAAACATTTTGTATAAATGTTAAACAGTCACCTCAGTACAACATAATCAAAAACATCAGCAATTTAAAACTAATTAATAATCAACATAAAAATATAATTAACTCCATATTTATATTAATTCTAATAATACAACTAGTCTTACTTAATTCATTTCCTATTTCCAAGTAGACATTGTTGACCTTTAATTTCCCTGATATCGTCACAATCCGTAAACATTGAATGCCGCATGCCGTCAAACAATGGTCGCAGACGGCTGTACCAAGTGGGGGGTGCCGCCTGTAGACCGATCTATCCACGCAACCACGTTAGTTCAGAGTGAGAGGCGCGGGCGTCGAACGACTCGCCGGCCTCCAAACAACAACCTCTGACCCCACGCAAATAACCACCCTATTCACACCACGCGAAGCAACAAATTTATGTGACAAAATTACAGTGATTGTGAACCTGATAGTGTTAATTTAATAGTGCAAAATGAATGAGGATAACACAGTCGGTGACGACCTGAAGAGACAAGCGGCGATGTTCTACAATACCACCCAAAGGTTTGTTGCAAAACAATTATTGTTTGAGAATGTCGGCGGACATGGCATTTGAGGTTTGCTTACGGAACCACGGAAATAATTGTAAAGATAGCCTTATTACGGTGTGATAAGGTTACTTTTGCAAAGTTACACGAGCATGACTCCAATAACTTGGGCGCCCGACTGGGATTTGATTACAACGTGTGACGGAATTGGCTGTGGTTAGAAAATGCTACGGTTTCTTAGCAATTACTTGTTGATGGATGTATTGTTATTATTTCAGATTACATTTAATCATGTACACTAGTTTATTTATAGTGTGATAACAAGAGGAATCAGGTTTTAAAATCAGATTATGTTCTGACAAGTTTAAAACTAAACATCGTGCCGCATCATTGAATAAATTCAAAAGCCGGTTCTTAAACTTGAAGTTACGGAAAAAAATATGTTTTTGTTTAACGTCTGTATTATGTGCACCTATAATTTCTTGTATTAACTACCTAAGTCTTTATAGTCCGATAAGTAATCGTGATTATAAGTTTTGCGAATAAGTACTAGCTCCATAAATGGTAGGCACTTTAACGGTAAATTTCGAAGCAGCTCTACCTACGATGAATTTTATAAAACATACAGCCTGAACCAGAGAACTCCCCAAATTTCGTTCACAGTCCATTAGACTGTGACGTGAATTAGTACTTAATTGCACTTTCTAGAAGATGTGCAACAAGGGATGCAAATTAATTGTTTCCACAGTAAACACAGGGAGACTCTAGACGCGTATTGCACTGGACTGCAATGGTCTCAATAGAGATCAATAAGCCAAGGGACATGTCTTCGAAAACACAGCTTGATTGAAACTACGGAACACAATTAATTCGCCCAACTGTTCTAAGAAATGGGTGTGAACCGTCGACAAAACACCTAAGTAATTTAAGTAATGTCTGACTTTCTGATCGCAAGCAGTTTCGGCCAAGACACAGCCAAAAGTTAGGCGGTGTCTTGGCCGGCTTCTTCTTTGCGTATCGAATATTTTAAAGACTGGAATGATTTTAACTTTTACTGTCTTATTGTTTATGTGGCAGAATTGACTAAAGTAAAATGGCGAAAATCTACCTTAGAAAGTCAGACGATTTTAGATTAGAGGTATTCATCGGCTGAACACACCAATTGTTAGCGCTTTTAGTTCAATTTCAAATACCTACTTTCTTAATTATAAAGTTATTTTAATAGGACACACGCAATGCACATGCACTGCCAAAAAATTTGCAATATTTGAAGACTAGGTATAATTACATTTTTAGTCACGCTGCTGCTTTGAATAATGAATAGTTTTAGAGATATAATAATTAAATCATTATTTAATTGATGATTATGAGCTTGTTTTGGTCATAAATTTATTCATTGGTATGAATTTGAATGATCGTATTGAGGATTTAATGCACTTTATAAGTACTTAAGTACATTTATTTGGATGTAAGTTTTATACTCTAGTTATAGCACTAGACTTACGTACCTATATAGGTAATTAGGTATGTATCTTCCATAGTTTAGACCAGTATTGCTAGACTTTGAAATCTTGCCCAATCTTGTCATATTTTCCGTAGTAGCTTATCCATTCTGATCGTCATTTGATATCTGAAGATAATAAAACAAATTACTAATAGAAGGACATCGTAGGAGCCGTCGGTTTTCGTTTAACTCGGAGGCACAGCTAGTAAAATACAAACTGAGTATAAAACCAAACGGTCTATAAAGTATTCCATAAAAGTTATCTCCAACTTGTAAAGAAATAAAGTCTGATTTTCCCTAAAACCTTTGCGCCTTCATCAAAGTCAGTATAAGCCGAAAGTCAGTGTAGTGCAGAAAAGTTTATTTCATTCTTAAGAAATCAACATCTCCGTTTCGCCGTTCATAAATATACATTTATGTATTAACCCTCAATTTCCCTATGGATGACCGATCGCAACTTTTGGTTTCCCGAATTCTTGACATGACTTTGGCACATTATGTTGCTCTCACAAACATATTTTGTATTTGAATTTGGAAAACGAAGTTAGTTGGTATTTCTTTTTTTTATGAGATCACCAGCACGCATTAGCAAGTAATGATTAAGTATGAATATTCCTCCTTATTGTTAATATCTTCAGTAAGTTAAGTCTTTGCTTTGCTATTATTATTTTATTCCTCTAATATTTATAAGTTCAAGGTCGATACGTTGAAAGTGCTTATACAAGACGCCATTTCTGAAAGGCTTTTCACTCCAAATGACAGCTGACAAGCTCTCAAATGTCATATTAAGTACCGATTGAATTCTAGAAAAGATGGTTTGATAGATTCGATTTATTTAGTTTTTAGACTAACATTTCTCAGAAACCATTAGATTTAATGTATAGTTTTGATGTAATATCATTTCTTTGTCATGTCTTTTCTGACTATCGGGACTATTAAGGAGTCCCGGTCTTTTGGAAGGCTGGTATGGAGCCAAAGCCAACATCATTTATTTCATCATTATTTTTTCAAAATTGGAATAAAACATGTTTTAGTAGTACTTAAATAATGTTTCAAATGAGGTTTTACATAAGTCTTTGTAAGATATTAGAATATCTCTAGAATCTCTATTGAGATTATTTCTATTCAGGTAACAGTTCTATAACCTCATATACATATATAGTCTTACGTAATTAGTTATTGTTAAAAGAACAAACGACATTTCATTGTTCGCTCAGGCAACGAGACTGAATAATTAGCATTTAATACAATCCTATCAAATATGCATCTGTCAAATTCTAGAGCGGTGCGTACTCTTTCTTCTATAGTTTGTAAAATCTAGGATGATCTCTGTGACATATGTCAAACTTTCGTTCGTAGGGTTGGCAGGATCTAAATCTATATCGATATAAATTATCGATGTTTCTGACTATTATAGACGCTAATGTAACTTATATTGAGATTACACATATATACATCGCCCATCACTAAATAGGTCGACACGCCAATAAAGTATGTCATTATCATGTACTGACTGTAGTACTAAGAAATTCAGAACTTCATAAGCGGGATTTTACTGACAGCTGTCACAGAGATCATCTTAAAATCAAACTATACTGTGGCTGTGGCGGTGCTATGATCATCCATAGTCGGTGTAACAGGTGCAACTCTTACCACTAATATCAGTCCAAAGCAGCCTCTTTCTCAAATTAATCAATAATTTAATTCATAAATACATTCTTATTTACTAACGAATCTGAAGAATGAATATGTCCAAAAAATATGGTTAAAATAAAACACGAAAGCAATTTTATTTATATTGTATATTTAATTATATAGATTTCAAAGCAACGGTTAATAATTTGATTATCTACGATAACAAATATTGTTGTTCTCAAACCACATGATTGGAAAATTCCACCATAAATTGAACGCAAAAAGAGCTAAACTGTTATTAATAAAATTATTCATAACACTAGCAGCGCCCCGTGGTTTAACCCACGTAGTTCCCGCTCTCGTGAGAATGCAGGGATAAAATTATACCAAAACCTTCCTCTTAAATCACTCTATCTATTAAAACAAACCGCATCAAAATCCGTGGCGTAGTTTTAAAGATCTAAGCATACATAGGGACAGGTAGATAGCGGAAACGAGTTATTTTTATACTATGTAGTGATGATACGTATTGTAGATTCCAGTAATTGTTGTGATAATAACTTCAAAAGGTACCTATATACTTTATATTATGTATGTATATACATAGACTGTTGATGTCGGTGTATTGAAATGATACACCCGCTTGGTGAAATCATTGTTGATTGTTATCATAACTTTTGATAACATTGTTGAAGGGACCGAACGTATATCATACTGTGATCATCGTCTCTAGCGTAATTATTGGGTGCTATATTCAACTAATTTTAGTGTTGTAGTCAATTTTCGCTGTTGAAATAGAGTTGTACGGTACACTAGACTAAGTACACGATAGAAGCAGTAAAATAAGGTTTAAAGTACGGTAAAATAATGCGTGCATTTCTTTAAATCTATACTAATATTATAAAGAGGAAAGATTTGTTTGTTTGTTTGTAATGAATAGGCTCTGAAACTACTAGACCGATTTCAATAATTCTTTCACCATTAGAAAGCTACATTCACCCTGAATAACATAGGCTATATTTTATCCCCGTATTCCCACGGGAACGGGAACCACGCGGGTGAAACCGCAGGGCACAGCTAGTCATTTATAAACATATGTACAGTCTCGGAATGAAAAGGTTCGTTTATCCCCGTATTCCCACGGGAACGGGAACCACGCGGGTGAAACCGCAGGGCACAGCTAGTCATTTATAAACATATGTACAGTCTCGGAATGAAAAGGTTCGTCAATTTTCAAATTGATTCGTTTAATGTGTCGCGTAAACATATTACCTTTTGAAACTATGTTCCAGAATAGACTCGGGTTAGGGAAAATAATGTTCTACTGCTCGATAATAAAGTTCAAAATTATTCAGATCAGTGTTGTTTGACAGGATAAAAATCTTGTCAACAAGATTTTTGATTAACTAAAACCTTCTTTTTGGTTCAACCTGCCATTATTATTTCTGTTAAAACTATTGTCAATCGGTCAATGTCATCATTGCAAAATATCAAAGAGGTTTTTATATGCCGCGTGCACAAGGCAGTGTTTAAAAAAGGATAGAAAAATCAAGCAAAACCTTATTCGATAGCAAACATCATTCTATTTATTTAAATGTTAGCATCACTGTTTCTTACACTTGTATGTTGGCATAATTGTTTCTTGCATTACTAGTGCAAGTGAAAACCAACTCTAAGATGACGAACCTTTTCATTCCGTGACTGTACTCAAAGGTTATCGTATCTGCAACCCCAGGCAAGGAACGATGAAACAATTTTTCAATTTTGTTTTCGCTATTCGATTTTCTCGAGTTTCGCATAAGCATCTAAGAAATAAAAGCGTAGATAAAACCGCAGTAACTTCTTGTTTTATTATAGATCTTAGAGAACCCAACTGCACTAGTCTACATTTAGTAACTACGATCACATTTTTAAATGTTATTCCTCAATTCTGTATCACTATCCAACCACCAATCCCCACTAACATAATCATAATAATTATTCACTACATCATCTCATTATAGTAACTGACCCCTAAGTTTCGAAACTTGTATCTAGGGTATCAGAAACTACACACACACTCATTCACACTCACATACACATACACTCCCAGACCGAGACAAACATTTGTGGTTCACACAAAATTCACCCCGCACGGGAATCGAACCCGCAACCTTACGGATGGCAGTCTGGCATGGTGACCACTCTGCCATCGAGGTCGTCACTAAGCCAGGCATATTTTTATTATACCGTATCGTATACACACACTTTTGTAGCTCGTCTCATATTTTTATTACACATACCTATTGACTTCTATTTGAAGAGAGTCGACCTTCAGATCTGCACCTTCACACCCCATACTTACTCATAAGGTGACATAGTTACGCTAACCTTAACTGTTATACGCGTCAATATAATGTGTTAGTTCAGTTACACTTCAATGAGTCTAGGAAAGGTCTAGGATGATATAAAGATGTGTTGCTTGTTATTAATATACTATAGCAGCGCTTAATATGTGAGAAATTCTATTCCAGTGGGTTATTAATAATGATACTCTTACTAGCAGTGCATTTTCTGTGATAAATCCAAATGCCGCAGAAATTTTGGGATAAGAGGTGTCAAGGTACACCCGGATGGAAAGTTTTTACTCGAAAGAGTTAGCCATAGGTTACCTACCTTTTTAATATTATAAAATAAACGCACTGTTCGAAATTTGAATTAAATTAAATAAACGCACTGTTCGAAATTTGCATTAAATAAAATAAACGCACTGTTCGAAATTTGCATTAAATTTAATAAACGCACTCTTCGAAATTTGAATTAAATATCGTTATAACTTTTGGTCTTAATTTTTTCCGTCTAGACCACCTCTTCTTCTAGGAACTTCGTTCCAAAAGTAGCCTGTCTTGTAAGTATCCTTACTTGTTCTTGTTGGCATGCAGTTTTCCATAACAAGTCCTCTCCAGTTTGGGTCCCTTATGCGTACTGCCTGTGTTATTGGAACCATCCTAATTTCTCTAGAAAGGGTTTTCTTCCAGTTTGTAAGAAATATCTGTTGTACCTTTTCCCCAAATCGATCCAATAGTTTTTACGTGAATGAATAACACACAACTATACAAACTAGCGATGTGATATTATGTGTCCGGATGTATTTATTATTTATTTCTATACTTAAATATCTTTCAAATATAATTAGTTTCAACTTACTTTATTAACCATTCATCTGTGACCTTCGCATTTCCTGACATTAACTGGTTTAAGTATAATAATAATGTACGTTCACGTGTGCTTAAATAAACACATTCTGTTTGGGTTGTTTTAATGATATTTATTCTTATCATTTTGGTCGTTATCAGACCAAATATTGGTGTATCTTTGTATTAGGGAGGCTTAACTTCTGTTTTCAATTTGTTGTTAATTGAGAGAGTGTTTTAAACGTTTTCAAGTAAGGCAGTGCTCAGTGATTTCATTTTAAAATATAGTTCTTCTTACGATATTTCATAATAACTCTTTACTTCAGACTTAATAGTCTCTTAAATAACTTTAAGAGTTATTTTAATATATCTTTAAATCTCGCTTTGCGTAGAATTGTGAACATCGCCCTCTGGTTTCCTTTGACGCGGTTTTAAGAATACCTATAAACTTAAAAGGTAAGTGTTCCATATTTTAAAGATAGTGAAACGTTATGATAGTTTTGTTCATTAGAAAAAACTGTCAGAAAATACAACTCTTAAACTACGTAAAAACAAAAATACCTAAAATATCGAATATCTCGGAAGCCATCCATTTTCGGGTGGGATATTCCCTTGTAAAAATTGTTTGTTTTTATCACCACTAACTGCTGTCAACGGATGAAAGTCAACTTACCAGTAACCCTGTATATTTAAGACTAGCTGTGCCCTGCTGTTTAACCCGCATAGTTCGCAATCCCATGGGAATTTCGGGATAAAACATATAGCCTATGTCCTTCCCCGGACCAAAAACTACCCCTGTACCAAATTTCAAGTCAATCGGTTCAGTAGTTAGGCCGTGAAAAGGTAACAGACAGACAGACAGAGTTACGCATTTATAATATTATACTAGCAGCGCCCCGCGGTTTTACCCGCGTAGTTCCCGTTCCCGTGGGAATTTCGGGATAAAAGGTATCCTATGTTCTTTCCCGGGCCATAAGCAACCCCTGTACCAAATTTTAAGTCAATCGGTTCAGTAGTTATCCCGTGAAAAGGTAACAGACAGTTACGCATTTATAATATTAGTAAGGATACACAAAGTATGATGTGCTCAGGTAGAGGGAAAACCGTCAAGGACTATAAACTTTATTACTTGTTTACTAAAACATTTTAAATTATTTGCCATTTAAAATTATTCATATCTCATGCCAACATCAAGTGCCTTGATCTAGAAAACAAATAACAGAAATTTTCCTTAACATTTATTCCACATACCTAAGTAAATAAACAAATTATCTACGCACTGTGTCCCGCGGTATAAAGTAATGTTTTATAGCCTATCATCATCAGCTCATATGTCGCCAGTCCCCACCGAGGTGCTCGAGCCTATACCCAAAATTAGGGAGGTTTGTTGCCTAAGTATAGTCTTTCTAAATAAATTGGTTTTAAGCAACAGAATTCAGTAGATAGGTAGATAGTTCCTGAGATTAAGTTCAAACATAGAAACTCTTCAACTTTATAATATTAGTACCGATAGAATATGTAGATATAGATACCAACTTCTAAGTAACCCTTTGAAAAAAATTCAAATCGGATTAGTAGTTTAAACCAGCAAACTCTTCAGCTCTATAATATTACTACGTAGTATAGATACCACCTTCGAAGTAAATAAACAAATTACTTAACCACATTACGTAAACTAACCCAAAGAATCCTAAAATAGAAAAACTCCGTTGAGTAATTAAATGGGCGCTCTTGTAACCCTAATCTAATTATGATGGTAGATGCCTCTTCCAAGAAATTACTTCAATTATGTTCCCATCAGAACCTTTAATGGGTCCAGCCAATATTACTATCTGTATCCCGGATCCCGGAGGAAAAACCTTATTCACTCCAGAGGTCAATTACCTTGGAGTTAATCGCTCGCAAGAAGGTAAATTCGTTATTTCTGGTAGGTTAATGAATGGTAATATGGTTAAGTATATTTACTTAAGATATC
This sequence comes from Timandra comae, assembly GCA_958496195.1. Lineage (NCBI taxonomy): Eukaryota > Metazoa > Arthropoda > Insecta > Lepidoptera > Geometridae > Timandra > Timandra comae. Next base: position 10,139,636 of record OY292357.1, read on the forward strand.
CTACTAATACTTTGCTTGTTTGTATGGAAGTCCGTGTGGATGGTTATGTGAAGGAGTAGCCACTTTCACGTAAAAACTACTTGACCGTTTTAGGTGAAATTTGCTTCGAATCCTACTATTCTACTAGGATATTATCAACACCAAAGTATCTTATTGATATCTTTGATTTACACGAACACTACACATTGAAATAAAACACTTAAACGGATGTCTTCCATATTAGTCGTCTGTGATCAAGAGTTCTGTAAAGAATCCGAAACGTCAGAAAATGTAAAACAAAATACAACCACGACAAAAATCCGTTTAAGTATTTTATTTCAACCAAAGTATCAGTGAATGATTGTTTGTTACTTTTTCTCGTACTTAACAACTACTGGACCTATTTTGGTGAAACTATTTTGTGGTATTCTGTTTAAGACCCGAAACTCGATAATTGACGGTTTTTGTACTTTTTGATCTAGTCATATTATATGAAAAGCGTATTTTATAAACATGCTTTTAGGTAATAATTAAAGGAAATATTGTCATCTAAAAAATACTCAGAGAAAAACAATATTATACAGAAAACTTATAAAATATATCAAGAAAACTGAACATATGTTTTCTGAATTTCACTTTTAGCATTAACTTCCATGCCTTCGGATTCTAGTAATTCGACCAATTTAGCACTAAAAATTAAACAAACTTAAAGTCCAGATCCTTATTAAGGAAATACTCATAGGAAAATTTAATTGTTATTATAATTATTATTGAAATCGAAAAAAATATAAAGTTAGAATTTGTAAAAATCACACTCAAGAAAATCGTAATTTACGTTGATAAATGATGCTCAAAACGTTATTAAAATTACCTCAAATTATAAAAGAATATTTTCTACAACAATTATACTAAAAAAAAATCTCTAAAACAAATTGTCTTTTTTTCTACAAATATTTTAAAATCATCATAAAACTACTATAAAATCGGACGCACGAAACAATTCAAATCAGTCTGCCGCGAGGCTTTTTAGAGAGAGGACGTATCGCTCCTACCGAGCGTTTGACCTTTGCGGCGCGTACGAATTTTATGCGATAACTCATCAACATGTTTTGATACTCGATAATAATTTTTGTTTTATAATTTGAATTATTTATTAAAAAAAAATATTAACATTTATGATAACAAATAATGTTTTAGAAATAATGAGCAATAAAACAACATTATTTTAAACCGACTTCCAAAAAGGAGGAGGTTCTCAATTCGGCCGGTATGTTTTTTTTATGAATATGTTCAACGATATCTCCGTCAATTCTGTACCGATTACTAAAATTCTTTTTCTATTCAAAAGAATGAACTTGCCGTTTGGTCCCATGTCAAGGAAACCAGGATCTAATGATGGCATTCTAGAGAAATTGAGAGGAACTTTAGAAAATCGTAGGGTGATTAGTGCATTTGTTAAGTTTTTCGTTAATTATCTTAAAGCATTATAATTAAATGAAGGTTTGGAGTCGATCTGATGATGGACCTGGAAGATAGTCGAGGGAACTCTTCAACGACTAACAGCAGTTACCACGTGTTTGGGCTTGATTAATTTGTATCGATGAGACCTTTACAACCAGATAGGTTGTGACACTCAAAAGTAATAAAAAAAAAGACTTTAAAAGCTGAAAAGTATAAAATAACAAATATTTAATTTAATACACCTTTTATGCGATGCTAATTTATACTTTTGTGTGTATGTTACCTATTGATAAGTGTGAAGTCGGTGCCAAGCCTCAAAGAAATAAAACTATTAGAAAAATAAACTACAAAATTATAATTCGAGATGACCGTTAACGAACGTTTGCCCGCTTGGATTGGTCGCATTTTTATTTTATTTATGTGCTACATCGCATAAGAGGTATTACATTACATATTTGTTATTTAATACTTTTTAGTTTTTGAAGTCGGTTTTTTTTAACAAAAAAGGAAACGAAATAATTTAGAAAGTCCTGCTTTTAGCGCTAAAAGGTTGTCCTGATAATATATGTTGTACATATACAGACGAGGCATTTTTCAAGTAGGCGTGGATGACGATATTCAAAACTATAAGGAAAGGAATATCGAAAATTGCTAGCGATTTTAATAAAAACTAAAACTGCAATTAGTATATGAAAAATCAATACCCCATTATGGCAAAAAATATATTATTCACAAGTAAGTTATAGATTTTTTTTTACTCGTATGTTGCTTTGTTTTTAAAAAGTTTCGTTACTTACCAAAAAAAAATCATGTCTTATTTTAAAAACAAAAAACTAAGTATTTGTTTTATTCATTATTCCTTGTTGTGAATAATGGAATATCGAATCGAAAGGTATTACGTAAATTATATCTAATCATATACTACATTCTACGAATCGTAAAAAAAAATATACTCGTATTTATACTTTTGTCAATAACTTTAACACAATTTATAATTTCCAATGGATCAAAACCGTTCGGCCGGAGTATTCAGAGCGAGCGCGCCGTCACCACATAGACAGTGTGCATGCGGACACGCGTGCGCGTCTGTGTGAGTGAAATTTGAGTTGTCGCGCGGTAGATCACGGCTCTTAATACATACTTATAAAATTAAACAGGAATAACATTTAGGCTACTTTCAATCCCAAAATTCTCACAGTTTTAAGAGGGCGAAACCACAGGACGCAAATAGTTGTTACATAAATATTTTCCTAAGCAATATCGACTTATCTAAATGTCTACGTGCAAGGTTTTATACATAACATCGTTTCTCAGTATTTTGTTTGTGAGTCGTTCTTAAAACACGCAGAAAAATGTTAATGTTTTAAGATATGGCACAGAACAGTCATAGGTAGTTGATATAATACTAGGTAAAGTAGGTAATACTTACACGTACCTAATATACTTACATGACTTACAGTATTTACTGAGCCTAATTGTACCTAATTCCTTCAAACTTGTTTTGGTATTGGTTGGTACAACGTGGAACTGTACTCGTTCAACGTAGAAAATAAACTAATAGGTACCAAATTGTATTCGTACTAATTCCAAAAATAATAGTTATTTATGGTACAAGCGAGGTAAGTTGGTGATTACTCCCGAGGCGCTATCTAGGCCCGAGCCGTCAGGCGAGGGTCTGAAGATAGCCGAGGATAGTAATCATCAATACACGCGTGTACCATACAACGTTTTTCAACACATTTGCGAAGAAATTATCATTTTTCGCTAATAAATAAACAGTTTTTCTATTCGCGCGCATCCAACACAACAATGGTGATCGCCAAAGACTAAAAGAATATACCTACTTATTAAAAAAAAAATCGAATGAATGAATGAATGGAATCGACCATAGACCTACCAAAAGTAAGGCAACATAGTTGAAGTTTGTTTTTAAAATGTATGGACACCATTTTTTTGGTGTCGAAACTTTTTTTAAAACAAAGCAATTTTAAAAAACAATCTATAAATCACTAGTGAATAAAACGTGTCATTATTCAACTGTTTTTGTACAAATAAGAGCCCCTTTATGAGCAAGTGTGTTGAAAAATAATTAAAATCTATAAACTTATTGTTAAACGAAATCGTTATACAAACCTAAAAATATAGCTAACAACCAAACTGCTAACAAAACAACGACAATAAAACCAGTTGTCTATTCCAACTAGGTTTTATACTAAATGCGAATGCCTATTGCTTTAATGGAGGTACCCTTTTAGGGGCCGGATAATATCCCGGATTACTTTAGCCATATCACTAAATACATAAAAAGCGACCTTGTGAAATTAACAACGTTTATTCTTGTTAAGTAAAAAGTTATAGGTCATTAAGTTAAGGCGGTGACGCCATTGAGGCTATCTAGCCTCGTTTTTCTATTGAATTTTGTCAATAAATACCTAGTAATGGTGCTGCAATGTTCAATTGTTCACACCGTACATTGTATTTGCGATGTTACTAGATTGTATTTTGTTTTAAAAGAATATCCTGTACCTAGGTTTATAAGGTTCTTTTTGGTGTCTCTATGGTTGTATTCCTATATAATTTCCCCCAAATTAGTCATTTGTTTTAATTTAAATTCAAATTATTACTTTCATGTGTTATAGTTAGTAATGTAGAGTCCCTTTCATATCTGGGGGCACGGCAGTGCCCCCCGCCAAGTCGAGCGCGAAGCAAACACTGCCGTACCATCCTTTACAGGAACCATTTCGCCGCATTTTCAGGCCCCTATTAGAGGACCTCTGGATAAGACCAGAACGCTGAAATTTTCGTCATCCAGTAAGCTATACAATCACATTCTTAAAATAAAATTTCAAGTCTGTAGGTCATTTAGTTCCGAAGTTAAGCGAATGCAAAGTTTCGTATTTATGACAGACACTCACTCACTCACTCACTCACTCACTCACTCACTCATGATCATCAAAATAGAACTAGTACTTCCCATAAACCTAGAGAGCTGAAATTTGGTACAGAGTTAGGGTTTAATGGCCACATAAAGGGAAAACTATAAAAACTAGGATAATCGAACGGGAACGGGAATTATACAGGAACGGGAACGGGAATTGTAACTCAAGAACGGCTGAACTGATTTGGCTGGAAATTGGTGGGGAGGTAACTTAGAACCAGGAAAAGGACGTAGGATACCTTTAATCCCGAAATTCCCACGGGATTGGGAACGGGAATTTAAAAATCAAGAACGGCTGAATTGATTTGGCTGAAAATTAGTGGGGTGGTAGCTTAGAACCAGGAAAAGGACCTAGGATACCTTTAATCCCGAAATTCCCATGGGATTGGCAACAGGAATTTATAACTCAAGAACGGCTCAACTGATTTGGCTGAAAATTGGTGGGGTGGTAGCTTAGAACCGGGAAAAGGACGTAGGATACCTTTAATCCCGAAATTCCCACGGGATTTGGAACGGGAATTTATAACTCAAGAACGGCTCAACTGATTTGGCTGAAAATTGGTGGGGAGGTAGCTTAAAACCTTGAGAAGAACATAGAATACTTTTAATCCCGAAATTCCCACGGGATTGGGAACGGGAATTTATATCTCAAGAACGGCTGAATTGATTTGGCTGAAAATTGGTGGGGAGGTAGCTTAGAATCAGGAAAAACACATAGGATACTTTTTATCCCGAAAATCCCACGGAAACGTGAACGGGAACTACGCGGGTGAAATTGCGGGGCGCTTAGTAATAAAATACTACTCCTAAAAAGAAAAAAATGTGTCAAATAAGAAAATCTAATAAAAAAAAACAATATAAACACGTTTCAACAAAAATAAATGAAATCCCACCAAAAACATTCTGTAAAAAACTAGCCAAGTCTCGATGGAGCTGCTTGTTTATCTCTAAAAAGTAATGAAATCTAGACAAAGTCGTGCCAAGTGTAAGGTTCCTTACTGCGATTTCTTTATTATTATAGTTAATGTTGTGTGACTTGGCCGTTGAACATTGTTTAAAACGTTAGTAGTGGGTACAAGTCAATTTTGTTTACACGTAATGTTGTAACATTATTAAAATACGCAGCTTTATCAAGCCTACAATTGACTGGATATTGAATCAACGTTTTTCAAGTGGCAATTTTCTATCGTCAATGGGTAGTGGTTCTGGCGACAGATTGGTGCAATAGTGTCATGGAGCACCTAGTTTTGTACCCTTGTGTACAGTTGTGTACTTGTGTTTAGTGTTTCTTCAACGGCCAAGTCACACAACATTAACTATAATAGTAAAGAAATCGCAGTAAGGAACCTTAGACTTGGTACGAGTTTGTCTAGATTTCATTACTTTTTAGAGATAAACAAGCAGCTCCATCGAGACTTGGCTAGTTTTTTACAGAATGTTTTTGGTGGGTTATAGTTACAACAATGTTTGGTAGGTACTAGGTAGAGTATCGAGTTAGACACTAATATTATAAATCTAAAAGCTTGTAAGAGCGATGCAGTAGTAATTAACGCCAGTGAAACACGGTGCACAGCTATCAATCAAAAACCTATTTTTATTATTCATCTCTATATATTAAGTACTCTATCTATCACTGTATACTAAGTACTAACGTTTCTTTTTTAAACTTAATTTATTTGTCATGAAAAACTATTCTTGGCAAATATAAAGATTTTGCATGAAGAAGTAACAAACATCCATCACATCCATACGTCTATCCATGTAGAATTTTAGTAGATATTTTATGTTATGGCTGAAAGGTTCTTCACTTCTGCCACCACAAAGTTTTTAGTACTCCAATGATACGAACCTTCAGCTTAGCAACTCTTATTTATCGCCCTTTTACCGAATTTCGATTTACCGTAAGACCTTTACCGGTAATAACCGATTACGGCCAAACGTTAGCATTGGCACTTAACTCTTAAAAGATCTTTCTACGATAAAATCTTTATCATATTCAGGTGTGAAAATTTTACTTCTTAAAAAGAATTTTCGAGAAAATTCTATGCTATATTTTACCAGCAGAGAATATTCGGTAAAATGCAGATGCTAGAATACAGATTCTGGAAAGGGCAGGTTTTGAAAATAGCACATGTAGATATGTGTAAATGTAGTTGATGCGACGTGCCGCCGGCAGAGCACATTGGTGCAAGTTGGGAGAGGCCTATGTCCAGCAGTGGACACATACAGGCTGTTGATGATGATGATGTGTAAATGTAGTTATTAATCGTATGATTTTAATTCTAGAAGTAATCTAACATCTGCTACTAGTACTGCGTTTAGTTTCGTATGATGAGTGAGAGATTCAATAAGCAAAATCTCTCGCCTACCTCGTCCTGTCCCTGTCCTCATAGATCTCCTTTTACGAACTGACTTTGCTTCTAAGTTTCAAGTGCATGGACGATTATCAAGAAAAATATAGGTTAAATATTTCTAATGCAAACTAAATGAACGGAAGCCCCCATTAAATGCACTTAAAATTACAATATCAATTATTGTAATTTTAAGTGCGTACACTGCACACAATACTTCATTACTTATCATTATTTCACATTGTACATACAAAATACCTTGCCTATTATTATGTACCTAAGTAGTTCTGTTTATAAAACACATTTTTTCTTATATACTTCCGTGTATTTATATTTTTATTGAAGTGCAGGCTTACATATAATTAAATGTGGTTATTTTTATCCAATACATGAATGACTGACAGCAGAACGTGGAATTTTCTAGAACTTTATAACGTTGAATATAACCACATTATAAAATGCAAAACCGGTGTTTGGAAAATCCTTACGGAGGACAAAATAACACGTAAAGATCGTTTAATATGCCTTTGAGTTCTATTTAGAGCAAAAATATTAGATATCTGTGATGAAATTTTAATTCTATGAAACCAACAAATTGGTTTGTTTATAAACCATTTATAATCCATTTTATCAAAACAAATGAAGTTTTGCGGACATTAAAAATACACTCAAATTGAGACCTCCTTGCTGATGATAATTGCAAACGCTTGTTTAAACAATCCATCACAAGTCAGTATGAAGGTATCAGTCTAACACGGTTTACCTAATGTATGTACATTAGCAAAAGCAAACTAAACTACGAAATGACAAAACATTAGAATCGAATCAAGAAACATTTGCGACGGAAAGTAATTAAAGTGAAATCATAAATCGGCGGAAATTAAATGATTTGTTACAACATTAAAATAGTAACTAGGTCACAACCTAATTAGGTCGAATGACAACCATTGTTGGGAATCTTATGGTTCCCATCGAATTAATATCCCGGTGGGATTTCGTTAACGACTTATTGCATGGGAGAGGAAATGACTAATCTTGAGGTACAGAAGATTTGATTAGTCCGATTAAAAATGTCACTGGAATAATGATACTGAAACATGGAAGAACAAGTTCCTCCTATTTTAGTAAAGAGTAGTATTATGAAAATATTTTAAGAATAAACTAACAAATATAACAAATTTAAATAATTTAATAAGTTTATAGCACAATTTCTATGAATCAATATTTTTGGAAAAACAATCAATGAAAATGTATATGCATTTATTGAGTATGTTTATAGTTTAAAAACTAAAACGCAGCCATATTGTTTGAAGAATAAAGAAAGAAATGTTCTATTAGGTACATGTTACAAACGAATAAATTACAAAATTTTAAATCGATTGGTTATTGTACATTCCAGAAAAATCTATACACATAATAGAATTTTGCAACGGCGTACAATATTAACCATGAAATTCACAAACCATAATATAACGTACACAAAAGCAAACTCTATTATGTATTTAGTAAAGATTATAATCGCTCCAACCTTGTTTGTTCGACAACTTTCTGTTTCCAAACACTGAACAATGCGTCCTAGTTTATTTAACCATGCTATGATAAAGTGGATATAATCGCAGTTATGCGTAAATTAACTTGGTAGGTGTAATTAACTTTTGTATAGATAAGCTGATTAATTTATTGTGCTCCGAAATGTTTGAAACTTACATAAAACGAAATATTTTATTATATTATTCATATACGAGTATTATTTTATCTGGAAGTAATGATTAAATAGAGATATAAGGTTACGAACCCTTTTCATGTATAATATTTGCATTACAATTTAGTTTTGTAACTATCCGCCCGCGCGGCCGCTACGAGCGTCTTATAGGGCGGAGAATCCGTACCCTGTATAACAAACACTCTAGAAATAATATTATTATATAATTGGTCTCTATTTAGTCCAAAAATAGATGCCAACAATACGTTCTTTAACTTGTTAGCACATTTACATAATCTATTTTCTGTACAAATATTGTATCATTCGTTACGTTTGAGATAAATTGAATAGATAAAATCTAATTTAGTCAGATCGATACCCTTGTTTGCGTATTCGGTAATCTTTACGTGGGTTTTGTGTGTACGTCATTCATATCTCCCTCTGTCTGTGTTGTAATTAATTTATCAGATGTAACGAGAAGAAAATTTTAATAAGCGAGTTTGCCAGATAAAGTTAGTTTTTGAAATAGTGTTTGCAAAGAGTTTCTATTTGTCGTTCTATTGAATAACTTTTACATTAATAATAGAAAAATAAACTCTTTTTAGCAATGTAATACTTTGAACTTCGAAAACCTTATAGGCCTCCTGAAGAACTATTTATTTTAACCACTATAGGATATTTTATATATGATTTTTAATAATAAAAATGTTGACGACAAACGTTTATTGTAAGGAAAGAATCACAACAGATTGTTTGTCCTAACATGATTATAACATTCGTTTGAAAAAGCTCAGCAAGTAAAACCAACACAATACTGAATGACTCGACTTATTTGTAAATGTGTGTCAAACGAAGTGTAACGAAGTAAAAGCAACATCCAAATTGCTATTACCATTTTGTCGCATTATAATGCTTTTGGAAATGTTTATTTTTAGTACAAAAATCAACCGTAACGTGTCTTTATTCAACATTTTGTTTATGAAACTCTTTTTGTTTGTTATCAGGACTTAAATACGTGTTTAGATTTATGATGATTTTTATATTGTAAAAGATTATCTAGTTCTATACTAGAAATAGTGCTATACCTAGAAAATCTCCCAAAAAATCTATTGCTATATACATTTGGTTTCACCAAGGAATCCACCACCCCACCACCCCAATCAGAAATGGGATAAAGAGTCGAAAGAAAAAGATTTAGTTTGAGAAACGCTTAATAAACATCGTTTCCGTTACAGAGAATCCCCAAAAGACCACCAAATGACATGGCGATTCTGGCGAAGAAGAAGACTCGTGGTCGCTATTCTAGCATTCTTTGGATTCTTCAACGTCTACGCTTTGAGGGTGAACCTGTCGGTAGCCATCGTGGCTATGACGGAACCAGTGGAAACCAAGTTGGATAATGGAACTATTGCTATGGTAAGATTGTTAAATTAATCTGAATATTTATCGGATTATTCCAGCTCTTTTCCACAATCAATCAAAGATGGCATAATTGCATCCATTCTGTGTTAGGTAGGCTTTAGTAATACATAGTTGTTGTTTTTGTTGTGATCAAATCGTTGAGACGAGCGAATTGGTCATCTGATGGTAAGCAACACGCCTGCCCATTACAGACACAGTACAACACTGCTCATCACCCGAGACATCAGTTTGTGAGTGTGCCCGTAACTACGAGTTTAGTTTCCCCAAGAACTCGATCAGTCCCTTTAGGTTGCTGGTAAATTCTTCGAGCGTCTTGGGCGATCCGAAATGTAGTCGTCTGTGTCTACAAAATCTAACTATTCCTATTAGACTATTTGAATACTTCCAGAAGTTACGATTATAATTTAGCTTCCCAAATTGTACAATTAGCACTAATTCAGTGCGCCTTATGTTGATAACATCATGCCTTTTGACGCTCTACTTGCGAACTCTGAACCTCGTTATGATAACAATATCGTAATTGAATGCTCGTTATGCACAATAGTAATGTCTTAGAAATTCAAACACGACTTCGCTGATCAAGTGATAAGTTTGACGCTTTAGTTCTGGGATGTTTTGGGTTCAATCACCAAATAAATCAAGTGTTTTGCGTTTTGCAATTCTGTCAAATTAATTCTAGCGTTTTGCAATTCTGTCAAATTAATTCTAGTTTTTACCGATGTGAATTTAGAATGAAAAAAACATCTGAATTATCAACATAAAAGAATAATAAATTATGCATACAATCAGTAAATCCTCCTAAACTATTACGTTTATAGTATTAGATGCAGTAATATGTCGTCTGTTGTCAACATTAAACCCCTGTCTGTGATATGTATGCAATTTGTATAATTGCACCGTCCGTGATAGTCAAAGAACTGATTCTAGAGTGTTGGTGTGAATGAAACATTATTTATTAATCAAGAGTTGTGCGAAACAGTTTGTGCTACCGATATTAGATTACAAATGATAATGACGCAGTAAAAATTAATGACTCCTCAAGTTGCGGGCAGGCTCGTCGACTATAAAATTTTATGAAACGCCAAAGACAATTTCTATTGAAGGTTTCTCGTATGTTTTATGATAACATAAAATTGGCCTTATTGTTTGCAATGGAAAGTTATGAATAATGGCGTAAATCGAGTGAATTTTAGACATAATGACGCACTCAATCTCTTAGGGGAACAATATTGACGTAATACGCGGTAACATTTTCGTCGCCTGTATTTTTATTGTTTTCTGTTCTACATCATAGGGTATTTTTTTTTTCTTTTAGAATATTTTATTAGCACAACATGCTTCAAATTTACTTAAGAAACCTCGAAAATAAACTTATAAAATATATGTACTTGTGTCTATTCGTTTGAGAGGGGTAAAGTAAATTCATTACCAGGATCCAGGACCACAGGCAGACAGACAATGACGTCACCATTCTTTTCGGGGAATAAAAAAAAGACTAAAACCGCGAATTAAAAGCGATGAAACGAATTAATTTCAACGTCTATAAATTCTGCATGTCAATGACTTCCCGTACATAAAATTGTAGTCTTCAAAACTCATCAATAATGTTTTTTATTGCACTCTAAATGTCAATAACCTCTGTGCTTTCACCTTTAGTTATGTAACTAATGTTAGCTTTATTGCGTATGCACCGTCTGGCTCTGTAAATGTGCAATTGTTGCCATTTGCTGTTGTTTTTATCCGACTATTAATAAATATTTTAGAGGTCTCGACAGACTAGTTTTAGGTTATGTGTCAAAGAGTACACACCCGTTATTGCATGTTTATTATTTTTCAAACGTAAACGTTTGAGATCACTATCGGACTTTGGGCAAACGTGATGACTTCATCACTTAGGGGTCTTTACCTGCCACGAGATCTTACAGGTCGATGCTTTGTAACTAAACCATAAAATTATGAATATGATGTTTCCACGGCCAGGGCTCACCCAACGCACTCACTTTTTAACCCCCGACGCAAAAAGAGGAGTGTTATAAGTTTGAAGTGTCTGTGTGTGTATGTGTGTGTATCTGTCTGTCTGTGGCATCATAGCTCCCAAACAGATGAACCGATTTTAATTTAGTTTTTTGTATTAAAGGGGACTTACGTGTGAGTATTCTTAGACATGTTTGATGAAAATCGGTTAACCCGTTTAAAAGTTATGGGGGTTTGAAAGTAATTGTGTTGGGTTTTTTTTTTTTTTTTTAATTTAATCTGATACAAAATACCGTATGATAAAGGTCATAACCCAATTTATCCTTAGATAGTGAGTCATCATCATCAGCTCATATATGTCCCCCTGGAGTCTGCCCTGAATTAGGGCGATAAGGCCTTAGTCGTAGGTAGTGAATACTTACTTATACACTGAATATATTTTTGTGCAGGTGCCAGAATTTGACTGGAGCTCCCAGACGAAAGGTCTAATCCTGAGCTCATTTTTCTACGGGTACCTCATCACCCAACTGCCCGGGGGATGGCTGGCGGCTAAAATAGGAGGTAACAGGTTCGTTCCATTCTATAGAACATTCATATTAGTTCAAATTCAATGTCATTTCTACAGTTTGGCCCTCAATTCTAAAAAAGTTCAAGTTTGGTCCTCACTCTTCAAAAAAGTCATCTTATGAACAATATTCTGGACCATTGATTTAAAGACATACATACTAAAATGCAGTTCAGTTTAAAAAAAAATGCCTGTATAGTTTTTGAGATTTTCCGCCAAACGCCAATTCCTGTATGTTTCTATGATCATGTCTCAAGAACCATAATATACCTTTACATACAGTTTGTCATTATCAAAATAAATTAATATTGGTTTTGGTTTTTCCCTAGGATGTTCGCGATAGGTATCGGTGCTACATCACTGCTGACTCTGTTCACGCCTCCGCTGGCTCACACCAGCACAGGGCTACTGATCGCTGTTAGAGTTATTGAAGGATTGTTTGAGGTGAGGATGACTATTTATATGTACAATGTAAAAATCAATTGCTTTATTTGTTATTTCGGATCACTTCAGAACGGAATCATTGATTATGTTGATTAGATTATTCTGGACTGTCTACGCGCGCCGATTAGCTGACTGTGTGGACTATGTATGTATGTACCTATGGATATGTGTGTCACTTTTCATGCCATTACCCCGACTAAATGCCACATTTTGAAACTTGGCACACGTGTAAGGCTTTTTTGTCGTGACCTTTTCTTAATAATTTTGAGTTTTTTCAGGAAAGGCAATTTCTTTTACCCCACTAACATCATAATACCATTTCACATCCCCCAGGGCGTAACCTACCCCTGCATCCACGCAGTATGGTCGCAATGGGCCCCGAGCAGTGAGAGAGCGCGTCTCGCCACGTTCGCATTCAGCGGCAGCTACGTCGGCACCGTCGTCTCTATGCCGCTATGCTCCTTGCTAGCTCACTACACTGGCTGGCCAGGGATATTTTATGTTTTTGGTTAGTTTGTATAGATTATCTTTATTATAATACTTGGAAAAGATCAGACACTCAGACGATTATTTCCTCATGTGACCTGTTTTTCCCCTGTTGAAACCCATACCCACCATCCTTGAAGCTTTGTAAAAGCAGAATGGAACGACTTCGCAGCAAAACTCAACGCAACAGTAAAGTTTATCCAACTAACAACCAAGAACTATGACCGATTTTTTATGTATAGGAGCGGGAATGTAACGCACCCAGAACATTTTTTTTTTCTCAAATTTACATGCTGTGTGAACACGTTTTAGAGTTATGGTCCTGACTGTAAACCTAAAATAAGTATCTTCTGTGTGTAATAATTAGATTGTTACTTGTTGTGTCACCTCAATAAATAAATAAATCAAACTGTTGAAAGGCACAGTCCTCTCTCTCTTTCTCTTACTAATGATGATAGTAGAACACAATATGTTTATTGTATTATTTAATATTCCAGGAATAATGGGTCTTGTTTGGACAACAATATGGTGGATCGTAGTGAAAGAATCACCAGAGAAAGACCCGAAAATATCACCAGCTGAGTTGAAATATATTCAGGTAATGCGGTGTTTACTTTAACAATAAAAAATGTAACTGCTCGACTCGTATATTAAATAATTAATTACTGTAATAAAATAAGCTCCATATTCATTTTTTTTTTCAGAATTTACAAAGTTGAAATAAGAACTCTGCTTTTATTGTTTAAAAGTTCTGGCTTGGAGGTCTTTTGAGCCTCGAAAGTTCTGAACAACCAGTATTCTCATAATATGATAATTCTGGCTAGAACGTCTTTTGAGCCATAAAAGTTCTTAACAGCCACTATCCTCAAGTATTGTTATATTTAAATATAAAATAATATTTAATATCAATATTCCAGGATTCCCGCGGTACTCAAGTGATAGACGGCTCCAAGATACGTCACCCGTGGAATGAGATATTACGATCGGCCCCAGTGTGGGCCATAGTGGCGGCCCACTTCAGTGAAAACTGGGGATTCTATACACTACTCACCTTCTTGCCCACTTTTATGAATGGTATGTAATTATTTTATTTATCAAGCTTTAGAGGTCTCGTGATATGTGCACTTTTTACGAGTATACTTGTCAGTTCTCGCAGATGAAGGTCCGTTTTCAAATCCTTAGACGGGCGATGTATCACAGTAATATTGTGAAGTTAGTGCGTGTATGTGTGTGTGTGATTGCGTGCGCGAGGGTGCGTGTGTGTGTGTGTGTTTGCGTGTGTATGTGTATGTATGTCTTTTTAGATACTTTTACTTTTTCCGGACATTTCTGCTATTGAGGGTAAAGCGTTACAGCTTTACGCTAAACAATAGTTCATTGCTCGGGTTTGAGCTCACCAACACGAAAAAACATGCTTTATTAATTACTTACATAGAAATACATTTCTGCTGCAGTGAGCTACAAGTTAATACTTAATTTTTCCAGATGTATTCAAGTTCCAAACGTCACAAACTGGTTGGCTGTCAGCCGTGCCGTACTTGGCAATGGCGATAGTGTTGCAAGTCGCCGGACATTTGGCAGACCTGTTATTGAAACGAAACGTAATGACCCGGACTAATATAAGGAAACTGTTTAATTGTGGAGCTTTTGTTGCGCAGGTAAATACAAATGATATTAGAATCTTATTTTTTCTCTAAATGACAAATACTTATAAGTACTAAACAGTTTCAAAATAGTTTCTATTCCATATATTCGAATAAATCTCTTTTGTATCTGAGATCAGCTAAGCATGTTCCAGACGTTATAAAATTGGTTTATGTCTTGATTATAACAATTAAATATTGTACAAAAATACGGTATCCATATTATCGCTTTCCATCAGGCGATTTTCAGTCAAGTGCAAACCTATTTTTAAAAAACCGCGTAAGATAAATTGCTTGTCCGACTATCAGCCAAAAAATATTCTGTAATCGGACTAACAAAAATTTATCGTATGCGGGCACTATTAATTAAGTTAATGAAATAAAATATAATTATGTTTTCAGACGATATTCATGATCGTGGCGGCGTATTCGACCACTGTAGTCGGATGTATCGTGTTCCTTACGATCGCGGTCGGACTCGGCGGCTTCGCTTGGTCTGGATTTAGGTAAATACATATTATACAATTAACTAATTGGACCCTGTAGTTTTACTTGGGTTGGGGCCTATAGTGATTTAACTTATGGCGGCTACACATTAGTGCCGTGAATTCACGCGCGAATTCTCGCCGTGAATTCACGGAACGACCTACTCTAATCGGGGAACAGACGTGAACGTGCGTGAAACGCGAAAGCCGCCCACATTAACGTTCACGGAGCTTCACGGCGCTAATGTGGAGCCGCCATTATAAAAGATATTTGACGACTTTCATATAAACTGTTATAACCACTCTTTGAAAAAAATAAAAATAAATCTAAATAATAATTTATTAATTTCAGCGTCAACCATTTGGATATAGCGCCGCCGCACGCGAGCGTTTTGATGGGCCTGTCAAACACAATAGCAACACTGCCGGGGATCATCAGCCCGTCTTTAGCTGGGGCTATTGTCATTGATGGGGTAAATATGTTTTAAATATACCACAAGTGGGTCTGATTATGTCACATAACTTCAAGTCAGAAATCCTCTCAATCAGATGACTTCTTTGTATCTTTTGGCCTAAAAGATGACAGCATCCCCCCTAGCATGACTGTGCGTGATAAAATATATCGATACCACGAAATAATATCGATTTCGCGAGCATGAACAAATGAATTATCACGTGCTATAGTATGGTAAAATTAAATATGGCGGGTATTTTTATAATATTTTGACATCTGGATGTCGATAAATAGATACTTATATCATATGGCGTTTTCGAAGTCATGGTAGCCCGGCAGGTCTATGGAAATTTTCATTACTCCTCTATTCCAAAGGTGGTTTCATTCTAATGACCTACTGATTAAATATCAGTAGCAATTGTAAATATAACTGAAATAATTGTGTAAGAGACTCCAGGTCAAAAACCTATCTCTTACTGATGATATCAGTACAATACAGAAGCAATAGGCATAATTACCTATATTCTATATCCTAACACATAATTTGTTTCACTCTTTCAGACCGCAGAAGAATGGCGAATAGTGTTCTTCATATCCAGCGCCATCTATCTAATAGGAGCAATCATTTACGGGATATTCTGTTCAGCCGAGAAACAATACTGGGTTGTAGAGTTTGATTCCGACGCGAGTTTCGACACAGATGGCGCTAGTGTCACTACTACTAGAGGTTATGATAATAAGGGTATTGATAACTCTGAAATATAAAAGACGGACAAGTAATATAGAATAAATGGCTAAAATTGATGAAAAATGAATATTTAAGAATAAAAAATGTAATATTTAGGCAAAAATATATGAAAAACAGACTAAAAAATTGATATAGTCCGGTCGCAGATTAAGTAAAACTTCGTACAATGACGAAACATTTTCTATCCTTGTCACACGCGTGCATTTTAATGTATCCGTCTCGTTCTTACATGACGTCATTATTTAACTAACCAATGGTAGTTATTGATATGCGATTCTTTTCTTTTTGTGCGATCAGACTTTAAATTACATATTTAGAGCTTTGTAACAATATAAACGCTTAGCAAAAACAAAAATCATGTACTTATATAATATTTGATGCGATGTGATTTTATGTTGGAAAGACATTTAAAATTTTATAGCCAAGATGTATTTTTCTTGTCTTGATGTATTTTTTATATAAATCTGGAGAGAGTGTATTCAAAAGAATTTGATATTTAATTGTATTAGCCTAAATGTTCATATTTCTTTGACATGTGCACAAAGAAATTGATTGTGCTGTGATTAACGCCTCACTTAAGGTGCTCCTTCACCGGGAGCATTCGTGTGTAATGTAACGTCACAGATTTGAGCATTGCATCAGTGAAGGAGAACCGAGTTTTACAATGCGCACCTTGTAATTTATTAATTGTAATTTGTAATTATTACACGCGAATGCTCGTTAGTCAGGGAGGTATTATTGTAATGTAATACTCAAAGACGAATCTGTAACGTTACATTACACGCGAATGCTCCCGGTGATGAGCACCTTTACAATCTAGTGTAATTCAAAAATATAATTATATGTTTTAGTTATATAATATCAATGATTATATGTATATCTGGTATATAATAATATGAGATTAATCGAAATGATAAGTATTAAAAATCATATATTTATTCGAAAAAATATTATATATTATTCAGATACATCACATATTTTAAGTCTCATTAATAAATTCATCATTCCTGACAAATTCTTAATCATGAAAGAATGACCGAATGAATGAACCAATATTTAAATCTAAGTTTCTTTATAATTAATTTCTTTTATAATTTAGTTTTAAGATAATTCCAAGTGAGCTTTATACTGCTAACTGCTATTAAGGAACGGACAAATACCTATTTCTTTTAAAAGAATATATCTGTATTTTATATGAAAAATCGCGAAGTAAAAAGCAGAGAAGTTATTACATACCATTTTTTGTCCTTGTCACACTCCTACTCATTTATATAGATATCTCACTCTTGTACGACGTCATCAATGATTTTTCTTTCTCAAGGTTTTTTAAGGCGGACTATAGTTATAATAGAGTATTAAAAATGATCTGATTTTTTTACCTCGCATTGATAATAGACTCTATGACTTTGTAATAAAGATCATAATTTTATGACACAAATTGAATGTTCATTGAAAGAATCTGACTAGATGTAGTTTGAAAGTAAACTTTAAAACGTGGAGTTAAGGTTCAAAATACTTATAACATGTCATGTGTTTTGAATTGCTTTAACAAAATTAAGTTTGATTCTAAAACTTCAAATTCATATAGTTATGTGAAAGTATACGAACAGTAAAACACTACAAAAAATATATAACTTTTTTATTAAACGCGATGTAGACATTTTAAATTTAAAACATTTTAAATGTTATTTTGTAACGCAAAACAAATCTACGTTTGACTAGAATTATTATTAGTTATAAGCTTGCTTCCATAAGCTATTAATTAAGCGGTAATTGTGATACATTTTTAATTTTAAGTATATGAATTATATAAATGATATATTATTTAAATTTTATAGCCTGGATTGGTGGAGAAATTTCTTGTATTTTGATTGTATATTATAAAAATTGTATTGATGTTGAAATAAATGTATGTCAGCTTTTGTGTTTTTTTTATTATTTACCAACCATAGACCACCTACCCAAATTCTGGCTAGGTAGTCTATGTTACCAACTTATGGCAGTGGTCCCATCGCGGGCGAGTGAGCGGTGAACTGTTCACACTGCCAACGAGTAAGGGTCAATTTATACTAGCGCAGAGTCGAAGCGCATCGATGCGAATTTCCAAAACTGAACATAACAAATTCAACTTTAACTCCACAGCATAACGCACACATTACTTCTGAGATTTTATTTTGATAAGACACGCGCATTCTTCCGAATTAACGCGTCTGCGCGCGACTTCGCTGATTGATTCGCTTTTAAAACATTGAAGTAATATGTGCGTTACGCTGTGGAGTTAAGGTTGAATTTGTTATATTCAGTTTTGGACGTTTTGCTTCGATGCGCTTCGACTCTGCGCTAGTATAAATTGACCCTCTATTAGTATATGCATCTCTTTCGTTTACACGGAATGTACATTCACTGTCCTTTTCTTGGGTGAGAATCTCGTCGATAGTTCATCGCTAACTCATAAATGGCGACGACTGGGATGTTCCAAAGTAAAATCCCATTCGTCCCCACTGGACATATGGGATAAACTTATAAAACATATCCCATATGTCCCCACTGGGGACCATGAAGTTGTAGGTAAAAAATGGAGCCCACACTTGGAACAACAGCTTGAGTCAAATACCTACGTCTCTGTGGGCCGATCTCTCTTTTTAGTCAGACTTTCTCTTTCTAGAGTTTACCTTAGTTAGAAAGAGAGAGCCTGCCCACAGAGAGCGCGATAGTGATACATATAGGTATGCTTCAAGTAGGTATTCGAAGTGTGGACTCCATTTTTACCTTTAACTTCTGCTGGGGACGAATGAGATATGTTCATAAATTTTTAAAATCATATCCCATTCGTCCCCAGTGGGGACAAACTTGGTAGGGACGAATGGGATATACCCACCCTCGGTGGGACCACTGCCTTAGGAAACATTCCTTTGAAACAAAACTGCGTTCGTCGTTCTTTTTAAGTAAACTACATTTTTGTTCATACTGCTCGAATTCAATTTAAATAAAATAAGATTTCATGGCGGAAAGCCGTAACTGAAATGAATGTTTGTTATAGAGATTTGAACCTTATGATGTTAACCCTGTTGAATTGACCTTTAAAGTAAAAGGCTTTAGTTGTTGTATTCGTTAATTTATCGTATTTTACACGAGATAACTAAAAACTGCCGGATGTATGTATTTATATTGAACTGGATTCTGCTTAAATTAGATAGAGATCATATATCCTATATTCAGCCACTGAATTACTTTCATCCAGAATATTCATATAGTATATAGGTATTCAGAACTACTTTAGCACGGTAATAACGACTTTAGTAATAATAAGTGACTTTAGTATGGAATATTGATAGATTACATAGGCTTTAGATTAAACCAGCTCATTCATGGAGAGACGGCCCATTTTTTGGAAACGTAAATGGTTACAGTTTAATATGAACCACTTTGTCTTCCACAGTAACTATGTTATTATATTTCTTCCATGTTTCAATTTTTATTTATTTTGGGTGATATTGATAATTGTATTGAATTTACCACAAAATACAACAAAACTTAAACCATACAAATTAGTAACAGCGCCATCTACATATTGACTGTGGAACTATTCTTAGAACTTTGTCAAAATAAGTATTTTCAAATCTATTATGACTTTATTTAATGAATTAGCAATAGAATCAATCAATTAAATAATTAGGAATTATATTAAACTTGAAGCAAGTCTTAAATTGAGAGTAAATTTAAAAATATGGAATAATTAATCACTTCGGAAGTATGTATGTATATTATTGTGCGCACACACAGATACAGGGAAGAATCTTCGTATGTGTGTGTATAGGTAATTACTTAATTTTAGTCATAACACCGTTCTTGGATACTAATTAATTATTAATTTAATTCTAAAACATATTGTATTACTTAGATAAAATAAAAAAACGCCAAAAAGTTTAAAATAATTGATTTTTCTTATATTTTTCATCAAAAGTTACGATTACATTTTTTTACCTGTTTCGAATTTCGTAAACCTTTTATTTATTAAAAAATGAATTATTTTGTTTTATATACTGAGTCAAACAATTATATAAAATAATATGATGATTATTTACTCTGCAATTGGAATCTAATATGCAAATAATTAATAAAATCAATCGATATAAAACTTGAAACTACAACCGCCAATTTCGAATCGCGTTACGTCACATCCGCCGCGTTTTGTTTGTCGGCAAAAGTATAAAGACGTGCCGCCACTTTGAAAAGGCGCCTTTCGCCGATTTGATTTTGAACGCAAGTGACGCCTGTTTATTTGCAGAAAAATGGTGGAACAAAGCAAGGTATTGACGCAGAAGCTGTTGGACCTGATGCAGGAGACAGGGTACCCCTTGATCCAGCGCAATGGGCAAAGAAAGTACGGGCCGCCACCCAACTGGATCGGCCCACCGCCCCCCAAAGGATGCGAAGTCTTCATCGGGAAACTCCCCCGGGAAGTGTACGAGGATGAACTGGTACCCATCTTCTCCAAAGCCGGGAAGATCTACGAAATGCGCCTGATGATGGACTTCTCTGGCTCAAACAGGGGCTACGCGTTCGTCACGTACGCGACCAGCGCCGAAGCGTACAGGGCTATCAAGGAGCTGAACGGCTACGAGATCAGGTCTGGTAGGAACATAGGCGTGGTGAAGTCCGTTGATAACTGTCGCCTGTTTGTGGGCAGTATTCCGAAGACCAAAACTAAAGAGGAGGTGGTCGAAGAGCTTTCGAAGAAGGTGGGCGGCATCGTGGATGTCATTCTGTACAAGAACTGCTTCGATCGCAATCTGAACCGGGGCTTCGCGTTTGTGGAGTTCGTATCCCATCGAGCGGCAGCGATGGCGAGGCGAGCGCTGATCCCCGGATGCGTGAAGCTCTGGGACCAGGACGTCAACGTGGACTGGGCCGAGCCAGAACCAGACATCGACGACGACCAAATGAGGATGGTGAGACACATTTTCTTATAAGCTGAGCGTAATTATAATAATATGTATCTACTTATGTATTTGTTTTATCTAATGCTGCATTGATTTGTTTATAGTAACACCTTGTATGTTTGGAGTGTTTCGTTTCATTATTTACATTATGTCTCCCTAGTTATTCACCGAGCTTTGCCTTTACAGGTAAAGGTTCTGTATGTTCGGAACTTTCTTATAAGGACCACTCCAGACACAATAAAATCTGTCTTTGAAGCTGCAATCAATAGCAAAATTGAGCGAATTAAAAAGATTTATGATTATGCGTTTATTCATTTCTATCAACGAGAGCATGCTGAACTTGCAATGAAAAAATTACAGAATGCGGACATTGACGGTAGTCACGTGGAGATTAGATGGGCGAAACCCGTCGACCGTGAACTGTACAAAATTCAGAAGCAAAGCAGAGGCAATGCGAAGTTTAATAACAGTAGCTTTGATTTGTCTTCAACTCTAATGCTCTACAAACAGCATTTGCAACATCTTGAGAAGAAGGAATATTTGGACTCTCCTAAAGAAGACGAGGGAATTGGTTCTGCTTGTGCTGGCTCTGAATGTGGTTCCCCCATAGCAGATGTCAAACCATTGCCCTTTAATGCAAGAACGGACCAATATTCCTTGGCACCATCGAAGTTGGACTCTATGTGCAAAAGGTAAATTTAATTTTATATTTTCTGTACATACTAACTAGGTACACATCTCAGCATCAAGTTAATCATTTGCTATTGTTTATTTTTTAGCAGCTTACCCCTAATAACAGGTTTATTACACATTCATACACACATCAACACAAATTTTATCAAATTTTATAGATAGTACTTTAATCTTTAATTAGTATAAATAAATAGTATTGAAATCCGTACAGTAGTCTTAAAGAATAGCCTAAATTCCAAAGTATCTATTGAAAATCTTGTTACTACTATTGCCAACCTAATTTGAACCTTATTTTCAGGTACATGTGGGCTCCCCCAGTGTATGAATACCAGAGGTACTTTGACCAGCGAGGCACGGAGCTGTATGTGGCTAAAGTGGAACTACCACATGTTGGGCTACCGTTGTTGAACATTCCACAAAGGATTGGGCCCCTAATGACTACAGGATGTTACTCCATACACCAAGCTCAAATTGAAGCTGCGGAAAATGCACTAAGAGTTATTCATGTAAGTACATCATAATGATTTTTTGTTTGTACTTTCTTTTAAATATTAATAAGTGAGGGTAAATCTGCCTTAAACAAAGATTGAATTTAGAATGGAGTTTTTGTATTTATGGGAAAGTTAAATAATAAATCAAATCATTATGTGCGTAATTTTGATAAACTCATTCTATTTTTTAATTAGGTATGAATATTTGCCTTGCATGGTCTAAACGAAGTCTAAAACCTTAACGCCACGCCATATACTTGCTATGTCGTACATATAATCCCTACATTTATCACAACGACATACTCACAACATTCCTAACTTCGGCATACTTAAAACCTACATCAAACTACATTTCTGCCATTTTCCTTTCAGGGTTTGCGTACCAGTGTCCAAGCAACAACTCCTGTCCCAGCGATGTACACAACAATAGTGCCTCCGATGCCAAGCTGCATAGGCCTTCCATATGACTACATGACTCCAATGACTCCAACCATTGGTGCTCAACAGCCATTACCAGTAGCAATGCCGGCGCTCTGGCGAAGTGTTTGAATTTTAGGTTAATATTAGTGGATTAAGGTCGGAAATAACTCTCTATTTCTGCAGAATAAAGAGTTATTTCTTTTACATATTTGTTATTTAGTTTTGAAAATTGTCAACAAACTTCTTGACAGAATTTGTTGTATTTTTTTTAGGTTATTTTACGTTTCGTTATTGCTCTTTAACTCTACTCAACAACATTGGACAATTTTAAAAATTGTTCATTTGTTAAGTGCAAGAGTTTTTGGTTAGTTTACTTTGACTTAAAATAGTTTATTAGACTTCGATTTTCATATGTTATTCAATCATTCATGACTTTATTTTTTGTTTCATATCAAATATTTTGGTCGTTTACAATTTTGACTATACATTAGCTATTTCTGGACAGAATTTGATACTATTTTAGACTAAACTATAATATAACTAGACAAGTTTTCGATACTATATTAATAGGTATAAGTTTTTCAATTAATGTTGATTAGTTTTCTCTTAGGCTTTATTTACATTACCCATGTAAAGCTGCCTACAATCCACTGCTTCCTTGTGCTTATACCATAGTATATTCAGAGAGAATGCTTTGGAACTATTTTTGTTACTGACAATAAATTATATTTAAGAAAATTCTTTTTTATTTATTAAACTGATACTTACATAAGTCCTTTCGAATAAATATAATCTCTTTAATCGGCCCGTCGTCGCATCGTCCGTGACCAGCAGGTACAGTTTTAGCCTTTATTCCCATCGGCCACCCCCGGATCCGCCACCAGGGTGGTCGTTGGCATTATTAAAGTACCGACCCTCTTTTAGGTCGTAATACACAGGGGTTATTTCGTATTGGACATTAGTACCCGAGTCAACCTACGTGACTGATACTACGAATCTCATGACTAATGCTACGAATCCTATGACTGATGCTACGAATCTCTAGACATGCAGGGAGTCCCATGACAGATGCTACGATCAGTGACTGACGCTACGAATCTTGAGACTGCTGCTCTGCTACGATCAGTGACTGACGCTACGAGTCTCGTGACTAATGTTACAAGTCCCATGACTGATGCTACGAGTCCCATGACCGATGCTACGAGTTCCATGACCGATGCTACGAGTCCCATTACCGATGCTACGGGTCCCATGACCGATGCTACGAGTCCCATGACCGATGCTACGAGTCCCATGACCGATGCTACGAGTCCCATGACCGATGCTACGAGTCCCATGACCGATGCTACGAGTCCCATAACCGATGCTACGAGTCCCATGACCGATGCTACGAGTCCCATGACCGATGCTACGAGTCCCATGACCGATGCTACGAGTCCCATGACCGATGCTACGAGTCCCATGACCGATGCTACGAGTCCCATGACCGATGCTACGAGTCCCATGACCGATGCTACGAGTCCCATGACCGATGCTACGAGACCCCTGACTGAAGCTCTCATAACTTGCCGCTACTAGTCTCATGACATGATTGATGCTACGAATCTTGAGATTAATACTATGAGTCCCATGACTTCTGCTACGATCAGTGACTGACGCTACGAGTCTCGTGACTAATGTTACGATCGGTAGAAATAATCAGGTATTAAAAGTAAACAAAAACAATTAAATTGCATACAGATTTGTCATTATTTTATTTCATAGCTAAAATAATGACTAGTTTCTAGTTTTTACATTTCTTTAGACAATCTGGAGAGTTCTTCATTTGAGGGCACTCACAGATAGGAATACAAGGCGAGTCGGTGCTCAATCTTAAGAACCCAGGTCTGCATGTACAACCTGGTGTACACTTATTAGATTCCTTTTCGTCGCATTTAAACTTCGCAACTAATGATAAGCATGTTTCTGGTGGACAAGTCCTCTTACAACCGAAATATTGATTTTGTCCACAAATCTCTGAAAATAAAAAATGTGAATGTCTTAAATTTTGGCACTAGAAGTAGAGCGGCATTTCCCTCTCCATAATACATTAAGTAAGTACTTACTTATAGCCTAAATATTTTATAACATTGTAGCTTGAACTGTATAACACATACCCTTCTTCGGACACTGCTCAATGGGAACGCACTCCCCATTTTTAGTAATTCTTGCATAACCATCGTCACAATAGCATTTTTTATTGCACTGTATATTCAATATAGGACAGTTAGTTCTGTTTTGAGTGTCAATATTTTCACATTCATTGTCGCATTCGGGGCCACATGTAAAGAATTCGTTATTTCCAGGGCATAGGTCTGAAACAATTTATTATGTTGACGAGGTGTTACAAATACTTGTTGAATGTGTACAGCATACCTACTTATGCGTTGTAAATTAAGACCCTTAAATAAAGGTGTTTACGTTTAATAACGTCTTAAGGCGGAGAATTTTTAACCAGTTCTATACATGGGGGTGAAAAGGTCCATGAAGCTCCTTTGCACTGCACCGCAGTGTCTTGCAGTGCAGTAAATATGTGGGTACGCCCTGGTGATTGAGTTAGTATTTGCTTACCACATTGAGCATTCGTGATACATTCTCCAATTGAGTTTCTAAAGTAGCCATCCTCGCAGACACATTTCTGTTGGCATCTCTTGTTAGTTTCTAAGCAACGGTAAAATACACCGCGAGTCCTGCAAGTTGTTTCTGGCGGGCATTCTTGCACACATGCAACTTTTTCATGCAATCCGCATTGTAGTGGTTCTAAAAAAATATATTAACTAAGTACCTAATTATTGAAATTTAAGTACTTATGTAAGTACTTTCTTAATTATATTTCAAGAAATGATCTGATAAGTGTAGAATATAAAAGGTACATTTTAAAAAGACTGAACCGATTTTGATAAAACTTGTTCAATTGTGCAGTCTATATTGGGTGTTTTCCAATTAGAGCTAATGCTCTAATAAATACCGCATAATGCGCTGTAATCAGCGCATTATGCTGTATAATGCTCAACTCTATTACGATATTACGCAACAGTATAAATGTGCAGCTAAAGTTGCTGTGGTGTGGATCCGCTATTAATATTTTGTGGAATATAAACATGATTTTATCAAAAACGAAACGCTTCTCATAATAATTATTGTCAATGTCAATCAAAAAGTCATTAGTTTGCAGTTGCCAAAGTCAACTTCAAATCGAAGTAAAAAAAATCAATCAGGCAAAGCAATCATGAAAACCACGAAAAAGTAAACATTCACAAAAATATTCAAGAAAATAAAAATGTGGACTCAATACAGATATTTACTTAAAGACTGTGCGCGTTTATACATTCAACGTTCATTATTTCACACAGCAAACTGTACCAAATTATTACGAACATTAAAACGGACCAATGTTTACTCAAGTTACAAATGTTTTAGTTCAAGTGTAATTTTATTGAATAAAAGTGATTATGAGTCGAAGTTAAAGCTAGATTTATCGTCGGAAGCAGATTGTAATACTTTTACGTATAGAACGCATACGTGTGGGGAATTACGACCGGAAAATGAAGGCGCGAGAGTAACCTTGTGTGGTTGGGTACAGTATTCCCGGCTTTCCAAATTCTTACTCCTACGAGACGCGTACGGTCTTACGCAATGTGTCGTCATAGATTCTGAAACAGATCTCTCAAAGATTCCTCTAGAAACAGTAGTCAAAATACAAGGTATCGTGTCTTTACGTCCTAAAGATATGATCAACAAAACGATGTCCACAGGTGAAATAGAAGTGAAGATAGAAAAGTTAGAAGTTCTAAATGAAGTTGAAAACTTGCCGTTCAATTTGAGAAGTTACCAAAAACCGAAAGAGCAGCTTAGAATGCAGTATCGGTACTTAGATTTGCGTTTTCCTGAAATGCAAAGTATATTGAGACATAGGTCTCAAATGTTGCACAATATAAGGAAGTTTTTGATTGATCTTCACGGTTTTGTTGAAGTTGAGACTCCTACATTGTTTTGCCGGACTCCTGGAGGTGCTAGAGAGTTTGTAGTTCCTACTCATCACCCTGGACTGTTTTACTCATTAGTGCAAAGTCCTCAACAGTTCAAACAGATGTTGATGGCCGGAGGTGTTGATAGATACTTTCAAATAGCAAGATGTTACCGCGATGAAAGTACTAGGTCTGACAGACAGCCCGAGTTCACACAACTTGATGTCGAACTATCATTTCCTACTGTTGACGGTGTATTAACTATGATTGAAGAGTTGCTTTATAAAGCATATATAAAACCACTGCCAAAGCCGCCATTTAAAAGAATAACATACAAGGAAGCTCTAGAAAACTATGGATCAGATAAACCTAATATATCATATGAATTAAAAATGCATAATATAACACATTTATTCCCAGAAAAAGAGGGTTACGGAGTTTTCGCATTACCATACCCAGAAGAACTTGGAAAACTAACAGCAAAATACAAAGATCAAATCAGAGATATAACAAAGAAATACAGTACAAATATATTTTTAAATGAAAACATATCAAAGGAATTAGGTTCTAATTTATATGAAAGTATACAACACTGTACCGGACAGAAATGCATGATAATATCCGTTGGAGAATATGAAAATACTTGTCAAAGTTTGGGTGAAGTTAGAGAGTTGATCGCTCCACTGTTACGCTCAAAAAACTTGATCACAATTAAAGAAAACATTGAACCACTATGGGTTGTAGAATTCCCACTATTTACTAAAGGAGAAAACAGTTTAGAAACCTGCCATCATCCGTTTACCGCACCGCATCCTGAAGACTTACATCTTTTAGATAAAGAACCTTTGAAAGTGCGATCTTTGGCTTACGATCTTGTAATGCAAGGGAATGAAGTAGGAGGCGGCTCCATACGAGTACATGATGTTGTATTACAGGAAAAATTGCTAAAAATGTTGAATATAGATGGAAGTAAATTGTCGCATTTCTTAAATGCTTTAAAGAGTGGTTGTCCACCGCATGGAGGAATTGCCTTAGGTATAGATAGACTTGTATCGATTGCTTGCAATGCTGAGTCTATAAGAGATGTAATAGCGTTTCCTAAGTCACATGATGGAAAAGATCCTTTATCGGGAGCACCGAACTCAATTTCAGAGGAAGATAGAAAGTATTATCACATAACTACTGTTGATTAGTTCTAAGTAATTTCTTTTGTATTTGTACATAAGTGTAATTAAATTCATTATGTTTTTAAGAATATTTCGCCTTTTTATTATATAAGTTTTATAAGTCCAGCATCCTAATCCTAACTAATATTATAAATGCGAAAGTAACTCTGTCTGTCTGTCTGTTACCTTTTCACGGCTGAACCGATTGACTTGAAATTTGGTACAGGGGTAGCTTATGGTCCGGGAAAGATCATTAGGCTACGTTTTATCCCGAAATTCCCACGGGATCGGGAACTACGCGGGTGAAACCGCGTGGGGCGCAGCTAGTATAAGTTACTAATATATCTATGTTTGTTTGATGTTTGTTTATTACTCGTCAAAAATATTGAATATGTAACTACATATATAATACAACGGGATGTTTGTACGTACTTATTTAAGTCGATTCCCTCGACTAGTTGCAGCCACGTCCGGTATTATCATAAGTACGTACAAACATCCCGTTGTATTATATAGTTATATATAATGACGTACGTTTCGTTTAATAATAAAATATTGAATATATTGCCATGATAGGAATTCTTAATATGGTAAATTGACTGGTAATGCTGATAGCCTATCTTTTATGGTACGATTATGGGTTAGTATAAAATGAATCATTAGTTGCTAATTAACTTATTATAGGCGCTTAATGTGTCCTTACTTTCTATGATAAATTAAAAATAAAAAAAAACCCCAACACAATTACTTTCAAAACCCCATAACTTTTAAACGGGTCAACCGATTTTCATCAAACACTAGCTGTGCCCCGCGGTTTCACCCGCGTAGTTCCCGTTCCCGTGGGAATACGGGGATAAAATATAGCCTATGTTATTCAGGGTGAATGTAGCTTTCTAATGGTGAAAGAATTATTGAAATCGGTTCAGTAGTTTCGGAGCCTATTCGTTACAAACAAACAAACAAACAAATCTTTCCTCTTTATAATACACACATCAAAAGTGTCTAGGGATCAAGCATTTTTATGCGGATTTCTTGAGATTGAGATGTGGCTTTGTAATAAATTTATGATTTTATAAATTTATATGGATCCTTTTTGGTGCATTTCATAATTTGAATCAGGAACTGTGAATCAAATTCGAGTAAAAGATGAAAATCAGCTGTCAATATTTTTCCTATAAAAACATACAACGCATTGAAGACATTATTAGTGCTACTGTTTCCCTACTACTGATTAAAACCAACGTTATTATGGAGCGGCGACGTCATTTAAGCAGGGAAGAAATGCTCAGAGCCGTGGGAATGATAGAAGCTGGTTCCCGGCAACGTACTGTGGCTTTAGCTCTGAATACAAGTCAGAGTGTTATCAGTCGACTTTGGACACGTTACCGAAGCACTGGTACCGTGGCTGAGCGCCATGGAGGACGGTATCGCTGCACCACACGGAGACAAGACCGATACATTCAAATCTTAACTCGAAGAGCTCCAACAATAACCGCCATGATGTTAGCCGTGCGGCTTCATCACTCTTCAGGGAACTTAATTAGCGACCAAACAGTCAGAAACCGCTTGCATGAAGTGAACCTTCATTCCCGAAGACCGCTACGGGTACCACCTATAGCAATGCACAATCGTAGGATTCGATATCAATGGGCTCTTGAACACAGAAATTGGGCAGAAGAACAATGGCGTTTCGTGTGCTTTTCTGATGAGTCTCGTTTTGGTATGAGACCGGATACAAGACGTATACGACACTGGAGAACCCCTGGACGCCAACAGCGATTAAAATCCTGCCAGGAAGTCCATCCTTATAGTGGTGGAACCATCATGGTATGGGCGGGTATTTGGATCGGCGGAAGAACTGAGTTGATTTGGATCAGAGGCAACCTCAACGCTCAAATTTATGCTGAGACGATTGTATCAGACGTCATCGTTCCTCTACAAGTGCAAATCGGTCCCTTATTTCAGTTAATGCATGATAATGCACGACCGCACACCGCAAGAGTTGTAAGACAGACTCTCGCCGCAGCTAACATCAATGTCCTGCCCTGGCCTGCTCAGTCGCCAGACTTGAACCCGATTGAGCATGCATGGGATATGCTACAGAGAAGAGCTCTGCCGAATATGGAGGGTATCCAGTCGCAAGAAGACCTTTTTTTGTTGTTGCAACGAACATGGGCGGCCATTCCACAGCGTGATTTGGATGAACTCATTTTGAGTATGCCAAACCGATGTTCTTGTGTTGTTAGTGTTCGCGGTAGAAACACGGATTATTAATTGTTTAAGTTACCCAATAAAATTTTAAAGAAAACTGTTATTTCAGTCTTTTTTTCGAACTTTAATGTTAGTGGTTCAAATGTCAAAAATCCCTTTATTAGGAAAATGGCAAATTTCTTTATTAATGCAAAGGTGACTTGGTTTATCGTTACTGTGACAAACGAAAACACTTTATTTGATGAATCCTTAAAGAAAATTTTAATTAATATCAATCAGGAGAAAAGTTATTGCAAAAATATATGTTGATCCCTAGACACTTTTGATGTGTGTATTAGTATAGATGTCTAAGAACACTCGCACATAAGTTCCCTTAAATAAAAATAAAAAAAACTAAATTAAAATCGGTTCATCCGTTCGGGAGCTATGATGTCACATGCAGCAGATACACACACACGTCAAACTTATTACACCCCTCTTTTTGCGTCGGGGGTTAAAAAAACAAACACAATTTAACAAAATACGATCTAAAACTTACGCGGTTCTGTATAACCAGTACAAAACACTATAAAACAGGAAAATATCACAACAACTTTGTAAACAACCATCTTGCGTGACTGACTTGGTCTCACTATAATAACGGAGTTGATTTTCCTCATACGAGCAGGCAATTTTTAATAGGGGCTTTTTTATATGAAATCCCCTTTACCGAGTTCTCTAGACGGAGAATTATAATGATAATATTGTTAAAAAACAATTTTTGTCACGTTTCGTGATAGGTATGAGGGGTTTTTAGTTTTACCTAAATTGTAGATACGTTATTCTATTTATATGTAAGTACATATAAGCTGAGAAAGTAACTACCTACTTATTACTTATAGGTTAAAGTTGATTTAGGCAAGTAAGTACTTATAATTGTAGTTTGTATGTAATATGCAATGTAAAAAATTTGTTATGCCTGACAAGGGCTCCCTACTAAGTTTTAAGTGTTTATATTATACTAGTTGTGCCCCGCGGTTTCACCCGAGTAGTTCCCGATCCCGTGGGAATTTTGGGATAAAACATAGCCTATGTCCATTCCCGGACCATAAGCTACCCCTGTGCCAAATTTCAAGTCAATCGGTTCAGTAGTTTAGCCGTGAAAAGGTAACAGACAGATAGACAGAGTTACTTTCGCATTTATAATATGTATTAGTTAGGATTAGGATTAGATAGGACTAGTTAGGAGGTTAACAACTTTATGTACATTTAGTAACGCAAATAAAGTTTCTGATTATGATTAGTAACTATTGTTATGCGGGAGCGCGAAATCATAAGAAATACAATAACAGAAGAGATTAAGTAGGTGCATACCTAGTACCTACCTACTTACTTGAATTTAAATAAGTATGTTTGAATTTTCTGAACATAAAAACTTTATAGTAAGCTAAATTTTTTAAACTAGTTTTATATTGCTTAAAACTGGTGTAGGTACCTAACTAAGAACCTGCCCACTACATCAAAATATTGACGATGACGAATCTTTGTGATGACTTCATACAGGCAAGGCGTTAATTCTTTTAAATTTCGTCGTGTGATTAAATCGATCTTAGGTGTTATGTACGTACCTACGTATCTTAGTAAACAAAAAGGTACCTAACGGAACTTTCAAGTGCCCGACACACACTTGACAGTTGTGTTTTTATCAAGTTCCTGCTATTAATTGTAAGTAGGTAAGTACTTACCTGTTTTAAATTACTTAAAAAAGTCGTTAATTGTGAAATAGGTAGGTACTCAGTGACAAATATTCTCTTACTTATCGTTTTTCAGACTTACATTACATTTTTATCAGCAATAAAAGCAATAAGGATGTATCTAGGCATCTAATATTAGATACCTAGGTACTACATAGTCTACATTAAGAGCTTTAACATGTTATAGGTACTTAAGTACCTGTTGTCTGGAGATGCGATGTCTAACTTATACCTTCTAATTACCTACTTAATTGAAAAACCGAGAAATAAATCTCTTTGATACTCGTAACTTCACACATTCTTACAAATGAAAGATGAATCGGCGATTATGATTAAGTACCAATTAACCTAAGAGGGTAGAAGTTAAAAATCGCTTCTGCAAACAATGTAAACACAACGGACAACTTACCTTGACACTGTTCTATAGGCACGCAGTTACCATTATCATCCCTAAACGTTCCAGAGACGCAAGCACAGCCAGACCTACAGGAACATCTGCTTATTGACTCACAAACAGGCGAGTCTGTCTCTGTACAGTTTTGTATAGTACACTCCACTCTGGCGCATTCGGAAAACATTTCGTTTTCTGGGCACGATCCACCTGAAATTGAAATTTGATTTATTTCTGAAGGAAATGCAAAAGGTTTTTTGTATTAGATACCTAGATGTGACGGTTTTTGTTAACGTGCTAATGGGCAGTGAAACTGTCGAAAATAGACATCTGCAAGTCAGAAGAGTCATAGGGACTAGCCAAACTTTAAAGTATAAAGTATAATTAGAAAGAGGAAGGATCGTAATAGGAGAAGAAGGAGGAGAAGGAGTAATCCTCTTAGATTATGCATTATTTTATACATATACTTTTTGGATGGGAATGGTGAAGAAACTATTAATTACCTTGACATAGAATTTCCTGAACGCAGACTCCTTGTTCATTCCTCAAATATCCTTCAGCACATATGCATCCCTGGGTGCAAGTACTGACACCAGTGGTGTCAATCTCTTGTCCTACTTGAGCACAGGTCTGTGGTCTGCATACTTGTTCAATACAATTGGATAACACCTCATTTTGAGGGCATATGCCGGCTGAAAAAAGGCTTTAATCAATCTCTTTAGAATACACCCCAATTTCGGAATGCTTCCCACTAGGTTCTGTACTGCAATAGCCCATATATGGCAGACCCTTAACCGTATCCGTACTGGTGTGGGCAGTTGCAGGTCTAACTAATTGTAATAGGAATATTTTAGAAAGTCTGTGACTGCGGTGCTCCATTTCCAACAAAACAAAATTTGAAAGACAAAAGCCCAAAACAGGAAAACTTACGACAGAACTCCATAGGAATACAGAGTCCATTCTCGTCTCTCCTGTAGTCAGGTAAACATTGACATTGTGGTGGATAACAGACTGCTGCACCGACGCAGTTTGCTTTCTCCTGTTGTTCTACAGCAAAACTCTCTGGACACGATTCGAAGGTGCATGCACTGGTGCATTCTACGTACTGCTCATTGGGACCGCATTCTATTTCTAAAAAGTTTCAAATACGATGTTATCACACTTATTTTTCTTCTTACGAATTTCTATCTCGTTCTTTTTGTGGTGTTTACCAGTTATGTATTACACTTATTTATGTACTTACCTACTTCCTACCTTCTTATCAAAATTTTATCAAAATCAGTTGAGTAGTCTTTATGCAGTCAGCATTAAAAGGGATTTTAAATCCTTCGTATAACTTTCCAAAAGCAAACTATGTATATTTTCCACTAGGCATCAGTATCCGAGATTATCACAGCCCATTGTTGAGGATAATACACTTACTTGTACATTGATCTTCTGGCACACAAACCCCCATTTCGTTCCTCAACGTTCCCTGCACACAGACACACCCTTGTTGACAGAATCCTTCAGCTATAGACGGACAAGCTATCGGTTGTCCTAACTGAGTACAGTTTTGAGCTCTGCATATAGCTTGTGTGCATTGCGAAAACTCTTCATTGACTTCACAAATTCCAGCTATAAAAAGAAAATTTTGGTTTACGGTCGTATTGTTTATGGCTGTCTAAAGATATTTTTAAATCTTGATAATATTTTTCTCTCATACATTGTAAGTTGAGCAATGTACTACTGTAGAGCACAGGCTCTAGCACTAATGATTTTAGTACTGTGTGAATGGTTTGACATAATCACCACTAGTCTCATCAAACCTTAAATCTTGCAGAAAATTTCTGCATAGTTACTTACGGCAAGTTTCAATAGGAATGCACTGTCCAGATCCATCTCTTCTATAGTTAGAGTTACATTGGCATCGTGGAGGAAGACATACAGATGCAGAAACACAGTTATGCCTATATTCCAGCTCAGCTTGGTAACTCTCTGGACAATCGATGGCTGCACATCCTCCAGGGCATTCGTTGAGGAATTCGTTTTCACCGCAGGGATCTAGTATTATTTTGAGAGTTAATTGATGTTATGAAACATTTAAATTTCGAAGTTAATATTACTGGTTCCAGAGGCAGTTATTTTTTTAGCTCTGCATCGCCGTTATCCATAAATTGATTTGAAATTATTTGATTGTTTCTGCTCTCTTTAAAAATTTAATAAAGTCTCTTGTAAATCTATGAATTGTGAGCGAAATTTACCCAACATTGGGACAAACTTAGATTAATAAAAAAAAACTCACTTGGACAATCTTCCTTTGGAATACACGTGCCGTTATCCTCCCTCAAGAATCCTTCAGCGCAAACACATCCTACTCCACAATATCCTGTCTCAATACGAGGGCATGGTATTTGAGTACCTAATTCAGAACAGTTTTGGGCAGAGCACAAACCCTCAGTGCAGTACGAGAAGTTTTCATTTGTTCCACAAATGTTGGCTGTAAAATGGAAATACAAAATGCGTTAGTTTAGCCCTAGGGTCTTTGCTGGGATGGTAACTATATTTTCTTTGCCCTTCAGGTAGATTGTTAAAAGCTAGTAATTATTTAAGTACTTAATCAGAAAGTTACGGATTTGAGTTGGCGCATGACGTAATGTTTTTTCTTTCAAACTTCAATGCCTTTTAACTTAGTCATGCGCGGCTTATGTCCAGCAGTGGACAGAGGCAGGCTGATATTGATGATGATGAACAGAGTCATTGTTTGTTAATTTGATAAAACAAACAATACATGTACTTTGGTCAAGTAATTTTGTATTAAACTTGACTATCAGACTAAACATTATTTCTTCTCAAATTACTCATCATCCCTATTCCTATCAGAATGTTTGTGAATTATGAACTTACGGCAAGTATCAATAGGAATACAAGTTCCATTTGCGTCTCTTCTATAGTTCTCTATACATTGGCACTGCGGAGCTAGACATACGGCAGGAGCGACGCAGTTCTGTAAGTATTCCTGTTCCTGCTGGTAACTTACTGGACAGTTAGTGACGTCACACCCATTAGGACACTGGTTTAGACGTTCATTTTCACCACATGTTGGCACTGGAAGAAATTGATAGTTTTTATTACGTTATTTGTTATCATCTAAACACTTTTGGCCCCAGTATTGTGATTATGTGTATTCTTCTTTGTTATCGATATTGTGAGAGGCCTTCACCTTGTACTGGGATCTTACTGATTAGCTGTGTGCCGCGGTTTTACCCAAGTATCTTTAAAAGCACTAGTTAAATTATCAGCATACTCAGTGGTGTAGTTTTTCATTAGCGTTTATCGAATCGGTCCAGTAGTTTTTTGGGTTTATGCATTACAAACAGGAACAACAATATTTCCTCTTAATAATATTAGTATGTATATTACCTGGGCATTCATCTTCAGGTACACAACATCCATTTTCATTCCTCAGTGTTCCTTCAACACAAACGCAGCCCTGTTGGCAAAACTGATCCGGTATATCGGAACACAAGATGAGCTGTCCTTTCTGAGAGCAGTCTTGGACTCTGCACTCTCTTTGTATGCAACTAGAGAATTTTTCATTTTCTGAACATTGTCCTTGAACGTTGGCTGAAATTGGTCATTATATTGATATAGTGGCATTCAGATTCAAGTATAATAACAATAATAAATCAACTATCAGACTCCCGTGCTAGAAACTTCTTGGGTAACAGCCGGCGGTATACTCAAAAAATTTAAGTCAGATTAAGTAGAACCAAGAAAAATATATGTCTTAGGACAAATGCTTGGTCCAGTCAGGGATCATGTCTGAGACTTATCCAGAAAATATCAAATATACCTAAGGGAATATAGGTAGAAGTAGGGAAGAATCTACACTTACGGCATTCAGCATAAGGCACACAGGTGCCGTTGTTTCTCCAATATCCTTTAATGCATCTACATGTCGGGTTGCACTGCAGTACAATGCCGATCCGTCCTGGTAGGGGACAGCGTCCCGTGGGAGTGGCCTGACTGCAGTCGTCAGTGGGACAGAGGGTAGGACACGAGTCGTATTCCTCGTTAGGGCGAGCGCTACAGTCGAATGGAGCTGGAAGTTTAGAGTATTATTTAAGGCACGTTTTTGAATACATCGTGCTAAAATATTAACTACGTTTTATTAATCAAACTCACGGCATTCACTAGTAGGGATGCAAGTTCCGTTATCGTTGTTTCTCCTGTTATTGAACCTGCAAGCACAGATAGGGTCTCCGCAGGCTGCTGAGCCTGGTTCTGCAGATACTCCGAAGCAGCTTCCACGTTTGTCTGTTTCGCTTGTTGGACAAAAGTCATTGCAGTTTCCGGGACAAGAGTTTAATACTTCATTTTGATTGCACGTCGGTTGAGCTGTAAATAAAATTAGTATGTTTTTGAATTTTGGCACCCTCTATGTCTAAGTGCTATACACCTTTTTTGTTTTAAGCATTGGTTTAAGTATAAATAATATATTTTCCTGGTAAGGTCTAATAGGTCTAACATGAAAAATAACTCTATCAAGCAAACCCATACCCTCAGTTTGGCCGTCCCGAATGACTACTTCGCCATTTGGGTAGTAAAAAAGCAAAGTACCTACATATACAAAAATGTCAACGTCGTACTCGTAGTAGGTAAATTGCTTTCCAGGGCTTTCCTATATTGTAATTCTTACTCACGTTTGCATTGATTCTCAGGTACACATGTGCCATTTTCAGTTCTCAGCGTTCCTTCTACACATACACAGCCCGGGATACAAGACTCTTCTGGTGTTTCTGCACAGTCGAATATTTGTCCTGCTTCCGAACAGTTCTGAGCTCTGCACTCTCTTTGTGTGCATGTAGAGTACATTTCATTGACAGGGCAAATGTTGGCTGAAAGCAAACGGTTATGTTAAAACTTGTAGCTTTTATTGGAAAATTAAGATTCATTTATTCATTGGTAAAGAGAGAATTCACACTTACGGCATTCAGCATAAGGTACACAGGTTCCGTTCTTTCTCCAATATCCTTTAATGCACCTACAACTCGGGTTGCACTGCAGTACAATACCGATCCGTCCTGGTAGGGGACAGCGTCCCGTGGGAGTGGCCTGACTGCAGTCGTCAGTGGGACAGAGGGGGGGACACGAGTCGTATTCTTCGTTAGGGCGAGCACTACAGTCGAATGGAGCTGGAAGTTTGATGAAAATATTATGGTCTATTTTTTTATAGTTCTATTTCACCCTCGTTAATGATAACTGCTATGTTTCACTACGACCAATAGTCATATCGAGATGTGTATGGCTTTCCTCGTATGGCTATACAAAACATATTTTTCCATTCAAATCATTAGTTTCTGAGATTAGAAAGTTCTGCCACTACACAATAGCTACTGCGAGAATAGGTTTCTTTAGATGGTTAATTAAAAGATAGATCGACTTTTTTCTAACTTACGGCATTCTCTAGTCGGTATACAAGTTCCGTAAACGTTGTTTCTCCTGTAATTGAACCCGCAAGCACAGATAGGGTCTCCGCAGTTGGCTGATCCTGGTTCTGCAGATACTCCAAAGCAGCTTCCGCGTTTGTCTGTTTCGCTTTTCGGACAGAAGTCATTACAGTTTCCGGGACATGAGTTTAATACTTCATCTGTATTGCACGTCGGTACGGCTATAAATAAAGGTAGCGTATGAAATTTTAAACCAATTAAATATGTATAACTAATACCTATATTTCCTCGACTTTTTAGACTTATATTATGTATGGTTAGGTTTCAAAATCTACGTAAACATACACCCAGATCACAATCTTGTGAGCCTCCACAAAGTTTGCCACACTTTTAGCTAAACAATTTGCTACTCACTTGTGCATTGATTCTCAGGTACACACGTGCCATTTTCACTTCTCAGCGTTCCTTTTACACATAGACAACCTGGGGTACACGAGTCGTCTGATATTTGTGCACAGTCG
This sequence comes from Timandra comae, assembly GCA_958496195.1. Classification (NCBI taxonomy): domain Eukaryota; kingdom Metazoa; phylum Arthropoda; class Insecta; order Lepidoptera; family Geometridae; genus Timandra; species Timandra comae. Next base: position 10,178,296 of record OY292357.1, read on the forward strand.
AATATTCGTCCAGCTTCTGAACAGTTCTGTGCTCTGCACGCTCTTTGAGTGCATTTAGAGTACTCTTCATTGATAGGGCAAATGTTAGCTGGAAACAAATGGTTATCACAGTTTTTATAATGCCCACATTTTGTTTTCTATTATATTTTCATCAGATATGTGATATCTTTATACGTGCACTTGCAAAAGTGTATGGGATTTTGACTTGAATTTCGCTTGAATTTGGTGAAATTTGGACTATGGAAAATCATTTGACCATTAGATAATACGAGTAAGAAGATAATATAATAATGTGGATTGTTAACTTACGACATTTTCTAATAGGGATACACATTCCATTCTCGTCTCTTCTATAGTTAGGCCTGCATTGACACTGCGGAGTGAGACAAACGGCTGGAGCTACGCAGTTCTGTTTGAATAATTGTTCTTGCGCGAAACTTTCTGGACAACTAGTGACGTCACATCCATTTGGACATTTGTTTAGAATCTCGTTCTTTCCACATGGATCTGTTTAGATACAATAGGTAAGAGTACAAACCACAGGTATTATTATTATTCTTCTTCTTCTTCTGAATCTTTATCCTATGTCTGAATGGGGTCGGTTTTCAGTTTAATCAGATTTAGCAGAATGTCAGTGTTTTACTTGAAGCGTCTGCCATCAGACCTCCACAAGTCAGAGGGTGTTACGACGTGTTTTAAGACTTTAATTAACAAATCATATTTTTCCAAATATGGTTAAAGTAAAAACCGCCTCCAAATGATGGAACACTATGAGGTTTATTTCAGATTTTTTTCTTAAATGCTAGATTCTGTATACTTACTTGGACATTGTCTTTGTGGAATACAGCGACCGTTTACATCATTCAAAAATCCTTCAGAACAGACACATCCTTGTCGACAGAAGCCTGCAGCAATTCTAGGACACGCTATTGGTTGCCCTAACTGGGTACAGTTTTGGGCTCTGCACAGAGCTTGTGTGCATTGCGAAAATTCTTGATTTTCGTTGCAAATATTGGCTGTTGAGGAATAATAAAGTTTTCATTATAGGCTTCTCAAGTAATTTTAGATTACAACTTTGCTATCGAACAAGCCGCGTCTCATGGTTTAATCTGCGCTGACATTTATCCCATGGAAAATTAGGGATTAAATGTAGCTTATTTTCTTTCCCAACTTAGTTCTCAATACCAAATCTCATTAACATGAGTAAAGTGGTTTAGGCGTAAAAGACAGACAGACTTACTTTGGCATTTATAATAAAAATTAATTTATAATAAAAAATTAAAGCAGGGATGTACGTACAGTTGTACCTTAGAGAAGTAAGTATGACTTACTTCTCTAAGAGTTGTACACATAGTACTTACGACAGTTCTCAATACGAATACACTTCGCAGTATTCAAGTCTCTCCTGTAATTAGGTATACACTGACACTCCGCAGGAAGGCAGACAGCAGGAGCGACACAAGTCTTTTTAAATTCCAGTTCTTTCTCATAACTTTCTGGACAATCTCTGACGTCACATCCATTTGGACATTCGTTTAGCACTTCATTCTCGTCACATGGATCTGAAAGTATTTGTTTTATTAAGTATTGTATGACGTTCAGCAGTCAATTGAATAGATACATCTGTTTAAATACTGTTTTAACTTGGTAAGTTTTATTTAATACGTACTTGGACATTGACTTTCAGGAACGCAAGCGCCTGACTCATCTCTCAAAGTGCCTTCAACACAAACACATCCTGGTATACAAGATTGTTCCTGAATTGAGGGGCATGCTATGGGTTGTCCTAACTGAGAACAGTCCTGTGCTCGGCACAATACTTGAGTGCAAGATGTGAATTGTTCATTGACACCGCAGATGTTGGCTGTAAGTAATATTGTTTTAGTAAAGTTCATCATAATGGTCATTATTATCATTATTTAATTTTGGACTGGTCAGTGATCTTTTGAGTGTAATAGTTGCAACTCCTTCGATCTACTTCTATAAAGCAGCCTCTTCTACTTCCATATCATAAGACAGCAATCTTATAATCATTAGCCTACCAAAAATTCAAAAGAAAAGTAAGTTAAGTAAACTTACGACAATTTTCTATAGGAATACATGTTCCATTGCCATCTCGTCTGAATTTAGGTGAACATTGACACCGCGGAGTGAGACAAACAGCAGGAGCGACGCAGTTTTGTTTATACTCTTGCTCCTTTGCGAAACTCTCTGGGCAATTTGTGACATCACACCCATTTGGACAATCGTTAAGAACTTCATTATCTCCACATGGATCTGTAGGATTAATCTCAGTTACGTATAAATCTTTAGTTATTTGTGATTCTTCTTACAGTTAATTGTACTTACTTGGACATTGATCCTCTGGAATGCAAAGGCCATTTTCGTCCCTCAAATATCCATCAGCACATACACAGCCTTTTGTACAAGAGCCTTCTTCTATCAAAGGGCAGTTGAACCTTTGTCCTCTTTGCGAACAGTTTTGGCCTCCACATATCGTTTCAGTGCAGTTGGATAACACTTCATTTGCACCGCAGATATTTGCTAGAAACATTATTGAGTCAAAAAAAAGTTCAGAATTTTCACATTTTGTTGTAAAATGGTAAGAAGTACTCACGACATTCTGCTAAAGGAATACAAATTCCTTGCTTGTTCCTCCTATAACCTTCTATACATTGGCATTGTGGAGCAAGACATACAGCAGCAGAACCACAACCATTAATGTAATCCTGTTCCGCTTGAAAACTTTTTGGACATTTAGTGACGTCGCATCCATTTGGACAAGTGTTGAAACGTTCGTTTTCTCCACATTCTGGCACTGAAGAGAAAATTTATTGGAATTCATTAACAATTTTAAAATTTTAAGGTATAAAGTTTTAAAAGGTACCCTAAAATTATAATTCGTATCGGCATTTTCATTGATATCAGTAGGTTGAGAAAATACAACTAGACAATGAACTGTCTGCAGTATATGCTAAAATTCTATTTGCGAATTTGGTCTATAACTGAATATCATGTTGATACAATTGATTTACCTGGACACAAATCGCCCGTGACACAAAATCCTTTATCATCCCTATAAGTGCCTTCAACACAAACACAACCTTGATTACATGTTTCTTCTGGGACATCTTCACATATAGTAGGGGCATTCCTCTGAGCACATTCTTGGGGTCGACATACCCTTTGTGTGCAGGTGGAAAACTCTTCATTTATGTCGCATTGTGTATTAACTGGAAAAGGATCACGAAGAAGAAAATTTAACTTCTAAGAAAACCGGTCAATTATGATATAAATCGCAAACTTTTTCTCTCTTGTCATCTTCATTGATTCACTCGCACTTCTAAGACTTATTACATTACACAGAAGCGAAACGACGAGAGAGGTTTGATTTAAAATTCCTTTCATAATTATTGTTACTTAATAAGTGGGTTTTAGTTATTCATCATTACTTACCACCACATTGATCCTCAGGCACACAAGTACCATTTTCATTTCTTAAGGTTCCTTTCACACAAACACACCTAGATTCACATTGACTTTCGTCAACATCTGCACATATAAGTGGTTGTCCTAACTCTGAGCAGTTCTCCGCTCTGCAAATGGTTTGGACACATGTGGAGTACTCTTCGTTAGCTGGACACACACCGGCTGAAATATTCAAATCATTATCTATTACATTCACTAAGACAATACAATGTGAGGAACAAGTTATAGTAGAAATCTTTATAAAAGCTCTGAAATTCACAAACACTGCAATAAATCATATCGTATATTGCCTAAATCAAAAAGAAGGCGCGGAAATTTTATTACAGTTCTAAATCAGCTGTACACACATTAAATGGGTTTATTTGATAATTTGAACAATTGGCGATTTTTACTTTTAGTTAAGGCTTGCTTTCGAGTAGGTATGAAGGAATTTGCTTTTAATTATTATCTATTGATATCGATGCCGCCAGCCTTTGAGAAAATCTATTGAGTGCCATAAGTGACAACATGGCTTTTAGGAAACCAGAATATCTCGCCTGAAGTCACAAAATGTTGCGTGCAAGTAGGAGCCTAACTTGATTGGTTATTAAGTGCATTGGTGCATTTAAGCTAATGATATGTGCTCGGGTGCTGAGGTAGATGCAATTGTGCATGTTTTGGCACTTTTGAATTATTATCTGAGTCAGTAGAAAACTTATTGTTAACCAACGAAAGAAAACTACGAGACGGCAGAAAGTCAATGATTTTATTACATTTCAAAGTGCTTAATATGTATCCACCACCGTTTTACAAAATAATTGCTTTAAAATTCTGTGTGCGATAAAATAGGGACTATGGAATAGAAAATACTAACGGCATTGTCCATAAGGTACACAAATTCCGTTCTTTCTCCAATAGCCTTGAATACATCGACATGTTGGTTTGCATTCTACCACGATGCCAATTCTTCCAATTACTTTACAGAGTCCTGTGGGAGATGCTTGACTGCAATCGTCAGATGGGCAGGTAGGTGGACATGAGTTGTATTCTTCGTTGGGTCGAGCACTGCAATCGAATGGGGCTGAAAAGAAAAAACAATTGAAAAGAAGTGTCTTCAAACTATATTTAATAGGTATTATTATTTTCCATTCTTCGACTGGTGTACAAACGCATGCCTACCAGGCGCGGGAAGGTTCAATTACTGGGTCGAACGAGCAGCGGTATCGAAAGTCGAGATAGCCTTAATGATTGCCAACCTCCGGTAGGAGATGGCACTTGAAGAAGAAGAAGCAAGGTTTGCATTGGGATCATAAATTCTTATAATCTACTTCTGACGTAAAATTTAAGCTAATAAATGAATACTTACGACAGTCTCTAGTAGATATACACTTCTTGCTAATAGGATCTCTTCTAGAGTTGAATCTGCAAGCACATTTAGGCGCTCCGCAAGAAGTAGTGTTTTGTTGTATTGCGTAACAACTTCTCCGTTTATCACCTGATTTGATTGGACAGAAGTCGTTGCAGTTTCCAGGACAGGAGTTCGCGATTTCATTGTCTTTACATGTTAAGTCTCCTGTGGAACATAATAAGTAGGTAATTAATAATGACTCTTATCACTAAAGTATTACGTCTAAATTAAGTCTGTCAGTTCTGTTAGATTTCTTTCGTATGCATTTTGGTAAATTTATTTTTATAATTTAATACAATGTATTTTGCTTTTATGTTTTCATCATCAACTCCAAGCTATCGATATTACTACGTACACATCATAGTCTCACACAAAAGAAAATCTGGACTCAAAACTAGTCTACATACCATAACACTGATCTTCTTCTACACAGGTACCATCAGAAGCCCTTAAATATCCAGATTTACAGACACATCCACCTGTGCATCCCTCAGTGGTCGACTCCGGACAATTTTCTGGGTCTTTTTGGGAACAGTTCACAATCCTGCCAATATTCTGAATGCATTTCGAATACTCCTCATTTACGGGGCATGATGCTGCAAAAATATAGAAAAGGATTTATTAGTATTTAATTTATTGTGGTAAAGGAAAATGCATGTTGACTAATCAAATCATTCAAATCTATTTCTAATCTATTTGTATTACGATTTAAACCGTCAAAGGGCTTTGAAGGTTCATTCCCCATTTGGTACAAATTATGACTAATTAAATAAATAATTACTTATTAAAACTATAGATATCATGTCTGCCTTATTGAACATTCATAACTGACGGAACATGCGTCGCGTATTATCGGTCGCGTAACGCCAGAACAGACAAATGTATAGAATAACACTTGACCGTTCACACTCAACCGAATATACGTTAGTGCGACCGATGATACGCTCGCCGTATTTTACGTCAGATATGAACCTTCCCTTAAACCAATCTAGCATTCAATATTTTCAACAGTTGGGGTATAACCACAGCTAAAGCAGTATAACTCTTTAACTTTAGTTTAGAGCAGTACAACGTATCGGCAAGGTCCTGGTTTAAAATCTTATTATTGTTTCGAGAAATTTTGAATGTATAAATATTTCTTACTAGCACACTGATCTTCAGGAATACAAACTCTTTGATCATTCCTCAAATAACCATTTGCACATAAACATCCACTTTCACATTCGCTTTCGGGGACTGGCTCAGCGCAAAGAATTAGGAATCCTCTTTGGGAACAGTTTTGTATCAAACATTTATTCTGAATACAAGTTGTGAATTCTTCATTGACCGGACAGATAGCTGTTAAAGATATTTTTGAATATAATATGTTATTTTATTTGGGCAGTTTTGCACAATTGGACTTCTACTTTGGTTCTTTTGTGCGTGCCGTATTTTTTGCTAAGTAAACTGTTACATTTATCGATAATGTTAGTACGACAGCCAGAACCAACGGCTTAATGTGTCTTACGAAATATGGAAACGCTCTTCATTATTTTTTAAAACATTAACTAACTTATTCTAATGCTTACTTCTTAATAGAACGCAGTTAAATATGGAATGGAAGAAATGGCACGAAAGTAGGGTCGCTTCTCCTATATCAATCGTCACAGTAACAAACTAAATATTCTAGCCTTATTATAAAAAAACAAGTATACCTTCATTACCACATTGGTCTTCAGACACACATACGCCATTGCTATTACGTAATTTTCCTTCTGGGCAGACACAGCCTGATGTGCAAGCTGTGTTGTCAGGGTTTAAGTAATTATAATCTATTTGAGTACAATTAACATTCCTGCACAACGACTCTAAACAGTCAACGAACTCTTCATCAGATGGACAAGTTTGACAACCTAGTTAAACAAACAGACACTGCAGTATGTTATGGTTATTTTGATCTGGAACTAACGGTGGCGTAATTACATCATCGGAGAGTCGTGGCAAATGCTAATTGGATTGGAGCCCATCTATATCTCATGTCTGAGGTTTTAGTGATGGGCTTCCCCTCCGTTTGGGTCTTGTCTCAGCCCCGGATCTATAGAACAAGGGGTGGACAAATCAAAGCAATAGACCCGAACGGTAATTTAAATGTGTCTGCGCTGAAATAACTAATATTATAGGTTTATTTATGAATTCGTTCATAGTAAACACGGTGCCTCTGGAAGTAGCATTGACGATGGACTATTCTATTTGCAACTTCTCTTAAAACAATTTTCTTAGACGTATAGCAAAAAAGAGGAATGGAAAGGCCTGTTATGAAACTGTGCTGATTAAAAAAACATAGATCCGGGGCTGGGTCCCGTAGTGTTTTGCCAGCTCTGTAGTTACGCCACTGAGTTATGCCTCTCAAAACAAAGGCATAAGTGACGTTAGTTAATACAATTAATAAACAGGATACAAATTGATTAGTACAAGTGCTTTAAAAACTACATTTTAAAACGGTGAGTTATGGTTCGTTTCATGAGTTTTTTATCAGTTTATATTCGAAGTTAATTAAAGTTACTAAAAACATTTATGAACGAAATTCACAGTTTTGTGTTTAAGAATTTTCCCCGGCTTCGAACGGGTACAAGTTTCCCATACATTTTTAAAATTTGTCTTGCCTTATTGTCGTCACAACGACCACTAAGGCGATAATAAAATTAAGAATTGTAATAAAAGTATTGGTTCAATATCTATATCAATCTTTGTAATATATCTAAGTATACTGTGAATTCCGTTAAAGTAAATAAGTGCACAATTTTAAAATCAGTGATTTAACAAATCAAATGTACCAATAGTTTCGTTTCCACAATCAGCTTTTTTGTTTTTTATTTTTGCGATTTTGTTATGTAATGATTTTACGTCTGAAATATAATGTAATGACACAATTTTAGCGGAGACGAAGGAAAATCATTAAATATATATTTGTAGTGCGGTACAAAGATGTTTATTGCGAGTTTTAGAGCATCGGTGGCGGAGAAGATAAGGCTGTTGACTTCCGATCGGAAGGTGCCTGGTTCGAACCCCACCAGTCCCACCACGTACCAATATGTTTTAAATTTACGAATTCATATGTACGTTAATTTCGACGCTCTTACGGTGAAGGATAACATCGCGAGGAAACCTGCACACACCTGAGAAGAAATTCTAAGGTTGTGTGTGAAGTCGACCAACCCGCACTTGGCCTGCGTGGTTAATTAAGGCCTAATCACCCTAATTCAGGGTAGGCTCGAGCCCCTTGGTGGGGACATTATAGTGAGCTGACGATGATGAGACTCTGGTAATAACAAATAAGTGATAATACAATGTAAGTTAGAGTTTATAGTCTTGTAAACACAAACCTTAATCGCGTATAAAATTATGCCTCATATCGGCCAGTGTTTTAAAGAGCTATAAATATTATAACTTTATGTTTTACCATAATCACTTTTACATTATTGCAATTGACCACAATTTTATTGCCTGTAGTGTAATGTAATTAATTTACACTAAAACTAATTGAGAAAAACTACGAATTAAGATTTAAATAAAGATTTTGCTATTACGAACAAAGATTGAAATAAAAGTTAACAGTTTTGGTAAAAAAAAACCGCGACACATAATCCGTTATAATAGTTTCATTTTTAATTCTACTTGATAAAGTTAAAAAATAATAATAAAAAGACCGTTTTATTTCATTATTTGTAATAAAATTGAATAAATTGTAAATTGTAATAAAAAGGTTAAATTAAAAGTTAATCTTACCTGCAAAACTGATACATAATAACTCGAATACCGTCAGTACAAAAACGATGAACCTACGAGATACCATGATCACGACGCAATGAAATCGTGTAACATTTCCTCGACACTTTTAAATAATGTTCACTTTAATGGCGTTCATTAATTAGTTTATGCCTTCATAAAATAAACCAATATAAATACAATTTCCGAATATTCTGTGCATTTAAAAACCAGTTACATGTTTAATTCGCTATTAAATGTGAAGTTAGTATTTTGTTTGTTTGACTAATAGTTATCCTTTGTATGCAACAGGTCAATGAACTAGTTTAAGTCGTTTAGTTATTTATCAAAATATTGGAAGGAAATAACTGTAGTAGGAACTTCACTTCAACTACCTACCTCTCATGGCTCTCATAATCATAATCTAGAGAGTAGGGGGCATCCGAAAACCAGCGCTGTACTGAACCTTCAGTACAGCAACAACTGAGATTCCTCCTTTAGCTACAGTTGTTTTGTTTCTAAGTTTAATTGTGTGTGTGTTTTTTATGTATTTTAATTTAAATGTAGCAATAAATGTTTTTTTTTACTTTACTTTACTTCATTCTAAATTACCCCATACTCCTAACATACTCTCTTTTCCAAACCTTTATCTCATGTCTATTTGAGGTCGGTTTTTAGTTTAACCAGATTTGGTGGAATGTCAGTATTTTACGTGAAGCGACTGCCATCAGACCTTCACAACCCAGAGGGCTATACGACATTTTTTGGCTAAACCAAATGTTAGACTTTTGAGGACTATAACTACCCGTAACGATTGATGATGATGTTAGTACGACAATCATACTCCTTACACACAAGTAAGATTAAGCAAGTGCTTAGACAGACTTATGACCTTACAGTCAAAATTCTAATTGACTAGGTATCTTATACTACTACATGTTATAAAGAAGAAAGATTGTATTTTCGTATGTTTGTATAAATAAGCTCAAAAACTACTGTGCCGAATTCATTCACCAATATAAAGTTACATTCACCCTGAGTAACATTTGCTTTATTTTATCCCCGTATTCCCACGGGAACGGGAATTAGTTTATAAATAATATAATACTTACCTAATATAACTAACATGTTTCAATAGAAAAAATGAATTTAAAAACGTCAAAAAAGCTTCTTTGAGCCTACTAATAGAAAGAGAGGTCAAAACTATGGAGTTATGGATTCCCCATAGTTTTTTTTAATAAGGGAAATAACTAAGAGTTTGAGGTTTATTAATATGGTTTTATAATATCCTTGCAAAAAATACATAAGATTGGTTTTTTGATTCGTTAACTTACGTCATTGAATCATTAATAATAAATACATACATTGGCATTCTTATTAATTTCCTTGAAGCAGACTGTTTATCTATTGAGGTATATTATTATTTTCTTGTAAGAGGAAACAACTTGCAAAAAAGAAAACCAGAAACGCTCATTCATAGTCTAGTGCTAACTGGTGATTTCTTGCGATATGTACGGTTAAGCTACGTCTGTCATCGTCATAATAGAGATGGGTTGCCGTTACCGAAATGAATTAATTATGTCGGTATTTTAGTTTTCCGAGGGCACATTAAGCCGGCCTTGGTTGTCATATCAGCATCATCGAAAGGTTACAGCCCCCCTAGCATGGCTGTGCGTGATAAAATATATCGACACGAAATAATATCGATTTTGCGAGCATGACCAAATGAATCATGGCGTGCTACGATATGATCAAATTAAATATGGCGGCAATATTTATAATATTTTGACAGTTAGATGTCGATAAATCGCTTTATCTATCGCGTTTTCGAAGTCATGCTAGCCCGGCAGGTACGAGTATCTTAGTTGTAACAGTTGGTTTTGCCAAAAATATTGCAGCACCTACATCGGTGTTCCAATTAACTGCCTATTAACATCCAAATCGGCGTGAAATGGTCGTACAAAACAAAGGTAAAACAAACAATCGTACTAAACATGACTTTATTAATTTTCCTGACTTTGGTTCCGTATTTTCTTCAAAGCAAGATAAACAAATGATTAGCAGATAACAAAGGAATCCCCGTAATGCTAATGACATTTCCTCGAGACGGGGTTTCCAATATTTCCAACGCCTGTGGATTGACGCACGCAAAAGACTCATTTGTAATTTGTATTAGTGTAGTGCAGTCTCTTTTCGGCTTCCAACCGGATTACTCAATACAGATTTACCTCAAGATTCGTAAACAAGTATCTGTTAATCTACAAGGTACTATAGAAGTAATTATATATTATCTACCTTAGTTTACCTGCGGAAATAGCCAAATCCGTTTCCCCGCCACACACACACACACACACACACACACACACACCCACACACACACACACACACCCACACACACACACACACACACACCCACACACGTACACAAAATCACACAATCATACAATCACACACACACAATCACACATCACAGACAGCCAAGCCAACTAAGCACACATTCATAATAAGTATTTGTGTGATTAATCAATTATAATACAATTTAAATCTGTTTCTTTTGTTATTAAATATATTGTAATGTTAAATATGTATACTGGACCATGTTACTTACGAATTCATTTCAAGTTTATAAGATTATACTCACTGTATAATAACTACTAAATACTAACATAAAAAAATGATAAAAACACATAAAAATATAACTTACCTGCGTCCGTTAAAACATATAACACATTAAAAACACACAGAACCAAGAACACAGTCATCTTCACTACGATTCGTTAACTGAATGAATCAATAACATTTGGATTAATTTTATTTAAAAATTGGATTCGGGCTGTACAATTATTTGTTTATAAAACTGTCTTTAACTTATACTTAACTTATATTGTATGTTATTGATACAAAATTCAATTAATAATATGTATAACATTTGTTCAGGTGAACCAAAATGACTTTAGCATTTTAAATTATTGCGATTAGTTTGTTTTATTGACTGTTGCTGTTTTTTATTACTTTTTGTGGTTAATAGATTTTTTAGTTATTTGAACTATCAATGTATTCTATTGAACTTCTTATTTACTTAATACATGATTTATAATATGTATGTGTTGTTATTGTTTGTTTGTTTGCTATGTAATTTACCTTGACTTTATACAGTTTATTAATTAAAAGGAAGTAAAACGTCTTTAAAAACGTGTTTCTAAGGCACGTTAAACTGTTAGTCGCTGTTGTCGAACTAACATCATCATATTATAGTGGTAGATCAAAACTGTGGTTATCATAGTTCGAACGAAGGTTGACTCGACCGTGGAAGAACCACACTCTCACTGAATATACGGCGTCAAGTAAGTGGTTCAGGCTATACAAACTTACAGATCCAGAGCCCAAACGAACTCCTAACAACCTTAAAGGTTGGTATACTTTTCTGATCTGCTGGTATCCATTTGCTCGGATGGGGCAGCAAGGTTCTCCAATGAAGACCATGTTCTGGCAAGCGCAGTGTGGGTCAACCGCCTGCCCGATGAACGGACGACCTGGTAAAGGTTGCCGGAGACCATTGGATACAATTAACCGTCCCCGCTGGAAATCATTGGAAGAGGCCTATGTCCAGCAGTGGACATGCATAGGCTGATAATGATGATTTCCTCTTACGACGAGTATATGATGAAACTATTTGGTTTCACGAGTCGCTTGACAAGCGAATTGAATCCGGGTATTTATGCTTGGCAAATATAACTAGGTACATCAAAAAAGACAAATATATTAAACATTATTTTTATAATAACAAACCGGTATCGTAACATATAATTATTTATTGTAAAAATATCTCATTACACACGTATTACTTAAATACTTTTTAAATTAAAATATAATACTACTTTGAAATCTATACTAATATTATAAAGAGGAAAGATTTGTTTTTTTGTTTGTTTGTTTGTATGTAACGAATAGGCTCCGAAACTACTGAACCGATTTCAATAATTCTTTCACCATTAGAAAGCTACATTCACCTTGAATAACATAGGCTATATTTTATCCCCGTATTCCCACGGGAACGGGAACCACGCGGGTGAAACCGCGGGGCGCTGCTAGTATAAAATACTCTTCCAATCATTGTGTTATGCAGTTAGTCGATTAAACATTTTTTCTGGTTTTTCTAGTTCATATACATATTTATCGGTTGGTTTTTGTAGCTGGAAAAAAGAAACAAAATATTAATAAGTTTTAAATAAATATTTAACAATAACTTTTTAATAATAGTATTTTATATTTATAAGATTTTGGAATGCCAAACTACTGGAAATACATAACAATTATTGGTATTAATTGTGACAACTGGTTCGTAGTCCAGAAAGTCTAGAAATCCTTAAGACCTCTTTATCCCCCACACCCATCTTAAACTTATGTAATTATCGAAATTATATTTACTTTTAAATTGAATAGGCTTGCACTTGTCTGTAACTCGCTTGATGCAAAAGCGACAATACTCGCCTAGAAGATATAACTCACTCGTGAATTAAAGAGAAAAGATAATCCCACCAAAAACATTCTGTAAAAAACTAGCCAAGTCAAAAAGTAATGAAATCTAGACAAAGTCGTACCAAGTCTAAGGTTCCTTACTGCGATTTCTTTATTATTATAGTTAATGTTGTGTGACTTGGCCGTTGAAGGGTACACATGTACACAAGGGTACAAAACTAGGTGCTCCTTGACACTATTGCACCAATCTGTCGCCAGAACCGCTACCCATTGAAAGTTGAAAATAATTAATAATCTTCTCCTGGTTCATAGAAAATTGCCACTTGAAAAACGTTGATTTAATATCTAGTCAATTGTAGGCTTGATAAAGCTGCGTATTTTATTATTGTTATAACATTACGTGTCAACAAAATTGACTTGTGCCCACTACTAACGTTTTAAACAAAGTACAACGGCCAAGTCACACAACATTAACTATAATAATAAAGAAATCGCAGTAAGGAACCTTAGACTTGGTACGACTTTGTCTAGATTTCATTACTTTTTGACTTGGCTAGTTTTTTACAGAATGTTTTTGGTGGGATTTCATTTATTTTTGTTGAAACGTGTTTATATTGATTTATTTTATTAGATTTTCTTATTTGACACATTTTTTCTTTTTAGGAGTAGTATTTTATTATTAAGCGCCCCGCGGTTTCACCCGCGTAGTTCCCGTTTGCGTTTCCGTGGGAATTTCGGGATAAAAAGTATCCTATGTGCTTCTCCTGGTTCTAAGCTACCTACCCACAAATTGTCAGCCAAATTAGTTCAGCTGTTCTAGAATTATAATTCCTGTTCCCATTCCCGTGGGAATTTTGGGATTAAAAGTATTCTATATGTTTCTCCTGGTTCTAAGCTACCTTCCCACCAATTTTCAGCCAAATCAATTTAGCCGTTCTTGAGTTATAAATTCCCGTTCCCAATCCCGTGGGAATTTCAGGATTATAAATATTCTATATTCTTTTCCTAGTTTTAAGTTACCTCCCCACCAATTTTCAGCCAAATCAGTTCAGCCGTTCTTGAGTTATAAATTTCCGTTCCCATTCCCGTGGGAATTTCGGGATTAAAAGTATTCTATGTTCTTCTCCTGGTTCTAAGCTACCTCCCCACCAATTTTCAGCCGAATCAATTCAGCCGTTCTAGATTTTTAAATTCCCGTTCCCCATCCCGTGGTAATATCGGGATTAAAGGTACCCTATGTCCTTTTCCTGGTTCTAAGCTACCTCCCCACAAACTTTCAGCCATATCAGTTCAGCCGTTCTTGAGTTACAATTCCCGTTCCCGTTCTCGTATAATTCCCGTTCCCGTTCGATTATCCTTGTTTTTATAGTTTTCCCTTTATGTGGCCATTAAACCCTAACTCTGTACCAAATTTCAGCCATCTAGGTTTATGGGAAGTACTAGTTCTATTTTGATGATCATGAGTGAGTGAGTGAGTGAGTGAGTGAGTGAGTGAGTGAGTGTCTGTCATAAATACGAAACTTTGCTTTCGCTTAACTTCGAAAATAAATGACCTACAGACTTGAAATTTTATTTTAAGTATGTGATAGTATAGCTTACTGGATGACGAAAATTTCAGCGTTCTGGGCTTATCCAGAGGTTGTCAAATAGGGGCCTGAAAATGCGGCGAAATGGTTCCTGTAAAGGATGGTACGGCAGTGTTTGCTTCGCGCTCGACTTGGCGGGGGGCACTGCCGTGCCCCCAGATTTATGATAATATGATAAGTAACTTACGACACTCATCATAAGGTATGCAAACTCCTTCGTGTCTCCAGTACCCTGGTATACATCTACATGTCGGTTGGCACTCTATCACTAAGAATATGCCCCCGAATGCCAGACACGTCCCCGTAGGAGTGGCTTCCTCGCAGGTGTCTTTGGGGCATATTGGGGGACATGGGTTGAATTCTTCGTTTGGTCTTGTACATGGGAATGGAGCTGGAATATAACGTTATATAATAAGTAAACATCTAATTATTATTTTTAGGACGAAATTAGAAATGCATCGAGCGATATCATTTTTGTTTTGTCCTTTCAATATAGGCGAGGAATGGTTTAATTAAAAGAATTAAGAAAATAAGCATAAACTCCAAATTAATTGATAAAATTAGATTGCGTTAGGAGCGGCGCCCAAGTTATTTATTGTAAAATTGCGTTCTTCCAAGGACTAGATCTTCAAATAACTGTCCTGGCAAAACGCAGTAAAATATAAAAATCAAGTTGTATTACTTAATTTATGCATAGAAACAGTCAAAGGTCAAAGTCGTGTAATAAGAAAACCTTATCTTAATCTACACTAATACTCGTATTAGAATTGTGTTTTTTATACGAATAACATCAATAATTATTATTAAATTATTATAATACTTATTATTGTATGTCTTTTCCATTCACGGGACTATTAAGGAGTCCCGGTCTTTTGGAAGGCTAGTATGGGGCCAAAGCCAACACACGGAAGCCCTTTGACATATTTAATCTTGTGTAAAGGATGCACAATCCGGCGACTATCCCTGTATAACACTATAAAATGCATCCAAGGACAGTCCCCGGTTCTGCTGGGACTATTGCAAATATATGGAAAACTACGACTGGGATATGGGAATGGGATATTTAATGGACTGGATATTGGGGAACTATGGGGACTATGACACCCGCCAATACAATGCTATAAACATGTACGAAGTGGCGGATGGAGACTTGCCAGCTCTATAACTGGGCCCCCCAAACAAGTCGCTCGAGTCGCAACAAGGGGGCAACATGAAACGAGCGGCTTTGAGAGTGGAGTAGACGCCCTGGGTTTTAAACTGCGATCCACTGAGCCCGAGGGTCCAGCTTCATTCTAAGCCAACTCACCACTTACGCAACGCCCCTCACTCTCCGAGCACCAAAGTGCTCTCGCGGGCTCCACTCCGGCCGGCCAATGAAGGCAAGCACGGAGGTGGGGGACCTGTTCCTCGTCAGTGTTCACTCCGCCGGCCAGTGAAGGCAAGCGGAGGTGAGGAATGGTGACCTCCCCCGGGAGCGCGTCAGGTCCGCGGGGTCGCTACTCCCCGACACCCCGCCTCAAAGGTGCCCTGCGGGCTAATTACTAATACTTATTATTATATTATTTGCGGGCTCGATTCCAATGCGGGGTGAATATTTGTGTGAACTATTTAATGTTTGTCTCGGTCTGGGGTCTGGGTGTGTGTGTGTGAATGAGTGTGTGCGTAGTTTCTGATACCCTAGATACAAGTTTCGAACTTAGGGGTCAGTTACTATAATGAGATGATGTAGTGAATAATTATGTTATGTTATTATCATATAAATAAATACTTACGACAATCCCAAGTATTGATACAAGTCCCATTTTCATTCTGTTTATAATTGAAACTGCATTTGCAGGCAGGCGGTGGACACTTCTTCGGCTTGTTACAAGTTCTGTCATAATTCTCACTTGTAGGACATTTGTCTATCTCACAGTCTACCGGGCAGTTGTCTTGGACTTCGTTTGAGCTACATTTTAATTGTATTTTGTTATCTGTAATATAATTAGAGAAAAGATTAGTGTGGAAGCGGTAATGGCTGTTTTAATGGGTTTGGGTGCATTGAAAATGTATGAAGATAATTTTATAAGTAAATAGAAGAAGAAAACTAGAGAGGATTAGTTGTGGAAAACTGCTCGTTTTACTATTTTGTAAGTAAAATAGAAATTTACACTTTGATAAGGATACTCATTCTTCACAATGTTTAAGGATTTGTTTATAAAAAAATAAAAGTACAGGAATAACAGTGTCTTAAAATAACTCTACATAGGTAAGTATAATCTAGCAAATTAACCTTAAAAATATTGATTTAAGTACTTAAATAATATTAAATTAAATTAAACCAAAAACTACGCACATAACAATTTAACAAATTTGAAGTAACAATTTGAAGCAAATCCATACAAATACAAGTATAGGTTAAGACAAATTCTGTTACAGCAAGTTACAGATCAATAGTAATCATAATAATATAATAATAATTTTGTAGTTAAGGCATTAGCTTTTTGTAATCAATAACAGTATTAATTTTTTTTTTGTTAATTATACAAGTTATTTCAAATAACAGTTCAAAATTGTAGATTAGATGTAGGCACATAGGTTTACGTTACATTCAAGAACCAAATGTTGTATAATTTTGTTATATTCTATTTTTAAGTGGATGTAATGTGTTTTGTGCTAAATAAATAAAAAAAAAAAAAAAAATAGCAATGTATGTAAACAATTACACAGATAAATATTTATCGCTCACAAAAATAAGTATTACAGTTATAAGTTTTTTTAAAAACCACCTTATTTCCTTATAAATAAAGTCTAGAATATAAAACAGAGATTTACCTGTACTAACACTGCTTATAATTGCAATAATAACCAACACAATTCCGAAACACGTCATTATTCTTAAAGATAAACAGCTAAAATGACATTTGACCATTGGTCGAGTATTTTAACGGCCTCAGTGTTAGATTTCTCACTTATTATTGGAAACTAATGAACTGTACTGACTTTGTACGTTTAAAAATGCTGTGTGTAGCTTTAATAGGTATACAAATTAAAATTTTAAGTAAGGAATTTTTGTGATTTGTTTGAAAGTTTTGATTTGTGTACTGTACAAATAAATGCCTAAAAATGTGCCTATAAATAAATAAATAAATAAAATATCGCCTTGAACATCCTACATAATACATAAGTAATTCGTTTTTTATTTATAGAACATTGGAAGTACGAAATAAGTTAATAAAGGTCTATTTTACCATCTTCAAGTAACGTTCCGAGTAGCTACTCACATGTTTTGTCTTTGTCACTTGATATAAAGTAAGAAAGAGACAAACTATATTTACTTGTTGAGTAAATTTACTTGAAGGTCGTGAAATAGACCCTAAGTATAAATAACTAGCAGCGCCCCGCGGCTTCACCCGCGTAGTTCCCGTTCCCGTGGGAATTTTGGGATAAAAAGTATCCTATGTGTTATTCTGATGTATAAGCAAGATAATTGTAAAGTTTCATTAAAATCCATTCAGTAGTTTTTGCGTGAAAGAGTAACAAACATCCATACATACAAACTTTCGCCTTTATAATATTAGTAGGATATACATATATGTGTCACATAACATTATAACAGCTAGGTAGAGTTCAATTGTTTTTTCGAAGGCGCTAATTTCAGAAACTGCTTGTCCGATTTTACAAAATATTGGATAGCCAAATGTCCAATTTAAATCGAGTCAAACATGGGAATGAAGGGTAAGGTACCCGTAAGGTTGCGGGTTCGATTCCCGTGCGGGGTGAATATTTGTGTGAACCACAAATGTTTGTGTCGGTCTGAGTGTGTGTGTGAATGAGTGTATACGTAGTTTGTGATACCCTAGATACAAGCTCCAAGCTTAGTTAGGGGTCAGTTACTATAATGAGATGATGTAGTGAATGATTATGTTATGTTAATTAAAAAATAGTCTATGTATAAATATTACTCTATTGAACCCAGAAAACCTCATCAATTAGTGACTTTTTTAAGTCATAAAGGACAAACGAACACACTTACATTTATAATATTAATATGGATAACTAGAATATGAAGTGTTAAACAGATTCATGGACGCATCGCTCATTAATTCCAAGACTATTTGTTTTCGATAAACTTGCAGACAATGACGTCACCGATGAGGTCATACTTGTACCTTCTATGTTTGATAAGACAAATATTTTCAAATAAGTATGTAATGTCTTTTATAGTTTACTACCGACGCCCCGCGGTTTCCCCCGCGTAGTTCCCATTCCCGTAGGATTATGGGGATACAATTATGCTAAACCTTTCCACTGAATCACTCTATCTATTAAAACTAACCGCATGAAAATCCGTTGCGTAGTTTTAAAGATGTAAGCATACATAGGGACATAGGGAAATAAGGACAGAGAAAGCGACTTTGCTTTATACTATGTACTTAGTGATAGTACTGAAGCACCCAAAGGATGCGGCATTTTTTAAAATGTGAACACCATTTGTTGCATTAAAACTACATAACGACAGAATTTAAAACAAGCGCACTATTTAAATAAAGTACCTATTTATACGTATACGAGCATAAAACTGCCATCTATGCGCAATGTGTAGAAACGTATACTTAACAAGAATTTATCTACGACAACGGAGGTTGTATACCTTCCGTGTTGAACTTCATTTTCCTCATTTTACATAGATGTCGCTATTACTAACTTTAGCGTTATAGTTATCATGGTTATTAGCACTCAAATTATTATGATTAACGGAATATCGGAATCGGGATATCGGAAACTCGAAATAAATAATATGGTAAATATCCCGTTAATTATAATTATTTGATAACTTTAGCGTTTTTCTTTTTAGTATGTTTATAGTTTCCGTGATTTTCTCTTCGCATCTTTATTAAGTAAGTTGTCTGGGTTTTATTCCTGGGTTGAGTAATGTCATTTTCCGAACATGACTTGAATTTGAAATCACTAACACGCATTTCTTTGTCTCTCGGAGATACTTAGAAATAAAGGTGTACTCTTACGTATAACTTATCTATACTAATATTATAAAGAGGAAAGATTTGTTTATTTGTTTGTTTGTAATGAATAGGCTCCGAAACTACTGGACCGATTTCAAAAATTCTTTCACTAATGGAAAGCTAATTTATCAGTGCGTGACATAGGCTATATTTTATCCCCGTAATCCCACGGGAACGGGAACTACGCGGGTGAAACCGCGGGGAGCTACTAGTCTCTACTAAAGTAACTTGCCTAGTTTATAGTATTCTAAATTCTTACACAATCTTTTTCAAGTTAGGAATTACCACCTAAATATTATTTATCAAGTTACGTACGCGTATAAGGGCCTATTTCACGACCTTCAAGTAAAGTTACTCACCAAGTAAAGTTAGTTTTGTCTCTTTCTTACTTTATATCAAGTGACAAAAACAAAACATGTGAGTATCTACTCGGAACGTTACTTGAAGATGGTGAAATAGGCCCTTAGTGGTTAAAATAAGATTGATAACGCTACATCAGATAGCTCTACACATTTCGCGAAATCGAAACGTTAAACTGAAACAAAAAAACGTTGAAAACGACCCCTATTATTTATCTGACAAAAAAATACCTAATACCGTGCGAATGACGTGACATTTGTATTGTTCAGCGATAAAAACGAAATAGGAACGACCTACGGACTGGCCGATAAAGGGACGACCAATGTTGTGTGAATGGTGTTCTAAATTTTAAAAAAAATTCTGTTCGAAATTTTAAAAAAGTGTCGTGACAACTTTTCGTAAGTTTTTTTTCCGTCTAGCCCCCTTTTACAACACGCGATAAGGAACTTCGTTCCAACAAAAAACCTTTCGAATATGAAAATTTAGATCGTCCGTTTATTTGACGCTGTGATGAAGGAAATCGCAAGCAAAGTCAGCCATCATCGTGGCATACTTACTTCGTCTATATCTATGGTTGTGTGCGAAGTCGACTAACCAACCAGTTATGATTTATTGCATACCCTCGGCTGGTAACATAAAACATCTCGCGTAAAAGCTTAACAATAAACAAATCGAAATATAAAGAAGAACTACTAAAAAGTCCTTTGATAGTTTTCACTATCCCTTATAGTTTCAAATATCTTTCAGACATATTTAATATATTTTTCGGGACATTTACACGTATCTATGTCGAAACCCTCGACTAGTTTCTCCCCATCACTAGTTCCAAATGTACCGTAAAATATATTAAATACCTATAAACAAACAATGACGTACGTTTAAATCTTCCACACATGCTTGTAAACTATAGCCTATATACCTAGATAGTGTATGTGAATTATCTCGTTTCCACAATAAATTATACATGAGGACAAGTTGAAGACTGCTCAGGCGAATTGAATGAAAACATATCCTCCAAAGTGCTATGTTTTCAGAAATAGTCCTTTGTTTTTTTATTACTACTAAGGCTTAAGTGGTCGCTGATCGTAAATACATGTTAGAATAGAGTTATTGGATAAGTAATACAGGAGATAATTTGAATGATACACGCGTTGGGATATGGATTATATTTTCGCAAAATTTCCGGCTTCGCACGGGTCCAATTTTCACGTTGATTTTCCAGATTTTTTTACATAAGAACCTTCTCCTAATAATGACAAATACAACAAAAAAAGAATTAGTGAAATCGGTCCAACCATTCACGCGTGATGCCGTGACCAAGGAAAACGGGTTTCATTTATATATATATATATATATATATATATATATATATATATATATATATATATATATATATATATAGATGCATACGTATTTAAGGAGAGAATGTACTTGTACACCATGATAGATAGGTGTTTTAATTTTTATTTGAAAACTAACTGCCCGGTTTCGACTTTTGTTGTAGGATATGTACATTCATACAAATATTTGTCTTGAGCGACAATCGAACGCGTATCTTTTGGTAAAGAAGACAAGGTCACTTCCAACTACAAATACTTACACCACTTGGTCGTCAAAATTATTTATTTTGGAAACAAAAAAACTCGTTTCTTTTTTCTATACAAAATTTGGACAAAAGAGTAATTTTCGCTGTTAAATTAAGATAAAACTTGAGTAATTAACTGTGACAAAAGTGTTTAAAAAAAATACAAAAGAACCGTCCATTTGTCAAAAGAGGTGGTAAATTTGATTAAATTCTGTCCCAGACTTTATTATTAATAACTTAGAAAGAATGAGTTCTTTTCTTATAAAAAGTAAAGAAGTAATTATCCTTATATCAATGTTGAATTCCTTATAGTTAAAAACATTTTTTCATATATATATCATTAATAGTTATTCATGGTACAAGCGAGTAAAGTTGGTGAATACTTCCGAGGCGCTATTGAGGTCCGAGCCGTCAGGCGAGGGTCTGAAGATAGCCAAGGACCTACCAAAAGTAAGGCAACATAGTTGAAGTTTGTTTTTAAAATGTATGGACCCGATTTTTTTGGTCCGACTTTTGTAAAAACAAAGAATTAAAAAAAAAAAAACTCACTTGTGAATAAAACGTGTCATTATTCAACTGTTTTTGCACAAATAAGAGCCCCTTTATGAACAAGTGTGTGCAAAAAACAATTTAAATAGTGGTAGAATTACAAAGTATTTACGGACAGAATGTTTTAATCCTTTCTTTAATAAATAAACATGTGTAGATCATACATACATTTATATCGGGAATCGAATTCTAACCCTTTATTTGTCAGTTTCTCTTGCTTATTAGTCTATTCCTTTATTCAGTCAAATATCAGAAAAATAGTAATCTTCTACTCATCATCAACTTAAGAGCTGTTGCTCTTGTCGGTGTAACATGTGCAACTCCTTCCATCTGCCCTTACTTATCTAAGGCGGCCTCCTTCATACTATAACTTATACTAATATAACTCCTTTCAAAGTGCACGAAATTTAGTTCACATGATATTGAAAATCTGACAATACACCGCACTGTATTCACCACGTTTTCATCTTTCATAATGTCATAACTGAAATTCCTAAAGGTATTGTTGGTTAGCTCAACTGAAAATGGTATTCACTTACATTGTTGTAGTCACTTGCTGTCATTTTAATAAATTATGCCTTTACGAGCGCTTATGGGACAAACAAACAGCAGAGATTAAACTTTTATTTTTTAGCTTCTATGAATAAATATTTTCATCGAAACCAATTGAGTATTTGAAAAAAAAAATCGTTTTGTGTTAAATGGAAAGATCATATAAAAGTTTTATAACAAACTAATTTTGTTTTTTGATTCTTTGCAATAATTAAAAAGTTACATTAAATTAAAAAAATAAATTAAAATCCAGTACCGAGAACACGCCGATAGCTGTCTATGACGTCATAATGTTAGTTTTGATTATTGTCGCGAACGCTGTACCATAGATTACTAAAAAGTTACTACGCTGTACCTTACACTTACTATAACATTATGACGTCACAAACATGACAACCAATTGTGGCGCGTTTACAGTCACGTGATTTTTATTTAAATTTTATCAATTTTTAATTGATTCTAATTAGTTTAAAAAAACATTATTAAAGTTTTTAACATTGAATATCGATATAATTAAATATAAAGTATAAAAATACATTAAAAAAATCAGTAGTTATTTTTTTTCAAATACTCAATTATCCTTACTTATAATAAAAGTAACTCTGTCTGTCTGTCTTTCTGTTACCTTTTCACGGCTAAACTACTGAACCGATTGACTTGAAATTTGGTACAGGAGTAGCTTATGGTCTGGGAACGGACATAGGCATGTTTTATCCCGAAATTTCCACGGGATCGGGAACTACGCGGGTGAAACCGCAGGGCGCTGCTATTGTAATTATAAGCAAGAAAAATACTAAAAATACTAGTGTAGCTTAATAGCTTCACACAGCTTTTAATATTGTATATTAATAGAAAAAACACGAAGTAAGTATATAATATAGCTTGTTAAAAATGCAAATGTATGCTCAAAGATTCAAAGCAAAATACGAAAATTTCGCACATCTTATTAAATTTAAAGTAAATAAATAATGGTTTCTTATACACTCTTTGTTACTTAATGAACAAAGTTATGGTTTAATTTCCAGCTCGAGAAAACATCTTAACATTTTGTTTGAAATATTCTTACTTAACACAGCTCTTCAACTCCAACAGTTACATAAAATTGCATTAAAAAACATAAAGTTTTACTAATTTAGGTCTCGAGCGACCGATGTCAAAACTTTTACACTATTTGTGGATGCAACGTAAAAAAAACTTTTGGAAAAGTTAAATAGGGTTTTATACAGTTGGTTGGGAGTTAAATGGCCTGTTTTACACTGTACTAGTAGCGGGCGAGCGACCGGCGCAATCAGAAAAGTTTGAGGACAACTGTACGTCTAACTAGTTCCGTTTAATTGTTACTTTGTAGTTAGAAAGTTAATGATCTTAATTTGGTCAGTATTAAGTACTTTTTTGATTAACTATTTGTAAAAACTTGGGAGATAGTTCGGTTTAGTAGTTTGGTTAATGAAAATGCGAGTTTACGATTGTTTCTTCTTGTCGTTGTCGTTGATCCCATTATTTATGAAAATGTAGGTACGTAAAAAACGCGTTTTTTTTTTACTGCAAATGACTATGAAAAAAGTAAATGGCGATAATTTAAAAGACTCTTCTAAGTCTACTATCTCATAAGTTATGTCTTCAATTCGTTACTCAGACAGTTCAATAAATAATCGTATATCTAAATAATGTTCTAGTACATTATCTGAGAGAAACAAGATTAATGATACCGTGACATTATACACCATTTTCTACAACGATTCGATACAAAATGGTTTACGAAATGTTTCTCTAAAATAAACTTGAAGATAGCTCTAAGATTGATTTTATATTATGTGGTTAGTAGTAGTATCGGCCTATGAAGTCTCTCTAAAGGTTTTTGACTACAGAGGGAGAATTGGCCTTTCTCTTGTATGATATTAATATAGTGAGTATTAATAGGCCTACCTATCACCCGCTTGCTTAATGTGTGTTGGTGATCATAAATTCAAAGTTAAAGTAAAAACCAATACGCTGTATCAATTAAAAAGACCGAGTGTGGTGTCGTGGGACACCAGGTAAGAACGAAGTTACTTAAAAAAGTATTATTTTCAATGGTCAGAATAAGAAGAAAATAAATCATTATGATTTTCAAAAAAGTTTCTACTCAAAAGAGTTAGCCATAGGTTACCTACCTTTTAATAATTAAAAAATAAACGCGCACCGCGCTGTTCGAAATTTTAAAAAAGTGTCGTGACAACTTTTCGTAAGATTTTTTTCCGTCTAGCCCCCTTTCACACAGCGATAAGGAACTTCGTTCCAACAAAAAAACCTTTCGAATATGGAAATTTAGATCGTCCGTTTATTTGACGCTGTAATGAAGAAAATCGCAAGCAAAGTTAGCCATCATCGTGGCATACTTACTTCGTCTATATCTATGGTTGTGTGCGAAGTCGACTAACCAACCATTTATGATTTATTGCATACCATCGGCTGGTAACATAAAACATCTCGCGTAAAATCTTAACAATAAACAAATCAAAATATAAAAAAGAACCACTAAAAAGTCCTTTGATAGTTTTCACTATCCCTTATAGTTTCAAACATCTTCCACACATACATATTTAATATATTTTTCGGGACATTTACACGTATCTATGTCGAAACCCTCGACTAGTTTCTCCCCATCACTAGTTCCAAATGTACCGTAAAATATATTAAATACCTATAAACAAACAATGACGTACGTTTCGTTTAATAATAAAATCTTCCACACATGCTTGTAAACCATAGCCTATATACCTAGATAGTGTATGTGAATTATCTCGTTTCCACAATAAATTATACATGAGGACAAGTTGAAGACTGCTCAGGCGAATTGAAGGAAAACATATCCTCCAAAGTGCTATGTTTTCAGAAATAGTCCTTTGTTTTTTTATTACTACTAAGGCTTAAGTGGTTGCTGATCGTAAATACATGTTAGAATAGAGTTATTGGATAAGTAATACAGGAGATAATTTGAATGATACACGCGTTGGGATATGGATTATATTTTCGCAAAATTTCCGGCTTCGCACGGGTCCAACTTCACGTTGATTTTCCAGATTTTTTTACATAAGAACCTTCTACTAATAATAACAAATACAACAAAAAAAGAATTAGTGAAATCGGTCCAACCATTCACGCGTGATGCCGTGACCAAGGAAAACGGGTTTCATTTATATATATATAGATGCATACGTATTTAAGGAGAGAATGTACTTGTACACCATGATAGATCTGGGGGCACGGCAGTGCCCCCCGCCAAGTCGAGCGCGAAGCAAACACTGCCGTACCATCCTTTACAGGAACCCTTTCGCCGCATTTTCAGGCCCCTATTTGACAACCTCTGGATAAGCCCAGAACGCTGAAATTTTCGTCATCCAGTAAGCTATACAATCACATACTTAAAATAAAATTTCAAGTCTGTAGGTCATTTAGTTCCGAAGTTAAGCGAAAGCAAAGTTTCGCATTTTAGACAGACACTCACTCACTCACTCACTCACTCACTCACTCACTCATGATCATCAAAATAGAACTAGTACTTCCCATAAACCTAGGGAGCTGAAATTTGGTACAGAGTTAGGGTTTAATGGCCACATAAAGGGAAAACTATAAAAACTAGGATAATCGAACGGGAACGGGAATTATACGGGAACGGGAGTGGGAATTGTAACTCAAGAACGGCTGAACTGATTTGGCTGAAAATTGGTGAGGACGTAGCTTAGAACCAGGAAAAGGACATAGGATACCTGTGATCCCGAAATTCCCACGGGATTGGGATCGGGAATTTTAAAATCAAGAACGGTTGAATTGATTTGGCTGAAAATTGGTGGGGAGGTAGCTTAAAACTATTAGAAGAACATAGAATACTTTTAATCCCGAAATTCCCACGGGAATGGGAACGGGAATTTATAACTCAAGAACGACTGAACTGATTTGGCTGAAAATTGGTGAAGAGGTAGCTTAAAACCAGGAAAAGAACATAGAATACTTTTAATCCCGAAATTCCCACGGGATTGGGAACGGGAATTTATAACTCAAGAACGGCTGAATTGATTTGGCTGAAAATTGGTGGAGAGGTAGCTTAGAACCAGGAGAAGCACATAGAATACTTTTCATCCCGAAATTCCCACGGAAACGCGAACGGGAACTACGCGGTTGAAACCGCGGGGCGTTTAATAATAAAATACTACTCCTAAAAAGAAAAAAAATGTGTCAAATAAGAGAATCTAATAAAATAAATCAATATAAACACGTTTCAACAAAAATAAATGAAATCCCACCAAAAACATTCTGTAAAAAACTAGCCAAGTCTCGATGGAGCTGCTTGTTTATCTCTAAAAAGTAATGCAATCTAGACAAACTCGTGCCAAGTCTAAGGTTCCTTACTGCGATTTCTTTATTATTATAGTTAATGTTGTGTGACTTGGCCGTTGAAGGGTACACATGTATACAAAGGTACAAAACTAGGTGCTCCATGACACTATTGCACCAATCTGTCGTCAGAACCGCTACCCATTGACGATAGAAAATTACCACTTGAAAAACGTTGATTCAATATCCAGTCAATTGTAGGCTTGATGAAGCTGCGTATTTTAATAATGTTACAACATTACGTGTAAACAAAATTGACTTGTACCCACTACTAACGTTTTAAACAATGTTCAACGGCCAAGACACACAACATTAACTATAATAATAAAGAAATCGCAGTAAGGAACCTTAGACTTGGCACGAGTTTGTCTAGATTGCATTACTTTTTAGAGATAAACAAGCAGCTCCATCGAGACTTGGCTAGTTTTTTACAGAATGTTTTTGGTGGGATAGGTGTTTTCATTTTTATTTGAAAACTAACTGCCCGGTTTCGACTTTTGTTGTAGGATATGTACATTCATACAAATATTTGTCTTGAGCGACAATCGAACGCGTATCCTTTGGTAAAGAAGACAAGGTCACTTCCAACTACAAATACTCCAAAATACTCTACTACTCCAAAATAAATAATTTTGACGACCAAGTGGTACACCACTTGGTCGTCAAAATTATTTATTTTGGAAACAAAAAAACTCGTTTCTTTTTTCTATACAAAATTTTGGACAAAAGAGTAATTTTCGCTGTTAAATTAAGATAAAACTTGAGTAATTAACTGTGACAAAAGTGTTTAAAAAAAAATACAAAAGAACCGTCCATTTGTCAAAAGAGGTGGTAAATTTGATTAAATTCTGTCCCAGACTTTATTATTAATAACTTAGAAAGAATGAGTTCTTTTCTTATAAAAAGTAAAGAAGTAATTATCCTTATATCAATGTTAAATTCCTTATAATTAAAAACATTTTTTCATATATATATCATTAATAGTTATTCATGGTACAAGCGAGTAAAGTTGGTGAATACTTCCGAGGCGCTATTGAGGTCCGAGCCGTCAGGCGAGGGTCTGAAGATAGCCAAGGACCTACCAAAAGTAAGGCAACATAGTTGAAGTTTGTTTTTAAAA
Organism: Timandra comae; assembly: GCA_958496195.1. Classification (NCBI taxonomy): domain Eukaryota; kingdom Metazoa; phylum Arthropoda; class Insecta; order Lepidoptera; family Geometridae; genus Timandra; species Timandra comae. The sequence goes on from OY292357.1 coordinate 10,206,524, forward strand.
TGTATGGACCCGATTTTTTTGGTCCGACTTTTGTAAAAACAAAGAATTAAAAAAAAAAAACTCACTTGTGAATAAAACGTGTCATTATTCAACTGTTTTTGCACAAATAAGAGCCCCTTTATGAACAAGTGTGTGCAAAAAACAATTTAAATAGTGGTAGAATTACAAAGTATTTACGGACAGAATGTTTTAATCCTTTCTTTAATAAATAAACATGTGTAGATCATACATACATTTATATCGGGAATCGAATTCTAACCCTTTATTTGTCAGTTTCTCTTGCTTATTAGTCTATTCCTTTATTCAGTCAAATATCAGAAAAATAGTAATCTTCTACTCATCATCAACTTAAGAGCTGTTGCTCTTGTCGGTGTAACATGTGCAACTCCTTCCATCTGCCCTTACTTATCTAAGGCGGCCTCCTTCATACTATAACTTATACTAATATAACTCCTTTCAAAGTGCACGAAATTTAGTTCACATGATATTGAAAATCTGACAATACACCGCACTGTATTCACCACGTTTTCATCTTTCATAATGTCATAACTGAAATTCCTAAAGGTATTGTTGGTTAGCTCAACTGAAAATGGTATTCACTTACATTGTTGTAGTCACTTGCTGTCATTTTAATAAATTATGCCTTTACGAGCGCTTATGGGACAAACAAACAGCAGAGATTAAACTTTTATTTTTTAGCTTCTATGAATAATTATTTTCATCGAAACCAATTGAGTATTTGAAAAAAAAAATCGTTTTGTGTTAAATGGAAAGATCATATAAAAGTTTTATAACAAACTAATTTTGTTTTTTGATTCTTTGCAATAATTAAAAAGTTACATTAAATTAAAAAAATAAATTAAAATCCAGTACCGAGAACACGCCGATAGCTGTCTATGACGTCATAATGTTAGTTTTGATTATTGTCGCGAACGCTGTACCATAGATTACTAAATAGTTACTACGCTGTACCTTACACTTACTATAACATTATGACGTCACAAACATGACAACCAATTGTGGCGCGTTTACAGTCACGTGATTTTTATTTAAATTTTATCAATTTTTAATTGATTCTAATTAGTTTAAAAAAACATTATTAAAGTTTTTAACATTGAATATCGATATAATTAAATATAAAGTATAAAAATACATTAAAAAAATCAGTAGTTATTTTTTTTCAAATACTCAATTATCCTTACTTATAATAAAAGTAACTCTGTCTGTCTGTCTTTCTGTTACCTTTTCACGGCTAAACTACTGAACCGATTGACTTGAAATTTGGTACAGGAGTAGCTTATGGTCTGGGAACGGACATAGGCATGTTTTATCCCGAAATTTCCACGGGATCGGGAACTACGCGGGTGAAACCGCAGGGCGCTGCTATTGTAATTATAAGCAAGAAAAATACTAAAAATACTAGTGTAGCTTAATAGCTTCACACAGCTTTTAATATTGTATATTAATAGAAAAAACACGAAGTAAGTATATAATATAGCTTGTTAAAAATGCAAATGTATGCTCAAAGATTCAAAGCAAAATACGAAAATTTCGCACATCTTATTAAATTTAAAGTAAATAAATAATGGTTTCTTATACACTCTTTGTTACTTAATGAACAAAGTTATGGTTTAATTTCCAGCTCGAGAAAACATCTTAACATTTTGTTTGAAATATTCTTACTTAACACAGCTCTTCAACTCCAACAGTTACATAAAATTGCATTAAAAAACATAAAGTTTTACTAATTTAGGTCTCGAGCGACCGATGTCAAAACTTTTACACTATTTGTGGATGCAACGTAAAAAAAACTTTTGGAAAAGTTAAATAGGGTTTTATACAGTTGGTTGGGAGTTAAATGGCCTGTTTTACACTGTACTAGTAGCGGGCGAGCGACCGGCGCAATCAGAAAAGTTTGAGGACAACTGTACGTCTAACTAGTTCCGTTTAATTGTTACTTTGTAGTTAGAAAGTTAATGATCTTAATTTGGTCAGTATTAAGTACTTTTTTGATTAACTATTTGTAAAAACTTGGGAGATAGTTCGGTTTAGTAGTTTGGTTAATGAAAATGCGAGTTTACGATTGTTTCTTCTTGTCGTTGTCGTTGATCCCATTATTTATGAAAATGTAGGTACGTAAAAAACGCGTTTTTTTTTTACTGCAAATGACTATGAAAAAAGTAAATGGCGATAATTTAAAAGACTCTTCTAAGTCTACTATCTCATAAGTTATGTCTTCAATTCGTTACTCAGACAGTTCAATAAATAATCGTATATCTAAATAATGTTCTAGTACATTATCTGAGAGAAACAAGATTAATGATACCGTGACATTATACACCATTTTCTACAACGATTCGATACAAAATGGTTTACGAAATGTTTCTCTAAAATAAACTTGAAGATAGCTCTAAGATTGATTTTATATTATGTGGTTAGTAGTAGTATCGGCCTATGAAGTCTCTCTAAAGGTTTTTGACTACAGAGGGAGAATTGGCCTTTCTCTTGTATGATATTAATATAGTGAGTATTAATAGGCCTACCTATCACCCGCTTGCTTAATGTGTGTTGGTGATCATAAATTCAAAGTTAAAGTATTGTTTCTCTAAATTCAAAGTTAACTTGGGTTCTGCCGTAATGAATCAATGAAGACAAGTAATATTATATCTAATAGATTAAAGGTAGATACGACGTAAACTAATACATTAAGCAACATTACTTATGAAAGCAACCAACAATCACGTTACATCCAAGACATCGGTAGGTACAGATGAACATTTTAATAATTAAACGGAGAACACGATATTTCGAGATTGAGGCGGCTCCAAAACTGTTTCCGTGGATCATCAATCAAATAATTTCCTTCAGAAAATACATCCTCAATTCGGTTTAGGGGGAAATATTCTTAGTCACGGTATTTGTAGGTTAGTTCATGAGTGTGCGTGTAATCAGATTAATTAGCTTTTTTAATTCAAAATACTAGAATTAAAATAGTTACTTAAATAACCACGATTCCTTGGACTTCTTCTTCTTTGCGATATGGCACTATCAGTGGCCTTGTAAAGGTCCTCGCGTCCCCCTTGGACTATCTTCTTGTAATTTAATGTCAATGATTCGAAGAGCAAGCCCACTTTTGCGGTTGTCGCACGTCTTCGAACTTGGTTGAACCAAAAATGACAAATTGCTCTCTGGATTGTAAATGTCATAAAAACACTCATTTAAGTCCAGTTTTCCGATATTTCAAGTATTTTTTCATTTCTTTAAAGTGTAATTTCCGGTACTGAGAACATTTGAGGACTCAAAATAGACAAATAATGCAGCATTTTGTGAGAGAGCTTTGCTCTTAGCAACAAATTTACAAATTTATTTTGTTAAAGCATAACTTAAATAAAATATAGGATAAGTAAAATAAGCTAAGTATTACGTCGCACTATGCAACGAAGTCCATTAAAATTCCATCTTACATTTCTAGAATATTCTAAGTATAATGTGTTTTATAAATATAATTGATATCTTCTCAGGAATCACAGTCCAGGGAGTAACTATGGCACGGTTCCAAATGAGTTCAACTTCTGAGATAACTTACAACCTTATCACAGTAAGGATTTCGTGGAATAAATCCATTGTAATACTTTTTACTCGCATAAGTTTTTGCTCGGTGAATATACGTTAAGTAAAAATCTGGACAATCTCATGTCGTCACATGCCATGTCCAACGAACGATGCGCGAACAGTATTCAGTATTTATTTGGCTTACTCGGAGTAGGTGTAAAGGATTTGCATTTATTTAATTCCATCGAGCCGGTTTGATGCGAGCCTTTGCTTCGAGTTTTTGTAGTTCAGATACAGTTCAGACATTACTTTTTACTTTAGGTACGAGTAAAAGTAGTTATTGAAAATAGAAGTTTTTTGAAAAGATATCAGTGAACAGACATTTTGTATCATGTTTAAATAATGTTTACTTTTTACGTCGTTACTTCTTGGCATCTTGACAACAGAATGGTGTTTATGGATACTGCGAAATACAGGGACAAATGGAGGTAACTGGGAGAGATCCATAGAGCAGAGAACTCGTAAGAAACGTGTCCGTAATATGCGCTTTGTGGGAAGATCTTTGCCCAGAAAAGAAACAAAACAATTTGATAACAAAGTGTTAACCTCTAGCCATGGTGTTAATTTCAAATCAATATTGGTTAGTATTTCCGCATTTTATTCCCATATTTCAAAGTAAAAGCCAATACAGGGAGTCGCAGTTAGCGATGCAAAATATTGCATACATAATAATGATTTCAATATAGATTTATGAACGTTTTGTTGTTGTTTCGATTATCGTTTTATATAAATAATTTCGTCAATAATTTTCGTTGTTCAATTTAAAATTAAATACTTAAGTAACTGTAACTGTTATTGGTGAATAATTTCATTGGATTAATAATTGTGTTTCATACGCGTGATTGCTGTTTTCTTTATGATTGTTCTCTATTTAAAACCATCTCTGTCTCTAAAGTAAACAAAAGAAACAAAATGACAACGCTACATATGATTTGTCATCATGGAGTTGATTTCGTGATGGAATCAGGTATCTACCATGATGAAAAACTTCAGTTCTACCTTTCTAGAATGACGGATTTTAGTTCTGTGGAGCTCAGAAATAGTGTTACGTATCTATTTTTTTTTTAATTACTAAGTACCTACATCATATAAAGCAGTTTCATTTCATAATTTATTACAATTTTAAAAAGAACCTGAACCATAAAAGTAGTGCACAAAATATTCTAGTTCTATTAAAAGTGGGTTCAAACTCTAACAGTAGTTAGGGTCGGTTGAATCGTTTACATCCCGAGTCCCGACTGAGGGGCGTAAAACTTTAATACCACCAATGTCGGATCACTCTAGCTGCCTTATTAGCGTTAAGGGTTTAACTCTAGTTTAACAAAAACAGTTTTAAGGCTTGAATTTAGAAGTTATCGATATTTCAGGACTAGAGTTCAAACAAAATCCGTTTCAAAGATAGTCTTGAATTTAGAAATCGATATTAAGGATTCAGAATTAGAGCTAGGTCATCATCATCAGCGTACATACAAATTATTATAATTAACGGGATATTTACCATGTATATTATTTATTTCGAGTTTCCGATATTTATTACTATATATATTATTTATATATTTCGACGCTGTTTCAAGCGCCATGGTGACGGACGAACTGTTGGACTGTACTGCGAGTAGATTTGAAAATTGTTTAAGAGCATATACATGGTAAATATCCCGTTAATCATAATAATTTGTGTGCTAATAACCATGATAACTATAAATCTATATCACTTACCCTGAATTAGAGAGATGAGGCCTTAGTCAACCACGCCAGCCAAGTGCAGGTTTGTCGACATCAAGCTTACGCCATCGTAGCTCTCAAGAACTTGGATCAAGTAACTCCAAAACTTGAGTAAGGGTTTGTTTATTCAATTCTAGGCGCTCAATTTAGTCAAGAATGCATCATCATCTTCTATCGTAATGAGACTTATAATCTATGTATGGGACTTACAATCTTTGTTAAACTAGAGATACTTTCGACTTTTCGACGTTAATAAGACAGGCGTTTTAAACTGAATGCGTTACTCGCTCGATACGACCCTGACCTACTTCAAGTTTCAAATCGGTTCAAAAGTTTTTAAATTACACGGAAATGAGGTTTGTACATGAATTATCGGATGTAAAGGAATCTTTGGGAGTATGTTAGCGTGTGTTTGAAATGTTTACTGTTTGGTAATATTGTCGGAAATATTTCGATAATGTTGTTGGTAAAGGTAAATATTCAAAACTAGTAGCACCCCGCGATTTCACCCGCGTAGTTGCTGTTCCCGTGGGAATACGGGGATAAAATATAGTCTATGGCATGCACTGATAAATTAGCTTTCTATTAGTGAAAGAATTTTTGAAATCGGTTCAGTAGTTTTAGAGCCTATTCGTTACAAACAAAAAACACATTGTAAAAGCATAGATAGAAGGAGTAAAGCAACAATGTTGAATAGAAAATTAAAAATAATATATCGAAATGTTTGATAATAAAGCACTAGAAAATGGACAATGAAAATGCATAGAAAGAGTAGAGTAATAATTTTGTTGAAAAAATTAAAAATATTATATCAAAATATTAATATCTTAAGGTAATAAATATCTAAACATTAAAGAATACATTCCATGAATATTTTTTCTTTATGGTATTTACAAGTTTGATAATCCATACGCCTTAAGACAACCATAACCCTTAATTAAATAAAAAAAACATCGAGCTATTTCATTAAATATAAAGGGTATCCATTTATGATCAAACAAATTAATAATTCATAATTCCAGACAACAATGAACCATGTTTATGTATTAAAAATGATTACTTTTTCGCATTAAAAAATATTTTTCAAATTTTTTTGTTACAAAGATACAAAGGGTTGGATGAGTAATTACCTTTGTCCATAACTTCAGTAGGGACAAGATTGATTATTAGGATAGCAAAAAATGTACATAGAAGGTTTTGTTCGAACTAATCATCCTTTTTGTATGTAAGGTAAAATCTCATTAACCCTTAAGGGGAAAAAAATGAAAAGATAGATTCTTATTTTTTACGACGTGGTATAATTAGTCATTACCTACTAGAGAATCGAACGTTACCTTTGGCAAAGCAAGAAAAGTTCCTATTTTAATGATATCTTTGATTTACACGAACACTACACATTGAAATAAAACACACGGATTTTTGTCGTGGTTGTATTTTGTTTTACATTTTCTGACGTTTCGGATTCTTTACAGAACCCGTGATCACAGAAGACTAGTTATTTCAAGTTCCTATTTTGTCTGCTATGCCGATACGTCCGCATTTTAATTTATTTTTGCCAGTAGATCTAAAAGTGTTTGGGAATATAAATTTGTATTTGAGCTAAGGGGTGTTTTGATATAACTTTATATCGTGATAAAATCTCTTATATCGAATGTACTCGTATGTATCGAATCCCCATTTGATATAATTTCGACCCTTATCCTTATTTAGGTGGGTTTGTTACTAAATGCCACGTTCTATTTTCAAATTCAATTGTAATATGATCTTTAGATTTTTTCGCCGGGAAATATGATCTTCGAAATAATTTTGAATGATGAAGAAACAATTCTTTTTTTAAATTGCGTTTGGTTTAAGAAAGGATTGTCATTATTTCTGGCCAGTAACAATGTTTAACTTTTTTATTTCTTTTTTAAATGGAAAATGTTATATTTTTGTTCCATATTTTTTCCACTTAGCGAAAATACAGTGGAATTGTATGAGGCTTTAAAAAAGAACCTTGTTCGGCTTATGCGTGTCGATGACATCAAATCTAAGTATATTTAAAAATAATGTATTTTCTATTACTGTAAAAAAGTATGACATAACAACATTTACCAATAATTGCTTTTCCATACAATATTTACTCACACCTATAGCGTGTAGCGTTCTCAAATAAATCGTTGGCAAAGGTCAGTACCATCAGCAAATAAATCAATGCTAATTGGACGTGTTTGTGGTGAAGTTGTCAACAGTACTTTGACTATCTGAATCAAAGTCTAGTAAATAAATAATGTAGAACCGCAAGTTAATTGTTTTATTCAATAATGCTCTTTTGGTTTACGTAGTTAAGGTTTAATTTATTTTTAATAAATTTAGGTAAATTATCTGAATCTTACTAATATTATAAATGCGAAAGTTTGTATGTTTGGATGTTTGTGAGTTTGGATGTTTGTATCACTTTCACGCAAAACCTACTGCATCGATTTTGATTAAATTTGGTACAGATGTTACTTATAACTAGGAATAACACATAGGATACTTTTTATCCCGAAATTCCCATGGGATTGTGTATAAGTAATCGTATGTTTTATTGTAACATTTTTGTAGTCACGAATCCTACCAATAAATAGATAGCGCTGTTAATTATTTTTTTAACACACGATGGGGAATTGTGCCTACTGCCTAGATTGTATGATACTACGAGCTATGCATTCTCATGGGAGCGGGTACTACGCGGGTAAAACCGCGGGGCGCTGCAAGTAAATAATAACGTAGATCTGTGTGTCACATAATGTTTATCTTGGTTTTAGTCTGTGGTGTGTATGAATGAGTGTGGCGTAGTTCTGATACTCTAGCTAGATGATAATGAACTGTCTTACTGGATGGGTCAGTTTTTTGTTACCGTAACATTTAGTGTAGTTTCAGTTTCTTTAGTTACATTTAATTTAATTTTATAGTGTAATGAAAATGAAAATTGCAATGCAGCGGCTCTTCTACGACGTAATACCAAGCGTTCAAGATTTTCGACCAGTAGACTTAAAGTTTACTTGAAGCCTCGGTAGTGGTGCTACGGTTCAGCACGGCTCTGATTTCAAGTCCTGGCTGAGGAGAAAATTTTTAGTTAAATAATTAAAAAGATGTTTTTTTTTTTCATTTTTAAAACTGCTATCAGTTTAAATACAAGTGATTACAAATTAGATGCATCGAATGCAAACAGAGCGGATGTAATTAATCATTGGTCCGAAATTACCGCTGCGGCGCGACCACCGGGGACACCTCGTTAAACGGCATTTGACTATTGTTTAATCGGTTCACATTTAACTAGGAACGATACAGTTTTATTGGAGTTTGTGTAGTTTTTGCAAAGATTATGTATTTAATTTTTAATAAGAATAAACCGAGCAAATTGAAGAACAATATAGTTACCCAAAAATATTACTTAATTATAGTATTATAGCCAGACCAGTATATCAACCTACTTCAAAAGTGTAAAAGGAAAAATAATCTGTAAAGTATCGACCTGTAAGTTCAAATCTGTGAACTGATGGTTCCCGAAAACATCTTCGATTCGTTAAAACGCCGACATTTAATTTAACGATCACTAGGCTGTAAACACTCTCAGTAAGCCTAGCAATACTTGTTACAATCTTATTCAATACGTCACATTATAATTATCGAGTAGTTGAGTCTCATATTTGCTCTACAATAAAACAAACTAAGGGAAGGTTTATATCTGACGTAAAATACGTCGGGCGTATCATCGCGCATTGGTCGCACTAACGTATAATCGGTTGAGTGTGAACGGTCAAGTGTTTTTCTATGCATTTGTCTGTTCTGGCGTTACGCGACCGATAATACGCGACGCATGTTCCGTCAGATATGAACCTTCCCTAATACAAATCAAAACCTTAAATCACACTTTACCGATAACCAATAAAACCATAGATACGAGTCTAAAATTACCTTTGCGGAAAATGTAGACCGATACTGTCTTAGAGAAAAGAAAAGGGAAAGAAAAGGGACGATCTTAGGGAACAATTTGAGGGGAGGTCTCGATTCCCGTGTTTTGTCTTTAGGGCGGAAACTGGGGGACATTATCAATCCAGGAAAATCGTTTCTCCTTTCTACGTTTCTTGTTTGACCAGCCTTGGGAGGTATCTAAGTCATTTTGAACTGTTCCACTGAATTGTTTTTAACATTGAATCAAAATGCTGTAGTGAAATGGCGTAGTTGTAAAAATTATAGGTACGTATGTTTTTCTTCTTTATGCAAACACTAGGTACACACATTTAAATAGAGTCACATGGAATATATAAGGCGTCGTCCGCACAGCGAATATCCATCGCGCGATATTTTTCTCGCAATCCTGTAACATATTCAATACAATACGAGTAGTCGCGCTGGCGGTATAAAATTCGCGCGGAAAAAAATTCACAATTGATCTGTGTTTTAATGCGACGCGATGCGGTGCGGATTTATTTCAGCACGAATGTTTTGAGTAGTATTAAAGTAGTATGACAAATATCGTGCGGAATTTTATACGCGGTGCGTAATAGGTGTATTTTGAACACGATATAAAAATCGCGAGAATAAAATTCGCTGTACGGACGACGCCTAAGACGAAAATTGTAAAATATGTACTTATACCGCAACAAAAATCTGTTATATTGAGACACTTATTACTTGATTATTAATCTAGTGGCTACTATAACATTTACTGATTGGAAGAGTATATTTAGCAAAAACTTTTTACAAAATTATTTCAATTTTCATATTTAGGTATTGATCAATAAGATAATCAAATACTACCTAACTAAGTTGAGATAAGCCCGAAGCACTACTTCTAATTGCATTAATTATTCGAATGCACTGAAACGTTCAAACAATGCGAGAATAATTTGCATGTGCCAACTCCTCACGCTATTTAATAAGAGAACTACATACAACTGAATATATTAATATAAACTAATAGACCGTTGTCTGTCTGTCTGAGACAGTATACGGGTGATACGCTGTCCATTGTCGTCAAGAATTAACATAAATGAATTAATTAGTAATTCAAATATCCAGGTATTTGAGTAAAATAGGTATGGAATACATTAAATAGTGGAAGAAGAAAATGAAGGGAAAGAGACTAGCGGAAAGGAATGTGACAATAAAAGAGTAATACGTAAAAAAAGGAAAAATATCAGTGATTTGAGCGACTGGAAAATTAAAGATTGGAATTAAAAGTAAGCTTGAAATTAAAAGTAATTTAAAGTTGGAATTAAAAGAAATTAAAAGTAAGTAAGTATTAAATATATCAGACAATACTGAAGATGAAGATTGTTGCATGAATGAACTTGACACGATAAATTAATTTTATTCTGATTTTGCTATCTTTGACATAGATATGAGAGGTAAAAGAAAAGAAGTGAAAGCAGAATAAGTGCCAGCGAAGGGATACGGAGAAAACATGTTATGTAGTCAAAAATAAAATGTGAGAGTATATGGATGGCTACAAAAGCGCGATGCATTATTTAGTGTTATCGTAACGACCTAGCTTATTTCTTCACTTAAAAGAGTGCAAGAATGGATTGTACTGTTGTTATTCCTTTATAAGAAATAGGTGCCTATCTAACAATGTCTAGATTTTTTTTTTTTTTTTTTTTTTTCTTACGAAACTACAATATAAAGTAGTTTCTTAATAATTACAATCTAGCCTTTTGCTGGCTAATGAGTAATTTAATTTTAACCTAAACTAATAATAATGTTTATATTAAGAATATGTCCAATAACACTTTTCTTATTATTTCTACTTAAGGCGAAGACACTTTGTTCATGTGTTCTGTTTAGTTATAGTTAACAATCACTACACTACACTATTCACTAAATTAACTCATAAGGCTTTGTCCTTTTAAGTCTTCTCACTTTATTTGTGTTGTCAAGGAGCTGGATAGCCTCAACGTTCACATGTTGATAAAGTCTACGTTCGTGAGCTTTGGCATATTTATTAATAATGCTGGCGACAGTTTCCACTTTAAGGTCCCGGTGGAGGTCGTCCATCCTTATGTACCAAGGAGCATTTGTGATACCTCTGAGTACTTTGTTTTGAAAACGTTGTATCATCATGATGTTAGTTTGTTTGGTACAGCCCCACAGCTGTATACCGTAAGTCCAAACAGGCATAAGGACTTGCTTATACAATAAAATTTTGTTGTGTAATGACAACGCGGAATGTTTACCAAGAAGCCAGTACATCTTCTTATAACGGATTTCTAACTCATCACGTTTTTTCTTGACATGAGCTTTCCAGCGTAGCTTGGCGTCAAGTGTCATGCCTAAGTACTTGGCCGTATTTTCGTATGGTACCACTTTGTCGTGTATGTACACTGGATGGTAGTTTAACTGTTTATTAGTGAAATCTACATGAACCGACTTAGATTCATTTAGTTTTATGCGCCATTTTTTGGTCCAGTCATAAATTTTGTTAATTGCTATTTGCACTTTTTCCACAGCTTCCTCTTGATTGTCTCCTGTTGCAAGGATTGCTGTATCGTCAGCGAAGGTTGCTATGAAAGTATTTTCTGTATTTGGGATATCACAGGTGTATAGCAAGTACAGGACCGGACCTAATACACTTCCCTGCGGTACTCCAGCTTTGATTTCTTTGAGCTCTGAATAAGAATTTTCTTGCCTCACTCTGAACATTCTCTCTGATATATAGGACTCCAAGAGGTCAGTAAATTGTGATGGTAGCATCTGACGAAGCGTGTGTAAAAGTCCGTGATGCCAGACTTTATCGAAGGCTTGTGCTACATCTAAAAATATTGTAGAGCAAACTTTTTTTTCTTCTAAGGCATTTTCAATTACGTCAGTTATTCGATGTACTTGGTCTATTGTGCTATGTTTTTCTCTAAAACCAAACTGATGGTTAGGAATTAAGTTCTTTTCTTCAATAATTGGTTTGAGCCGCTTTAAGAGAAGCTTCTCAAAGAGTTTTGATATTATAGGTAATAAGGAAATCGGTCTATATGATGAAGCTTCATGAGGTGGTTTACCAGGCTTAGGAATCATTATGACTTCAGCAACTTTCCAAACGTCTGGCACGTGTTTCAATCTGAAGGACGCATTGATGAGTGTCGTTAATTTTACTACTGCTCTGCGTGGAAGATTTCGCAGGACTTCTCCAGTAATCAGGTCGTATCCTGGGGATTTATTTTGTTTTAATAGTTTAATCTCTTGGAGTACCTCTTTTGGAGTGACGAGTTTTATGTCCAGGTCTTCTTGAGATGTTATTTCTAGTTGGAGATCAGTTTTATTTTCATAAGGTTGAAATATTTGCTGTAAATGATTTGCAAATCTCGTTGCCTTCTGATCATTGGTACTTGCCCATTGTCCGCTCAGTTCCTTGATGGGAGGAATTTGGGTTATCGGTCTTTTAATATGTCTAGTAGCTTTCCAGAGTGAGTAGTCTGTAGTGCGATCACTAGTCAATTGACGTAGTGAAGTAGACATATTTTCGTCATTGAATTTTTGTATCGCTCTACTAAGTTTTTTAGTGATATTATTCAATCGAGTTTTATCAGACGGAAAACGTGTTTGGTGCCACTTTTGTCGTTGCTGTCTTTTTTCTCTGATAAGTTGTTTAATATCTATGGGATATTTATTGACCTTATTTTTTATTTTGAGCTCGGGAGTATTGTTCCAAGCGCATTGCTGTATGTTACGTATGAAAGTTCTTATTTCCAAGTCAAGTTCTACGTTTGTTTTTAATGAGATGTTTAGATCTATCAAAGAGTCTAAGTCATGTTTAAAACTCTGCCAGTCAGTATTTTTATTGGTAAGGGATAGGTTGTACGCTTTATATTGAACTTGCTCATTGAGAGTTAGTAAAATAGGTGAATGATCTGAACTCATGTCGAGACCCTCTTCGATCTGAAGGAAGTCAGGCGATATGTTTTTGTAAATAAAAAAGTCTATTAAATCTGGGATTTTGTGTGGATCTGTCGGCCAGTAAGTTGGTTTCCCTGTTGATATGACATCACACTTTACTTCTCTAACCGCTTTCAACAATTCTCTTCCTTTTGTTGTGTTAAGTCTTGATCCCCAAAAGGTGTTTTTGGCGTTGAAGTCTCCCCCAAGTATGAATCTATCACCAAGTTTATTTAAGAAAGTACAATATTGTATATCTTTAAGACAATACCTTGGCGGGCAATATATGGCGCTTATAGTAACTGGGTATCGTTTGGTTTTGATACAAACAGCCACAGCTTGTATTTCAGGTTCTTCGTACTTTAAAATCTCATAGTGGAATATGCGATCCTTAACAATAACCGCGCTACCTCCCCTGGCTGTGTTAGCGGGATGTAATGCATGATATATTTTATACCCTTTGATTTCTATATAACTTTCTTTAGTGAAGTGTGTTTCTGATATTAGACACAAATCAATATTTTCCGTGTTAAGTACAACCTGAAGCTCATTTTTGTGCTGGAGGAGTCCATTTGCATTCCACGCCATACACTTAATAGACCTGGCAATCATTTTTGTTTGTAAATTTTGTTTTCCACTTTCTTTAGTCTTTCGTCAAATGACGATAAGATGTCGAGAATTTTATTTAACTTGTCATCTAGACTTGGTTGTGAACAACTCTTCTGTGTTTTCGGCTGATTTTTTATTTGCGGTTGAGTGCTTTTTATAATTTGAGCGAAAGACAGGTCCTTTGTGACTTGTTTACTTGATGAAGGTATTTTTCTTACATCGGATTTAGAGGTAGCATTAATAGAAGGTTGGTTCTTTTGTTGGGCTTTGTTTTTGATAGTTTGTAGTTCTTTGGCAACTATACATCCTCTGTAGCTAGCGGGATGTGGTTCACCACAGTGAATACACTTAGGCTTTGCATCTGCGGGCTTCTGACAGTCTTTAGTCAGATGTTTGCCAGTACATTTTACACATCTCGGTTCCTTTGAGCAGTATTTTTGGGTATGTCCATATGCCTGACATCTTTTGCACTGAGGGATTAACCTGGATGTTTTAATTGGTTGTATATCTATTTTACTCCCTAGAATGGACTTAATATTATATATTTTTTTAATATCCTCATCCTTATGAAATGAGAGCATAAACATATTTAATGGCTGTTTAGTTCTCCAGCTTAGTTTGTTCACCGCTTCTAGGATGTTATATCCTTTGGATGACAAATCTTCTAAGATCCTTTCTGGCACACACGAGAAATGAAGGTTCTTAGCCATTACTCTAATGGGCCTGTCTTGCTTGTTTTCATACGAATGCCAAGTACAGTTATTTTGTAGCAACATCTGCACTATAGCTCTGTATGAGTTTTCATTATGAGCGTTAATTTTCACAGTATCTCCTTTGCTCATTTTAGTCAAGAATGACTCATCTGGCACGCTTGACTTAAGAAGATCGTAGAAGTTCTGGTAATCCTTAATGTTTTCAACAATGATGGGTGGCGGCTGTGGGGCTTTTTTCGCTTTTGGCAACCTCTTGTCATTCTCTACAGAGTTAGTAACAGGGACTGACTGTTGTTGTGGGCTGAGTGACGTATTCAGCTTCCTCTTCTTACGGCTTTGTACTCGTACCCATTCAGTTTCTTTGGCCAGCTCCTCCTCATCCGTTTCATATTGGACTTGTCCAGAGGGCTTTTCTTTAGTAGAATCTTCAATCGGTGGAGGCTTCTTTCTTTCCTCCTGGATAGATATTAGCTGTTGCTGAAGCTCTACTATTTTAACCTGTAGCTCTTTTACCAAATTTTCATACTTTATACGTTGAGACTTTTCGTCATTAAAACGATCATAGAGAAAATGTTCCGTTTGGGTTGTTAAAGTAACATTTTTTCTAGGTGAAGCCATAATTAAATAATATTAATTTGAAAATTAAAATAATGACTTCGCCTTAACACTGTTTACACTAAAAGTCATGATTCACATTATCGTGATCTGGGTCATCGCGTTGATGACCGGCCGGGCGCACGCGTACCGTACCGAGGTCACTCGCGAGTGTGTTTGCTGCGTCAGCGCTTTACCCGAACGCGCACTAAAGCAACTGCAACGCAACCGTTCTCGATAGACGCTGAATTACTAATGAATATAACAATATAGAATAACAATGTCTAGATAATACCAATATCTTGACGATAATAATTCCTAATGCTCAGAATTGGAACGTGAATTGGACGTATTCTTGACTTTGACAAAGGAACCAAATTATAGGAGTCACTGATAAGTCGACCAACAGACCATTGAGAGCAGTTAGTCTTAGTGTCTTAGTCAAAATACATGATTTTCCCTGTGGAATATCCCCCAAACGCGTACAGCTTTTCAAGATATTTTGATTTTATGAAAAAGAATTTATATTTTTTAGGTACCTTACTTTTTTTTTTTTTTAATAACCAACATACTTCAAATTTTATTTTGGCATGTATTGTTGGCAAGTATTGAGTTCCAATTTTAAAAATTCAAATCACTAAGGGCTGATTTTTCCATCGCCAGATAACTTTTATTCGACGAATAAATTTGACGTTTGACAGATTTTGTATGGAATAACTGTCAAAATTTCAAAATTATTCCTCGAATAAAGTTATCTGGCGATTGAAAAATCGGCCCTAAGTGTACCAAATAGGTAAATAATAATCACCTAATAATGTCTTTATTCAACACAAAGCAATTGGAGTTATCGTTAACACCAGCAGTTTTTTCATCGATCAAAGTATATTTCATGTATTCTACTATAGTACATAGCGTAACAGAAACGTATGAAAAATCCCAAATCCATATATCCGACCCGTCCAAACGTATTACATTAATCCAGAACCCGGATACGATTTCAAAATAACCCCGCCTCTACCAACGTATGTTAGATACGGCTTTATTTTTAACTAATAAAAGTTCGACTCTAGTATTTGTCAGTTTCGTTTAGTTCAACAGGTATTTATGTATATTAATGCTTTGCATTTGTTGTTGATCTCAGTTTTGAATCCCATTTTAATGAATACTTGGATAATATTTAAATTAGGATTTTTGATAGTGTATCACACTGTCTAGCTTAGGAATTAAAAAGTTTGAACAAAGTATTTACCTCAGATAGGATTTTGAACTCAGAACGCTACACTGTGGGAAGGTTTGGGTAGCTCAGTTGATAACCTAGCTGCCAGCATATCTAGACTAGCTTATACTTCGCACTGTGTAGTCTAGTCACCACTCAATAAAATATACGTACCTATTTCATAGAATATTCAACCTTTTGTAATCTTGTAGTTTCCTATTTGGTATTGATTAAATACAACTACAAAAAACGAATACTTTATTTCCCCGGAGTACAAGTGTGTTGTTTAAGACGCCAACTTCAATTTTACACAAATAAAATATGAACCCTATTTATTATGCACAAACATGTTTTACAATGGAAAATTACTATGTTGTGAAATCCGCTTGTTATGGAAGATACTCGTACTTACGTATACTTACATAGTTTAATAATGTACCTCCAATAAATTCTATCAAATTTTATATATTTAATTTTTTACGTTATAGATATAATAAAACCAATGTGTTATATATAACTTGCGGCCCGCCCCGGCTTCGCACGGGTCTAATTTTCCCGTTGATTTTCCAGGTTTTTTTACATAAGAACCTTCTACAGAGTATTAGAAAACTACAAAAGAAAAAATTGCCAAATCGGTCTAGCCGTTCTCAAGTTATAGCGTCAGGAGGGAAAACCCGACTTATTTTGACATAGTAGATTTTATAGCGTTATTTGTAACTCATTATTATTTCAGCAAATTGAACCTTTTTTTCCATGCCTGATTAAGGTTTTTGAGTCTAACCCATTTGGCAGTATTTTAGGTAGAACGACTGCCATCAAAAGTTTATAATCCAAAGGCTTCATAGGGCATAAGTTTTGCTGAAACCAATCGGATGTAGGTTTAGTTTGCTGTAAGTTTGTTTAATATTTTATTTTCTTAATTATTTATCAAGTAACTTAAATCGTTGCGTAAGCTTTTTACATCATTACTCAAGATATAGTATGTTGTCTAAACATCGCAGACGTTCTATTACCATATTTAGTTGCTATCATTTTTATGGTAGATCACAATAGAGATACATCTAATGTAAAGACAATCATAATATGTACTTGCATTACTTTTACTCTCTTAAAGAAAGAATAACGTTTCATTGTAAATTTTTTTAGTTCTATTTTTTTTATTCCCATCATCCAAGTTTTATAAAAGAACAGAACATGTCTTCACACTACAGTCTTATACAACCAGACCCGAGACTCTGCACAAAAATAATTCCACTTCAATATCAACACAAACCTTTTAACTAAAATGATTTTTCGTTCATAAAATGACGGTGAAAATATTCCATTTTTACAGTTTGTTTGCGATATACTTTCCAGTGACGTTATAAAGAAAAGTTATAGATATTTTCCCGTCTGTTTACCTTATCTTCAAAAAGGAGTTTATCCGACAAACAAATCTAATCAGAAGACATCACAAGGATGATATTGCGTTACGTCTTTTCAATTATTTCGGTTTTCTAAAAAAATATTGTTTAATATCATATTTTGGAGGCATTTTTCGGTGTTGTTATTCTGACAGAAAATAATGAAATTATAAATTCTTGATAAGTTCGTATTTTTTGAATTGGCTACGGGATAACGTGTACATCTTATATTTTGAAAAAGTAAAAGGAAAAATAATATGCAAGCTTTAATACGCAACTTTAATACGATCACTTAATACGAAATCACAATAAAATCAAAACTCCAATCAGTCGAAGGTATATTCTTTCAGATAAATGTTTATAAAATAAATATAATATCCTAAATATATACGTAATATTGAAACAGGGTTACGAAGAAACAAACATAATACTTTAAAACAACCTCTTTTTATGTTGTTTCAAAATAACAGTAGCCTTATTCTGTTACATCAATAGAAGAACAATAATATTCAAACATTTGAATAGGAGCACCCTTTGGTGAAAGACGTGATTATGCGAATATCACAGTAAGATGATACCGGCACGATGGAAATCGAGAGAGAAATTAATATTTGGAATCTCAACGTTAATCTATTTAGGTAGTCACCCGAAGAAGCTCCTTTGTTACACAGATTTAATCAGATAACCTCTTTAAAATCATTATTTGATGCTAATTTTGGTCTTTTGTATATTTTCGTGCATAATTTTGTAAATTCACTTTAGGCGTAGTAGTTTTAGGAGGAAATTATTAAAAATAAGTTATAATGACGATTCATTTTCATACTAATTTACTTGCCTCTTAACTGCTTACTCTACCAATATCCAATATAATAACTGAAAGAGTAGGCTTTTGGTCCGATTCATATTTTGTTTTTTTTTATCATAAATTGTGAGTGATGGAGGGGGGGGGGGGCTTTGTGGGGACAATGTCCCACCTTAAAATGGACAATGCCCTACCTTGAAATTACAATGTCCTACCTATCTCATCATTGAGGATTCCAAAATTGAATATACCTCTCGAGGTCAGTGTGACCTTTCGCGAATCAGAGGTATCGGTATCAATTCCTGGGTCAAGCGATGCATGTTTGCTACTTTCCAAGTATGGTAACATGGTTCGGGTTTGAGATCACCAACACACATCGGCCAAGCGCGACAATAATAAATAATACATATCTTCGTTACGTCGAAAACCATAAAATTTTACTTAACATGACTTTAAAAACTACCCTACATTTGTATACCCACATTCACACATAAACATGTATTCCTTTCCGAATATAAAGTCGTGTTGTAAACTGAATACATAAAGTGGGTAAGTAAAGTGGTGCCTGATACAACATTCAGACAACTCCACAAGCCTGCGGTGTATATAAACTTGTACCTTTAAATATAATATGACGTGAGACCGAGAACTCTAGGTATCTAAGTTTATTGGCCTCTTGAAAGATATAGGTGTGTTTATATGAAAACATACAGTTTCTAATTGTATGGTTTATGTAATGCCTTGTAAAGTTGACCGTTATGTTTCACTGTTGGTGGTTTGGTTATTAAACATAAACATAATCATTCACTACATCATCTCATTACAGTAACTGACCCCTAACTAAGTTTGAAACTTGTATCTAGGGTATCAGAAACTACGCACACACTCATTCACACACACACCCAGTCCGAGACAAACGTTTGTGGTTTACACAAATACATTCACCCCGCATGGGAATCGAACCCGCAACCTTACGGATAGCTATTTTTAAGATGTTATGTTAAACTGGGTGCAACATAGGTTAAATATGAAGGTCAATCTTTGGAAAATAAATGAGTGCATTGAAGGAAAAACACTCAACACAAAACTAACAAATCCAATATAGATGCGCTGTACGATCATATGATATCTACATTTGACAATTGATAATATAATGTATTATGGAGGTTAATCTATACATATATCCTAATCCTAACTAATATTATAAATGCGAAAGTAATTCTGTCTGTCTGTTACCTTTTCACGGCTAAACTACTGAAACGATTGGTACAGGGGTAGCTTATGGTCCGGGAAAGAACATAGGATACTTTTTATCCCGAAATTCCCACGAGAACGGGAACTACGCGGGTGAAACCGCGGGGCGCTGCTAGTCTATATATATAAAAGAAAGTCGTGTTAGTTACACTATTTATAACTCAAAAACGGCTGAGCTGATTTGGCTGAAAATTGGCGGAGAGGTAGCTTAGAACCAGGAGAAGGACATAGACTTTTTATTCCGAAATTCCCACGGGAACGGGAACTACACAAGTGAAACCGCGGGGCACAGCCAGTATACATATATTCTAAAATTCTGAAGGAAAACAGTGTAACGTGGCAACATGTTATAATGTAGATGGAAGGTACTAAATATAAAGTTTAAATCAACTTCAATTCGAAAATATTATTCTTATCTTCATAACCCAAAGGCATGTTTTCAACTTCTACCGAATTTGTTATTTCAAAACTCACAAACTTATCAATGTAACGAATAACTTTAATCGATATCTATGATAAACCGAATGGAAACCCGAATAGGTAATTTAAATTCAGAACACGAATCGATTAATCGGATCTCGGTTTGAATTTTAGTGAAAAAAGTCCTAGCCGAAACCTAGATATTGTTAAAAAGAATCATTGTTTTCTGATAAAATTCTAACGGCTTTCTAAGAGTACTTGGCTAAAAGGGATTTCAAATAATAGTGAAAAAAGAGTGTTCGAACATTTTCTTTCAATGTACGATATAAAACTAAATTGTTTTATCCTCTTTTTTTTATTATAACTTAGCGATAATATTGGTATGAATAAAAGGAATAACTTTTTGCTTTAAAAACCACTGCAACATAAACGTCAGATAAAACAAAGTTATTGGAAAATGTGTTTTGAATTTAGAATAGAATTGGCACATTCACAGAAAAAATATGTTTTCAAATATTTTATGTTCTTTGTCGAATACTTAACTCAACTGACAAATATGATTAACAGCCGCACTCTGAGACGTTTAACGAATACTTAAACTAATGTGCCAAAATATTTCTGTGCCGATGACAGCGTCGCTGTAATCTCATCTTTTGGTTGTCAATTTGTTGAAAATGTATCCAAATGACATTAGAATCAAAATGACAATAGTTGCTTCCAATTTTGGCCGCCGGCACAGAAATATTGTGGCACATTAGTTTAAGTATTCGTTAAACGTCTCTGAGTGCGGCTGTGAGGGTCCCGGTGTATCTAAGTATGTAAATTAAATTGGATTTTTCCATATTCAATATCATTATCATTATCTTGGCCTATGAGCGTTCACAGCTAAATATATCTTGCCCCATTGATTTCCATTAGAGCTGGAACGCACACTCATGGACTTGAAGATTCTTTCTGGCCATCTAAAGGTTAATAAGCAACTCTACTCTTGCCAATATTTGTTCAAGTTTCTTTGTGCATTACAGGCTGTCGTGGCTTTTCTTTCGGCTTCGCTGCTAGCCGCTAGGCAATGTCGGTTTCATTCCTTTACAAAGCACTTCGTTTCATAAATATCCAATATGTAGTTATGACCAAAAATGTCGCCACAGAGAACTCAATTTTGAGAAACTGATTGTAATGAATGTTTTTCAATATCATGCAATTCCTACTATGTAGGTACAATCAGCAAATTTTACCCATATTATTATTTTATTCTCAGAATTTCCCCTCATACATATTTGGCAAAGTAAGCTTTGGTGAACCTGTCAATAACAGTTTCCAACCTGCCTACTATATAACATTATAATAGCTAAAACACCTTTATAACGTATCAGGGCAGAATGTTAACGACGTATGATTCATATCGTTTCAACGTTGAAACTTTTGAAGTAATAGTTTCTACGATCCCTTGAGACTATTCCAAGTCAATACCAACGTGTAACGAATAGGTAATTTACGAAACGGAAATCGGTTACCGTTACTTGGATCATAAATTTCTTGTGTTGGTAATAGAACTGTCAGTATGACTTTGACATTTAATTTTATTCTTAGGTTAGGTTTATTCATGAAGGTTTGTGTCGTAGATAACCTTTTCACAAACTGGTTTGGGCAAATCTTTAGAATTTATACTAGATTTTTTTGAGATTTGTATGACAATGCTTGGTGACGTCATTCCAAATTCAATATGGCGCGCGCAACATTAAAAATGGTGGACTAGTGATTTGTTGGATGGACACTTTCCCCCCTGCTCCCAAATCAAATTTTAAAATTTTATAAGTAGGTAATATTTTTTCACATATGTAACTAAATAAAAAAGAAATGTAAAGTTGAAGGTGGTTAAAACTGTATACAACATTGATCTAATCTCTAAATTATTAATATTAATTAAACTAAATAATAAATTCAATAAAATATTTTGTTCATGTTTGCCAACAATTACTCAATTACCTTTATTTCATCAACCAAAGAAAATATTCATATAAGTAATGAATACAAATTCGTCATCAGACAGAAACAATATAATATGATTTATCATCTGTTTAAACAATTTGCGATTCAAACGAGGTCACTAACAAATACTCGTGAAATTTGGATAAAGATAATGGCTTCTCTCGTCTCGTCTGAATGGTGATACAAAAGAAAATACAAATTGAATTAACACTCTAAGTTTAATGTACTGGAAGATAATGTTTGGAGACGCTTTAACAGTTTTTAACACGAAATTGCCTTTGAAAACAAAAAGAAAGTTAAACATTTAAATAACGTTTTCAAGTGCTTTTGTGTCATCGTTATTAGACTTAAATGTTTCCATTGTCGCGGACATGGTTTATATATGTTTGAAGATTAATCTATTTGTACTAAGTACGTAACTTTTTCTGTTATTAATAACCATCTTATTAATAACAGAATAAAACCCATTAATTATCATCTAAAAGAGCGTCGGTGGCGCAAGGGTTAAGGCCGTTGACTTCCGATCGGAAGGTTCAAATCCTAAAAGAGTATTCATCTAAGAGAGTATTCATCAAGAAATCAAAAAATATAATGGGTTTTAACAACATGTAACCGACCTAAACTTAGAAGTCAAGAAATTACAACATAACTGATTTATTCAAAAGACTGACTTAAGCATTAAATATTAATTTTCTAATCTACCATTACAAAGATAGTCATTATCAAATACAACTTCTTAGACATCTTCACATAACTTTACAGATATCTCTGAACTATCATATCATATTATATCTGAACTAAAACCAGTAGAAATATCTCAAAGAAATTGTCTAAGAGACTTTCCTTTTACATTTACTTTTCATCATTTAGTAAACCTTTGAGACTTACATTTATTGTGGTATAAAATGAACACCGTTCTCACTACACGACTTACCTCTAAACATTTCCCGAAGGTAAGTAAAATAGAATACAATGAAATAGTTTGTAGTTTTATTTTTCTTAGAAATAAATAGGTTTTAGCGATAAAAGGTTTATTAAGTAAGATATTTTTCTTGTATTTGGTAAGAAATATATCGCTTTTAGGTTTATAATAATAAGATATTTTGGTATTATTTTGTTACAATATTGATATTTATTCTATATTTTGTACGTAAACTTGGAGGGCACGTCGGTCCCGGCTGTCGTACTAACATCATCGATAGTCGTTACGGGTAGTTAAAGCCCTCAAAAGTCTAACATTTGGTTTAACCAAAAAATGTCGTATACCAAAATATGTCGCTCTGGGTTGTGAAGGTCTGATGGCAGTCGCTTCACGTAAAATACTGACATTCCGCCAAATCTGGTTAAACTGAAAACCAACCCCAAATAGACATGGGATAAAGGTTCGGAAGGTAGATTTTATACGTAAACTTTTTGGGCTTGTAAGTAAGTAATGACAAATGAGATCCTAGTTAGGCTAGTACTCATTATTATACTGTGTCTTAGTGCAGAACCATTGCAGAACAAATGCCTCATGTCTGCTTGTATTTATCACCACGCCTGCTCACTTGCTCAGTGCGTGGTGGTGATCTCAAATCCGAGGCATGTTTGATAGGTTTGGCATAAGTAATATAGAGATCAGATTCATAAATCACTATGCATTTTTATAATGAAAGAAATAGGTTTGAAAGAGAAAAAATAAATCAAAAAAAGATAATAATTCTTTTGATAATTACAGAAAGACAATTAAGAACACTTCTCTAGGCCGACTCTTAATCCAAATTTCCATATAAATTGCGAAAAACCACGTTCTTTTTGGGTTAATTGTGGTGTACTCACTCATCCAACCCAAGACGTTATTGCTAAACTTCAGTTCGGATTTAATTCTAACTGTTTCTTTGGAAACTTTCGCCACTTAACCCCGAATTCTTGTTAAATCTCACCGTTTTCTAGTGAAACTCACTGGTATGGTTTACGTATATGAGTGAACTAACTGTGCCTTGAGTAATTTCACTTGTGTATAGTTTCCAATTTTGAATAGCAATTGATCTTTGATAAAGTTATGAAAATGGTTCCCTTCTTAATTTTTTGTATTGACTTCGAGGTTAAATGCGTATTAACATACCTTTTACGGTAACAACTTTAACAGACAATATTTTTAAAATAATCTACTATCTATAAATAAGTCGGGTTTTCCTTCCTGACGCTATAACTCCAGAACGCACGAACCGATTTCCACGGTTTTGCATTCATTGGAAAAGTCTCGGGCTCCGTGAGGTTTATAGCAAAGAAAATTTAGGAAAAAATTCAACAGAAAAGCGGGAACATCAAGCCATCTGGTGGCGAAACGGAGTTCGCCGGGTTTGCTAGTAATTCATATTTTATAATTATTTTTAACAAAATCTTTAAATTTATAATATAAGTTTTAAATTAAATCCAAATTGTCTACCAAAGTTATATCAATTATAATCTTTCTAAAATCGCAGCGGCTTAAGCTGTTTATTTTGGTCGTTCGCCCTCAACACCAGCCTATTAAAAGTTAAAAGACTAATCAAAAACTTCGCTAAATAATTAGAATCACAAACAAATACAATTCAATTAAAACTTGTACAGTTTAGACCAATGAAACACAGATGGAGTTAATATATTTAATTTCTTTTTGGATTTCTAAGATTTTCTCATTTATCTTCGCGATTCATTCATCATATAATGATGATGATTGAATTAAAATTTTGTATTGTGTTGATTTTAAGTAAACATATGTTTTTAGTTATTAATTTATCTGTACTTTTTCGATTAAACCCACAAATTCTCTCTTTTCTCTCAATAACTCAATAAAAGTGTTATGTCAAAACCATGTTATAAAAGGGGTGCCCTAAATAATTTTCTTAACTTTTCTTCACTGTTGGTGGTTTGGTTATTAAACATAAACATAATCATTCACTTCATCATCTCATTATAGTAACTGACCCCTAAGTTCGTCACTTGTATCTAGGGTATCAGAAACTACACACACACTCATTTTCACGCACACCCAGACCGAGATAAACATTTGTGGTTCAAACAAATATTCACCCCGCACGGGAATCGAACCCGTAACCTTACGGATGGCAGTCCGGCATGGTGACCACTCTGCCATCTGCAGAGGTCGTCAAAATACTTTTCTTCCGTGAACATTATTCAATCCAACCACAGATCATTTAATAATAATAAACTAGTAAGTACGTTTATCTACAAATACCATCAGTGATCTCAGGCCTTTAGTTAGAACATCTTACAGGCTGGCATTGAAAGTACTTTGCTTTAATTTCCACGCCAAAATCACATAGAATAATTGTAAATAAAACGGTTGACAAATGTAGTTGTTCCAGTTTACAGGTGGCGAGATACACGTGGCGTCTCAAAGGGAATCTCACAAAGGTGCAGCCACTTAGCCTAAGGGCCTTTTTATTCTTCGACTTACCTCTGTTTTTTACGTATTCGAGAGCACTTAAATGACGCTTTAACTTTTTACACGATACCTAAGCTTTTATTATATGAATGATGGGTTATTATTTATTTAAACAAACGTTAACACACGTTTTTTAATAGAGTGACAGTGTAAACTGTTAAAAATGGAATCCTACTTAGTTTTTTTATATTAGATCAATTTGTTTTGTATTAAAGTTTAAAGTACTCCTATGTATTATCCTAGTAGTCACCATTTGTCGTCGCATGTGGTAAAAAGTATTAGCCTGTATAACTACATATTATCGTGGTAAAAGCCTACTACAGAAGATACCTGTCCCTCGTTAAACTGTTAAACTGAAATTAGTACAGTGTGAAGGAATAAGATAACGTGTCACACAATATGTCTGTGTGCTTGTGTGTTACACTTTCGCACTCCTTCAAAGTCCAATGTCTCTAAAAACATTTCCAGTTTAAATATTTCATGCCATTATTTTATTTTGACTACCAAGCGCTTCTTGAGAATCCGTCTTCGTAATAAATGCGCCATTTTAGGGGTGACGCATATTTCTTTCTTGATACAACGTTTGTGGAGTCTGTGCCGGAATGAAAGATTAATGAGAGAACTAAGACCGGCTCGTGTTTAGACAAAAGGTTGTGAACGACTGCTTTTAGGCATTTCCTTGAACGTAAATTGTTATTACGGACCTTTTCTTTTTGTTTTAAAAATGTTGACAATTAAGTAAAGGTGGAACTTTTTACTTGAACAGAGGGGTTTTGAGTAGGCCTTTTGATTAATATTTTAAACTTCGTATTTAAAGTGACTTCGTATAATTTTACATTAAAGAAACTTTTCCGTTGATTCAAAAAAATAAATCAATAAGTTTTAATGCTTTATGTATTGGCTGTTTCCTGTGATTTGATGAATTATGAACCCGTGAGAATTTCCGGATAAAAGGTATTCCATGTTGTAATTCAAGTAACAATATACATGTCATTCAAACCATTCAGCGGTTTGAGCGTGAATAACTACGAAACATGCACATACAGCTTTATAATATTACTGTATACATACATATCTACATAATATATCGATATATATAGATGTTAGCGCGCACGAAATTCATTTGAAAACTTCAACGGCTGTCGATGACTCACTTGTTTGCGCACGCCTATAAAAGAGGGCGCCCCACCGCCGGACGATTCATTCCACTGCGAGCGCTCGAGCAGTGAACATCTCCGAGCAACCATTATTATAAATTCAATCATTTTATTTATTCAATGTGTTATAATGTTAAATTGTAATTAAAAAGTAAAGTTGTGTCAATCTATGAAGTGATTAATAAATCAAGTACGAACCGAAACGGCAATTTCAACCAGCTAACAACCCCGACTCTAACATAGATACTGTGATAAATATCGATATAGGTTTCCTAGGTATCTAAAAACTAATCCCAAATTGCTACAAAATACTTGAAGCACATGTAATATGTTTAGCCGTCAGTACAATTGTAGTCAGTTTAGCAGGTGAGCGAGCATTCGAGCTACGGAACTTGTTCGTTCAATAAATGGGCCAGTTAAATGGATCCGTCTAAATCATTAGTTTGGCTCAAAGTGAATCTAATTGTAGATCGTGTAATGGTGATTGTACATGAGTGTTTAATTGTTGAATATCTACTGGATGGATTAAGTATTGTATAGGTGTTGAATGCATTAAGTATTTTTTGATAAAGCCTACTGTTGTCTATTGTAGTTATTAGTTTTGAAGGTAAATATTTTTTTTTTATTAAACGAAACGTACGTCATTGTTTATATTTAATATATTTTAAGGGACATTTACACGTACCTATGTCGAAGCCCTCGACTAGTTTCAGCCACGTCCGGTGGCCATCATCAGGAGGATGAGTGCGATACGCCCGCGCCGACGGCGTCTCGCATTGCCGCGGTAATGGTAAGTAAATATTTTGTTTGCTGAATGCTCTAATCTCAGGAACTAAGTACTGGATGAAATCAAACGTTTTTTTTTCGAGGAAGACCATCTTAACCTTCAATAGAAACACAATAGTAAGTACTAGAGTAGGGCATTTCTAATCATATGATCACTCTATAAGCGGCTGCCCTAAGTTCGAAATAATAAGCGTCCAAGATTTTCGACCTTGAAGCCTCGGTAGCTCAATTGGAAAGAGCGGTGCTACGGTTCACCATGGTTCCGGGTTCAAGTCCTGGCGGTGGCGAAAATTTTGAATGCATTTTTCAAAAAACATTCTAAAGGCATGTATGAAATTGGTATGTATGAAAAAAGAGTTATACGTCAGATATTTTTATATTATACATATCCAGTGACCGTTATTATACAGTACAAATTTCTACTTTGACTACAAAGAGTCAGTAAATTAGGTTTTAATGAAATATTCTAGAATTCTCCAAAGTTTGTAGCTTCCGCAGTTAGCTGGCCGAGCCGAGCTGCCGTAATGCTCCCAAATTAAACTACGCAAACTTTACAATTTAACCTATTGTAAACACGTGCAAACTAAATTTAAATAACTATTTACTCGAAAACCTGTTTCAGTTAGAAAACATAGTTTTAAACAAAAGAGGTTCGTAACAAAGTTTTCTCCTGAATATTTAAATTTAAATGAAATTGTTATTATTATGCGTATTTCCTGGGTTTTGGATGCCGTAACGAAAGGTCTCTGACGTTTGCCCTTATAATAAAACAGTTGTAAAATAAAGTTAATAGTTTTAGCAAAGGTTCAACAGGAATCCCCTAGTGATATAATAGAAATAGGTAGCGTTTTGTGTTTGTCTTTATTTTACCTTTCGAAAGTTCATATTGTGACTTAAACTAGGCCTAGAAACATCGAAATTTCATCGAAGTTCTAAAAACATTTTAGTTTCTTTTTAGTCTTAATAAAAAATCTTTATAGTTTTGCTACTGTCTGTCCGGCTGACCCCAACACGCGCAACGTAAAATATTATATTAACTATTAACAACAGCTGTAATTTTGCATGATTGTCGACAAAACAGTAAAACACTTACAATCTAAAAAATATTTTGAGGATAAATCCCATAAAAAAAAACATAAATAAGTAAAAATAGTTCATAACGAGGGTTACAAAACATGGGATACTACGGTACCCAAACGTAACGCGGACGGAAGTCGCTTTGTTTTTAGTGGGTAGGCCCAGCCCTTCTGGCTAGGAGAGCCCCACATAATCACCGAGAGTCCTCCCGTTATCGGCTCACAGTGGTATGCAACTCAATGCTTTTTCACAGCGAGATGCTTGTTCATTACCGTCGAGTCGTGGTGGAAGGATCGGCTAGTCTGCGTTACCGACTTGCCGTTCCCAGGGTGCGCCGGGCGCATGCTTGTTATGATACGCCACTCGGGGAGGCTCCTTCCGTGTACCCCAAGTGATAACAACATTAAATTTAAAATTTAAAAAACCCCCAACACAATTACCTTCAAACCCCAATAACTTTTAAACGGGTCAACCGATTTTCATCAAACATGTTTAAGAACACTCGCACGTAAGTCCCCTAATACAAAAAAAAACTAAATTAAAATCGGTTCATCCGTTCGGGAGCTATGATGCCACAGACAGACAGATACACACACACACACACACACAGACACGTCAAACTTATAACACCCCTCTTTTTGCGTCGGGGGTTAAAAAAAGGGGTTACAAAACGTACCAAATTATTTTCTTTTGAAGTCTACAACCTAACTATAAATCATTTTACAGCACTAAATCCCTCGGATATCCTACGGAATGTTTCCCTTTAATCAGTATCTATTCGTATGCAAATACCTCCACTGCCGTATTCCATTACCAGTAGTTATAGACTGTAGAACAAATTGATCATTGTTATTGTAATTAACTCTCTATTGATGTTGAGATTACGAATACAAGATATTACTTCCTGCGCTTGTGGTATAATTGAATTGTTGATTGCGGGTTCGATTTCCAGGTGAGGTAATATTCACCTCACCTGGAAATCGTTTTGTTTATGAATGTTTGTGTAGTGTGCGTGTGCTTTGTTTTTGTTACCTTAGAATTTATTGGTTTGCATGTTTTTCCTATAATAATAGGTATTTTTTGTATAATTCTTAAATAATTGTGAAATATTATTACATAGAATGTCCTTATGACATTTGATTTATTAGCTACGTTACGGATTTCCATACAAAAAATCTAAAGAGCTCCTTTAAAAATAATATTATCATACTCTTCACTAACTTTCCAAAGAAATAAAACTGAAGTAGACCGGACCAATAAAAATGTGTATAAACGATAACTATCAACAAAATTACCGAGTTATGTTATACCCGAATTATACTATCAAATATTGTATGAAACAAATTGGTCGTCCTGTTATTGCTCGGCCGAGGAACAGAACTCTATAAATCGTCGCTATGTTACATTCCTTCGAGGGACACGTATCTTAACGTTTTACGACTGTTGACACTGACTTATCGTAAAAATTTGTTTCGGTTTTTATTTGGTCTTTTTGAATTGGGATGCCAATATAATGTTTATATTACTATTTGTACTCGTAAGTTTATAATATCCGCAATGATACCTCAATAATTTGGGTCCTTCAAGCGTGGAATGGGAGAATATTTTTTGATAAGATTTTTTCATCCTTTACGAAATATTATGTATTGATAAGTAACTTTGAAACTCGTGGAAGAGCAAAACTATGATAATCACCGTTCACAACACGGCTGGCCGGACAAGTAATTATACTCTAACAGAATGCCCGAGTGATGTAATATGTCAAATCTATGCGTAAGTAAAAGATCCAGCCAGAGGTGCCTTACTCTACCATTCCCCTACTTCTCCTCCTATATACCTTAAAATACCAGATATCCATGGGTAGTGAACATTACCTTCCATTTGAAAAACAATGTAGTAGTTCATATCTCCGCAAACACTTTAATAGTCAAGCTATAATTCATCGTATATGAAATCTCAAATAGACCTAAGTATTGAAATATGAATTTCGAATTAAAACCTACAATTGTGGTAGATAACAAAAGAAGGCCTATGAAGGGTATTACATAAGCACATTCACTAAAACCCACTGGTTCAATTTAAATGGTAATTTTGCGAAGAAATTATGCTGTAACATCAGTTATTCTACTACCCTCTTTATATATTATTTTAAACGTTCCTTCAAGTGATTGTGCTCAGATATTAACATATTATAAATGGGTAATTCCCAATTTCCATTCCAGGTTTCTATAGGCTATAGGCTATTGTTTTAGTCAAATAGAATCTAGTTTATTTGCAAAAATATTCACAGTTTGAGATCACCAACACGCCGGTAAGCGTGGTGATTACGTCTATTCCTCTTGTCTATACTTATATCATCTGTGAGAAAGAGTTCTTGGTCCTATATAGGAAAGTCTTGTAGTGGGATCCTACAGGCAGATATTTTACTCTTTATCGTTACATTAGTTTGAAGACTTTCAGAACCAAGCGGTCTGTTATTCTACCTCTCAGCAATATTTGATTACTCTACAAATATTTACTTTGCTTTCGTCTCTCAATTGAGCGCTCTACAAAATATTATATTTTATTTTCCAGTTTTAACAAGCCATTTTAGTTAGGTTTCTTTCATTTTAGTTATAAAAATTTAGATTTAATTTATTATTTTAATCCTAATCCTAACTAGTCCTAACTATCCTAACTTCCTAACTAATATTATAAATGCGAAAGTAACTCTGTCTGTCTGATACCTTTTCACGGCTAAACTACTGAACCGATTGGCTTGAAATTTAGTACGGGGGTTGCTTATGGTCCGGGAAGAACATAGGCTACGTTTTATTCCGAAATTCCAACGAGATCGGGAACTACGCGGGTAAAACCGCGCGGCACAGCTAGTTGTAAATAAAAATGGATTAGATAACTTTCCACTCACCTACCATGCATAGGGAGCACGTTCAAATCTTTTGCAAAGTAAATATTTCCACAATTTTCTATCTCGCTCTTACTAATTCCTTTTAAAAAACAGAAAATGTTAATTTACTTCGCACATAACACAAAAAGAAAATAAGTAGCACGTCTAAAAATTAAAAACGAAAGTAGAAAAACTTTTATTTCATAATCTCGCGACATTTACATCAAAGACATTTTTAGACTTATGAGTTTCGTACTTAATTAAAAAGTTCTTACAAATTACGTATTTCAAAGTTTCATTGTAATTAAAAGTTTGACTTCAAATACTTAGAACGCCGGAATTTATTTCATATTCCAGTTATAACTGAACTCGTGGTATTTAACGAGATGAATGTTTTCAACGCACGATTCTCGAGTTTTAGCTGACTGCATATTCGAGCGTCAGCAAAAATGTTGTAACGAATGTACTGCGGTTTCGGGAACGGCAATTTATTCCGTACCTACTGGTGTGTTTATCAAACTTTCATCTTAATCGTTTTTTTTTAACCTATACTGGCCCACTGCTGGGCAAAGGTCTCCCCCATTGTCTTCCAAGTATTAAAAATGTGTATTTTGGCTTTTATTTTATGTTAGTTTTAATTTAATTTAATTTGTATTTGTATTATTTACTATGGGTTATTTAATTGCCTGCAAATAAAGATTTTATTTATTTATTATTTATTTATTTATTATTGCGGTCCTCGGTTTCATCCCACCAGTTAGAGCAGAAAGCGTCGAGGTCGTCACGCCAGCGTCTCCGCGGCTTTCCTCGGCGTCGTCGCGCATCGTAATTGATTTAGACATTTGTAAAAACATAAAGACATATTATGTTAAATTACAAAGTTTTGTTTAAAATATGGTACTGAATTTAATGTGTCGAGGAAGTTGCGAGTTTGACTCCTGTGCGAGTAAAATATTTGTTGTGGTTCACAAAACTGTGTCTCGGTCTGACAGTCTCTCAGCACTCGGAGACGTTTAACGAATACTTAAACTAATGTGCCAAAAAAATTCTGTGCTGGTGACTGCGTGCAGCGTCGCTGTAATCGCATCTTTTGGTTGTCCGTGTATTGAAAATGTATCCAAATGACATTAAAGTCTAAATGACAATAGTAACTTCCAATTTTGGCCGCCGGCACAGAAATATTGTGGCACATTAGTTTAAATAACCGTTAAACGTCTCTGAGTGCCGCGTGTATGTGCGCGTATATTGGGTATCAGAAACTACGACCACATTGCCAAAATAACTTAAAGGTAATAACCAAATTAGGCGTTGGCTGTGGTTGCTGTATGAAGATGATAGAGTGATTGATTATGTTACGTTAGTGCTATAATAAATTATAATCCTTTATTAATGATTTAGTGAATCTATCCATTCAAAGTAGTTGCGAGAATTTGCATGTAGAATAGAGTTCATTTCACATTTTTATATTCGGCTAATGTTAAAACAATTGTGGACGAACAAAATTATTTTAGAATACATTCACGTTTCATTGTTTTGTGACCCTAATCCGATGATTTAGTAATATTGTCCGTTTGTGCAATTACCTTTGTACCAATTTTAATGGGTGTTCTGTTAATAACACATATGAAACAGGGAATTGAAAAAATATAACGTTCAAATTGTTCTTTTATTGAAAACGTGTGTTGAATTTTATGATAGGTTTGTTTTTTAATTAACATACAAAATTTAATAATAAAATTAGGATTTAAAACTTTTGTGAACTGATTTCATATCAAATGTTAATATGTACTTTCATAAACTGTTATGAACTGATTTCATTCATATTATAGTTTATTTAGATAGTTCTTAATTCAACGCGCTCGATCGTAAATTATATCCGTTCAGATGAAAAATACCATATCCTAATCCTTACTAATATTATAAATGCGAAAGTAACTCTGTCTGTCTGTTACCTTTTGTCTGTTACCGGCTAAACTACTGAACCGATTGACTTGAAATTTAGTACAGGGGTAGCTTATGGTCCGGGAAAGAACATAGGCTACGTTTTATCCCAAAATTCCCACGGGATCGGGAACTACGCGAGTGAAACCGCGGGGCACAACTAGTCAGTTTATAAATGACGAAGTTATGTAACAAATATAAACAACAACCAAATTTACAACCTCCTTTTTCGTCGACTAAAACGAAGAATTTTACCATTAAATTACCAAGAAAGGTTTACTAATCTAGTAAATGTATCGGCACAAACAGTCACAAACCGCGATCACTATTCAAGGCGCGGTTTGTACCTGAACGAGTGCCATTAAACTAAGGATAGTTACGTACTTATACGTACATATACACCCCTATTTTGAATTCGAGATAATGATCACACATCTAATGTAAACGACGGGTGACAATATAATAGTGAAGTTAGTTTTTTTCTTTTGCTTTTATTTAAAAAGTTATGTTAAATCAAAGTTTTTCAAAATCCCGCCGAATTTTATTGTTATTCTACACCGAACAACAGGCAAACGCTGCGATACACAGCTGAGCGCGGTCATCGATCCGAGCCGTCGCAGAATACTTGATAGCTAGTCTGCTAATACGGCATTTATTTAGTATTTTTTAAGATAAATGATCGACTATCATTTTTGATATTTTTATTGGATATATGGATTCAGTTACTGCTACAGATATTCTGATTTTAATAAGTCCCGTTATTTCAAAATAGGGGTGTATATAAGTACTGGTACATAATATAAAGAGTACAGTCAGCGTCAGATAATAGGTATTTGGTTGGCAATACCAAAGTGGGCATTACCAAGCGTGGGTGCTGACGATATGTTAGTTAAAAAACTAATGTGTTTCTAGCGTAAGTTAACGTTTTAACTTACACATGACTTCATTCTATAATAATGTGAGGTAAATTACATTGACTGGAGTAAGTTATTTTAGATATGTATTTACTGGCTTAGTCGCTCTGATATTTATATTGATTTTATAAATAAATAGGTATAGCTTCTACATATGACAACTCAAATAAAGGTGTTTAATTTTTAAAATCAGTACAGTAGTTTCATGATTAGACCAAACACAGAGAACATAATACTTTAAAAGAAATAGCAGAGTTTTTAATAAATCGATCATTTATTTGCATATTTGTAGATGAGAAACGCCATCGGAATATGCAATAAAGTTTTAAAAATAACATGTAACAATGCCTTGTCAACAAACCGCCCAAAATGTATTCAATATCCAAAATTATTCCATATAGCCCGCACCCTACTGCTTTATAAACACACGTGACGTATAGGATAGGGAAATCTTTCATATGTACTCGTACAGTCACAGTACGAAAACCTTTTCCAAATCTATTAATTTCGTGTCATTGATTTTTTCGGCCATAGATCTCAATTTTGTCTGCCCAGTAATTTTCTACGTCAATTGCGGCATTGTTTTGTCATTTAGATCATCCAGTAGTGAGCATTGGAGTAGATGGCCCATAGACTATATCGGGGCCCACAGTCGCAATGCTGCTTTCAGGCCGATATGTAACTCCATCGCTCCAAATTCAATACTTGGATATTATAGAGGCGAGTAAGTGACTTACAAGTGAGAAACAGTGAAAACATATTATCGCTCATAAAGCAAATGAAAATAGATCTTAATGTGACGAACCTTTTCTTACCATGACTGTACATAAGATTTTCGGTGTACCCTCTATTTCTACACCAACACATTCAATGTTCAAAATATTGTTGACATCTCCCGTCAGTCATATTGTTATGGAAATAAAGAAGAATATAATATTTATCATCATTTTTGTGAATAGGATATTAAAATCTTTACAAGTCAAAATAGCTCTAAATTTGACAGGTATCTAGCAATATAGCGATATACAAATCTGTTTCGCATTTACATTCTAAATTATTTGGTGGCGTAGCTAGCTCAAGTATTTTATATTTTATCTGTATTTTGGAAGTGGAATATACTAAGTTAAATCTGACGATATCAAATTAGGGTTAATTTAAATCTGACTTCGATTTGCGTGATCTTCAATCGATGTTTGAAAAATAATAAATATACGTTGCTCGATTCAGAAATCAAAGGCGGGTCATCAGACTTGACAGACATATAGGTACTACTAAAGACTTGACAGACATATAGGTACAACAAATTCTGGGCAGTGCCCAGAATTTGTTGTATCATCATCAACTCATATATGCCAACACCAACGGGCTCGGTAGAGCCTATATATTATCTTATGTAATCTTTTAAAATTATTTCTTTACTAATTTACATAAACATTTTAAGAATCATTAAAAAAGCCAAAATTCTTTTAATATTCTGTTTCGTTAGTCAATATTATTTGTGCTTGAAATAAACCGTCGCTCCAATAACATGGAAATGAAGAATATGTTTGTTCCGACGAAATATTTGTATAGTTGAATGAACAATAGTAAATCCGTCGAAATATTTTGCCAACCAACAATTTGTTATTGAAAATGAGAAGTTTCAAATATCCTGTTTATTCTATAGACCGGGATTTGAACGGTTGTATAAATATTAATAACTTTTCTAAGTCTATTGCTAAGGACTTTCAAGGTTTAATATATGAAGGGTATATCCTATTTAAGCTCACTAAACGCACTTTTTATTTCTGTTCATTTACTTCTTGTAGTTGTAGCTAATCTCTAGGACATGAAACATAGGAAACAACAACATATTATAGGAACATCTGGAACATAGCATATAACAGTTTAACAGTACCCTAAATGTTATGCTATGTACACGGGGATTTTTTATATAGTGATTGCTTTAGACTTAGAACACTATATCAAAAATGTGTTGGAAACAAAATACTTACTTTCTATCAAATTATGTAGAAGGAAAAAGAAGACTTGGTGGAGACCTAGAAGCGACTTAAAGGGAGCATTAACTCCAATATGATGATGACAATTTCATCTTCAACTTTTCATTAGTGTTCTGGTACTTAAGTAGGAATAAAAAGCGGCTATAACCGGCAACTACAGATTATTACAGCTAGCAGTTAAGATAACGACCGGAATTACGTAAATGGACAGCCATTAGTGACATTTAACATCACGAGCTCATCAGTGGGCCGCGGACTGCGATCAGTATTCGGAGTGTTATGTACAATGTGCTTATCGTAATAGTAGTATCACTTTATACTACTAGTTGGTAGCATCAAGTGATATTTGGATGATTGACTTGATAATATGTTTGACATATTTATTGTTGACGTCATTGAAACTACATGTTTCAAACGTTAGGACGGAAGTCCTAAGCTAACTCTCTGATCTGTTTCAAACTAAGCAACTGTACTATATGAATACTATATAAAGCGGATCAACATTTATTTGTACTTAACCATACATCCTTAAAGAATAGATAGAAAACACCCAGACTAAGATAATCAGACATATTCACGCACACAAATATGTATGTACTAGCTGTGCCTCGCGGTTTCACCTGCGTAGATCCCGATCTCGTGCGAATTTCGGGAAAAAACGTAGCCTATGTTC
This sequence comes from Timandra comae, assembly GCA_958496195.1. NCBI lineage: Eukaryota > Metazoa > Arthropoda > Insecta > Lepidoptera > Geometridae > Timandra > Timandra comae. The sequence continues at coordinate 10,243,616 of OY292357.1, forward strand.
TTTCCCGGACCATAAGCCCCCTGTACCAAATTTCAAGTCAATCGGTTCAGTTAGTTTAGCCGTGAAAAGGTAACAGACAGACAGAGTTACTTTCACATTTATAATATTAGTTAGGATGTTAGGATATTCAAAATGCAACAAAAATGTAACCACGCGTAACATTACCATCTCATTTATAACTAGGTTTATACTTAGGTACCCGAAATCACACACTAGAAAGAAATACCAATAATAATTGTTATAACTACCCAATATTTTCCCAGACAGCATTACTAAGCAATAAATACCCAGCATAGTATTTTCCTTTCCCGTTTATTTTCCCAATTAGCGGCAGTCGATATCGGTTCATTGTTTATTTCCTATCATTCTAATTGTTTTTCTTGAAAAGGTAACGAGTACCTTTAATAAGCAATTAGTAGAAGTGTATTCTCGTATCTCTTAGTATTGTTTAGAAGCCCCCACAAATGTTTTTATTACCGCTAGTAACGTAGGAGCTTCGGAATCTATTGAATATATTCAGTTCTTTGTTTTGTTCCGAATTTATTGTTACGTTGCGCAACCTATGGTTTTTTCGGCTTTTATTTTACTTAAATAGGTTAGTTTTAAGGACACAATAGGAACCAGTAAATAAATAACATAACATAATCATTCACTACATCATCTCATTACTGTAACTGACCCCTAACTAAGCTCGAAGCTTGTATCTAGGGTATCAGAAACTACGCACACACTCATTCACACACTCCCAGACCGAGATAACCATTTGTGGTTCACACAAATATTCACCCCGCATAGGAATCGAACCCGCAACCTTAAGGATGGCAGTCCGGCATGGTGACCACTCTGCCATCGAGGTTGTCAAATAAATAGTATCATTGTCATATAGCAATAGATTCTGTGATTATACTTTTCGAATATAGACTAACTCGATCAACGAAGTACTTGTGTCTAATATATAAAATTCTCGTGTCACAGTTTTCGTTGCCATACTCCTCCGAAACGGCTTGACCGATTCTCATGAAATTTTGTGAGCATATTCAGTAGGTCTGAGAATCATCTATTTTTCATCCCGAAATTCCCACGGAAACGGGAACTACGCGTGTGAAACCGCGGGGCGCAGCTAGTAGTACTATAGATAGAGTATACTCTCGAATATTGGCGTGAAGTAGTAGTATGAGATACTACGATTCGTACGGTGCTTGTACTTTAAAAGCTGCCAACGCGCTTGTAGCGCCTGTTACTATGCGTATAGGTACTTTGTCTTGTATCTATAGTACCAGTTTTGGTTAGTACGTGAGATATGAAAACGTCCAGATTAGATTATACTAGCTGTACGTGTAAATCCCAATCCCATGGGAATTTAGGTATAAAAAGTATCTGTTATTTCTAGTCATAAGAAATCAAGTTTCATCTGAATCTATTGAGTAGTTTTTCACAGCAATTTATTCAAATTTTCACTTTTATTTTTATTTATTTTTAACCCCCGACGCAAAAAGAGGGTGTTATAAGTTTGACGTGTCTGTGTGTGTGTGTGTGTATCTGTCTGTCTGTGGCATCATAGCTCCCGAACGGATGAACCGATTTCAATTTAGTTTTTTTGTATTAAAGGGGACTTACGTGTGAGTGTTCTTAGACATGTTTGATGTATATCGGTTAACCTGTTTAAAAGTTATGGGGGTTTGAAAGTAATTGTGATGGGGGTTTTTTAAATTTTTAATTTAATGTTATTGCGTTTAATGCACTAGGGAAGAATAGGCGTAATAATCCATCTAACTATCAATTTATTGGTATAAATTTGATATAAAGTATCCAAATCCTGAACTAGACTTTTACAAATCGTCTTCGAGAACCATCGGGAAGACCGTTTCTGATAAATTACTATGCAAGACCGCGAACGTCGAACGGGACTCGTAAATTATCAGGCACCCGGGAGAAATACTACACGTCTATAGATTTGCGAATATATTATTTAAACTTTTTATTGTTATCGGAAAAAGGTTACAATATTGCGTTTGTTGGGAAGGCTTTAGTAACAACTTTTTTGTTATATTTGTTTTGGGAAGTTACTTATTACTTATTTTGCTATAATTGAGTAGAGAATCTCGCATCGTGGAGAGATTCTGTGTCAGCACTGATATATACATAATCGAAAGTTCCGTGCTTACGATATTAAATAATCATATAATGATTAAACACATTAAGAACATCGCCCTTTAGTCGGGCGTCTTGGAAAAACTGTTATGTGAAGACTACACATAAAAACAAAAATTAAATCCAAGACAAAAAAACTTTATAGGTACATATATAAAACTCTTCCGTTACTGAGTGATGAGACTGACTGACAGAAAACGCACAGCCGAAACTATTAGTCGTAGAGAGCTGAAATTTGGCACGTGTGTTTGTCGGGGGGAGTAAGGTACCACTTAGAGATTTTTGGAATTTCCCTCCCTAGGAGGAGAAAAGGCAAGTAAATTGTAACTCAATGTGTAGTAGCATATTTTTTATTTTTCTCAATTGTTCGAGATCAAATATTCTTAATCTAATTTTTCGAAATATTCCGATTAAAAGCCCATATATTTTAATCTCTCCTCTCATGTTGGTAACGTTAGTTAACCGGTAAACCGTCTAACACACCCATGTTGTTTTTTGTTACTAAAACGGACCGCGTTGTGGTTCCATAGGTTCGTTTAACAATGAAAACGTCAACAGTTCGGTTAAAATAGCGTTTTGTTTGAATAGAAACGTATAGGTATACGAGTATTCAAATGTATGTGATATCTGATCCTGCATAGAGAAAATATTATGGATTTGTGAACTAAAATCCTTCTATATTTATCATTTTTTTGTTGTTAAATTAGGAACCGATGCATATTATGTAATTTGGTTTACTGATTGTTCATAACCAAGATGATGCAACTTAGTAATATACTATAATAATCACTACATAGTATAAAACAAAGTCGCTTTCTCTATCTCTATGTATGCTTAGGTCTTTAAAACTTTGCATTGCAACGGATTTTGATGCGGTTTATTTTAATAGATAGATTGATTCAGTGGGAAGGTTTTTAGCATAATTTTATCCCCATACTCTTACGGGAACGGGAACTACGCGGGTGAAACCGCGGGGCGCCGCTAATTAACATAATAAAGCACTATGTATCATACCAACAAGTGACAACAAGTCTACTTATAATAATTTTCAATTTAATTTTTATAGTTATCATGGTTATTAGCACTCAAATTATTATGATTAACGGGATATTGCAGTTCATCCGTGATCATGGCGCTTGCAACAGCGCCAAAATATCGGAAACTCGAAATAAATAATATACATGTTGAATATCCCGTTAATCAAATAATATGAATTCTCTATTTATATAAAAGAGATAATAGTTCGATCGGATGTACCAAAATTATATTATTACAGGAACGAAGCACTAATGAGCACAAAGGTGTACCGAAGTATTATTATAATAAACATTACGAAAAAGAATTTGTACAAAATAAATGCCAAGACAAAATCAACTTTATTCCTCGCTAATAGACTTTAAAATATGTTTAAAACTACGTCCAGTGATTGCACCAATTAAATTCCGAGTTTTACAAATGGGAATATTCTTGGTCTTAAATGTGCGGTCATTTTATAGGACGGGATAAAGAGGAGTGATATATTAAGGTTTACAGTGTGACGTCATCACTTGTAAGTGCGACGTTAGATATAGGAACCAATAACACTACTTAGTTCAAAACATTTTGTTAACTTAATCAAATTCTATTAAGAGAATAACTAAATTTTCATGAAAAGGCCCCCGTAGTATCTAGAGAGACTCACGAAAGTCCCAATACTGTCAAAATTATTGGGATAAAAGTGTCCTATGTGTTATTCCTGGTCATAAGGAAACATCTGTACAAACAAATATCATCTAAATCAGTTTAGTAGTTTTTGCATATAAGTAACAAAAGTTCACCCATACATACAAACTTTCACATAAAAAACTCATGATATGGTCGGATTGGGAAACACACGTTTTAAACAAAAACCCCTCATTTTGCTTCAAACTAAAATATAAAGAAAGGCATTTCGTAGCTGACCGCTCATAGCAGTACTACGCCGTAGCAATTCATCCGTAGTAACATATCCGTAGCTGTTTTTATCCCCTTAGACCGGAATAGATGGGTCGGTTTTAGTAAATAATGCATTGTTCTCCGTTTAAATTAGGGTCTTGTTTAAATTTATTTTCCTAGTATTCTGGAGTTTAAACTGAATAGTTTAGAGTTTAAATTTCTTTAACATTCAATTTAAAACTGGGCTTAAACTGAAATTTCATTTATAGAATAGTTTTAAAACATACTTTTCTTTGATTATTTTTATAATCATATTTGCATTTTTTTTTTCATAAAGACATTTCAATTATATAATCATTTTAACATACATTATCTTCAACAATTTACCATAACATAATATGTATCCATGATATCCAAATACCAAAACATTCGCCCAACATAAATCTTCGAAAGAAACACTAACATAATCTTTTAACCTAACCACTATTGCATAAGAAATAAAGTCTACTTTAACGGCACAAATCATGGCATCGATACACTCTTTCAATACATTACCTAATATCGAATCGTATGAAGTGACTATCTCTCCGCGTTCTCCAAAATTGTATAGAGAGACCAACTTATCTGTCCTCGGTTTCCGAACATTTCTGGCGTTCTGCCATTGAATGCGACCTATACAGAGGTCATTGAACCGACCAATAAACATGTTTTTTTGTTAACCGTTCAGATGTGTTGCCGCTGATAAAAGTATGCGAAAACAAAGGAATTTGCAACTGGATTTTCTGGACGTAAATGTTGTGTGTGAACTTGGCTTAGTTCTGTATTTTATGATCTGTGGTTTTATTCATCTTTACATGGATGGACATTCTTTACATAATATAAAGCAAAGTCGCTCTCACTGATTGTACAGTACATTGTCATTATACAGCTAGTTTAGATAGTAGGTACATAACATAACATACATAACAAAATTATTCACTACATCATTTTATTATAGTAACTGAACCCTAATAAGTTTGAGACTTGTATCAGAAACTTCGCACACACTCATTCTCACACACACATCCAGAACGAGACAAACATTTGTGGTTCACACAAATATTTCACCCCGCACGTGAATCGAACCCGCAACCTTACGGATGGCAGTTCGGCATGGTGACCACTCTGCCATCGAGGTCGTCGCACTCTGCTATCGACGTCGTACGACGACTAGGATCGATGATTTTACGTTCTCTTATATCAGGCACGGAGAGTTTAGCTTACCATAAATAAATAAATTTATAGAAACGATACGTAATTAGTTAATGTCACAAACACTCTAATTTTGTAGAAAGTATGGGAGAAATAATATTCCGCAAATCAAAGCATTATGTTACGGAGAGTTTAGCTTACCATTAATAAAAATAATATAGAAACTTTACGTATGTACAGCTACAAACACTCCAATTTTGTCGGAAGTATGGGAGAAATAATATTCCGCAAAATCTGAACAGCATCAAGCGTGAAAGAGTAAAAAACATACACACACATAGACATAATCATTCATATGCATATTAGCATGATCATTTATAATGTTGGTATAGTTAGAGAAAGAAAGTAACGATACGATGTTTTCTCTCTTTCCCTCTGACGCAATTTTCCGTATGTGTTAACGCAATAAAACCTAAATTACTTACTTAAAGTTTTTGCAGTTCACGAGAGTTCGTTAAGTTCAGTCAGCGTATGAGTGGTGTTTACTTTCATATGTTTAAAGTAACAATATTTTTATTCAAATATAGCTTCTATGCATAATATATTCAAGATTCAATTTCAAGATATACTAAAAATAGTTGATAAAGTTTACGCAATAATAAACCTTGTTCTCAAAAGGCATAACTTCCAAAGTTGTTTACCACTTCGAGTGTCTCAAATTCCAAAGTGCATTTCGTGAATTAGTTTTCTTATTTTTAAAAGTGCAGCCAAGAACGGTTAGTGTACAACAACTTTCAATATTTACTATTATTTATTACCGAAGTGTTTAGAACAATTCCACAGTTACCAAAATGGTAGTTTTAAACGATAAACTTTGATCATGAGTTATGTAATAAGTATTTTTAAACGACTTCTAAAAAGCAGGAATTATCAATTAGAAGAATTCTTTTTTTAATCTCTTGTTATAATATAGCAGCATCCCGCGGTTTACCCCCGTAGATATCGTTTCCATGGGAAGACGGGGATAAAATATAGCTTATAGCCTTCCTCAATAAATGGGCTATTAAACACAGATTTTTTTTATCAAATCGGACCAGTACTTCCTGAGATTAGCGCGTTCAACCAAACAAAGAAACAAACAAACTCTTCAGCTTTATTATATTAGTACTAGCTGCGCCCCGCGGTTTCACACGCGTAGTTCCCGATCCCGTTCCCGTAGGAATTTTGGGATGAAAAATAGATGTTGGCCGATTCTCAGACCTATTGAATATGCTCACAAAATTTCATGAGAATCGGTCAAGCCGTTTCGGAGGAGTATGGCAACGAAAACTGTGACACGAGAATTTTATATATTAGATAGATATAGAATTCAGATTAACTGAAAATATTAATTGTTTTTTTCTATTTTTATGTTAACAATTTCAAGTTTATTTAAATCAATTGGCAACAACTTAAATTAATTGTGTTGTTTTTACTCAACACGCAAAAACCATTTAACTGATTGGGACAAAGTTTAGTTTTGTTACACAATCACACAATAAAATAAAGTTAATTTAAAAAAATAAGAAACCGACTTCAGCGCTAAAAAGTAAGAAAATAATTTAAAATAAACGATATTAAATAATAAATAATAAATAATAAATAAATCTTTATTTCAGACACATTGATCCATAATTTTCTTACACTACACACATAAATTAGGTATTAATTAAGCACATTATAAGTTATATTAACATTCGACTAAAGGCATTTTATAATTCATTTAAAACAAAACATTATAATAAAAAAAATACAAATACAATCATTAATTTCAGGATGCTAATTGCACCCATCGTCTATACATAACAGTCTGAATCATTCTGTCAGACAGACTTATGATAATACTGTTATTACACTTACCAATTCTGAGCATAAACTTGGCTATGCGGTGTCTTTGAATAGCGTTAAAGGAGTCGACTCGCGCCTCGGTGAACATACCTGAGGCGCTACAATATCTATCTAATCCCATCAACTGCCTAAATATATTATTGTAAGCAACACGTATTCCGCTGTGCGCTCTTTTTGTGTAATCAGTCCATAATTGGCAAGTATAGAATGTCTGACAGAATGATTTAAAAAGCATCAGTTTGACATCACGTGAGGATTTACCAAATTTTCTTATTATCATATTTCCTACGATATATAATGCCCTACGTTGCCGCTCAATATCCTCATCATCTTTTAAATTTGAGGTTACGATGTGACCGAGATACTTGAACTTTTCTACTATTTTTACAGGCTGACCATTGAGAAGAACCACTGGCATAAAATCGGGACCCCTCGTAGATTTAAAGATTAAAAGCTCAGTTTTTCTAACATTATATGTCAGATCGTGTTGTTTTGCATAACTTTCACAGATGTTTATTAGTTTTCTCAATCCCTTAACCGAGGGACTAAGCAGCACCATATCGTCCGCGTAGCTCAGATTATTGATATAACGACCTTCAAATCTGAGCCCCACGGGTGTGCCGCTCAGCTCCACGATCAGATCATTGATGTATGTATTAAAGAGGGTCGGTGAGGTAACTCCCCCTTGTCTTACGCCGCAGGACATTTTAAAACTATCAGACTGCTCATGTCCCCATCTAATGCTATTGGTCTGGTGTCGATACCAATATCTGAACAAACCAACAACATCAGGAGAGACCCGAGAGTCATTTAGCTTTTCCCATAACACTTCATGGTTAATAGTGTCAAATGCTCGACTTAGGTCCAAGAAACATGCATATACACTGGTTTTACCAGCCTTGTAATGATTTACAACCTGCTTTAAGGAAAAAATAGCAGAGTCAGTCGAGACTTGAGACCTAAAACCGAACTGAGCATCATCAATTTTCAACGTTGGTTCAATGATATTCTGTAGAATCCTATCAAGTATCCTAGCCACAATCGTGGCGAGAGATATAGGCCTATAGTTAGCCACGCTCGAGATGTCTCCAGTTTTATTTTTCACTATTGGTACAACCAAAGTGCGAATCATATTTTCTGGCAAATAGCAATGTCTGATGCATAAGTTATAAAATTGAGCTAAAACACTGCCAATATGCTCTCCGGCAAACAGCAGATGCTCAATGCTGAGCCCATCGTGTCCCGGAGATTTACCGCGTTTCATATACTTAAGTATTTTATTAACATCATTAGGTGATACCGTTAAAGAAGGAAAAATTGGGTCACGGTATAAAGGCTTACAATTTTTAATTAATGTGTTATTAGGAATACCGTTATCATTATTAAAATGTGTCATAAATAAATTTGCAATGCCTTTCATGTTCTGTTCTCCCTCAATGTTACTTGACAAACTAATATTATGATTTAATTTATTCGTTTCTTTCCAAAATTGAACAAAGTTGCCTGAAGAATGGTGTCGAGCTAATATATCCATTTTTATTTTTTGTTGATTGTTTTGTACATACTTAACTGCATTCTTAAATTTTTTGCGTGAAGACGACATAGCTTCATAATGAAATCCCGAGCGTGGCCTACCATACACCATCCAGTTATAAAAAGCCTCCCTAGCTTGTACATGTAACTCCCTCACATGATAGTTCCAACCAATTAACGTCTTTTTACATTTATTTTTGTTAATATTGGAACTCTGAACGGCAGATAATTGCAATATATTTACAATAATGTTATATAATTTATCAATTTCTAATAAATGATTATTATTACTGCATTTATTATCACAACATTGCAATTCATTAAAATGAAAATTACTTATAAGGTTTGAAAATTTATTAGTACATAGGTTACAATACAAATTATTTTGAGTCTGATCTCTCACCCCCCATAAATGTGTATGTTTTTGTGTTTCCAAAGACATAAATAATTTGGGTCGGATCATATCAAGATTACACTTTACAATTAACGGTAAATGATCGGACGTAAATGAGTCATATTTAACATAAATATCGGATACAAGCACAGACGCGGCCTCAGTCACAATGCAATGGTCTAACCATCGGCACGAACCGTGTGCGTCACTAACAAAGGTATATGTATTACTATCTAACTTCTCCAAGTCTAAACAATGTAAAGTTTGCTCACCGCAATAGTCCATCAGCTCTCGACCGAAAAGAGTACCCGGATGTGCGTTGAAGTCACCCAGTATCAACACACACTCAGTCTCAGCACTATCGATTAAGGTACTTACGCACGCAAGACACTGAGTAAATTCCGGTAAATTGTCGTCACAATTAGTCGGCATGTAGACATTGAGTATAAGAAAGCTACGATCGCTTTGCACAAACCGCACTGCCATTACACGATTACTATCACAATGCACTATTTCAGTTCGAGTAAACAAACCAGTCCGCCACATAAGTGCCAACCCGCCGTAGGGCCGACCACGTAACACACTCGTAGAAGTATCCACCGACGACTTTGCACAGCAGCTAAACTTGTTGTCAATCTTGTTTACATAGCCCACGTCGTGCGGCATAAGCCAGGTTTCCTGTAGGGCTATGACGTCGTAGTTCATACAAAAATCTCTTACGTGCTGAACGGATCGTTTGATGTTTTTGCAGTTAAAGGAAACCAGAGTCATGTTGTTATTATTATGGTTAGCTTGTACAGACATATTTATTTTTGTATTTTATTATTTGCGGATATTATGTCATTTCTTTTAGACCACTTTTGACGATATTTACGAAAAACCAAGTTTTCGGGCCAGAAGTCTTTTTGCAAAAACTTATTTATATTAACTGCAGGTATAGTTATTTTAAAAGAATTAAAGTTTGTTTCTCGATTTTGGCTCAACAATTCTACTGCGTAACATTCTTCATTCATTTGTGTTTGTATATATTCTTTGACATCATTTTCATTTATATGTTTTTTTGTGCGTGATAAATATATATATGCGTATGAATCAGCAGCTTGCAATTTACTTGTATTTTGCAAGGTACCGCGTTCATTTTTATATCTGTAAGCCGACTTTTTCTTAGCAACCAACGTAAATCCTTCATTATCTTTGTTATCAATAATACCGCTCGGTGTCGAGTCCAAAATATCTCTGTATGAGGTTCTATAAGGCCGGTCACTATTCGGCTGTTGCTGAGATTCGGACGTGTAGCCGCTAGCCTGAGGTGTCATAGTGTGGGCGGTCCGCAGCGGGAACGAGAGAGGAGCCGGTTGTTTACGTGTATTCCCGCGCGCGGCGCGTCGGCTCATATCTCCATGTTCCGAGCCCGTTTGAATCGATCCGTTAGTGTTAATCTCTCCGCTACCCTCATTTCCATTTGTAATAATTTTATTCTGAATATTTCGATTATTTTCATAGAAACTGCTTGAACTAATGGTTAATTTGTCTTGTAAGTTATTTTTCTGTATATCACAAGTTGTACCTCGTGAGTCTCGAAACTCCAAAGTAATTTTTTTTAACTGTTCAATTTCGTTTCGTAAGGCATCTAATTCTGATATTGGGGTCGTTCCGACTTCTTGAGTTGGTTTCATTTTTATTGATGCTACTTCATTTTTTAATAGCGTAAGTTCTTTCAGGAACGATGTTACATCGACATAATCAAACGAAACAGCAGGTAGTTTGTTAATATTCTGAGCCACAAATATCGGTAGGCCGTCGGGTTCAAATTCTTTTATAAGTTTAATTATGTCTTGAACACTCTTCTGTTCACTTCCGTCTTTTCTTCTCATTAACTTTTTGGTTGGCGCTAATAGTTTATATGCTATTGATCTTGCATTCTCAATTTCATCAACTGTATAAGCACTAAGGCATATCTGTATAATTCCCGTTTCCGGCAAGGTATCCACCTTGTTCGTAATGAAAGCTAGTAATTCGTTGATAATCACTTTACACTCTTTACATTGTGAACCACAAAACACTTCGGTGGTAGGTGACCGTGACATGGTTATCGCGAAATGCGCGCGCGACGTGCGCTGCTCGTCACTGCGCGAAGCGAACTGATGAATATTATTAATACATATTTACAATTTATAATTAGTTACTTTTGGAGTCAGTGCCAGCCCAGGATTGTTTTTTTTCTTATAAGATAGCACGAGATGCGCCTATAATATTAATGAAGGCTTTGGCTGTCACCGACTTCAAAAGTAACTAATTATAAATTGTAAATATGTATTAATAATATCGTTTATTTTAAATTATTTTCTTACTTTTTAGCGCTGAAGTCGGTTTCTTATTTTTTTAAATTAACTTTATTTTAAATTTTTTAGTGGGAAGCAAGTCTCCTTCTACAAAAAACGCTTAAATTTTCTTCCAGAAGAGCTTTTGACTCCTGGATCACTTGAATCCTTTTTTGTGGGAGGACGACTTTACGTCTTTCCTCTGTCCAGGGGAACGACGGGGTATGTCGGACTCCGCGCCGCAAAGATAGAGCGGCGACGCGCTTACCGACTAAAACCCCTTGGTGTGCCACCTCTGCGCTTATGGCCGAAACCGGAAGAAACGCGGCTGCACGCTACTACGATCCCGGACAGCGCCTCTACCCTGTTAAGGGTTTCTCCTCCGAGCTAGAATGTAGCTCTAGGCGACAGATGTTGAGTTACCCCCTTCCGAAAGTACCGCGCGCCACCTCGAGGCCTAGGTATATGGCGGCAGTGGATCTCCCCCCGGGGATCACTGCCGCAGGTCGGGCGTATGGCGGTTGCAGGACAAAGTGGTAGTCCCGCTTCCGTCTGCCCAACCTTCTGCTGCGGATAGTATTAGTGGAGAGGGCTTCGCGCTCTCTCTCCGCAGCTTTTTTTTGCGAGAGTACGACCTCACAAGGTGGACACTCCAATCCAAGACCTCTCCTCGCTCACCATAGCAAAGACTACATTTGGCAAGGAGAGGTCGTTTCCCACGATTGCCGCGAGAGTTGCGAGGGCAATAGCCTCTTGCAGGGATTTTTTCGCTGCTCTATAAGTGTCAAGCAGTTCAACCTCAACGGGTACCGCTTGAATCCTGTCCCATGAGCTGATGTTACTCATGATTCATAATCTAACACAACCCTGCATTTTATTACTTCTTTTTAATTCATTCTTTTTAATTCATTCCAATTAAACCATCATTTTATTACAAAACTTCTTTATAACCACAAAGGTATAAGAACTTTTTAGAAAATTAACCAAAGTCAAAATAAAAACGAAAATAGAGGATGACGTTTATACTGTCTATTTATTAATTAATATAATATATATAATCTAATCTGGTGCAGTGTTTGTTTGTAATATCTAAATATATTTTTTACGAAAAGTTTTATGAAAACGCTCTGAAGATATATGTATAATAGTATAAAAAACATTTTTAAAAAATGTTGTAGATATAAAAATGTCCTGTTTTTTAATTCTGTTAACACACACTGAAATAAACCCGAAGTTTATTTCAGTGTGTGTTAACGAATTAAAAAACAGGACATTTTTATATCTTAAACCCATGAATTGTGAACAGCATTTGATTTAAATACGAAAGAATACAGCCAAAAAATTTTCATCCAGAAATTCTTATGGTATCAAGAATATCGCGAGCAAAACCACGGGTCACAGGTAGTTTTACTTTTAATAATGTCAATCGACACCCCAGCCTACATTGTTGTGGGTTTTTTCTCGATTTTTCCTAGATCCCATCATCAGATCCTGATTTCCTTGACATGGGACCACTTCGCGAATATCCGCTTTCTAATGAAACAAGAATTTTAAAATGCTCCATTCATGATTACAAAGAAATCGCGTAACAAACACACAAAAAAAAAAAAAATACACGTCGAATAGAGAACCTCCTCCTGTTTTTTTGGAAGTCGGTTAAAAACTAGTTTGTCGTTTAATATAAATGGTTGAGCAAAACATCTGTGGACATAGGATTGAGACCTTTTTCGTATAGACAAAAAGAGAGATACTTTTAGGTAGTGTAACGTCAAAAATACCAGCCGTATTTTTGACGTTACACTACCTAAAAGTATCTCACTCGAGAATAAAATTAACGATCTTAATTATAATATTAAAATAGTAAGTGCGATACCTAAATAGACAAATACAAACAAAGTTAAAAACGTATGTTATAGAAGAATACATATAATATATAATAACTACCCATAGAATAGCAATAATTTTCGCCAAATCTAAAACGTAGTAACAAAACGTTCAAATACGAGGGGGTGTATGAATCGGCACATGGCCTGTTGGCAGATGTGTCTAATGTCTCCCTAAACGGTGATTTCGTCTTGTATTTTACGCTTCCACGTCAATTTAACAAATCTATTGTAAAGCTAAACTGTTGTTTTGTATTTCACGGAGTTTCGTGTGATGAAATGGAATGTTTTGAATTCAATTTATTTTTAACCCCCGACGCAAAAAGAGGTGTGTTATAAGTTTGACGTGTCTGTGTGTATGTATCTGTCTGTCTGTGGCATCATAGCTCCCGAACGGATGAACCGATTTTAATTTAGTTCTTTTTTGTATTAAAGGGGAGCTTACGTGCGAGTGTTCTAAGACATGTTTGATGAAAATCGGTTGACCCGTTTAAAAGTTATGGGGGTTTGAAAGTAATTGTGTTGGGGATTTTTTAATTTAATGTTATTATTTATTTGTGACTAGTTACTAAGACTTTACCTCCCGTGCTAGTTAACAAACGGCAAAGTTAATACTCTCAAATCAATTATGTATAAGACATTTTAGCGACTACTCAAACACAAACGTTTTCAAGTTAATATAAAGGTATCTTTTCATTCAAATACCAAACGAATTAACAAGAATTACCTACAAATATTTAAGCCAAACTTTTCACATTTTCAGAAAGTTTATTTCGCGAACCGAATTCATAGTTCATTTAAACTCAGATCCCCTGTGACCATGGTTAGGGTAGGCTGATCGAAATGTTTTCTATAAAATTTTCAGATTTAAAATATTTTATACACCGTATTTCAATATACACCGTATATCTATACAAAACTTTTCGTACAGGTTTTCTGTTACTTCAATTATAAGCTAACTTCAATAATATAAGTATCGAATAAGATTCAATTTATAAGTAAATATATTAAAAATTAAAAATTTAAAAAGCCCCCAACACAGTTACTTTCAAACCCCCATAACTTTTAAATAGGTCAACCGATTTTCATCAAACATGTCTAAGAACACTCGCACGTAAGTCCCCTTGAATACAAAAAAACTAAATTAAAATCGGTTCATCCGTTCGGGAGCTATTATGCCACAGAAAGACAGATACTCACACACACAGACACGTCAAATTTATAACACCCCTCTTTTTGCGTCGGGGGTTATAAATTAAACATAATACATTATTAAAAGTATCCTTCTACTAGTAGAATATCTTACTTCTAAAGAAAACCTTCGAAGTTCACACGTGCGATTGACACACGTCACTCTTGTAGCATCTAATAAGATGTCTCGCGAACTGACATGTAGAAGTGATATGTACAAGTTTTCGCAAGTTAAAGATATAATTTTGTACCGTAAAACATACTTTGAAATACAGTTTTTGAGTATTAGATAAAATTTATCTTGTTAAATATGTATTTATATCAAAATAATTATGTTTAATAAAAGTATAAGTAATTTATAGAATAAAAAAAAACTCAAAACCATCGGAATTAGATATGTTATGTATATCATCTCTTATTACTCTGTAATAATAGCATTGTCATAATATTAAAGATTCTCAAAGTGCCTTCTAAATACGAATTCAAAACAAACATTTCTCGTTGTCTGTCTGAACTGCCTTCATTAATTAGCAGTTCACTAGCACATTAATAACAGCTAAATAGTCAGGACAGTCTTAATGAGAACTGAGATTCTTAAGTCGAAATGAGAATCAGAATATCAGAATATTAAACCGGTAATAACGGATTCGAATCGTAAATACGGATGGTTGTGAACTTTTCATCCGTAAAATTTCTAATTTGTATCCGGAACTCATCAGTTCCGGTTGAAGGAAGTTCGTTCAATGAAACTATTCCGCGGGAACTATTTAAGTTACTCCGACTTGTTCCAATAGTTTTTATTTTGTTCCGATTTTATTAATTTAATCTGTACAGCGACCCGGGAATGCAATATTTAAACGGATTTATAGAATTGTTTTAAATTAAATAAAGTTTTGATTTTGTGAGAATATTGGAATTAAAAGTATCTTATTTGCCACCTGCCATGCAATATTGATCATTCATACCAAAATTCATCCAAATTGGGCCAGCATTATCAAAAAATTTGTAAAAATACTAGTTTAATTTAGCATGTTCACTGTTTCGTTACCAGAGTGAATATCCCGGCCCCTAAATTTGCGTGGCAACTATGAAATCGGTACTAAAAAATATAGTTATAATGTTTCAAACTTTTTTTTTGGTTAGTTGAAATAGTCACCTATGCGAGGCACTAAATATTTCATTACTGGGATTAATAGGTACTCCAGAAAAAAATGTTAAACCTCGAAATCTTTCATCGCCGTGTCTGTCCACAACTCACCTTGATGTGTATTATACCTCCTTGATGAAAACCTATTGGTTGAATACATTGAAATCTAGTTTTATATGATACTTGGATAGTTAAGGTATTGTTACGGAATACACTTAATCAAATATTTAAACAATACAACGAATGGTTACTAGAAAAACATTTGTCCCAGAACTTCCTTTCATCGCCATGTCAAAAACATTTTTAAACATATTGTTCCAACTAAAGACTTGCGTCTCCTTCTCTGTGTGCTTAACGTTGCCCAATAGTACCGCCTCAGTGCTCGACGTGGAAGGACGTGTCCACGTGCCTGAGTTTTCAAGCTATAAATGTAAGTGTATCCCATTTTTGTTACAGGACATTTTTTCTTTCATCGCCGTGCATAGGTATACCTTCTATTGGAACAAGTTTATACTCTTGATTGAGCATTCGATAGAATGCCCATACTCTTCTGTTTATTTGTGAATTGTTTAGTTCTTAGGATACCTAATAGATTTTATGTAATTTTAAATTTTCGACTCGTTTCTCATCGCCATGCTTTCATTTCCGTGGTTTCCATAGCAAATATTTGCTATGGCAATGAAAAAAAAGACACGGCAATGAAAAAAATTTCATTGCCGTGTCTTTTAAAACAAATTACTTTCATCACCGTGGCCAGGTCTTTCATTTCCGTGACTTATATTTTCATCGCCATGGTATGATTAGGCAAGGAAAACATATTTACCTGTGATACAGTGTACCGAATATTGACAGTACAGTACTCGTCAAGTAATATCTCTGCAATACGACAAAAGACTTAAGTAAAGACTTATAAGTACAGTAAATAACTCATTTGTATTTACTGTACTCCTTCTAGCTCTTTTTCTTGATTCCTTAAGATCGTGTCCGTTCTGATGCACTGTAATTGAGTCGTGTACCAGCCGTTCCACTCCGCTCTGTCTTTGGCTCTTCTCAGAGCTGGTAATTGAGAGCCCTGTTATTGCCTTGATCAGGTTTGACCAACGGGTAGGTCGGGTAGGTCTACATTTCCCGCCACAACCAGCTTGTCCAGGCTGTATGACCGCTGTAGCTCCAAATGTGACCAAAGTAGGTCAGGACTCGTAGGTAACATATCGTAGACAGTCTTGTTTTTACGTCAAATAGTTCTAGAATAGACTTATTCGTACGTCTCGCTGTTAACGGTATGTGTGGCATCCTTCTCCAGCACCACATCTCGAAAGCCTTAATCTTTTTTCGATCTACAGCGCGTGGATAGACTCACAGCCGTATAGAAATATCGAGAATACCTGAGATCTAATTAGTCTCATCTTTGTTACGTTTGGAGATGGTTTGGACATTCCAGATTATCAACATTTTGCTTATTGCTTGCCCATCTCCACACAAATTCGAATCTCTTTCTCGCAGCCTCTCTGATTACTGATCGTTCAGCCTAGGTATACAAACTTGCTCATGAATTCCAGGTCTGACAATTCTCCTGTGCGTGTGATCTGTTCAGCTCGGTCAGTGACCATAACCTTTGTCTTCGACTTGTTGACCCAAAGTCCTACTGTCTCGGTTTTGCGTTCTACTATGCTGAACATTTCAGCAAGTTCGTGCTCAGAGGATGCGACCAAAGTAGTGTCATCTGCATATCGAAGGTTGCTCATCTTGTTCCTGCCAACAGTAATGACTCCCTCCCACCCTTTTAAGGCTCTGCTACTCATATAGTTTCTATAGTTATCATGGTTATTAGCACTCAAATTATTATGATTATACAGCGTTGAAATATTTCGAGTTTCCGATATTTCAACGCTGTTGCAAGCGCCATGATCACGGATGAACTCTCCTACTTATATTTCGTATATCCTATGGTATTCGCCATAGATGTTAAATAGAAAAAGGAACTCTTTTTCAGCCTGCTCATCCGGGATGATATGCAACATAATCTTACTGGCATGCGACTGCCCGAAGGAAAAAGTTCGTGTGATCGACCTAGCCTCTCTTAAATATTGTGTCTCGGCCGCACTAGCACGCGGGATGGATATGTAATTCTCTACAATTGTGCAATCATTTCCATACTCATAGGTTCTGGGCTTTGGCAGATCATTGATATGCAACAGGAAAAGTGTTGCAATGAGTACTAACCCTTGGGGAACACCGGCATTAATCGCCATTTGATCGGACGAGCATCCATCAAGAACGACCCGTATCGATCGATCCTGCAAGAAGTCCGATATAAACCCACACAAACTAACAGGCAGACCGTATGATGAAAGCATGCTTATAAGGCACGTAATTTTGTGGACCCCTTCTTGAGCAGGGGGATCAAAAGCGATTCTTTCCAATCTTTAGGCCATATATCATAGGGGTTTTATGTTAATCTTATTAAGAAATTCGATCAATTATTATCATTCGATGTGGCGTAGATAACCCGTCTGGGGGAGTATGCCTCTCCTTCTCGGAGACAGGCGTGTATATATTGTATGTTAGGATAATATAATACTCATGTCAGTATATAAAAAATGTATGGATTTTCATTTCCGTGGTGATTCTTTCATTACCGTGGGACAGTTCTTTCATTGCCGTGGAAGCTTGTTTCATTGCCGTGCCCGCATGTTTCATCGCCGTGGCATGAAATTTTTAAACTTGTGTTATTCGTTAGTTTTTTAAGTAATCAGCTTGATAATAAGCAAGAATATATACATTATCAAGAAGTATAATAAACGCTAATTATTTTTGAAAAAAACTTAAAAACAAAAAAATCCACGGAAATGAAGATTTTTGGGCACTTGTTGAAATTCACTCACCAGATTTTCGCTGTAAATGTACCAATTTCGAAAAGTTAATTTAAGTAATAGTAAAAGTATTTAAAATATCTTGATCATAAATCACTTTTCATTCCACCACAATTCAATTACCGAAACAAATTATTGCGCAATGACAGCGGTGTATTGACATAAAATAAATTATTTATGTGTCATTTAGATTAAAATGTATTGTAAAGTTAATATTTGTTTTGCGACTTTGGGCCTTAATTATAATGGAATAAATTATAAATTAAATTGTTGTTTACAATGATTTTTTAATTAACCATCAAGTGCATATCGTGTGCTTTTGGTTTTCTTTCTAATATTTAATGGAGAAAACATTAAAACCAAAAAAGAGGTTTTATATGCTGTGCAGTGAGGTTTTATATGTTAAAAGCTTGCGAGCTCCGCTTAATGATTGAAAGAGCTAATATTAGACCTAAAGGAGTTCATTAATAAAGGCTTATGTCCAGCAGTGGACTGACAAAAATGACAAAATGAAAATTGATGATAAAAATCCAGACCGAAATTTAGGCAAGAATCTAGACCTAAATTCAGGCTAAATTCAGACCAAAAGCTAGTCCCAAATTCAGGCAAACACGCAGACGAAAACTCAGACAAAAATTCAGACCGAAACTTACACAAAACTCTAGACCGAAAATTACACCAAATACTGATCGATTCATAGTCTCTAATGGATTCGTAGCCACTGATCGATTCGTAGCAAGTGGTCGATTCGTAGCATCTGATCGATTCGAAGCAAGTGGTTGATTCATAGCCACTGATCGATTCGTAGCCACTGACCGATTCGTAGCAAGTGGTCGATTCGTAGCATCTGATCGATTCGTAGCTACTGATCGATTCGTAGCAACTGGTCGATACGTAGCCACTCATCAATTCGTAGCCATTGATCGATTCGTAGTCTCTGATCGATTCGTAGCAAGTAATCGATTCGTAGCAACTGGTCGATTCGTAGCCACTGATCGATTCGTAGTTATTGATCGATTCGTAGTCTCTGATCGATTCTTAGCAAGTGATCGATTCGTAGCAAGTGGTCGATTCGTAGCAACTGATCGATTGGTAGCCTCTAATCGATTCGTAGCCTTTCATCGATTCGTAGCCTCTGATCGATTCGTAGCAAGTGGTCGATTCGTAGCCACTGATCGATTCATAGTCTCTAATGGATTCGTAGCCACTGATCGATTCGTAGCAAGTGGTCGATTCGTAGCATCTGATCGATTCGAAGCAAGTGGTTGATTCGTAGCCACTGATCGATTCGTAGCCACTGACCGATTCGTAGCAAGTGGTCGATTCGTAGCATCTGATCGATTCGTAGCTACTGATCGATTCGTAGCAACTGGTCGATACGTAGCCACTCATCGATTCGTAGCCATTGATCGATTCGTAGTCTCTGATCGATTCGTAGCAAGTGGTCGATTCGTAGCGAGTGGTCGATTCGTAACATCTGATCGATTCGTAGCAAGTTGTCGAATTGTAGCCACTGATTGATTCGTAGCCTCAAATCGATTCGTAGCAAGTGATCGATTCGTAGCAACTGATCGATTCGTAGCAAGTGGTCGATTCGTAGCCACTGAGCGGTTCGTAGCAAGTGGTCGATTAGTAGCAAGTGATCAGATTATAGACTGATCAATTCGTAGCAAGTTATCGGTTTGTAGTCTCTGATCGATTCGTAGCCTCTGAACGATTCGTAGCCATTGATCTATTCGTAGCAACTAATTTATTCGTAGCAACTGATCGATTCGTAGCCTCTGATCGATTCGTAGCCACTGATCGATTCGTAGCAAGTGGTCGATTCGTAGCATCTGATCGATTCGAAGCAAGTGGTTGATTCGTAGCCACTGATCGATTCGTAGCCACTGACCGATTCGTAGCAAGTGGTCGATTCGTAGCATCTGATCGATTCGTAGCTACTGGTCGATACGTAGCCACTCATCGATTCGTAGCCATTGATCGATTCGTAGTCTCTGATCGATTCGTAGCAAGTAATCGATTCGTAGCAACTGGTCGATTCGTAGCCACTGATCGATTCGTAGCTATTGATCGATTCGTAGTCTCTGATCGATTCTTAGCAAGTGATCGATTCGTAGCAAGTGGTCGATTCGTAGCAACTGATCGATTGGTAGCCTCTAATCGATTCGTAGCCACTGATCGATTCGTAGTCTCTGATCGATTCGTAGCAAGTGATCGATTCGTAGCCTCTGATCGATTGGTAGCCTTTCATCGATTCGTAGCCTCTGATCGATTCGTAGCAAGTGGTCGATTCGTAGCCACTGATCGATTCGTAGCCTCTGATCGATTCGTAGCCTTTCATCGATTCGTAGCCTCTGATCGATTCGTATCCTCTGGTCGATTCATAGTCTCTAATGGATTCGTAGCCACTGATCGATTCGTAGCAAGTGGTCGATTCGTAGCCACTGATCGATTCGTAGTCTCTGATCGATTCGTAGCTACTGATCGATTCGTAGCAACT
Source organism: Timandra comae (assembly GCA_958496195.1). Classification (NCBI taxonomy): domain Eukaryota; kingdom Metazoa; phylum Arthropoda; class Insecta; order Lepidoptera; family Geometridae; genus Timandra; species Timandra comae. Next base: position 10,264,604 of record OY292357.1, read on the forward strand.
GGTCGATACGTAGCCACTCATCGATTCGTAGCCATTGATCGATTCGTAGTCTCTGATCGATTCGTAGCAAGTGGTCGATTCGTAGCGAGTGGTCGATTCGTAACATCTGATCGATTCGTAGCAAGTTCAATTTCAATTTCAATTTCAATTCAATTTATTAATATTTTCTAATTTAGTTACAATTTATTTGATGTGGTTATTGAGACATTACCTCCCGTGGTAGTTACTAATAAACTGTGTTACGGCGAAGTAAGGCCTCTCAAACCACGTACACATAAAATATAACTAAGATAAGAAATTAAATATATACCTTATAAACTAACATATATAATTTTATATACTTAAAGCTACAAGTTTAGGGAGTTCTTATCGGTCTCGCCTCCCTAAAACGCCGGAACGCCACTCCTGCAGGCCAAAAATCGGGAGTCAGGAACATGTCCTTGTACTTCGCAGGCACCTGTAGCACGTAGGACTTGAAGATGGTGTCCCTCGTCGACTCGAGGCGCCGCAGGTTGAGCCGGATGGTGTCCTTCGTCCAGAAACAGGCTCTCTCCTTGACATATCGCAGGACCTCCTCGCCTGTAGTATTGGGGTCAAATCTCGATATGTAGAGAGAGACGGTCGGCTCCACAACTCGTAGAGTTATTTCTGCAGCGGAAGCGGTGGCGGTACCCCTTAGGTTACGAGTCAACCTCGGTCGGCGTTTTTTCTCCACAAGTGTGAAACCATCCCCGTCGACTTTCTTTGTTGACTGTGTACTACAAGGTGCTTGCTGTTGAAGAGTTTGGGGACAGGACACCTGCGCATAACTCTTCTTCTTACAAACTCGTGGAGTAGGCACAGATGACGTAGTAGGCGCCGCGGGAGCCGAGGTAATCGGGGCCGGGCGCACTTTGACCTGTGCGTCGGTTGTCGAATTGTAGCCACTGATTGATTCGTAGCCTCAAATCGATTCGTAGCAAGTGATCGATTCGTAGCAACTGATCGATTCGTAGCAAGTGGTCGATTCGTAGCCACTGAGCGGTTCGTAGCAAGTGGTCGATTAGTAGCAAGTGATCAGATTATAGACTGATCAATTCGTAGCATGTTATCGGTTTGTAGTCTCTGATCGATTCGTAGCCATTGATATATTCGTAGCAACTAATTTATTCGTAGCAACTGATAGATTCGTAACCTCTGATCGATTCGTAGCCAGTGATCGATTCGTAGCAAGTGGTCGATTCGTAACCATTGATCGATTCGTAGTCTCTGATCGATTCGTAGCAAGTGATCGATTCGTAGCAAGTGGTCGATTCATAGCAACTGATCGATTCGAAGCAAGTTATCGGTTTGTTGTCTCTGATCGATTCGTAGCCTCTGATCGATTCGTAATAACTGGTCGATTCGTAGCCACTGATCGATTCGTAGTTATTGATCGATTCGTAGTCTCTGATCGATTCTTAGCAAGTGATCGATTCGTAGCAAGTGGTCGATTCGTAGCAACTGATCGATTCGTAGCCTCTAATCGATTCGTAGCCACTGATCGATTCGTAGTCTCTGATCGATTCGTAGCAAGTGATCGATTCGTAGCCTCTGATCGATTCGTAGCCTTTCATCGATTCGTAGCCTCTGATCGATTCGTAGCAAGTGGTCGATTCGTAGTCACTGATCGATTCATAGTCTCTAATGGATTCGTAGCCACTGATCGATTCGTAGCCACTGATCGATTCGTAGCCACTGACCGATTCGTAGCAAGTGGTCGATTCGTAGCATCTGATCGATTCGTAGCTACTGATCGATTCGTAGCAACTGGTCGATACGTAGCCACTCATCGATTCGTAGCCATTGATCGATTCGTAGTCTCTGATCGATTCGTAGCAAGTGGTCGATTCGTAGCAAGTGGTCGATTCGTAGCATCTGATCGATTCGTAGCAAGTGGTCGATTCGTAGCCACTGATCGATTCGTAGTCTCTGATCGATTCGTAGCCACTGATTGATTCGTAGCAAGTGGTCGATTCGTAGCCACTGAGCGGTTCGTAGTCTCTGATCGATTCGTAGCAAGTGATCGGATTATAGACTGATCAATTCGTAGCAATTTATCGGTTTGTAGTCTCTGATCGATTCGTAGCCTCTGAAAGATTCGTAGCCATTGATCTATTCGTAGCAACTAATTTATTCGTAGCAACTGATCGATTCGTAGCAAGTGGTCGATTCGTAGCATCTGATCGATTCGAAGCAAGTGGTTGATTCGTAGCCACTGATCGATTCGTAGCCACTGACCGATTCGTAGCAAGTGGTCGATTCGTAGCATCTGATCGATTCGTAGCTACTGATCGATTCGTAGCAACTGGTCGATACGTAGCCACTCATCGATTCGTAGCCATTGATCGATTCGTAGTCTCTGATCGATTCGTAGCAAGTGATTGATTCGTAGCAAGTGGTCGATTCATAGCAACTGATCGATTCGAAGCAAGTTATCGGTTTGTTGTCTCTGATCGATTCGTAATAACTGGTCGATTCGTAGCCACTGATCGATTCGTAGCCAGTGATCGATTCGTAGCAAGTGGTCGATTCGTAACCATTGATCGATTCGTAGTCTCTGATCGATTCGTAGCAAGTGATCGATTCGTAGCAAGTGGTCGATTCATAGCAACTGATCGATTCGAAGCAAGTTATCGGTTTGTTGTCTCTGATCGATTCGTAGCCTCTGATCGATTCGTAATAACTGGTCGATTCGTAGCCACTGATCGATTCGTAGTTATTGATCGATTCGTAGTCTCTGATCGATTCTTAGCAAGTGATCGATTCGTAGCAAGTGGTCGATTCGTAGCAACTGATCGATTCGTAGCCTCTAATCGATTCGTAGCCACTGATCGATTCGTAGTCTCTGATCGATTCGTAGCAAGTGATCGATTCGTAGCCTCTGATCGATTCGTAGCCTTTCATCGATTCGTAGCCTCTGATCGATTCGTAGCAAGTGGTCGATTCGTAGTCACTGATCGATTCATAGTCTCTAATGGATTCGTAGCCACTGATCGATTCGTAGCCACTGATCGATTCGTAGCCACTGACCGATTCGTAGCAAGTGGTCGATTCGTAGCATCTGATCGATTCGTAGCTACTGATCGATTCGTAGCAACTGGTCGATACGTAGCCACTCATCGATTCGTAGCCATTGATCGATTCGTAGTCTCTGATCGATTCGTAGCAAGTGGTCGATTCGTAGCAAGTGGTCGATTCGTAGCATCTGATCGATTCGTAGCAAGTGGTCGATTCGTAGCCACTGATCGATTCGTAGTCTCTGATCGATTCGTAGCCACTGATTGATTCGTAGCAAGTGGTCGATTCGTAGCCACTGAGCGGTTCGTAGTCTCTGATCGATTCGTAGCAAGTGATCGGATTATAGACTGATCAATTCGTAGCAATTTATCGGTTTGTAGTCTCTGATCGATTCGTAGCCTCTGAAAGATTCGTAGCCATTGATCTATTCGTAGCAACTAATTTATTCGTAGCAACTGATCGATTCGTAGCAAGTGGTCGATTCGTAGCATCTGATCGATTCGAAGCAAGTGGTTGATTCGTAGCCACTGATCGATTCGTAGCCACTGACCGATTCGTAGCAAGTGGTCGATTCGTAGCATCTGATCGATTCGTAGCTACTGATCGATTCGTAGCAACTGGTCGATACGTAGCCACTCATCGATTCGTAGCCATTGATCGATTCGTAGTCTCTGATCGATTCGTAGCAAGTGATTGATTCGTAGCAAGTGGTCGATTCATAGCAACTGATCGATTCGAAGCAAGTTATCGGTTTGTTGTCTCTGATCGATTCGTAATAACTGGTCGATTCGTAGCCACTGATCGATTCTTAGTTATTGATCGATTCGTAGTCTTTGACCGATTCGTAGCAAATGGTCGATTCGTAGCATCTGATCGATTCGTAGCTACTGATCGATTCGTAGCAACTTGTCGATACGTAGCCACTCATCGATTCGTAGCCATTGATCGATTCGTAGTCTCTGATCGATTCATAGTCTCTAATGGATTCGTAGCCACTGATCGATTCGTAGCAAGTGGTCGATTCGTAGCATCTGATCGATTCGTAGCAAGTGGTCGATTCGTAGCCACTGATCGATTCGTAGTCTCTGATCGATTCGTAGCCACTGATTGATTCGTAGCAAGTGGTCGATTCGTAGCCACTGAGCGGTTCGTAGTCTCTGATCGATTCGTAGCAACTGATCGGATTATAGACTGATCAATTCGTAGCAAGTTATCGGTTTGTAGTCTCTGATCGATTCGTAGCCTCTGAACGATTCGTAGCCATTGATCTATTCGTAGCAACTAATTTATTCGTAGCAACTGATCTATTCGTAGCAAGTGGTCGATTCGTAGCATCTGATCGATACGTAGCCACTGATCGATTCGTAGCAAGTGATCGATTCGTAGCAAGTGATCGATTCGTAGCCTCTAATTGATTCGTAGCCACTGATCGATTCGTAGTCTCTGATCGATTCGTAGCAAGTGATCGATTCGTAGCCTCTGATCGATTCGTAGCCTTTCATCGATTCGTAGTCTCTGATCGATTCGTAGCCACTGATTGATTCGTAGCAAGTGGTAGATTCGTAGCCACTGAGCGGTTCGTAGTCTCTGATCGATTCGTAGCAAGTGATCGGATTATAGACTGATCAATTCGTAGCAATTTATCGGTTTGTAGTCTCTGATCGATTCGTAGCCTCTGAACGATTCGTAGCCATTGATCTATTCGTAGCAACTAATTTATTCGTAGCAACTGATCGATTCGTAGCAAGTGGTCGATTCGTAGCATCTGATCGATTCGAAGCAAGTGGTTGATTCGTAGCCACTGATCGATTCGTAGCCACTGACCGATTCGTAGCAAGTGGTCGATTCGTAGCATCTGATCGATTCGTAGCTACTGATCGATTCGTAGCAACTGGTCGATACGTAGCCACTCATCGATTCGTAGCCATTGATCGATTCGTAGTCTCTGATCGATTCGTAGCAAGTGATTGATTCGTAGCAAGTGGTCGATTCATAGCAACTGATCGATTCGAAGCAAGTTATCGGTTTGTTGTCTCTGATCGATTCGTAATAACTGGTCGATTCGTAGCCACTGATCGATTCTTAGTTATTGATCGATTCGTAGTCTTTGACCGATTCGTAGCAAGTGGTCGATTCGTAGCATCTGATCGATTCGTAGCAACTTGTCGATACGTAGCCACTCATCGATTCGTAGCCATTGATCGATTCGTAGTCTCTGATCGATTCATAGTCTCTAATGGATTCGTAGCCACTGATCGATTCGTAGCAAGTGGTCGATTCGTAGCATCTGATCGATTCGTAGCAAGTGGTCGATTCGTAGCCACTGATCGATTCGTAGTCTCTGATCGATTCGTAGCCACTGATTGATTCGTAGCAAGTGGTCGATTCGTAGCCACTGAGCGGTTCGTAGTCTCTGATCGATTCGTAGCAACTGATCGGATTATAGACTGATCAATTCGTAGCAAGTTATCGGTTTGTAGTCTCTGATCGATTCGTAGCCTCTGAACGATTCGTAGCCATTGATCTATTCGTAGCAACTAATTTATTCGTAGCAACTGATCTATTCGTAGCAAGTGGTCGATTCGTAGCATCTGATCGATACGTAGCCACTGATCGATTCGTAGCAAGTGATCGATTCGTAGCAAGTGATCGATTCGTAGCAAGTGATCGATTCGTAGCAAGTGATCGATTCGTAGCAAGTGGTCGATTCGTAGCAACTGATCGATTCGTAGCCTCTAATTGATTCGTAGCCACTGATCGATTCGTAGTCTCTGATCGATTCGTAGCAAGTGATCGATTCGTAGCCTCTGATCGATTCGTAGCCTTTCATCGATTCGTAGTCTCTGATCGATTCGTAGCCACTGATTGATTCGTAGCAAGTGGTCGATTCGTAGCCACTGAGCGGTTCGTAGTCTCTGATCGATTCGTAGCAAGTGATCGGATTATAGACTGATCAATTCGTAGCAATTTATCGGTTTGTAGTCTCTGATCGATTCGTAGCCTCTGAACGATTCGTAGCCATTGATCTATTCGTAGCAACTAATTTATTCGTAGCAACTGATCGATTCGTAGCAAGTGGTCGATTCGTAGCATCTGATCGATTCGAAGCAAGTGGTTGATTCGTAGCCACTGATCGATTCGTAGCCACTGACCGATTCGTAGCAAGTGGTCGATTCGTAGCATCTGATCGATTCGTAGCTACTGATCGATTCGTAGCAACTGGTCGATACGTAGCCACTCATCGATTCGTAGCCATTGATCGATTCGTAGTCTCTGATCGATTCGTAGCAAGTGATCGATTCGTAGCAAGTGGTCGATTCATAGCAACTGATCGATTCGAAGCAAGTTATCGGTTTGTTGTCTCTGATCGATTCGTAATAACTGGTCGATTCGTAGCCACTGATCGATTCTTAGTTATTGATCGATTCGTAGTCTTTGACCGATTCGTAGCAAGTGGTCGATTCGTAGCATCTGATCGATTCGTAGCTACTGATCGATTCGTAGCAACTTGTCGATACGTAGCCACTCATCGATTCGTAGCCATTGATCGATTCGTAGTCTCTGATCGATTCGTAGCAAGTGGTCGATTCATAGCAACTGATCGATTCGTAGCAAGTTATCGATTCGTAGCGACTGATTGATTCGTAGCAAGTGGTCGATTCGTAGCAAGTGATCGATTCGTAGCCTCTGATCGATTCATAGTCTCTAATGGATTCGTAGCCACTGATCGATTCGTAGCAAGTGGTCGATTCGTAGCATCTGATCGATTCGTAGCAAGTGGTCGATTCGTAGCCACTGATCGATTCGTAGTCTCTGATCGATTCGTAGCAAGTGATCGGATTATAGACTGATCAATTCGTAGCAAGTTATCGGTTTGTAGTCTCTGATCGATTCGTAGCCTCTGAACGATTCGTAGCCATTGATCTATTCGTAGCAACTAATTTATTCGTAGCAACTGATCGATTCGTAGCAAATGGACGATTCGTAGCATCTGATCGATACGTAGCCACTGATCGATTCGTAGCAAGTGATCGATTCGTAGCAAGTGATCGATTCGTAGCAATTGATCGATTCGTAGCAAGTGATCGATTCGTAGCCTCTGATCGATTCGTAGTTACTGACCGATTCGTAGCAACTGATCGATTCGTAGCCTCTAAACGATTTGTAGCCACTGATCGATTCGTAGCAACTGATCGATTCGTAGCCTCTAAACGATTTGTAGCCACTGATCGATTCGTAGCAAGTGGTCGATTCGTAGCCATTGATCGATTCGTAGCCACTGATCGATTCGTAGCCACTGATCGATTCGTAGCAAGTGGTCGATTCGTAGCCACTGATCGATTCGTAGTTTTTGATCGATTCGTAGCAAGTGGTCGATTCGTAGCCATTGATCGATTCGTAGCTACTGATCGATTCGTAAACTGATCGATTCGTAGCAAGTGGTCGATTCGTAGCCACTGATCGATTCGTAGCAAGTGGTCGATTCGTAGCAACTGATCGATTCGTAGCCTCTGATCGATTCGTAGCCTTTCATCGATTCGTAGTCTCTGATCGATTCGTAGCCACTGATTGATTCGTAGCAAGTGGTCGATTCGTAGCCACTGAGCGGTTCGTAGTCTCTGATCGATTCGTAGCAAGTGATCGGATTATAGACTGATCAATTCGTAGCAATTTATCGGTTTGTAGTCTCTGATCGATTCGTAGCCTCTGAACGATTCGTAGCCATTGATCTATTCGTAGCAACTAATTTATTCGTAGCAACTGATCGATTCGTAGCAAGTGGTCGATTCGTAGCATCTGATCGATTCGAAGCAAGTGGTTGATTCGTAGCCACTGATCGATTCGTAGCCACTGACCGATTCGTAGCAAGTGGTCGATTCGTAGCATCTGATCGATTCGTAGCTACTGATCGATTCGTAGCAACTGGTCGATACGTAGCCACTCATCGATTCGTAGCCATTGATCGATTCGTAGTCTCTGATCGATTCGTAGCAAGTGATTGATTCGTAGCAAGTGGTCGATTCATAGCAACTGATCGATTCGAAGCAAGTTATCGGTTTGTTGTCTCTGATCGATTCGTAATAACTGGTCGATTCGTAGCCACTGATCGATTCTTAGTTATTGATCGATTCGTAGTCTTTGACCGATTCGTAGCAAGTGGTCGATTCGTAGCATCTGATCGATTCGTAGCTACTGATCGATTCGTAGCAACTTGTCGATACGTAGCCACTCATCGATTCGTAGCCATTGATCGATTCGTAGTCTCTGATCGATTCATAGTCTCTAATGGATTCGTAGCCACTGATCGATTCGTAGCAAGTGGTCGATTCGTAGCATCTGATCGATTCGTAGCAAGTGGTCGATTCGTAGCCACTGATCGATTCGTAGTCTCTGATCGATTCGTAGCAAGTGATCGGATTATAGACTGATCAATTCGTAGCAAGTTATCGGTTTGTAGTCTCTGATCGATTCGTAGCCTCTGAACGATTCGTAGCCATTGATCTATTCGTAGCAACTAATTTATTCGTAGCAACTGATCGATTCGTAGCAAATGGACGATTCGTAGCATCTGATCGATACGTAGCAAATGGACGATTCGTAGCATCTGATCGATACGTAGCCACTGATCGATTCGTAGCAAGTGATCGATTCGTAGCAAGTGATCGATTCGTAGCAATTGATCGATTCGTAGCAAGTGATCGATTCGTAGCCTCTGATCGATTCGTAGTTACTGACCGATTCGTAGCAACTGATCGATTCGTAGCCTCTAAACGATTTGTAGCCACTGATCGATTCGTAGCAACTGATCGATTCGTAGCCTCTAAACGATTTGTAGCCACTGATCGATTCGTAGCAAGTGGTCGATTCGTAGCCATTGATCGATTCGTAGCCACTGATCGATTCGTAGCCACTGATCGATTCGTAGCAAGTGGTCGATTCGTAGCCACTGATCGATTCGTAGTTTTTGATCGATTCGTAGCAAGTGGTCGATTCGTAGCCATTGATCGATTCGTAGCTACTGATCGATTCGTAAACTGATCGATTCGTAGCAAGTGGTCGATTCGTAGCCACTGATCGATTCGTAGCAAGTGGTCGATTCGTAGCAACTGATCGATTCGTAGCCTCTGATCGATTCGTAGCCTTTCATCGATTCGTAGTCTCTGATCGATTCGTAGCCACTGATTGATTCGTAGCAAGTGGTCGATTCGTAGCCACTGAGCGGTTCGTAGTCTCTGATCGATTCGTAGCAAGTGATCGGATTATAGACTGATCAATTCGTAGCAATTTATCGGTTTGTAGTCTCTGATCGATTCGTAGCCTCTGAACGATTCGTAGCCATTGATCTATTCGTAGCAACTAATTTATTCGTAGCAACTGATCGATTCGTAGCAAGTGGTCGATTCGTAGCATCTGATCGATTCGAAGCAAGTGGTTGATTCGTAGCCACTGATCGATTCGTAGCCACTGACCGATTCGTAGCAAGTGGTCGATTCGTAGCATCTGATCGATTCGTAGCTACTGATCGATTCGTAGCAACTGGTCGATACGTAGCCACTCATCGATTCGTAGCCATTGATCGATTCGTAGTCTCTGATCGATTCGTAGCAAGTGATTGATTCGTAGCAAGTGGTCGATTCATAGCAACTGATCGATTCGAAGCAAGTTATCGGTTTGTTGTCTCTGATCGATTCGTAATAACTGGTCGATTCGTAGCCACTGATCGATTCTTAGTTATTGATCGATTCGTAGTCTTTGACCGATTCGTAGCAAGTGGTCGATTCGTAGCATCTGATCGATTCGTAGCTACTGATCGATTCGTAGCAACTTGTCGATACGTAGCCACTCATCGATTCGTAGCCATTGATCGATTCGTAGTCTCTGATCGATTCATAGTCTCTAATGGATTCGTAGCCACTGATCGATTCGTAGCAAGTGGTCGATTCGTAGCATCTGATCGATTCGTAGCAAGTGGTCGATTCGTAGCCACTGATCGATTCGTAGTCTCTGATCGATTCGTAGCCACTGATTGATTCGTAGCAAGTGGTCGATTCGTAGCCACTGAGCGGTTCGTAGTCTCTGATCGATTCGTAGCAACTGATCGGATTATAGACTGATCAATTCGTAGCAAGTTATCGGTTTGTAGTCTCTGATCGATTCGTAGCCTCTGAACGATTCGTAGCCATTGATCTATTCGTAGCAACTAATTTATTCGTAGCAACTGATTAATTCGTAGCAAGTGGTCGATTCGTAGCATCTGATCGATACGTAGCCACTGATCGATTCGTAGCAAGTGATCGATTCGTAGCAAGTGATCGATTCGTAGCAAGTGATCGATTCGTAGCAAGTGGTCGATTCGTAGCAACTGATCGATTCGTAGCCTCTAATTGATTCGTAGCCACTGATTGATTCGTAGTCTCTGATCGATTCGTAGCAAGTGATCGATTCGTAGCCTCTGATCGATTCGTAGCCTTTCATCGATTCGTAGCCTCTGATCGATTCGTAGCAAGTGGTCGATTCGTAGTCACTGATCGATTCATAGTCTCTAATGGATTCGTAGCCACTGATCGATTCGTAGCCACTGATCGATTCGTAGCCACTGACCGATTCGTAGCAAGTGGTCGATTCGTAGCATCTGATCGATTCGTAGCTACTGATCGATTCGTAGCAACTGGTCGATACGTAGCCACTCATCGATTCGTAGCCATTGATCGATTCGTAGTCTCTGATCGATTCGTAGCAAGTGGTCGATTCGTAGCATCTGATCGATTCGTAGCAAGTGGTCGATTCGTAGCCACTGATCGATTCGTAGTCTCTGATCGATTCGTAGCCACTGATTGATTCGTAGCAAGTGGTCGATTCGTAGCCACTGAGCGGTTCGTAGTCTCTGATCGATTCGTAGCAAGTGATCGGATTATAGACTGATCAATTCGTAGCAAGTTATCGGTTTGTAGTCTCTGATCGATTCGTAGCCTCTGAACGATTCGTAGCCATTGATCTATTCGTAGCAACTAATTTATTCGTAGCAACTGATCGATTCGTAGCAAGTGGTCGATTCGTAGCATCTGATCGATTCGAAGCAAGTGGTTGATTCGTAGCCACTGATCGATTCGTAGCCACTGACCGATTCGTAGCAAGTGGTCGATTCGTAGCATCTGATCGATTCGTAGCTACTGATCGATTCGTAGCAACTGGTCGATACGTAGCCACTCATCGATTCGTAGCCATTGATCGATTCGTAGTCTCTGATCGATTCGTAGCAAGTGATCGATTCGTAGCAAGTGGTCGATTCATAGCAACTGATCGATTCGAAGCAAGTTATCGGTTTGTTGTCTCTGATCGATTCGTAATAACTGGTCGATTCGTAGCCACTGATCGATTCTTAGTTATTGATCGATTCGTAGTCTTTGACCGATTCGTAGCAAGTGGTCGATTCGTAGCATCTGATCGATTCGTAGCTACTGATCGATTCGTAGCAACTTGTCGATACGTAGCCACTCATCGATTCGTAGCCATTGATCGATTCGTAGTCTCTGATCGATTCGTAGCAAGTGGTCGATTCATAGCAACTGATCGATTCGTAGCAAGTTATCGATTCGTAGCGACTGATTGATTCGTAGCAAGTGGTCGATTCGTAGCAAGTGATCGATTCGTAGCCTCTGATCGATTCATAGTCTCTAATGGATTCGTAGCCACTGATCGATTCGTAGCAAGTGGTCGATTCGTAGCATCTGATCGATTCGTAGCAAGTGGTCGATTCGTAGCCACTGATCGATTCGTAGTCTCTGATCGATTCGTAGCCACTGATTGATTCGTAGCAAGTGGTCGATTCGTAGCCACTGAGCGGTTCGTAGTCTCTGATCGATTCGTAGCAAGTGATCGGATTATAGACTGATCAATTCGTAGCAAGTTATCGGTTTGTAGTCTCTGATCGATTCGTAGCCTCTGAACGATTCGTAGCCATTGATCTATTCGTAGCAACTAATTTATTCGTAGCAACTGATCGATTCGTAGCAAATGGACGATTCGTAGCATCTGATCGATACGTAGCCACTGATCGATTCGTAGCAAGTGATCGATTCGTAGCAAGTGATCGATTCGTAGCAAGTGATCGATTCGTAGCAAGTGATCGATTCGTAGCCTCTGATCGATTCGTAGTTACTGACCGATTCGTAGCAACTGATCGATTCGTAGCCTCTAAACGATTTGTAGCCACTGATCGATTCATAGTCTCTGATCGATTCGTAGCCTCTGATCGATTCGTAGCAAGTGGTCGATTCGTAGCCTCTTCGATTCGTAATTACTGACCGATTCGTAGCAACTGGTCGATTTGTAGCCACTGATCGATTCGTAGCAAGTGGTCGATTCGTAGCCATTGATCGATTCGTAGCCACTGATCGATTCGTAGCCACTGATCGATTCGTAGCAAGTGGTCGATTCGTAGCCACTGATCGATTCGTAGTTTTTGATCGATTCGTAGCAAGTGGTCGATTCGTAGCCATTGATCGATTCGTAGCTACTGATCGATTCGTAAACTGATCGATTCGTAGCAAGTGGTCGATTCGTAGCCACTGATCGATTCGTAGCAAGTGGTCGATTCGTAGCAACTGATCGATTCGTAGCCTCTGATCGATTCGTAGCTACTGATCGATTGTAGTCTCTGATCGATTCGTAGCAAGTGATCGATTCGTAGCCACTGATTGATTCGTAGCAAGTGGTCGATTCGTAACATCTGATCGATTCGTAGCAAGTGGTCGATCCGTATGGTCGATCCGTAGCAACTGATCGATTCGTAGCCTCTGATCGATTCGTAGCTACTGATCGATTGTAGTGTCTGATCGATTCGTAGCAAGTCATCGATTCGTAGCCACTGATTGATTCGTAGCAAGTGGTCGATTCGTAGCAAGTGGTCGATTCGTAGCCACTTATTGATTCGTAGTCTCTGATCGATTCGTAGCAAGTGATCGATTCGTAGCAAGTGGTCGATTCGTAGCCACTGATCGATTCTTAGCAATTGGTCGATTCGTAGCATCTGATCGATTCGTAGCAAGTGATTGGTTTGTAGTCTTTGATCGATTCGTAGCCACTGATCGATTCGTAGCAAGTGATCGATTCGTAGCAAATGATCAATTCGTAGCAAGTGATCGGTTTGTTGTCTCTGATCGATTCGTAGCCTCTGATCGATTCGTAGCCACGTAGAGTTAAGCAAAATGGCCCACGGAAAGTGTCTGGGAGTATTGGCAACCTTTTTTTAACTATATACTCTAAGACATATGTGAAAATCAGCCAGGAGAATAGAATATAATAATTTTTATTTAGTATTCATACATACACTTAATATAATAAAATGAGACAATTCAAGAGACTTAAGCTTAAACTTAAAACTAAAAGAAAAACAATAATATTAATATAAAAAATCTTAAGCAAATAATAATATAAACACTAAAATGGTATTCAGCTCAGCTGGAAGCCTATATACCCTATACCCTGGCCAGTCGGAAGTCCGTTCTTAAACCCATGGATTTTGATGTGTGGGGATACATGAAGAGTCTCGTGTACAGTGAGCCCAATTAAATTTAATCAATTGAAGTACTGAGAGACAGAAATATTAATGCAGCCAGTGAAATAAGAACAAAATTAACTACTGGTGTAGTGAAAACTGGTCTTCGCAAAAGAATGCAAAGATGCATGCATGCATGTCGAACATGAAATTTAGACTCAAAAATGGTGTGTGTTAAACTTAAAAGTATAAACAGTTTCGTATCTTGTTCTGTATGCAGACCAATTGTTTTATTTAGCCTCCCCAGTAGCCTATAAAACTAAATGTTTTGTACAAAATTTCGATAAAACCCTAGGTTTTTTTAGCCTCGTTAGATAGCTGATGGAACGTAGATATTTTTAAGCATTACTGCCAAACAGGTGCCATATTTTTGTTTCTAGATATCCTTGAACGAAAAATAAACTTTCTGATGCTTATAAATGTTTATAAGTTTTAATCGTCTACTACTACATACTAATTTATTAATTTTAGGTACAATAATTGTTATTGGGGTCACAAAGCACCTTATTGTAAACGTAAAAATCAAGTAATATTAATAATAAGACACACGCATTTGAAAATATCCAAGCTTATAGCCGAAGATCCGGTGATTTTTATAAAAACAAATAAATTGAAATATCTCGAAAACGGTAAGGTTTAGGGTAGGGTGTTTCATGGTGAAATCAGTCAGGAACGAGACCCGTTTGTTGTCACGATGCTATGAGGAGACTATTTTATTGGACGTTTGTACTTCCATTGTAATATTACAAAGAGCTTAGAGCTTGACTACGACCTTTACGATTGAATTGTTCGTAATAATATACAAAAAACATCTCTAAACCCAAATGATATAGTGACATAAAAAACAAAAGGTTGAATTTCTATGTTTCTATAATTTTCATTGCACTTTTATGTTCTCATTTCCTCAACTTTAGAACGAACTTTTTGGAAAGTCACATTTATCTATGCTCCTATTTTGGCAAAGTCTTCTCCATAATAATTTATAAAGTACATGATCTCCAATTTTTCTCTTAAATTCCTCTAATAACGTGTTTAGGCAGTAAGTTTTTAGATTACTATCGATAGCACGTGTAATTCCCTACTCTTGAGCCGTGCAAAATAACTGTATTCTCCTAAAATAGTTTTCGTATCTCCTTCCACCAAAGCACTTTTATTATTACACACCCCCATAAAAGCCATGTAATTTCACCTCATTTAAAATGCTCCGCCGCGCTGAGCGGTGGTCTTACAAAAATCATCTCTAACAAGCAGATTATGCCTCGCTATGTTTTCCCCATTTAATCTTGGTAGGTTTGACCTTTTTCTTTCCTCGGAGATCGCGTAGCCGGAAATATTACTTGAAAGATATTCTGCTGTGGGAATTACCTTTCTGAGTGGCGCTGCTTTTTATTTTTATATTTTGTAAGGATATTACATTTTTATTTTTCATCGTTATCTTGAACAAAAACATTCCATACTACTCACTATAGCTAAATCTGACTAAACCTTAGCTTACAATAGCTATCACAATAATTACCTAAACCCATGCAAAACCAGAGGAGGACTCTAGTATACCGTAAAACAAAAGCCGATATCACACTTTAGTGACGTCACCGGGACACGGAATTGGATTTGAGAACCTTCGAGTTGAAAACAAGCTCTTACACGAATGATGTCAATCGTGAAATGAGTTGTGTTGTTGGCAAGCATTGTTGATTTAATTTACTAAAAGGTAATATGGTTCTTATTACTAATACAATTAGAATGCTATTTTCAAAAGCAGTTACTCTGTTAAGCAGTTACTCAGTGATGTAAGATTGCAAAAGTTTCAAAGTTTAAAATCCGAACGTAAATTGAAATGGTATTGGAGAAAATATGAATGTTTTTGGGAGCGTGTTTTTGTACGTTTCATATTGGGTCAGTGGATGTTCTAACATATTGGAATTTGCTTCGTTTTACTTTGTATTTTAAACTCTGCAATATTCATTTTAATATCAAGAATGTATTTATGGATAAAATTTTGACAGTCATAAATGATCTTTATATTTTAAAGACAGCTTATATTATATCTCCTTGAAGCCTACCCTAAATGCTACCGAGCCTACTTTTATCGAACTACTAAATTACGTGATCACATAACCTAGATGACATAACGTCGTTAGATAAATCAACAATTTTATGTGAATGTATAGTTGCTAAGTTATAAACATTTGTTTGACTTGCAAATCAAGTTAAACATTGAAGTTTTCAAACAATCAACTCGATACGTTGAACAAAAACTTCTTTTTCTACGGCATCTTGAAAGAGTATCTCATAAAGTTTGTATAAAACAACGCTAACTAGTTAAAATAAACTGTAATACGAGACAAACCGCCCATTCTTCGCGTTCAATCATTCTGAGCTTAGTTTTTATACTGGGCGATAATTTATAGCCTGTCGTTTAAGATGGATGCTGTGATATTACTTAACGTCACAACTTAGAGGCGTTGCGGAAGAGAGGTATTAATATTGGATGTCAAAAGAGATGTAATTTTTATAATCGTCTAAGTTTTTATTGGTAACCTACCAGATTGGTCTCTCTGCGGTTTTATGCGGAATAATTCTGTGTAAATTTTGGGATCAACAGTCCAAAATAGGTCTATTAGATTTTATGTTTGAAAGTAACAAACATTCACACAACTTTTCAATTGTTAAAGGTACATGAAAACTCTATGAAGCTACTACTCCACGCCCATATTCTATAATAGAGTACTTCTATGTTTTTTTTTTCGGTCAGTAATAGAATATTTGTGTTGTGAACGGTAATGTGACTGTCGATGTCGGTGTAAAAATATACCTACATAGTATTTTATTTATATTTTTACCTTAACGTTGAATTTTGGAAGCAAATTATCTATTTACTCAATATTGAAAGGTCGGCAAATCAAATTAGGGACGCTCCAAAAATATTATTAAGCAATAAAATAAAATTTGTGTTTTTAATAAACCTTCAAAAAGGTTCATTCGACAAATTTTAAGCAAAAATAAATTGTTAATTTTATTGAATAAAGGTCAAGTCTTGACTTTGAATAATTTGAGATACTTTTGTACACAAAATAATGAGGTCGAAAAAATCACAAGGAAAATGAATATTGATATTAATTTAATGACTCTTTTTGAATAAATATCAATTAGCTTAATTTCGTTGTTTTATTTATAACTTTTAGTATCTTCTAAGCAGATTTAAGTAAACACTTAGTTCGATACTTTTAGTTTTAAATCCCTACTACGATATTCATTTCGGTCTGTGGTCCTATAAGTTCGATTTTTTGGTCTTCTGTCCTAATTATGGCATAAATATATCAAAATTAATTCTTTTTCGTAAAACAATTCTAATCTAAAAACTTAATACATTTCTCCACAAAACTATTACATAACCTTCAATTCTTCCAGACGATTTCACTCCACTCAAAATCCTCGATTTGTCCAAAGATTCAAATGTTATTCCGGACTAGATTCACATTATGGACATCGGACGTTGTGTCTGTTTGTCCTCCTTTTAGACTCTCGCCAGAACAAACCGAGCATGGATAACCAATTAATCTTGTTTGGATATGTCGTTTCAGATCAAGTGACTGATGTATCGCTCTGTTTGCTTTAGGTATGGACCGTATCGCCGTCTTGAAGATCCTTTGATTTATGATCATCGTACTACAATCTGTACCCAATTATTGGTCATTCTGAATTTTAACGAGATTTAAAGTACAGTTGGATAAAAAAGAAAGAATGTTATTTATAACTTCGTTAAAAATGTTCGCTAGATTGGATTTGGACAGCCTTTAATGATATCTCTAGATATAACATTCGATTGTCCAAGTACTCGTAAATTTAACATAAATTTAGCTAGGGATGGACCTTCACCTTTTCATTACGATTAAATTATAGTTATTTATAGCCGGAAATACGACGAAATATGGTTTCAAATCTCTATAGAACATGTACCATAATAATTTTGATATTTCTCCAAGCTCTAAGAAAATGCTAATGCAGAACTCAGTTCAAAAATGAGTACTACTATTTCCACTACACTAAAGTACACTTCCACACATTTAACTTTTAAATTTTCGTCTCCAGATATTTTCAAGTTAAGTATTATTACCAACGTTACGGCCAAATGGGATGCAAAAGTATCACAATGATGATAAATTACTCGCTCTTACAATAACACTACTTTTGTGCACGAATGTGCATTCATATTTATGGTGAGTTTTAATACGCCATAAGTTTGTATTCTTTATAATAGAGAATAACAGTGTTGCCAAATTACGAGTCAAGGCTGCCAATGTAAATTAAATATTTTGTGACATCTTGTATAAATATAATTGTAATCGTTTTTTTTTCATTTTAACGTAATTTTTAGCACATTTTGTTTTATGCATTGGGCTTTGTCCAAAAAAATAAGATATTTGCATAGTATTGAGCAGTTTTCGGAATCAAAAATTCTATTAGCAGAATGTATAAAATGAATTGACTGGACGTTATACTCGTAGTATGATTCCTGCGCGGAGTAAATAAATATTTGTGTTATTTACTTACATATGTTGGTTTCCATTTGAGTACCTACTCACATACCTATGTGACAAAATAAGATCATCGATTGATAAATATATCCCTTGATTACACGTCTTTTCTCTCAAGTGGTTTTTGTAGCAAAAAATCAGACATGAAACTCTAAATTACACCAATATCATAGTTGGCGCTCGCAAAACTTTCAAAACGAAAAAGAAAGTTCTGGACAGTTCGAGGAAATTAAAAACGGCGTCACGGCGTCGAACGAACACAAAAATGTTAACTTTTTTTATAAATTTTTATTACTTCGCAAAATATTACAATTTTTATGTTACGTAAACTTTTTCTAATTCTGTTTGAAAGTTTAAAATAATGTCCACGAAAGTGTCAGAAATCAGAAACAGATGTAGCAAATATTGGACGGAAAGTTTTTATAATTTTTACCTGAATGGCATTCGAATAATTATTTTTAATTTAGTAATTTACCAACTGTATTTTTCCTTAAAATTTTCGTCACAAATATTTTAAAGAGTATTTTTAATCTTGATTTGAAGAAGCAATTGTGCTCTAGTATTTATGATGAGTTTAAAATAAGCAGACAGGTCTCGTGATAGTAAGAGACTTTACTTGAGCGATATAAGCTCAGGGATTACTGATTAATTCTTAAATGGTGTATAACATTCAACATATTTAATACATAGGCATAGAAAAATATATTCAACTAGTAGCTCCCCGCGGTTTCACCCGCGTAGTTCCCGTTCCCGTGGGATTACGGGGATAAAATATAGCCTATGTCACGCACTGATAAATTAGCTTTCCATTAGTGAAAGAATTTTTGAAATCGGTCCAGTAGTTTCGGAGCCTATTCATTACAAACAAACAAACAAATCTTTCCTCTTTATAATATTAGTATAGATAATCAATATTATAGCCCAAAAAATAAGCTTTTCCCTTAAATATTTATTGGAAACAGTCTCGCTTCGTTAGTTTCTTGTACAAGTTTTATGAAGAATTTATTGACATTCATAAATATTGATGTCATGAGCTGTGACATGCAAATATTATGGAATATTTTTTGAGAAGAAATAAATGAGTGTCTACATTATTGCGATAGAGCTTACATTTATCTAACTAAATTTATTAGCTTTTTGTACTCTGTCAAGCTTACATTAAAAATCGAGATAGATATTTGTGTATTCACTTTAAATACATGTGCTTGAATGATTTATATCCGCGATTACTGCTATTTATTAACATAACATAACATAATCAATCACTACATCATCTCATTATCGACCTCGATGGCAGAGTGGTCACCATGCCGGACTGCCATCCGTAAGGTTCCGGGTTCGATTCCCGCGCGGGGCGAATATTTGTGTGAACCACAAATGTTTGTCTCGGTCTGGGTGTGTGTATGAATGAGTGTGTGCGTAGTTTCTGATACCCTAGATACAAGCTTCTAGCTTAGTTAGGGGTCAGTTACTATAATGAGATGATGTAGTGAATGATTATTATAGTAACTGACCCCTGAAGTAATTTCGAAACTTGTATTTAGGGTATCAGACACTACGCACACACTCATACACACTCACACACACAGACCGAGACAAACATTTGTGGTTCACACAAATATTCACCCCGCACGGGAATCGAACCCGCAACCTAACGGATGGCAGTCCGGCATAGTGACAACTCTGCCATCGAGGTCGTCAAGGTGCACAAAGAGCGTATCATAGATATTGGTTAAAATTACTTAAAAAAGCAGCAATATAAAACAGTATAATATAGTACAAAAACATACGAAAGTATAATGAATTTATGTAATTTCTGACGACCTACTGCCATCCGTAAGGTTGCGAGTTTAATTCCCGTGCGGGGTGAATATTTGTGTGAACCAAAAATGTTTGTCTCGGTCTGGGTGTGTGTGTGAATGAGTGTGTGCGTAGTTTCTGATACCCTAGATACAAGCTTCGAGCTTAGTTACGGGTCAGTTACTATAATGAGATGATGTAGTGAATGATTATGTTATGTTATGAAATTACACATATCACTTACATCGCAAACATCCCAATACGAGCCAACGCCTACGTAAATAAAGCGATGATAGCCCATTACCTGGTGATCGAGAGGTCTTGAGATCGATCGAAGTGCACTATTGACATGAGCCCACTTTACACACAAGTGTAATAAGATTATGTAGAAAGATTATGTATAAGATTATAAGATTATGTAAAAAAATACCACTAAATGACCTCAGCATGGTTCCGGGTTCAAGTCCTGGCTGTGGCGAAAATTTTGAATGCATATTTCAAAATACTAAATGACCAATACACTGGACTGATATACGAGTATATTTTTAACTACATTTAAAAAGATTTCAATGTTCAAACATAAAAATATAACTGTTTCGCTTCCAACTTCCCTTTAAAAATCCAACACGTAATTCTCAATTGTCTAAAAATAAAAATGTTACAAACGGTACAAAAGGATACTTGATAAAGGTACGCTTCAAATATAACTTTTCCCTCAGTTATTTTAGGATAACACCTTTTATAGTCAGATGTTTGTGATAATTATATTAACGTTGACGTGAAGGTAGAACATGTATAATAAAATATATAGCAAAATATAAACTCTCTCAATCACCGCTAAAAAGAGACACAATTGGTTTTCTATTGTAATTAGCATAAACATAATCATTTACTACATCGTCTCATTATAGTAACTGACCTCTAACTTAGTTCGAAACTTGAATCTAGGGTATCAGAAACTACGCACACACATACACACACCCAGACCGAGATACATTTGTGGTTCACACAAATATTCACCCCGCACGGGAATAGAACCCGCAACCTTATGGATGGCAGTCCGGCATGGTGACAACTCTGCCATCGAGGTCGTCAATTAGCCACAAAGAACCCGCGCTGTGACATAAGTATTAATATCGGTACGCTTAATACATAACGTTACGATACATAACAAATAAATAGCACTTTACGCAAAAAAAAACTCATTGATGAGTTTCGTCAGCCACGCGAACGAAGCAAGTGTATAATAAAAGAGACAGCAAAATAATTTAAGAGATTGTAGTAGGTAAAATAATAATAAAAATCACAGTCCGTGAAGGCGGGAAATGTCTCATTATGTGTTAAAGTAGTAGCAATGAAACATTGACAAATATTATAGCGCTTAACTGAGGTTGAATCTACAACCTCTAGCTTCATAACTCTACGGCCACACTGTCGCGACAAAATCCTTTGATTGTGCGCTAATTTACCGACAGCGAGTTTATGGCATTATGTCAATGGTTTAAGGGCATTTGAGTTCGCGGAACTGATTCACGATAGGACGAATTCTTGGCCAGACGTGTCGCGACAACGTAAATGTTCGCGTTATCGCGTTAAGTGTGGTCGGAGGGTAAGAAGCACAAGCCACTAGACCGCTGAAGCGTTCAAATTAAAAATTATACCTACAGGAACTTTTATCATTAAACACAAGGGAAATCCCACTGGATCAATAAAAACGAGGCATAACAAGTACACAACGTTCCCAAAAATATTATAGACATATCATGTATTACACTTAGCTCAGTAATCCGTTTCCAATTCACTACATAGTATAAAACAAAGTCGCTTTCTTTGTCCCTATGTCCCAATGTATGCTTAGATCTATAAAACTACCCAATGGATTTTGATGCGGTTTGTTTTAATAGATAGAGCGATTCAGTGGGAAGGTTTTTAGCAATTAATTTTATCCTCATATTCCTACGGGAACGTGGGTAAAACTGCGGGGCACCGCTAGTATATAATATTTATTAAATAGAAATAACATAACGTACATTTAATAATATTAAAAGGTTTCTCGTACAATTTTCTTTTTACTATCATAACGGACAGCCTTCGACGGGCAGTCCGTAAGAAATGTTCGCTCCATTGAAAGTTATACGTAGTTACGGTGAACTGACAAAGGTAACTTCCATTTGATCAGTCAATCGAGTAACTTCAATGTACGTTACAAAAAATATATAAAGATAATAGACATCGTTTGATATTATGTTTATTTGTAAGGCTTTTTGAAAGGAGCAGACTGACGGGAAGTAGCTATAATAATCGATCAAAGACGTCTTAGTGAGTGCCGCGAGCTAAGTTAAGTTAATGAATACTACATTGACGACCTCGATGGCAGAGTGGTCACCATGCCTGACTGCCATCCGTAAGGTTGCGGGTTCGATTCCCGTGTGGGGTGAATATTTCTTTGAACCACAAATGTTTGTCTCGGTCTGGGTGTGTGTGTGTGAATGAGTGAGCGCGTAGTTTCTGATACCCTAGATACAAGTTTCGAAGTAAGTTAGGGGTCAGTTACTATAACGAGATGATGTAGTGAATGATTATTTATGTTATGTTATGTTATTTAAATGTCACCCAAATAACTGTTTCCTTTCCAAGTCACATCCGAGTGTGTGTAATTCACCTTTGAAGAACATCGAGGCGGACCAATCAATCAATAGTAAGTACAGTTAGAGGCAAGTCAAAGTTTCTAAGTGTAAGCCGTTCGAAGACCAATTGACTCAGCGACGTGGGTCGCAATTGTTATCAGAAAGTTCTAGACGTATTTTTGACACGAAATAACGCTCGTAAAATACAATTAAGACTAACTCGTTTAGCAAAGAGTTACTTCTGGAAAGAACGGTTTATAAGCCGTAACTAATTTTATTTTTATTTTCATATAGCTGTGCCCCGCGGTTACACCCGCGTAGTTCACAATCCCGTGAGAATTTTGGGATAAAACATAGCCTATGTTCTTTCCCGGATCATAAGCTATCCCTGTTCAAAATTTCAAGTCAATCAGTTCAGTAGTTTAGCCGTGAAAAGGTAACAGACAGACAGACAGAGTTACTTTCGCATTTATAATATTAGTAGGAATAGTAGGAATTATATCTATCAATAATTAGGTATGTCCCGCGGTTTTACCTACATTTAATTCCTATTTTATTTTGCCTGCGACCATTGGACCCACGTTTCATTCGTGTTAAAATATGTAGTCGGCCTGTCATTTAGCGTTACAAAACTTTATCTAAACAAAGGCAAGACTCCCCCATGTTTCGCAAAAGGCAAATCGCGTTCCCTACAAAATGTATAACAAAATATATTAATATCAGCAGATAACACAAAGGCGATGATATCCTTTGGGTTGTTTCAATTTGATAACCATAGTCTTATTTATTTAGGATTCCCCTTCCCCAACCTTCGGCAAACAATAAACATAAAAACATAAACAAAAAACATAAACAAAATAACTGAGGATCAATATTGAATATCAAAGGATTGAATTAATAATAATAATAATAATAAATAGTTTATTTCTCAAAAAAAAAGTTGTACAAGTTTGCTTATGTAACTACTTATCACAAGTTTCAATACATTTTTCATTTAGGTTCTAGGTTAAGTACTTAATAAAATGCAATATTTGAATTTAAACCTAAAATAAACATGAAAAATAAGTAGTTTAAGTTGCCGAAATGAGGGTAGTCCGATTATTAGATTTCTTAACCTTCCGTGCTAGTCACATCGACTGTGTTACGGCAAGGTTATATTCTCGGTTTGGTGATAGAAATTTCGACTTACATATCATTCACATAAGGATTATCATGTTTAGAATAAAAAAACAGATAACATTGTAATATAACAAAAGAGTACGAACTTGAGTGTAAACAACGTAGACTAAACAAAAAATACAAGATGAAGCAGAACAAACATTTCAACCTTAGTTGTACGAGTAGTTTAATGATTGGTTTTAAAAACACGATGTTTATTACAATTAGGTATAGATATTTGTTTGATATTTGAACTAGTACTAACACATTTTTTTTTATCAGTTTTTTTTTTTTACTTACTTATATATTTTTTTACAAATGTTTTTTTTTTATTTTTTATTATTATATTAATAGTTTATGTTTATGTGTTGGGCGGTACATACAATTTAACGTAAACAAAAGAATTAGATTGGTGACTCGCATAATTAGCTACTTATATTAAAAAATTTAAATTTGGAGAGTTTTGAAAAGGGAAAAAGTAAATAAAAAAATAAATAAAAGAAAAATACATAAAGTAAGTGCTGGTATATGTATATTATTATAGGATAAATTAAAAATATACTTAATAGATATAAGTATTCGAGAAATTAATAAAAAATCATTTAGATTTACAAACTTATATAAATTAAATACAGATATTTAATATTTTTTCTGTCCGATCATAGTCCAATTCTTTTAGAAACACATCGATAGCTCTCTTACAAACAAATCTCGTTAAATTTTTTAAGTTTTGCGCTTTACATATTCGATTATACAAAAAAGGCGCCAAGAAGTATGAGAAGCAATGGGCAAAGGTAGTGTTGCATGAAGGAACCTCAAATACCTCATACAGTCGCCTTGCAGATATAGTAGGAGGTCTGGCACAAGAATGTTGTCTCAGCACTATATTTTTTATAAAAAGTTGCCTTATATTCAGGACACCAAATTCTTTATAGATGTTTGTGGTAGGGTATTGGAAATGTTTCTTATTTATAACTTTTATAATACATCTCAGTGACCTTTCTAATTTTATTAATGTACTTTTACAAGCACCACCCCAGGCAGTTATTGCATATGTGACTATAGACTGACATAGAGTAAAGTATACTGTCTTATTTATTTTCTTATCATTTAAGTTCCTAATTTTTTTGTAAATTGGTATTAACTTCCGCATACGGGCTTTTAGGTAGACTATATGGGACGTCCAATTTAAATGTTTGTCTATTATTATACCAAGATATTTAATATTGTCAACAGAAGATAAATGAAAACAATTGCAATTTTTAAAATCACTGCACTTTGAGTCATGTGCTTTTAACGTCATATTACATTGCGGTTGAAGATTCTTCCTAATGCTAAAAGTTATATATTTTGTTTTTAACAAATTTAGTGTAAGTAGGTTAGAGTCTAGCCAATTCATTATATAACCGAGACCTTTCTCAGCTAATGCAACAACACCAGACCATGTTTTATCTTCAAAAATGATAACAGTGTCGTCAGCAAATGTTATCACTTTAGCATTGGGTAACTTCATTGAGCATAGGTTATTAATATAAATTAAAAAAAGGGTAGGCCCTAGGACTGAGCCTTGAGGAACGCCGAAATCGACTTTTAGTTTTGAGCTATAGATGTCGCCTACTTTTACACTTTGGTATCTGTTTGATAGATAGTCTTTGAAAAGATCGAGAGGTGTTCCTCGAATTCCGATTGATTCAAGCTTGTGAACAAGTAAGGGGATTGAGACAGTATCGAACGCCTTCGCTAAGTCTAGGAAGATACCAAGACATTTTTTCTTACTATCAAGATTTTTTGCAACGTTGTTAACTAAATTTTCAATAGCGTCCACGGTTGATTTATTTTTTCTAAAACCAAATTGGTTTTCGGATATAATGTTGTATTTTTCCAAGTAATTAGTAAGTCGAATATTCAAGATTTTTTCTAAAATTTTGCTTATAGATGGTAATAAGGAAATTGGGCGATAGTTGCCAATACTGTTTCTTTCCCCGGACTTAAATACTGGCACAACTATTGAATCTTTCAACACATTCGGAAATCTTCCTAGCCGCAAACATAAGTTGAATATATGAGTTAATGGTTTGGCTATCAGCTTAAGACTCTTTTTTAGAAAAACTGACGAGATCCCATCCCAGCCTGCACAGGTAGTATTTTTTAAGGACTTTACTATTTTTGTTACTTCAATTTCATCTGTTTCCAAAAGCATAAATGAGTTTAATATAGTATTATTATTATAATATTTCTGCGTCAACTCTTCCTCGGTAAGATTAACCCTATTTAGTATATCTTTAGATAAACCTTTACCAGCATTAACAAAAAATGTATTGATGTAGTTAACAGAGTCTTGGGGAGAGGTCTGAATCCTTAGCAAATCAAGTGGTACCTGTGACTTCTCTGTTGTATCTGGGGGCACGGCAGTGCCCCCCGCCAAGTCGAGCGCGAAGCAAACACTGCCGTACCATCCTTTACAGGAACCATTTCGCCGCATTTTCAGGCCCCTATTTGAGAACCTCTGGATAAGCCCAGAACGCTGAAATTTTCGTCATCCAGTAAGCTATACAATCACATACTTAAAATAAAATTTCAAGTCTGTAGGTCATTTAGTTCCGAAGTTAAGCGAAAGCAAAGTTTCGTATTTATGACAGACACTCACTCACTCACTCACTCACTCACTCACTCACTCATGATCATCAAAATAGAACTAGTACTTCCCATAAACCTAGAGAGCTGAAATTTGGTACAGAGTTAGAGTTTAATGGCCACATAAAGGGAAAACTATAAAAACTAGGATAATCGAACGGGAACGGGAATTATACGGGAACGGGAACGGGAATTGTAACTCAAGAACGGCTGAACTGATTTGGCTGAAAATTGGTGGGGAGGTAGCTTAGAACCAGGAAAAGGACATAGAATACCTTTAATCCCGAAATTCCGACGGGATTGGGAACGGGAATTTAAAAATCAAGAACGGCTGAATTGATTTTGCTGAAAATTGGTGGGGAGGAAGCTTAGAACCAGGACAAGAACATAGAATACTTTAATCCCGAAATTTCCACGGGAATGGGAACGGGAATTTATTACTCAAGAACGGCTGAACTGATTTAGCTGAAAATTAGTGGGGAGGTAGCTTAGAACCAGGAAAAGGACATAGAATACCTTTAATCCCGAAATTCCCACGGGATTGGGAACGGGAATTTAAAAATCAAGAACGGCTGAATTGATTTGGATGAAAATTGGTGGGGAGGTAGCATAAAACCAGGAAAAGGACATAGAATACCTTTAATCCCGGAATTCCCACGGGATTGGGAACGGGAATTTAAAAATCAAGAACGGCTGAATTCATTTAGCTGAAAATTGGTGGGGAGGAAGCTTAGAACCAGGACAAGAACATAGAATACCTTTAATCCGAAATTCCCACGGGATTGGGAACGGGAATTTAAAAATCAAGAACGGCTGAATTGATTTGGCTGAAAATTGGTGGGGAGGTAGCTTAAAACCAGGAAAAGCACATAGGATACTTTTTATCTCGAAATTCCCACGGAAAAGCGAACGAGAACTACGGGGGTGAAACCGCGGGGCGCTTAATAATAAAATACTACTCCTAAAAAGAAAAAAATGTGTCAAATAAGAAAATCTAATAAAATAAATTAATATAAACAAGTTTTAACAAAAAGAAATGAAATCCCACCAAAAACATTCTGTAAAAAACTAGCCAAGTCTCGATGGAGCTGCTTGTTTATCTCTAAAAAGTAATGAAATCTAGACAGACTCGTACCAAGTCTAAGGTTCCTTACTGAGATTTCTTTATTATTATAGTTAATGTTGTGTAACTTGGCCGTTGAAAGGTACACATGTATGTACACAAGGGTACAAAACTAGGTGATCCATGACGCTATTGCACCAATCTTAAAAAAAACCAGAACCTACCCATTGACGATAGAAAATTGCCTCTTGAAAAATGTTAATTCAATATCCAGTCAATTGTGGGCTTGATAAAGCTGCGTATTTTAATAATGTTATAACATTACGTGTAAACAAAATTGACGTGTACCCACTACTAACGTTTTAAACAATGTTCAACGGCCAAGTCACACAACATTAACTATAATAATAAAGAAATCTCAGTAAGGAACCTTAGACTTGGTACGAGTCTGTCTAGATTTCATTACTTTTTAGAGATAAACAAGCAGCTCCATCGAGACTTGGCTAGTTTTTTACAGAATGTTTTTGGTGGGATTAAGGTTACACACTCGTTTGATGACTTTCCAAGTATTTTTAATATTATTTTGATTATTTAGCAAGTCTTCCTTATCATTCTCATTTTTTAGTTTGTGTAGTATATTATTGCAGTGATTTCTGTAGTTTTTATATATTTGTTCTAATTTTTTATCTCTTGGGGACTTCAAATGTCTCCTGTGCAACACATCTCTAAACCTCATACATCGTAATAACCCTGGAGTTATCCAGGGTTGGATAGTCTGTTTTCTGCAAGGTTCATTTAGAGTATAAGTACATTTCTTAACGATCGTGGATAGAACATCAATAAAACTTTCAGTTAATTCATTAAGATCCCCTTTGTCTAGTATCTGGGTCCAGTCAATATGTTCCAATAAATCTAATGCTTTATCATAGTTTATTCTCTTTTTAGTTCTGCTTTGCGTATTAATAGAATTATGTATATGATCTAGAGGTATACTACAATGAAGACTATTATGATCGGTAACAGATGACAGACAGTTAATAGTTAATATTTTTTTATTAGACTTTACGAAAAAGTGGTCAAGGCACTTATTATTACGGGTAGGAAACGTATGACTTGGCAATAGACAGTGAGTTGCAAGGAGGTCTTGGTAGTCGTCTGATTTCGTATCTATATTATTTTTACAAATATCAATATTAATATCCCCAGTTAGAAATAAATTAGGTATTTGTTTTAGAGAAATTAGAAGTTGATCGATGGAGCTAAAAAAACTATTGGGAGATATAAAAGATGGTGATCTGTACAAGCAAACAAAGGCGTCGTTATTATTAATCTTAACTATCAGGCAGTCAGCGTCATTAATTTCAGGTTCATATACTAAGACATCATTTATCTTGTTGCTAATGTATACAACGACACCACTATTCTGATTTATGTGCTTCTGAGTATGAAAAGTTCTATAGTTTTCAACGTTTGGTAAATTATCATTGTTTTGAAGCCAACATTCAGTGAGGATGATAAGGTCATATTCTACTTTACACCGAGTTAGGAAGACCCGAAAGTTTTCAAAATTTTTGTTAATACTCCTAATGTTCTGGACAATTACTTTAAGAGATTTGTCGGAATTGAGATTGTATTTCTGAAATGCCTCTGGTTCATCAACCAAAAATGAAACACCGACATTGACATGATTTTCAATATCGGTAACTACATCGTCTAAATCCGAACCCATTTTATATTTTTATAAACAGAATTAAATGTGATTTTTGGTTGATGAAGCAGTTCATTATTAATTGGACTGATTAAGACATTCACTTTATGTGATTGTAAGTGATAATTATGAACGGACATTTTAAGAAGAATATAAAATAAGAAAATACTATATAAATACTTATAAGTTTTTAGATATAAATATTTAGAAGTTATACTTTTTGTGACCCTTAACCTAATTCTTATGTTTGTTGTGATGTATGAGTTTGAACTAATTAATTTACTACTTTGGCAAAAGAACAAAGAACTTAATAAATATAAGAGAGTTATATATATAAAGAAATACCCATATATTATTGCAGTCTTTATGCGATGAAGATTATGCAGGAAAAAACTCCTTGATTTGGCTAAGCGATCTAACAATCGTAGCTGGATGTCCCTCTTCTCTCCGTAGCAATACGTTGCCTCCAGATGTCCAGCAGAATTTAAAGTGTCCAGCCTTCACTAGTTCTTTAGCTGATGCAAATATTGTCTTAGCCATTGTTGTTAGTGAATCCGATATGTAGATCCGATTTTTTATTCCATTCAATCCCAAAAGTTCCGTGTTCAATGGGTTATCTTTATTTTCCATGTTATATTTTTTAACTGCCTTTAGTAATATCTCCTTCTCATTAGTACTTTGATGTTCAACAACAATTGGTGCATTTTTTTTTCCTTTACGATAAATTTTTGTGTTGTCATTAATGGCCTGCATAATGTCTAGAGTTTTATATACAGATTTGACGATTTCCCGCACATTTTCGTTATCATCCCGGGGTATGTTCCTTATCTCTGTTTTATTTCTCAACAATTGCTTTTCTACATTATTAAGTTGGCTTTCCAAGTCACAAATGCGCTCAACAGCTGCCGTGTGCTTCAATTCCAGTGTTTCCATCTTGACATTCAATTCTTTGTAATTAGTAGCATTTATTTGTAGTAGTTTGATGATTTCTGTGTTAGATTCCAGAATTCTGGCATTCTGTTCCTTAATACCCGAGATCTCGGAATTCATCATTTCCTTAAATGATTTCAGAAGTGAAGCTTGCATATCCATAAATTGGTCAAGTTCCGGATTTTTGCGCTTTCTT
Organism: Timandra comae; assembly: GCA_958496195.1. NCBI lineage: Eukaryota > Metazoa > Arthropoda > Insecta > Lepidoptera > Geometridae > Timandra > Timandra comae. The sequence continues at coordinate 10,294,855 of OY292357.1, forward strand.
AAGTTGATATTTCGGATAAATTAAAAGAGGGAAACTATTTTTGGGGTAAATGACAAAATTTTGACATAGTAAATGAGCTAAAGTATAAGTAAAATTATATCTAATATAAAAAACATGGAGTGTATGTGTTTTTTTTATTCGATTTCTGACTAGGAGATTCCATTGATTCAGTTTTAGTTTTTACTTATCGACCTCGAAACTTCTATCAGCATTTTTAGCCATTCCTTAATAGTTACGGATTTGACCTACCACGCCCAATTTAAAATTTCAACTTGTATACGAGTACATAGACGAATGAGTTCTACGCATTCCAATAATTACATGATTTCTACGCATTCCAATAATTACATGATTTCTACGCATTCCAATAATTACATGATTTCTACGCATTCCAATAATTACATGATTTCTACGCATTCCAATAATTACATGATTTCTACGCATTCCAATAATTACATGATTTCTACGCATTCCAATAATTACATGATTTCTACGCATTCCAATAATTACATGAGTTCTACGCATTCCAATAATCCTAATCCTAACTAATATTATAAATTCGAAAGTAACTCTGTCTGTCTGTTACCTTTTCACGGCTAAACTACTGAACCGATTGACTTGAAATTTACAGGGGTAGCTTATGGTCCGGGAAAGAACATAGGATACTTTTTAGCCCGAAATTTCCACGGGGACGGGAACTACGCGGGTGAAACCGCGGGGCACTGCTAGTTATAATAGTTCAACATAAAGTTTCACCACAGAGTTTCACTATAAATAATAATAACATACTGAAGTTACATAACAGATTAAAATAAGTAACTTAGTCAATATTAACAAAAGTTTGTACTTAAATTATATCTACATATAATATTTTCCCTCAAAACACAGACCCACAAACAACATCCATCACACACATAAGGTCACAAAGGGTCAGCTACAAAATTATGATATCTTATGTTGGTTTTATTTCCTTCCGAGTGTAGATAATGATAAACTGGGCCTTATGGCTTAGAGATGGTTTGAATGATAAGGTACACAAGAGTCATAGAGCAAGGAATCTCGCCCCATCAGTTGGATATACTGGTTAAGTTACTATTTAGTATTTCTTGTATTGATTAAGAAGCGAAGAAACAAAACATTCGTATTGAGTAAGACATTTAGAAGTAACGACATAAAAAAAAGCATTATACATCGTCATCTGGTGCAAAATAAGGTAAAACTTTTAGTATGGAAATTGGTCAACGGATAAACATTATAATACCTTACACAATTTACTTTTATTGTAAATATTAACCGAAGTTTAGAATACATAGAAATTTTTGATACAAAATAAATATATTTTCCAATTAAAATACATAATTTCCTAGAAGGTTCGTCCGTGGGAACCCATTCAAATCGAGGTTATGTTGACTCGGTATTCCAAAGAGCTAATTTACATAATATTAAATTATCGTATCTCATTAAGTAAAGTAGGGTTTCATTATGAGAGGTCTAATGATATTTTACAGAATAAGAAATATAATAAAATATCATACAAAAAAAAATATTCTTGTTTCACTCCCTTGGATGTTGAATTTTGATAATTTTGACAAATAATAAAAAAAACTGAGGAATACTGGATAAAAAGAGTGTGCAAAATTTTATAGAGTTTAGGATGTGCGTTGTTCTATCACTTTTGCGTTTTATTTTGTTCTTTAGTTTTGATTTGCTTCTAAAAATAGAGTTTTCTTTCGAACCATAACAAAAACAATACAATAATTAAATTATTAACCTCTCTTCGTTCCGTTTCTGGCATTTAAGTAATTAATAAAATGCCAGATAAATTGTTGAGATTAATTTTCCTTTGTCATTATGACATATACTGATTAAAATAGAGAGATATGACCGTAGCGAGGAATTCCGCCTTTTGTATAGCGATGGTATCGGGCCCATTGTAATCATTATCAGTACTCGTTAATTAACTTTCAGATTGATATTTGATAACTTCTAAACATTATTTTTTTAAATAGAATTGTTTACATTTTAGTAAAAAATAAAAAAATCTACTCAATAAAGTTCATGGAACAAGGGTGTTAAGGTGGGTTGTATGTTTTGATTTCATCTTTCTTCTAGAAGTGTCAGATTACACAAAAATATTGTCATTATTTTTGAATTTCGAACAAATAAGTTTTCTTCTAGAAGTGTCAGATTTGTTTTTTGTCATAATTTTTGAATTTCGAACAAATAAGTAAATTTCGAGCATTTTGTTTCATTTTAGTGGCTTTGTGAGTTTTATTTTGCACTAAATAAGATTTTATTATGTTTTTAGTTCATTTTAATTTATATTCATCCATATTATATACGTTAGTTAACTGCTTATTCTCTAATAAAAAATGAAGTTCTCATTATTTCGAGTAAGCGAGAAGCGAGTATAGTTGAAATTCCTGTAGTTACTACTCACTCGTGGAGAGGATCGTGGTTAGCTAATGAAATGGTATTATAATATACAGAAAAGCGACGACATAAAAATAAATGTAGGAAGTCCTATTTCATATAATTCCTTTATGTTTTACTAGCTTCGCGGTTTTATTTTAATTTCTGTCACATGCTCATTGCCGTGGGAATTTAGAGATAAAAAGTATTATACTCGTATGTATTATTCCTGGTTATAAAAAAATATTCAGTTTTTTTTATTATTACGTGAAAAACACACATCTACATATTCATACAACCTTTCACATTAATTATATTATTAATAGGACTTGGATTAAATGTTTTTTTGCACAAGCATAAAGTATTCCACAAAATAGCACTTCCATCAGTTTTGTTATATACTAGTAGAATACATAGATTAGCTGCCATCGTTATACAAAATATGCCAGTTAAACAAAACATTCAAATGAAATTCGAAATTTAAATAAACACTTTCCTCTTCTACATAAATGAAAACATTTAAAAACATATTGCCATAACATAAAAGTTAACGCTACATAAATGTGAATGTATTCCAATTGTTGATTGTGTGTAATTATTATTTTATTGGCAACCCTGCCTGTGTCAGGTACACATCAACAATGCCACTTTATGTAGCAACTAATATTTTGTATCGGCTTTTTGCGTTTGTTAAATTCAAATCTGGCATTTAGATAAACATAAAGAGGGTAAATTTCTTCCCTTAATTGCATATTTTTTATTTACTCGATTACGGAAAAAATCCTTGTGAAAGTTTGTGACTCTTTGGCACAATAACTTTTGTTTAGATTAGTGTTGGTGTTTCTTATCTTCACTACATAGAATAAAGTAAAGTAAAGTAAAGTAAAAAAAACATTTATTGCCCCATAAAAAAAACAAACACACATTTAAACTTAGAAACTAAACAAATGAAGCAAGAGGAGGCATCTCAGCTGTTGCTGAATAAAACAATGTCGCTTTCTTTGTCCCTATGTATGCTTAGATCTTTAAAACTACGCAACGGATTTTGATGTGGTTTGTTTTAATAGATAGAGTGATTTAGTGGAAAGGTTTTCAGCATAATTTCTTGCGTGAACGGGAACTACGCGGGTGAAACCGCGGGGCGCCGCTAGTTAATATATAAATTACACTTATTCCCAAAACTTTAACAGGAACGCGACTTACGTAATAATACTGCAGGACTCTGCTACTAGATAGATAAACAAGTAAATTGATAATTTAATATGTTAAACTCAGTCCACTACTCTAAAAATAACATTCAGATCTCATCTTATTACATAATCCTAAAAGGTTTATACCCTAATTCATATTTTTACTATGTCTATCTTCACTGTCGTGATAAGATTGAAAGAAAACAACGTTATAAAGAACAACCGCATTTACTTAATAAATTTTCGTGATAAAAAGGGTCCAAAAGTCTATTTTTCTTATCATTTGGCCCCAATTCTGGGAAACACTAAACTAGGCTTAATGTAGTCATAACACTAAACTAGGCTTAGTTTAGTTATAATACTAAACTAGGCTTACTGTTTTCTATTTATTACACTGACTACTAATGTAAAGGTACGTGATATTCTTAAAAATTGGGTACTATCTTAGAGCTAACAGGGATTTACTTTCTTGAGTTATTTAATACGATAATATTAAATTCGTATTTATAAAAAGGCCTAGTTTTGTAACATATTGTACAAGTAATGTTCTACTGGTATCTAAATGTAAAACATAAACTAAGAGTGTTTAATAAATTTTATTGGATTAAATAATTAATGACATCACAATCACTAATATTCGCATTTAGTTTTACAGCAAGTAAAATTTAGAGAATATAATACTTAACAAGTTCCATAGCTTTATACAATTGATTGAAAAATGGTATCCCCTCTAAAACGGACTAAATTCAATATATTAAGTGAACTAAATAAAATCTTGTTTTACTAAAATAATATGAGGAGAAAAGAATTATAATATGTTTTGCCAAAATAATACCAGAATTGTGCCCTTTTATCGCTTCGCTTCTTCACGCGTTATACGAGAATGAAGTCGTTAAAATTAGTCAGTGAACAGAAAAGCCTTGTGCGATTAAAACATGTGAGTTTCCACCCGTGGCGTGCCAATTACACCAACTGGATTTATCACTTTCCTTCTCCGGGAAAATTCTCACACAATTACGCAATTGTTACAATATAAAACAGTTTTATATTGTTCCATTATGTTGGTTTATTTGAACAATTCATGTGTTTTCGTACGTTCGGCCAGTAATTGTAATATATTTGATTGGTTTTTGTTTTATGGGCTAACATTTGTACAATAGGACTAATAGCATTATGTTGTACAATGGGTTTTGTTCTTTTTGTCCTTTACAATTTATTGCTGTGCGATTTTTGAATTTATACAGTTACTATGTTTGGATATTTATCTTATATTCAAAATTAGTACGAGTAGTTACGAGTTTGGGAAGATTAATCATTTATTTATTTTTGAGTGAATTTCAACAAGTCCCCAAAAATCTTCATTTCCGTGGATTTTTTTGTTTTTAAGTTTTTTTCAAAAATAATTAGCGTTTATTATACTTCTTGATAATGTATGTATTCTTGCTTATTATCAAGCTGATTACTTAAAAAACTAACGAATAACACAAGTTTAAAAATTTCATGCCACGGCGATGAAACATGCGTGCACGGCAATGAAACAAGCGTCCACGGCAATGAAAGAACTGTCCCACGGTAATGAAAGAATCACCACGGAAATGAAAATCCATACATAAAACATTTTTTTTATATACTGATATGAGTATTATATTATCCTAACATACAATATATACACGCCTGTCTCCGAGAAGGAGAGGCATACTCCCCCAGACGGGTTATCTACGCCACTTCGATCGAATTTCTTAATAAGATTAACATAAAACCCCTATGATATATGGCCTAAAGATTGGAAAGAATCGCTTTTGATCTCCGTGCTCAAGAAGGGGTCCACAAAATTACGTGCCTTATAAGCATGCTTTCATCATACGGTCTGCCTGTTAGTTTGTGTGGGTTTATATCGGACTTCTTGCAGGATCGATCGATACGGGTCGTTCTTGATGGATGCTCGTCCGATCAAATGGCGATTAATGCCGGTGTTCCCCAAGGGTTAGTACTCATTGCAACACTTTTCCTGTTGCATATCAATGATCTGCCAAAGCCCAGAAATGATTGCACAGTTGTAGAGAATTACATATCCATCCCGCGTGCTAGTGCAGCCGAGACACAGTATTTAAGAGAGGCTAGGTCGATCACACGAACTTTTCCCTTCGGGCAGTCGCATGCCAGTAAGATTATGTTGCATATCATCCCGGATGAGCAGGCTGAAAAAGAGTTCCTTTTTCTATTTAACATCTATGGCGAATACTATAGGATATACGAAATATAAGTAGGAGAGTTCATCCGTGATCATGGCGCTTGCAACAGCGTTGAAATATCGGAAACTCGAAATATTTCAACGCTGTATAATCATAATAATTTGAGTGCTAATAACCATGATAACTATAGAAACTATATGAGTAGCAGAGCCTTAAAAGGGTGGGAGGGAGTCATTACTGTTGGCAAGAACAAGATCAGCAACCTTCGATATGCAGATGACACTACTTTGGTCGCATCCTCTGAGCACGAACTTGCTGAAATGTTCAGCAGAGTAGAACGCAAAACCGAGACAGTAGGACTTTGGGTCAACAAGTCGAAGACAAAGGTTATGGTCACTGACCGAGCTGAACAGATCACACGCACAGGAGAATTGTCAGACCTGGAATTCATGAGCAAGTTTGTATACCTAGGCTGAACGATCAGTAATCAGAGAGGCTGCGAGAAAGAGATTCGAATTTGTGTGGAGATGGGCAAGCAATAAGCAAAATGTTGATAATCTGGAATGTCCAAACCATCTCCAAACGTAACAAAGATGAGACTAATTAGATCTCAGGTATTCTCGATATTTCTATACGGCTGTGAGTCCTGGTCTATCCACGCGCTGTAGATCGAAAAAAGATTAAGGCTTTCGAGATGTGGTGCTGGAGAAGGATGCCACACATACCGTTAACAGCGAGACGTACGAATAATTCTATTCTAGAACTACTTGACGTAAAAACAAGACTGTCTACGATATGTTACCGACGTGTCCTGACCTACTTTGGTCACATTTGGAGCTACAACGGTCATACAGCCTGGACAAGCTGGTTGTGGCGGGAAAGGTAGACCTACCCGACCTACCCGTTGGTCAAACCTGATCAAGGCAATAACAGGGCTCTCAATTACCAGCTCTGAGAAGAGCCGAAGACAGAGCGGAGTGGAACGGCTGGTACACGACTCCATTACAGTGCATCAGAACGGACACGATCTTAAGGAATCAAGAAAAAGAGCTAGAAGGAGTACAGTAAATACAAATGAGTTATTTACTGTACTTATAAGTCTTTACTTAAGTCTTTTGTCGTATTGCAGAGATATTACTTGACGAGTACTGTACTGTCAATATTCGGTACACTGTATCACAGGTAAATATGTTTTCCTTGCCTAATCATACCATGGCGATGAAAATATAAGTCACGGAAATGAAAGACCTGGCCACGGCAATGAAAGTAATTTGTTTTAAAAGACACGGCAATGAAATTTTTTTCATTGCCGTGTCTTTTTTTTCATTGCCATAGCAAATATTTGCTATGGAAACCACGGAAATGAAAGCATGGCGATGAGAAACGAGTCGAAAATTTAAAATTACAATAAAATCTATTAGGTATCCTAAGAACTAAACAATTCACAAATAAACAGAAGAGTATGGGCATTCTATCGAATGCTCAATCAAGAGTATAAACTTGTTCAAATAGAAGTTATACCTATGCACGGCGATAAAAGAAAAACTGTCCAGTAACAAAAATGGGATACACTTACATTCATAGCTTGAAAACGCAGGCACGTGGACAAAGTCCTTCCACGTCGAGCACTGAGGCGGTACTATTGGGCAACGTTTAGCACACAGAGAAGGAGACGCAAGTCTTTAGTTGGAACAATATGTTTAAAAATGTTTTTGACATGGCGATGAAAGGAAGTTCTGGGACAAATGTTTTTCTAGTAACCATTTGTTGTATTGTTTAAATATTTGATTAAGTTTATTCCGTAACAATACCTTAACTATCCAAGTATCATATAAAACTAGGTTTCAATGTATTCAACCAATAGGTTTTCATCAAGGAGGTATAATACACATCAAGGTGAGTTGTGGACAGACACGGCGATGAAAGATTTCGAGGTTTAACATATTTTTCTGGAGTACCTATTAATCCCAGTAATGAAATATTTAGTGCCTCACATAGGTGACTATTTAATCTAACCAAAAAAAAGTTTTAAACATTATAACTATATTTTTTAGTACCGATTTCATAGTTGCCACGCAAATTTAGGGGCCGGGAAATTCACTCTTTTATTTTTTAATATTATTTTGACAATAAACATTCTTTTATTTATCCACAAATTCGCACGGAATCACAAAAACTAGAATTACTCACGTAAAACCACGAAATTCAGCAAATAGTTGAATAAACCATAGGTAGTCTCTATGATGCACAGGATTAGTATAGGTCCTCAATAGTTCCATAACATTATGAATCGATGTCACGAAGCTTCCCGCGATGAGACATTCCTTCTTTTCTTTCCCTTCACGTTCCTTGCTCCCGTCATGATGCCAATCAATTTGTAACTTCGTGCGATGCATCGCTCTAGCTCTAGATACTTTGCTTTATATTGCAAAATTATCTATCAAACTAGATAGCAAATGCTAAGCTAGCTAGGCTTCTTGGGGGCTCACAATCTTTCGTTCTAGAAGAAGAAGCAATCTTGTTAAATACTGTCTAAAAACTTCTTTTTATTTCATCTACAAAATAATGTTGACGTGAAACGTTTTTTAAATCGCGCCGAAACATACGGGTACCAAGTTTGAAAAGTGGACCGTAACGAAAAGGTGTATATCATCGTACTTTAATAATTAAAAAACTATTAGTCTTAGAAACAAAAATGTGGTGTGAATATTTCACTTATATAGTCAGCTCGCTGTTACGACATTGAATTTTCTTGTTTTCATTTCAACTTTTACTTTAATAGCGATTCGCTAACATAGACGTTTCACGTTAAAACCAACGGCCGTGTGCCCCGGCACAGCCCCACCCTATTTTTTATCAATTTTCTGCACATCTAAAGATGAGTTGTTAAAATTCGATAATAAAATATAACATATAGAGATGAATTGTTGAAAACTGTGTTAAATATAAAATTTAGAGGTGTTGTAGTTTTTCCGTAAAATGTACCACAAAACTGTATAAATTTGCGTTAGGAGGGTTTCGCTTGGCACTAATAAACCTTCATGTAAAATAGCGGATGCAGAAAGTCAATAAATACTAATTCAAACGTATCACAAAACCAATATGAACTCATTGTTACAGAACTCAGTATAATAAAATGAAACGACTACCAAACGCCACGCGCAGCTTAATTTACAAGATGAAATAAAAAAACCGTTAGGTCTCGTAAAATTTTATGTATTTCAAAAGGGAAATCGTTTAAATTTAAGGAGGACGTAAAGTTTACTTCAATCGCGATTCGAGTAACAGCCTGACAATAAATCCTACGATATAATATCTAAACTTCTATACTAATATTATGAAGAGAAAAGATTTGATTGTATGTTTGTTTGTTTATAACGAATAGGCTCCAAAACTACGGAACCGATTTCAAAAATTCTTTCACCATTAGAAAGCTACATTCACCCTGAGTAACATACATAGGCTATATTTTATCCCTGTAAACCGTGGGGCACTGTTAGTTATATGATAAAGTTTGTATGTTTGGCTGTTGAACTATAAGTTATCATTCTCAATTACTAAAAACGACTAAATGTACGTACTATACAATATTATTATATATTTAAAAGTTTGTATATTTGGTTGTCGGTTAGTCCCAATTTCGAAAAATGGCTGCATAGGTTTCAGAATAAAATACAATGAGATAGTTTTTGTTCGTTAACCTCTAGAATACTATATCCCAGGAGTACTATCATTCAGGTTAATAGCCCCGCGAATTTACCCGTATTGATATAAAACTGTGCGATTTATAAAACCTCTACATTATATAGAGATTGTTTGTTTGAACGGGTATCTATTACTGTATTTCTAGAGAATATGTTACGAAAAATCTTTCACTGATACATTTCTTTCCTTTTTCTGCCATTTGCCACGTTTTCAACGTTAAATAAGAGCAGATCTTAAAGAAAGAAGGAGATAGATTAAATCGTACAGAAAGTTATAAGCTTTATCTTCACTATCACTACATACTTAGTATAAAACAAAGTCGCTTTCTCTGTCCCTATATCCCTATGTATTTTGATTCGGTTTGTTTTAATAGATAGAGTGATTCAGTGGGAAGGTTTTTAGCCTAATGTTATCTCCATTTTCCTACGGGAACGGGGAATACGCGGGTGAAACCGCGGGGCGTCGCTAGTATAATATAATACCATTTGGATGGACCGAAATAGGCAAAGCCGTGGACGAAAAGCTAGTCGTATTCCTATGATGTGTAATAAAACTCTCAATTTTATAGGTGACTTTATGATATATTTAAAACGATATTAGATTGTATTAGGAAATGAAACAGATGTTTGATACAGCCTTTGAAACTGTATATGGAAAACAGATTTAGATTATGATATCCTACTAATATTTTAAAGCCGAATGTTTGTGAGTGTGGATGTTGGGATGTGTGGATGTTTGTTCCTCTTTCACGCAAAAACTACTGAATGGATTTTAATGAAATTAGGTACAGATATTCCTCATACCTAGGAATAACACATGGGATACTTTTTAACCCTAAATTCCCGGGGCACAGCTAGCATTTGATATTTATTTAACAAAATTTGTGTATTATTGACTGAGGAAGTACTCTTAAAACGCTCATAGCCTAATGCCAAGCAACGTCTATCATCGTAAAATTAATGATGGATGGCCGCTACTAAAAATGCATTTAATTTATCATACCCATTTCCAGATAAACATTTATAAATGCATGCCCCGCGGTTTCACCCGTGTATATAACAATTCCGTGGGAATCTTTCTAAGCGGATGCCTACGTCATAACATCTACCTGCATGCCAAATTTCAGCCCGATCCGTCCAGTGGTTTGAGCTGTGCGTTGGTAGATCACTATGTCAGTCAGTCAGTCATGCAACCAGTCACCTTTGAGTTATATATATTTAGATATTTACTGAGCAGAATAATCGTAGAGGAATATTAAATTAAAAATTTAAATAAAAAACCCCCAACTCAATTACTTTCATACCCCCATAACTTTTAAACGGGTCAACCGATTTTCATCAACACTCGCACTTAAGTCCCCTTTAATACAAAAAAAAAATAAATTGAAATCGGTTCATCTGTTCGAGAGCTATGATGCCACAAACAGACAGATACACACACACACACCTCTTCCGTCGGGGGTTAATAAAATGCTTCATCATTCAATTCCATTTCAAATGCATAATTTTTGACCCAGTTATCTAACAATGGGGAATCGTAACCATATCAAAATAGCAGGAAACCCATTGCTTTGGTCAAGAATGTTTTCCGGAATACGAAAAGCATCATAACATGAAACGAGAGCAATATTTCCCTTTGCTAATGGCAAATCAATGTTCGAGTGTTATTGTATTATTGGAAATGATAAAAAATAAGTGGTATTCTCTTGTTTACGGGTTATGTAATAAAATATTTTGTTTTTATCTTAAAATGAATGTAGAAAAATTGAGAATAAAACATGTCCATTTAAAACCCTACTTTCGCTGATTTCTTTATATTCTGTTATATTTTAAGAGCATTCAAAGCACTTATCTGTCCACTTTACTCAGTTCTTCTCTCTTTTCTCAGTTGCAGATGTCCATAAGCGACGAAAGTAACTTTCCATCAGGTTCCACCCGAAGAGATAGCGATGCAATTGGATGCAGACATGAGAAGCATGCATGCGACTATACTTCGGGTTATCCAACACGTTCCAGGAATTGATCTACGACCTAAAAGAATTGTATAAAAGCCTTGGCTCTTATAACACGATATTAAAGTACGTTACATTCTACACATGTTTTTGTACTTCTCAAAAACAAAACAAAGAAGTTTCGCCAAGATTACACTTGTCGTAGTAACCGCTGTTTCTCTCGCACGAATATTTGAGTATACATCTCTGGCTTGGTACGCGCAAGTGGTGAATACTCTGTAAATTAAGCAGCAATGTTACGTCATCAATATTTATTGAGACAGCCCGAGCTCGTTAGGAATTTATGGTACAAGTTGGGTGTGGTAATGACATTCAAGCGTTGAAGGCTTAACAAATTGGCGACGTGGCTAATTTGATGTGTGTCGCATACAAACGCTTTGACGAACGCGATTTTTCCTTCAAATTAGATGTTGGTTTCATTTGTAGTCAATGTCGTACTGTCATGGGAGCGCGTAATGCAGAATACTTTTTATTAGAGACGAAATTTATTAGGCACTCTGTCATTTATTAAAAAAACGAAAGATCTTTTAAAATTAAAGTCTTTTATATCTAACATACAGACTTAAACTGTATTTATACATAACAATTTTAGCGTCAATAAAAAAAAATAAGTCAAACTTTTACAAGTAAGCTATGAAAACATGAATATTCAATCAAACATTTACGACAAAACCAAATTTTCTCAGCACACAGAACATCTTAATTAATTTACAGATATAAACGAAAGGTCAGATGTCATGCCATACCACGTGTATATATTTTACATGAAATTTCCTGTGACATTTCGTAATTACAAAATTAAACTACGGTCGGTATAGGTGCTTTGTTTGAGGTACCACTTATACCGGTTGCTTAAATCAAAACCCTTCCTTGCCACGGCCGGAGTACCCGCAAAGGTTTTACAAAGAGATTTATTAACCGTCCCTTGAGTTCATTTAATTACCTATATCTAAGGCACTAAAAGAGATTGATGATGCCCTAAGGCGACTGCACGTTATTCTGACGGAAATTACAGCCTTAAGTGCGTATAATTTTTAATTATGGCTAAGATTTTAGTCGTAAAGATGTTTTAGGTTGTTACATTTTTGTATTCTAGTCAACTAATTTTCTTTTCTTTCTCTAAGGCGAATGCCCACTTCATTACAACGACTTTAGTATGTACTTAGTTATGTAGCTTTGAGCGAAAAAACAGTTTAGTGATTTGAGAAAACTGTTTGTAGATAGATCAGTCAGTATCAGTTGCCTTAAAGATTGACATATATTTTCTTTACATTCAAAGATGAAATGTCGCCTTCATAATAAAGCTTTTAAATTCAAACTATATATGAAATGTAATACAAAAATAAACAAAATACATTTCAAACGTCGTAAAGCGAAATTGCATACACGAAAACATGTTTATTTTCGATAGTAAAATATTGCTTTGCTTATTTATATGAGACTACACGAAGTTTATTCTCGAACTGACCTAAAACAAATACAAAACGCTACGTCAAATCTAATAAAGTTTGAAATATAAAGATATCGTCCAACAGTCGACAAGTATCAATATTTATTGGGAAGGACATGCGCTATGGGATCGCCTTGCACGTACTAAGGTCAGTGTACACTGGAGTATTTACTAGTAACAGAACAGAATATTGAGAGTTTGCTGTTTTGTTTACTCGGACTACAAGCATTTGCTGTTTTTAAATATACTTGAATCAAACTTCGAACATTGTTCGAAAATTGTTATGGATGATAGTTTAATAAGGTCTACGCCAGACCAGTGAGAATTTTCAACATTTTCAGCTCGTTAGCTCCTTGACTCAATTTTAGGAAGTAATTTTAAAAACAGCGACAATTCAACAATAGAAAATATAAGTAAAAATAAATATACCAACTAAATGCTCACTTACCTACTGTAAAGCATTACGTCGAACAGCGTCGAGCATTCGCAAGATTGTTATATTACAAGTAATGCTCTAGTGTACACTCACCTTTACCGGTTATATTGGAATCTTCTCAATTATTGAATATATTATATGTATCGAAGAATCAGAAAGAAATAACGAACTGTATTCCTTTCGGTTGATTTAAGTAATTGGACTTGATTTTGTTATTTTCGTATTAAGAAGTATATTTGTGATACATAAATGTTTTCTCGGTCTTTTTTCTGTGTAATGATGGAATGTTTAGTTACTGAATAACCTAGAAATAAGAATAAGTCTTGTTAAAGGTCTTTTGCTATAAAAAAAAATATAGTATAGTTATAATGTGTAAGATATACTTACTTACTGTAATTTCAAAACCAATAATATCTATACCTATATATAAAAATCAATTGCTGTTCGTTAGTCTCGCTAAAACTCGAGAACGGCTGAACGGATTTATCTTATCTTGGCCTTGAAATGTTCGTGGAGGTCTGGGGCAGGTTTAAAAGGTAAGAAAAAAAAACTAAAAAATACTACGCGGGTAAACCACGGGGCACAGCTAGTTTTAATTAAATTATACTATTGACCTATAAAATTTTACAGCGTGTTGGGCGATATAGGTATCTTTTTAGTAACACAATCACCCACAAACAGAACAGACTCTAGAAAACCCATAAAAAGGAGAATTAATATATTACTTACAATTTTAAAGGAAAACTCCGATTCAAATACATACCAAAATCAAATAACCTCAAATTAAAACCTTCCCATGAGAAATTAGAGGAGGAATGCGTCACATTACCTATTATGAACGTACCAAATTGTTCTAAACTTTAATACGAGAACAATGTACGAACCACCAAGAGGTTCCCATTTAAAAATATATTAACTTGCCTCAGTATTAAAGTAATGGCTTCTAATGTTAGGAATGTGAATTTATTTTCAGTTATTTCCGTTCCGAAAATGGTCCGTATTTGGACTATAGTAGGTAATAAATTACATTGAAATACGTAGATTCTTTTCAACAACTATTTTGTAAAATCTTCATTTTTCGAAAATAGCTGCTATCTCTACTTCCGTAGCAAAGACATGCATGCTACGGCGTAGTAGCATGCGTAGCAGTAGTAGCGTAGTCGTAGCTTACATACTGCAGCTTAAGTACAGTCAGCGATAAAAGTTGATTAACACATTTTAATATTGTAACCCACCCAATGTATGACATTCCAGAATAAAAAAATATTTTTAATTACACCTTTAGCACTTTTTAATACATTTCACTTAAGTATGTGTTTCACAATGTTTCATTCATAATTTGAACGTGTTAATCAACTTTTGTTGCCAACCATACGTTGCGTGCATCATCTCAATATTTTTCTATGCCTATCTAGTTTACTTAGCAGTTATTCCTACCTACAAAGTAATAGGCCAAACTAAATTAAAAACATAAGCAGTAATTCAATAGATTTCTTTAAAGTATGACCTCGCAACAACAACAAACTCGCATCTCTCTCTAAAATATGACCCACAAAGTCTACTCTATACATTAACCCCAAAATTATTAAACCTTATTCTCGTAGTCAAGTCAGTAATGAAGCAAGGACAGACACATTTCAAGGTACCGTCATAAACATTTGCATGCTTTACTTGATGTTTGTCTTCAAAGGTGGTCGGGTCATTAGTTTTAACGATTTGAAGTTGTGCTTTGTGTTCAGGACTGTACTTTGTAGTCAGAGGCTAAGTTTAATATTACTGGTAGTAATAGGTTTGGTAGTTATAATGGTTTTTGAATTTTATGGAAATAAATTAAATAGAAAAATAAGAATATTAAAAAAAACATTTTCTTTTCTTGTATTTAGTTTCAAACGATATTTTGTCGTAATTCTGTCAATAATTTTATCTAAAAAACCATGAAATTGAAATATCAGGAATTCCGTAAGTAAAATCGCGAGGTAAGTATATAAATATTATATAATAACCATTTAAAATAACAAATAACTTTTTTATTTTGATTAATCTAAATACGGGATACACATTTTAACTATGCTACCGAACTATGCGTTCATACCGACCGACTAGTCGAGGTCGACTAAAATTCACTACATAGTATAAAACAAAGTCGTTTTCTCTGTCCTTATGTCCCTTTGTATGCTTAGATCTTTAAACCAACGCAACGGATTTTGACGCGGTTTGTTTTAATAGATAAAATTATTCAGCCAGACTGAGCGGCACTAACAATACAATGCATTACATAAGGGCATGTAGTCACAGGAGAACTGGTTTGTTAATGATATTCTTCTGACGACTTCGATGGCAGAGTGGTCACCATGCCGGACGGCCATCCGTAAGGTTGCGGGTTCGATCCCCGTGCGGTGTAATTTTTTTTATGAACCACAAATGTTTTTCTTAGTCTGGGTGTATGTGTGAATGAGTGAGTGCGCAGTTTCTGATACCCTAAATACAAGTCACGAACTTAGTTAGGGATCAGTTACTATAATGAGATGACGTAGTAAATGGTTATGTTTTTTTTCTACCACAAAAAATACAAAACATAATTAAAATTTTATTTTCATTGTACTATTTTATATTCCTTTCCCAGTTTTGGTTTTGTGATCACATTTGTGTTAAAATTAAAGTAAATCCACTTGAACAGCACCCAAAGTGACGTCACACCGTTGACGTAATCACAAAGCCAGTAACTCTACATTTCGGGAGTCTAAACCCCGGGAGTAATTAGGTTTTCGAGTTATTTTCGTGACTCCCGCAACTTGACTTTAGAACTTACTATTTAATCTTTGCATAATATGTATTGTATGTATATAATTCTAAGGTTGTGTGTGAAGTCGACCAACCCGCACTGGCCAGCGTGGTCGACTAAGGCCAAATCGCCCTCATTCAGCGTAGGCTCGAGCCCCTCGGTGGGGACAAATATAAGCTGATGATGATGATAATATGTATAAAAGAAAGTCGTGTTAGTTACTTCCCTTATAACACGAGAACGCCAAAATGTTTGACAAAATTATAGCCATGGTTTTTGTATGTTATAATTTCAAATAAATAATCATACTTTGTTTTCGGCCACTGATAGCGCCATATCGGTGGCCGAGTTCTGGTCCTCAAAAATATGAGTCGACACGCAAAGAAGAAGAATAAACATACATACTTTTACGACTTATTTTATTTCGTGAATCTTATTTTTGACATCGGGTGCCATACTTGTTATTAAAGGATAGGGCGAAGTTGAATTATTCGGTTTCTTCGAAGCGTGTTCTATTGTTGACTGTAACATCACTAAATATCAGAAGATTGCGTTAAGTGAAAGACTGTAAAAAACGGAATGCAACTTTTTGTATAGTTAAATCTTATAAAACTTGAAAATAGGAAGCACATTGATGAAACCGTAGGATTGAGGTAGTAAGTAACAATAAAGGATTGACAAAAATATATAATTCGTAAAATATGTAAGTATACTTACGTCGTACACAAAACCAAACTTTATGCGTATTATCATAGATTATTCCACCATTATTTTTTATACTGCTATGTAATGAATTCAAATAGGTACTTTCAAGTTTTACTTACGTTATGTAAATGTCACAAAAAAACAATATTACGCTATCGTATTCACTTCTAACAATACTTATCATATCTTTTAACAGCTCATTTTACTTAATGTAATCTCCAAATGTTCTAAACACGTAATATTAGATATAAAAGAACATAACTCAATTTTAATATCACATGACATTCTTGTCGCCTTACAAAAAGTAGTAAAAATTTAATTTTGCGAACAAATTTCTGAGTTCCCGCCGCCATTTTCTCTCTTTCGTATAATTTTATAAGGTCAACGCGCGCAAGTTAAAAAAGTCGTTCCAATTCAACGCGGTACTGGTGAATGAAGTTTTGTGTAAAAAGGCATTAATTGTTCCGGCCACTGGCTTTGCCTAATGTCAAGGGATAGTCGAATGAACCTATTGTTTAAATACATTGTCTTTGTTAATTAATTAATATTCAGATAACCAGAATCCATTTACAAACATTATAAAATTAAATTAAATACAAAGTGACAGATATAATATAAATTAAGTACATAGTTAATACAATATTAAAAATAAGTAATCAAAATTAATTAAATTAAATTACACATTTGTCAATCATACATACACAAAAACATAAAATAAAAAATAAAATTCTTTATCACAAAATGTCAAGTTTCGGAATACATATTATAATTATAAAGAATTCTTTGAATTCTAATTTAAATTAATGTTCGGTTGTACAAGTAGCTAATGGTGATTTGAATCATCATTATCATTATTAGCTCATACATGTTTCCACCGAGGGGCTCGAGCCTACCCTGAGTCAGGGTGATTAGGCATTCTTACGGTTGTGTGTGACGTCGACCAACCCGCACTTAGCCAGCGTGGTTGGCTAAGGTAATTTAAATGAAAAAGCATAATTTTATATTATTTACTTATTTATAAAAATATATCTACAGTAAAACATTAATGATAATTAATTTTCACTTAAATTATAAAAGCGTCATAACGAGAATATAAATATCAATTTTACTTCCCTTTCGAAGAGTTTAAAATTATAATAACACCCTCTTAAAATTAACGACAATTCGTTTGTTATTCTTGTATTTATTTTCAGAAATGTTTTAACAATTATAGTTAAACCGATGCTCCGTAACGGCGAAGGAAACAATAAGATGGGGCTATAAAGCTCATTTTATTCATAACTAGCAACATGCCTCGATTTTACCCGCGTAGTTGAAGTAGTAAAAAAGCAAAAGGATTTTAACATCAAATATTAGTTATATAAACTTCGATATGTGTAAATATTTAAATGTCAATTATACATTTCTTTATCTTTACTAATAAATTAGAATCATATCAAGATAGTCGATTCAGTTCCGTAAAATTTTAAAAAAGGTACAAATAACAATAAGTTCTTACTCATATAAAACCCAAGATATGAACATAAAACATTAACAATTACATACTTACATTCAAATGCTAAGCAACATCCACACACATACAAAACTACGCTAATACTCTGTATTACACTGTGACATAACTAAAGATTTTAATAAAAGACTAATCTAGGCTTTAGACCCATAAACATGTCAGCCATGACAGATAACCACAGAGCTGAACTGAAGATTAATTAGAACATCCACTAACACCTACGCAATCACAGCCGACATCAAAACTAAGCTTCAGATGAATGAAAATATATGTGTAAGCTTTCCCACTAAACCTTGTATGAGTTAGAAAAATAGGCATCATATTTTTAGGCTCACGAAATGGGATAATAAAGAAAATACTGATTTATCGTGTACGCGAACAGACATTGATTTATTAATGGCTGAATGAAGTTTGTTTGAGTTTGTGCGTGTAATTATTTTGTACTAATAGCGCCCCGCGGTTTCACCCGCATAGTTCACGTTCCCGTGGGGAAAAAGGGGATAAAATATAGTCTATGTTACGAACTGATAAATTAGCTTTCCATTAGTGAAAGAATTTTTGAAATCGGTTCAATAGTTTCGGGTCCTATTCGTTACAAACAAACAATCAAATCTTTCCTCTTTATAATATTGAGTGTTGATGTGCTTGAATTGTTTAATAGTATTTTTTAGTACATAGGTACTTCTATGTTGCCTAAACTAACATTATAAAACACTAATATTATGTAATAGCATTGTTTGTATGTTTGTTAGTCCTTTACGCGCAAAGGATTAAACAAGTTTATGTCTTTATTTTCTTGCAATGATCGCTTGCTTGACGTTATTAATATTATCTGTAAGAAAGAGAGGCCTTTGTCCTGCAGAGTACTCATACAGGCTCATCTCTTACTCTTAAAATTATAGCTATAGTCCTAAAATATATCAAATCAAACCTGATAAATGTACGATATTACAAAGGTTAAAAATAAGTAAGTCGATCTCCTGAGAGGTCGTTTTGCCATTATGTCATTGAATCTTTAAGGTTATTGAGGGCACGTGACGTCTTTTGATAAAAAACGGTATCTTTTAATTAAAATCCATGGAGTCAGTCACCTGATCTCAAGCAAATTTAATAATAAACAACCTCTAGTACTCCCATAAAAACGCGCACTCGAAAAGCTGACTTTATCTCAAGAATCTTGTCGAATTTACGCTCGCATTCAATTCCCGGGGCTTGAATGTTACCACAACAACTGACTAAACCACGCAGACGAATATCACCCTTATACTTACATAACTAAGGGTCTAAACTGTAGAAAATATAATCAAGAGAGATGTTGCGTCAAGTTTATGAAAGAAAAAAGTGCGTGAACATTTTATGGCAACGATGATTGAGCTGAATCCCGCTGGGATCCAAATTAACGTCCTCTGTAGGTAAATATTATGAAACTAGAGCGTACCCACAAGTTGCGGTCTTGTACTATGTTTAACCCCCGACGCAAAAAGAGGGGTGTTATAAGTTTGACGTGTCTGTGTGTATCTGTCTGTCTGTGGCATCATAGCTCCCGAACGGATGAACCGATTTCAATTTAGTTTTTTTTTGTGGCCCGTTTAAAAGTTATGGGGGTTTGAAAGTAATTGCGTTGGGGGTTTTTTTAATGTTTAATTTAATATACAAGTTATATCTTTATAATCTATCTAAAATGAATCAACTCTGTACATTACATTTGAAAAGGGGAATGAATATTTGTATGAAAATCAGTAATTTTTCTGTATACATTTTATTTCTAACACTATCATAGGTTACCATTTAGATCTAAGTGAAGCTTGTTACATACTAGGCATCGAATAAACGAACGTTTTTCTCATAGAATATTTAGAAAACTCTTCGGGTGTTCCAAGATAAACAGAAATGTTCATGTCTACAAATTAATATTTACTTTGGCAGGGTCAGTTCTGACTACGCTATTTGCTTGTCAATTTATGAGTAAGTATTTTGTTGAAATAATTTACGAAAATAAAATACTTTGTTCATATTCTCCGAGTCCTTTAATTTCAATAAAGTGTTTTGTTTTGCTTAAAATAGTCCCGGAATATTGTGGTTAGGCCTTCCAAGGGAATTTAATCAAGGATTTGAACGGCTCTGAGTCACCGATGCCCGGGATTTCAATTAATTTGCTAAGTGAGATAAACAATTATCATTTCGCTATTACTTTGGGCATTAGATAAATTGAATAGACGTCTTAAATCTTATGTCTATCTTGATCTAGGTTATTTTAAGATAGTGAAGTTTATTAGTTAAATTCATCAGGATTTCTACTATAATAAAACTTGATTTCATTAAAGTATAATTATCTGACAATTAATTTGGAAAGTTATCTCCAGAAAATTGATTTTAAAAAAAAGTTTTTTATCTTTTTCTTTCGACAAATTGAATTTTAATTGAAAGCGTATTCCTTATTAATTAGTAATAACGAAAGAAAACTAATTGCTATCTAGATTTTGATTTGCAGAGATATTTACGAAGAGAGTATTGCACCCTCCAAAGTTGGAAATGCGATATTTTATATTTTTGTAGGCAGAGCTAGGCTCATAGAATCACTCATATGCGACAACGAGCGACAACGACGGAACGTCAACAAAATCAAAAAATCTTCTTCAGTTACAATCACCCATCTACTCGTACATGTGTTATGACATTCATCCTACTAATATTATAAATGCGAAAGTTTGGATGTTTGTGAGTTTGGATGTTTATTCCACTTTAACGCAAAAACTACTGTATCGATTTTGATTAAATTTGGTACAGATGTTCCTTATAACTAGGAAAAACACATATAATACTTTTTATCCTGAAATTCCCATGGGATTGTGTATAAGTAATCGTATGTTTTATTGTAACTTTTTGTAGTCACAAATCCTACCAATAGATGGCGCTGTTACTTAATTTTTTAACACACGATGGTGAATTGTGCCGAGATTGTATGATACTACGAGCTACGCATTCTCACGGGAGCGGGTACTACGCGGGTAAAACCGCGGGGCGCTGCTAGTTAATCATAAATATTGCAAGCAAAATCGGTTATGAACTTAAGTGTTCCAAAGTTATCATAGCCTAGCAAACCTACGATTCTAGAATCTCATTATTATAACCGCCTAATCCTTAAGTTCAGAACGGCTGTTACTAATTGTATTGTATTACAAACTTATAGTTTATTCTCCTTCCAAACCCCGCGCGGGATTGACCTACTTTTCAAAACTACACATGGCAAAACTAAACGTATAAAAGTCGTTTCAACTTTCAGACATTTGTGTGTATAGAATCAATAATATCGTTGTTCCACCCTCGACCCTGTGTCTTCAAAAAGTACCTATAACAACCATGTTATCCTTACTAATATTATAAATGCGAAATGTATGTTTGTGAGTTCGGATATTTATTACTCTTTCCCGCAAAAACTACTGTGTCGATTTAGATTAAATTTGGTACAGATGTTCCTTATTACTAGGAATAACCAATAGGATACTTTTATCTTGAAATTCCCATGGGATTGGGATTCACGCGGGCAAAACCGCGGGCCGCAGCCAGTAATATTATAAATGCGAAAGTAACTCTGTCTGTTACCTTTTCACGGCTAAACTACTGAACCGATTGACTTGAAATTTTGTACAGGGGTAGCTTATAATCCAGAGAAGGACATTAGCATGTTTTATCTCGAAATTCCCACGGGATAGGGGACTATGCAGGTAATACTGCGGGGTACAGCTAGTTCAATACAAACGCACTGTTTATCGGTGGATTTACCCTTGAAGTTACGGTTGTTGCCGATCGCATGGGAATCTCTCAAAAAAGAGTTGTAAAATTCTATATGCTATTTCTGGTTATATGGAATATCTCTTTTATGGTTTATTTCAATCTTTGAAAGTAGTGACTTACATCAATTTACTTAGTAATATTTTTAATAATTATCCACCTAAACGCGACACTTGGGAATGTAGTTTTAATTAAATATAAAATTCATTATTAATTAACTTGTCTCTCCGCTGATCTCAGTAGATAATAAGCTACCTATTGTTATTATTGATACCTACATATAAGTTTTACTATAAGTACTACTGTTGTGAACAAAATGGCCACAGACAGACAGATACACACACACACACACACACACACACAGACACGTCAAACTTATAACACCCCTCTTTTTGCGTCGGGGGTTAATAATTAACCGAATATTAACCTATTATGAACTCCACTTCATTTAAAATCAAAACAAAACTATATTAATACAACAAAATATTCCCAGCATATTAAATCAGCGACCTTTACAATACTAACAGAATCGCGAGCGGAAGGTTATCATATTAAATTTCGCTTCATTGAACTTTATGGTAATTAATTTAAAATTGGTAAGAGATACTCGAGATAATATTTACCTTGATGTTCAATGAAATTACGATGTGGAATCGTGTTACTAACGGTAGACATTATACGAAGATTTGAAATTGATTCGAATATAATTTATTTTGAATATTACGTTATAGGCTATAATTATTATGTCTCTTTAAATGTTGCTATTTTTAACGGATTATAAAAATCTTTTTTAACACAGTTACTCATAACAGGGCTCTTATTTGTGCATAATTAGACACATAATGACACCTAGTATTTTGCTTACTGTCCTCGGCTATCTTCAGACCCTCGCCTGACAGCCAAGGCCTCAATAACGCCTCGGCAGTAAACACCAACTTTACACGCTTGTACCATATATAACTAATAATAATTCCGTTTTTACAACCATATTAGTAAAAATATTTTAGAAATAGTTCTTTAGTTCCAGCTAATAATTTGGGTTGAGCCTAGTAACTAGTAATATCACCTTTTATTAAGAGATTATTTCAAAATTTATTTTTCCTTATTTAAAAGACTAATGTAATTATTCTGAATCTCTAATAAAGATTGACATAAAACCTTCGTACATTTTTATCCACAAATACAAATTAAAAATAGTATATCCATCCTCATTTAAAAGCTTTTAGGCTGCATGTTAAAAGCATATACATACGTATATAAAGTACGTATGATGTAGGTAACTTTGCCCTTAACTTTGATGCGTCTGAACCATTACAGTCACTGTAAGAAAATTAAGTTACGATTGAAGGAATTTGTTAATAACTATTAAAACTATGCGCGGAGATGCACATTTTATTTGTAGTTACTGATCATACCGCCCAGCAAGTAACTATTAATATATGCATCTCTTTCGTTTACACGGAACGTACATTTACTGTCCTTTTCTTAGAGCGAGAAACTTGAAGATAGTTCATCGCTCACTCGCCCGCGGTGGTACCTCTGCCGAAAGTAGTCGATACTGGATGCTACGGACTACGTACCGCTACAGTAATACGGTTGTAAAAAAAAATTAAAGCGTAGCATTTTTTATCACAATTTTTCTTTTCTAATAGTGATCAATTAGAAGCAAAAATAATATTATATTTTTATAGCAGTTATTCTATAATATAATGTTTCTAATAATATAAGAATACATATTAAAATTGGTATTAACTTTTTGTCCTTTGTGCTTTTTTGCCATTTAACTAAACCATACATCACGTCACTAGACAAGATACGCCTTTGCGTTGTAGCCAAAAAACAACAAAAAAGAAAGTATTTATTCAACTTTTTACGTAACAATAAGTCTCCAAAAAAAGACTAAATAAATTATATTGAAGAAACATACAAATATATGAATTGAACACTGACCTTCACTAGCACGTTAAAGAGCAAAATATTTCGGTACTTATTTCTAAAGATTTCAAATAAAATGAAAGAAAAACATCGTATGCCAAACCAATTCATCCATTAAAAGTATTAGAATATGCAATAAGGCAACTTTTTCTTTAAAAAATATATAACTAGCAGAAAACTAGCTAAAAATATCACGTGGCTTCACTCGTGTAGTTCCCGTAGAAATATAGAAATAAAAAAACCTATGTCACGTGGTTTTGTTACCTATTTAGTTTTTAAGTTAGAATCGTTCCAAACAATCAAATCTTTCCATTTTATAATATTAGTATAGATATAATAGACTAGCGCCACCTTGCGGGTTAACCCACATTAGCTCCGCTCCTATTGCTTCCTTTCTCAATAAATGGGCTATCAAACACTGAAAGATTTTATCAAATCGGACCAGTAGTTCCTGAGATAAACAATCAAATCTTTCCTCTTTATAATATTAGTAGTATAGAAACCTATGTCACACGCTGATAATGTAACTTTCCATTAGAGAAAGAGTAATAAAAAATCGGTTCAGTAGTTTCGAATAATAAAATCTTTCCTCTTTATAATATTACTATAGAAATAAACTTCAGAAATCGAGGGTACTTAAACCATTACATCATTCGCCATTTTTGTTGTAAAAATAAATGGCAATTGATATTCAGAGAGCGATCCGAGTATCCAGAGAGGTTCTGCAACATATTTCTTAAAGAATCGCGGCCAACGGTCACGACCGAATCTTGAAATGAAATTACGACGATTGAGGCAACGTCTTTTGATGAAATATTAGTTTATTATTGTAACTAGGTTAGTTTATATTTGTTTTATTTATAAAATGCGGCTTTTAGGTATGAGGAGCTTTAGTAATATTATAAAGCTGAAGAGTTTCTTTGCTTGAATGCGCAGGAATAATGTGTATCGTAAAACATTCTCATAAGATCGGATTTCAAAAATTCTTTCAGTGTTAGATAGCTTATTTATCAAGGAAAACTATATATGTTATTTTAATTTGTTATGTTATATTATAACGCTAAAACGAATAGGAGATAACTTGGATTTTAAATGCAAATTATATACTTCACTACATAGTATAAAACGCTTTCTCTGTCCCTATGTATGCTTAGATCTTTAAAACTACGCAACGGATTTTGATGCGGTTTGTTTTAATAGAATGATTCAGTGGAAAGGTTTTTAGCGTTATTTTATCCCCATATTCTTACGGGAACGGGAACTACGCGGGTGAAACCGAGGGGCGCCGCTAGTGTTATAAAAATGTATAGCGATTGACTTATCAGGTTTGGTAGGTAATAAATACTCACAGAACATTTAATAAACTCTTTTATTTCACATTATTTATTTATATTTTTCCATTTTATAATAATTTGAAGAACACGACTTTATAATCTATCATATTAATTCATTTTTTTATCATTTATGATATTATCATAATTACACTTACACTACGATCATAAATACACCGACTTACATTAACGAGTAAATTATGCATAAAATTGTATACATATTTATTTATATAATTAATAAAAAATGTAAACAGGACGTATTTTGTAAATAAAATGTAAAAATAACAATTCATAAATTTGGTAATAAACTTATTTTACATTATATTAACTAATTTTTATATTACATTTGGTGAAGTAAGTTGATGTGAACCTAAAGGTGATAATTTAGTAACAACAAAAAAAATGGTTCTAAAAGTATCTCCAAAGTGTTTTATACTTATATAAGTGTGTTATATTTCGTTTCCAATACAATAAACATTATCAAAATCGGACCAAGTAATGAAGATTTTTATGAACTCTCTCTTTTCAAGTTTACAATAACACCTTTATCCCATGTCTATTTGGGGTAGGTTTTCAGTTTAACCAGATTTGGTGGAATGACAGTATTTTACGAAAAGATTTTTATGAACGTTTTTATCAAATTACGTACCAGATGAAATTTTGTTGTATCAAATAAAATTACTAAAGATCTTTTTATCGTTTTGATTCTTTTTAAAAACACATATTACATGCAATGATATTAGTAATTAAATTATACGTATATAAAACACATCCATTAACATTATACATAAACTTTCTAACGTAACAACAATACAAAGAATAAATGTGTAACAAAACATAACAATTTATAACAAGACGAAATTTATGTACATAGTCAACAATATTCGATTCGATTCCCGTGCGGGGTGAATATTTGTGTGAACCACAATGTTTGTCTCGGTCTGGGTGTGTGAGGTGAGTGAATGAGTGTGTGCGTAGTTTCTGATATAAGTTACGAACTTAGTTAGGGATCAGTTACTATAATGAGATAATGTAGTAAATGATTATGTTATGTTATTGATTTAAACTGTACTGAATAAATAGATAGACATCTAAACTAAGATTAAACAGTGAATTAAAAACATAAAATCAGTCTTTAAAATAGTTCAGAGAATTCAAATACAACATCTTATTGTAGTTTATGTTGTTATTAAATAGTCAACAAGAATAAATTAAAAAAAAACCTTTTTAAAAACGGAGCTTTTTTAAGCTTTTATTGCATTGTCATGGGACTTACATAAGTATGCCAAATTTCAGCTCAAACGGATAGTCAGAAGTGGTTGAAAAATGGCTCGAAAACTTGTAAAATAATATTATGTATAGGTCTGTAAAACCCACAGGTTAAGAAATATTACTTATGTTATGTGTTCTACAAGATTTGTTAATTATATCATACATATTAAATACACATTCAATTTAGTTATTTTACATACATACATAATTTAATAACGTTACTTACGAATTCAATTTCTAAGTAAAACAAAAAAGAATTAATTGTTGTTTAAACAAATAAATGTATCTTTTATCTTTTTATCTTTTAACAATTAAGTAGATGGTCTCTAGAATATTTATCCTAGAAGAAAAATAAACCATAGCCCTCGTATGGGAAAAATGAAAATTAAATCATATCCTTGAAGTGCTTCAAGTGGAAAAATCAAAACCTTTAAGTGTGTTACGTCATAACCTTCAAGCAAGGATATACGTTACGTTCGAATTAATTTTGAAATAATTACGTCTAAAACGTTTCGTTAACAATGAAATTAAATTTCAGAGGTAATTAGAAGGTGAGTCATCATTATCAAGACTTGAGTCGATTACAAATTCATTAGGGAAAATTAGTAGGGGCTTTCTCATTATGATACTTTACTTGTACTGTGAGCAGTTTTCCGCAAAAAGACAATCTGCAGTTTGAGTGCTTTCTTCTTGTGATTTTATTTAAGTTTAGTTCCTTCAAGCTAACTCTGGTCAACTTTGAGTTTTCTGTTTTAGTTTGATCATATTCTTAACCCAATAATATTCTTTATGTAGTTTTAATAAATTAAAGTGTTATTCTGACCTTTAACATGAAATAATTTAGCTTGAAAATATCTATAATAAACAAACTGGAAAATAAACTTTAAAATTATACATTTTGGTCCAAATTGTGTTGCACAGTACCTGATACAGTTAATTGGATTCACAAATTAAGTTAATCAATGTAATAATTTCTCACAAATTAATTATCAATTGATCCTCAGTGTCGACCTATCTAGTTAAAATTCCTTTTTATACTCAGATTCATTTCTATTTATCTTTGTTTTATTTATCTACTTGGTGTCTCATACTTTTAGATATTACACTAACAAAAATATATTTTCTTCTTAACCCACGCTAGATACACAATCGATAGAGTCATAGGTACGTGCTAAATTCTACTAAGACGTGCATTACAACAGATCACTAACATACATAATTTGACTATAAGAATCCTAATATCCACAACATATATAATTTAGAATCGTGCCTACCCTTAGAGTCCTTAAACAGTTCACGGTAAATCACTTGTATATTTCATATAATTTATAATTTTAGTACCCTTTATGTTCTTCAATATTGAATAAAACAGTTTCACTATTTACATAAATTTGATAATAAGTTCATACATAGCACGTATATTTCGGAACGGAGTACGGTAACAGCCATGCAGGGGATATGTGTGAGTGCGGCGCGGAGTGGAAGTCGCGGCGAGAGGTGGCATCGTGCGGCGGGCGGGCGCGGGCGGCGCGGGGCGGGCGGGCGCGCGCGCGGGGCTCGCCGGGCGCTCACAGCGCGGGCAGGAGCGGGCTCGGCGAGCGCGCGGCGCGCCGCACGCCGCCGCTCCACGGCTCCATCATATCCTCGTCTCCCTGCACACGCGCACTCGACATACTCTCAGCGTCACACTCCTCAACTTCCCAAGTCTGAGATCGAGATTTCATTAAATAACTAAGAGCGCGGGATCTAGCCACTACGGTGGTCGCTCTAGTGATAGGTCTTCTACGTTACTAGTGCAGGGTTGTGCGAGATTAAACCACGTATTACGGTGTCAACACTTACATATAAGAAGTAATTACCATCATCGTGTGTGGCGCCGGAGGGCCGGAGGGCACGGGGGCGGGGTGTGTCGGGGGCGGAGGCGCCGGCGGCGGTTCGGGGGACGCACCCGCCGGCGAGAACGACGACGGCGCCAAGGGGGACTGAACTGTGTTCGATAATAAAGCACGTAAACACATACTTACCCAATTGGCAACCACTTACACAAATCTTATGATATCTCTTGAAATTCATTATTCTTCTCTAACTCTTACCGGCAGCAGTAAGCGCCAATACAAACTGGCTCCAATGCACGCAACATCCACAGCACAGTTGCAGAGCAGCTCTACGCAACGCGCGGTGTAACGCCATGAACAGGAGGGGATTCACCGCCGCGTGCACGTAAGAAATGTGCAGTGTTATTTGGAAATACATCTGTTGGCAACCATAACATTAATAAAATATAACGCAAACCAGTAAAAACTTAAATACTTTTTATAGAATAGGGGTTAAACTAACCTCATATGCGATATGCGAAGTCAACGCTGGGTGGTGTAGTAGAGTTATTATGAACAGCGGTCCCCAGAACAGTACATATGCCGCTGTGATCACAAGGAACATGCGGACCCTTCGCACTCCCTCTCGTTCTACCCTTGCTAAATAGCCTCTGAGTCTGCGGCCGCCTCCCAAAGGCAGGTTAGCACTGGAAGAGGGACGGCACTGTCCATCGGATAGCGTGCCGTCTACAGTCTGTCAAGGAAACCATTGCCTTAAACCATGTAGTTCCCAATTGGAATATAATCAAATACATAATCAAAATAGAAATTTATTAGGATTTAAAACTTTATTGCATTGTTTTTAATTTAAATTTAATAAATGCTTGTGCTTGCTTTAGTTATTTTTTTAAATTGTGTTTAGAAATAAATTTTAATTAAATAGATTTGACGTGTGTAATGTTTCTTAAATAGGAAAGAAGTTTTGGATTACAAAGGTTTGAGGAGTTCATTAAGGTTTGTTTTATTGTTGAGTATCTAACAAATATAGCTCGGAAGCACACAACACCACTAGTGACTAGTGAGGCGCATGCACGTACTTACCCTCGGTCCGACGCTGTTGGGCAGCGAGTCCATGCGTCTGTTGTCTCCAGCCATGCTGACAAGCGTGGTCACTAAACCAGCTACTCGAACTGCCTCTACGTTAGCCTGCATGCGATAAGATTTAAATTTATGGCGCACGCTTCCACCCCGTACATATCTCCAATGCATATTCCACCCTCACTTAGAATTTTGCAAATGAACCGTACTCTCGGCACCGACGCCCATTCAAATCAACTTCCGAAAATTTAAATCTTATATTTGCGGAGCACCGCAAAGTACATTGGCAAGGTACCAACAAAAATACCTAGTCCGGCCAACGTGAGACTAGTATGCAAAATATTATATAGCGTTCTGAATTTATGTGGATGACTTCGTGAATTTCAACGACTTTCGGGACGCTCTAGTTGCGAATTCCAACCGTCAACTGAACATTAGCACTACGTTTTAGGTCATTCATGACAACCACTATTCTATTCGAGGTCAAAGCCGGGAATGACGTGATCACAATATTATGTATATATTTAAACAAATGTTCATGGAGAAGTTTGTAATTTGCCATGGAAATGGATAATGATTATGCAAATTGCGATGACGAACAAAAGCTTCCGTTGTTGAGTGAAACCTCTCCATGCCATCTGTTCTGCTCCCACGGCTCTCAAACGAATACCAACCTTAGTGAGATCACGGTGTAATTTCTTCAAGTGGAAAAGTGTCAAGCCTACGCAGACGGCGTTCACGCCGATCCAAAGGGCGTTAAGTACGTAATGCCTGAAGGGTCCCCTGACTAACGGACACGAGGGAGCCGGCCCGTAAGACCCGTAAGACCCCGCGCTGGCAGCCAAAGCTCCAGATAAGAATGTAGGGCCCAGATTTATCGTGATCGAAGCGAACCATATCATGAAAGTACCGAAAAGTACGCACTGAAACAAAATTTCATAAAATTTATTTAAATCAAAACTTTAATATCATAAATTTCAAAAATGTTGAGACAAATTAAACATTACGAGATGACTTTGAGATTGGTGCGGAAGTTCGCGAACTCCGGCCGCGTTTAAATTGTAAATGTTAGGGAAGGGACGAACGGTCCTAAAGAAAATTATATCATTCCATTTTTACCTGGGGACTGTCCATCAGTAAGGGCGCTGATAAATCTGCCTGTTCCTCTTCGTTCTCGGGAAAAATGGGACTGTCATTTAATACTGTCGTGAGCATGTTTACCGTTGATACTGTCACCTGTGAAATATTGAGATTGAATACGAGATAAACATTTACTTTAGTAAAATAATGATGAAGGATTGGTCGTTTTAATTAAAAGTACAACATCTTGTAGCGCATTTAAGGAAGGCGTGACCGTTGAAGACGTCATCAAAATTAAGGGTCGAAGATTATTCGCAGCTAACGCTCATCAGAACTCTGAAGTTAAGTGGCAATAAATCACAGGGTCGCTGTTTACTTTTCTAACAGTTGCGGAATAACAGTTCTCTTCAATCTGTTATTTGCGCATTTTGACAATCGCTTTCATTAGAGCTAAACATTTTCTTGAGTTTTATAGCTATTGTAATGGAGTATTAAAGTTCATACTTGTCGACATTTTTTTAATGAAAAACAAGTTATTTTATTACAGCTCTTTTGTTCGTTTAACTCAATATTGATATTTGTAGAATCAACCCTAAGCTGAACTAAACTTACTTGCACTTTTTGTTGTTTTTCGAGTTAGATTTAGCTATTATTTTTAAAGTATGGAAACACACCAATTAATTAAGCTACTATACTAACCAACAACAAAAAAGCAGTTTCAACAAGCGAGCACTTGTACACCGGCTGGCACCGGAACACGGCAATACCGAGCGGCAGCAGTATAGCGGCGCGCGCGCAGTCCACCACAGCTTGGTGGAACAACAGCCCGTGAGACCATCTGGCGACAAACACTTATATCAACAAATTATAGTTTTATTTATTGATATTTTGTAATTATAAATTAGGCATGTAATGTAGTTTAAAAATTAGTCCTAATTTAAATCTCTTTCGAATAGCTGTAATTTGGTGACTCTTATTCGAAACCGACTTCAAGTAGATTTTTGGTTATCATTTCACCTTTATTTTTTCATTATCATGTCACCTCTTAAACAAAACAAACTAAATCATAATTGGTATAGTTATTTTAGAGTTAAGCTGCCACACATAGACATGTTAACTTGAAAATCTTCTTGCGTTAGGTAATAAAAAATATATAATAAATTCATGCCAAATAATTTTCACAAAATCAAAGTCGTTAGAATTTTTTCCGTTACACAAAATATTCTTTTTAATAAGCAATATTTGTATTGTATATTTGTTAACATGTTCCCAAAAAGTTCTCTAATGATTTCGACTAAAGTTGTAATGTAGGTATGTAGTTAAATTAATGGGGGCAAACAACATTTCTGATTTCTTGGAAAATCTCTCTATGTTCATTTCACCCAAACAGACCTCAGTGGCTCAGTGACTAAATAATGTATATTCTATTACATAATATTAGTGAATATCTAAATTTCTAGAATAATTCTAATGTACACATACATATTTATCACTACATAGTATAAAACAAAGTTACTTCCCGCTGTATGCTTAGATCTTTAAAACTACGCAACGGATTTTAATGTGTTTTTTTAAATAGATTTTGTGATTCAAGAGGAAGGTTTATATGTAGTATGTTCCCACGGGAGTTGGATTTTAAGCGGGTAAAGCTGTGGGTCGCTACTCACTACAATATCCTTACTAATAGTAGTAATGCGAGTGTAACTCTGTGTGTCTGTCTATCTGGGGGCACGGCAGTGCCCCCCGCCAAGTCGAGCGCGAAGCAAACACTGCCGTACCATCCTTTACCGGAACCCTTTCGCCGCATTTTCAGGCCCCTATTTGACAACCTCTGGATAAGCCCAGAACGCTGAAATTTTCGTCATCTAGTAAGCTATACAATCACATACTTAAAATAAAATTTCAAGTCTGTAGGTCATTTAGTTCCGAAGTTAAGCGAAAGCAAAGTTTCGCATTTTAGACAGACACTCACTCACTCACTCACTCACTCACTCACTCACTCATGATCATCAAAATAGAACTAGTACTTCCCATAAACCTAGAGAGCTGAAATTTGGTACAGAGTTAGGGTTTAATGGCCACATAAAGGGAAAACTATAAAAACTAGGATAATCGAACGGGAACGGGAATTATACGGGAACGGGAGTGGGAATTGTAACTCAAGAACGGCTGAACTGATTTGGCTGAAAATTGGTGAGGACGTAGCTTAGAACCAGGAAAAGGACATAGGATACCTTTGATCCCGAAATTCCCACGGGATTGGGATCGGGAATTTTAAAATCAAGAACGGCTGAATTGATTTGGCTGAAAATTAGTGGGGAGGTAGCTTAAAACTATTAGAAGAACATAGAATACTTTTAATCCCGAAATTCCCACGGGAATGGGAACGGGAATTTATAACTCAAGAACGACTGAACCGATTTGGCTGAAAATTGGTGAAGAGGTAGCTTAAAACCAGGAGAAGAACATAGAATAGTTTTAATCCCGAAATTCCCACGGGATTGGGAACGGGAATTTATAACTCAAGAACGGCTGAATTGATTTGGCTGAAAATTGGTGGAGAGGTAACTTAGAACCAGGAGAAGCACATAGAATACTTTTCATCCCGAAATTCCCACGGAAACGCGAACGGGAACTACGCGGTTGAAACCGCGGGGCGTTTAATAATAAAATACTACTCCTAAAAAGAAAAAAAAATGTGTCAAATAAGAAAATCTAATAAAATAAATCAATATAAACACGTTTCAACAAAAATAAATGAAATCCCACCAAAAACATTCTGTAAAAAACTAGCCAAGTCTCGATGGAGCTGCTTGTTTATCTCTAAAAAGTAATGAAATCTAGACAAACTCGTGCCAAGTCCTTACTGCGATTTCTTTATTATTATAGTTAATGTTGTGTGACTTGGCCGTTGAACATTGTTTAAAACGTTAGTAGTGGGTACAAGTCAATTTTGTTTACACGTAATGTTATTACATTATTAAAATACACAGCTTCATCAAGCCTACAATTGACTGGATATTGAATCAACGTTTTTCAAGTGGTAATTTTCTATCGTCAATGGGTAGCGGTTCTGGCGACAGATTGGTGCAATGGTGTCATGGAGCACCTAGTTTTGTACCTTTGTGTACATGTGTACCCTTCAACGGCCAGGTCACACAACATTAACTAAAATAATAAAGAAATCGCAGTAAGGACTTGGCACGAGTTTGTCTAGATTTCATTACTTTTTAGAGATAAACAAGCAGCTCCATCGAGACTTGGCTAGTTTTTTACAGAATGTTTTTGGTGGGATTACCTTTTCACGGCTAAACTACTGAACCGATTGACTTGAAATTTAGTACAGTGGTTCGAGGAAGATCATTAGCTATGTTTTATCTTGAAATTAAATTCCCACGGTATCGGGAACTGTGCGGGTAAAACCGGCCACAGCTAGTAAGTTATAAATCACAGTTAGGTAATACATAACCTTAACATTGATAACTTTACTAACCTTAATACCAGAATATATATATATATATATAAAAAAATGTTGAATTTGTAACTTTGTAACGGTTGAGGCAGATTTTACGATATTTTTGGAAAATCTGTGTGTGTGTATGTGTGAATGTGCCGACTAACTCGCACTTAGCCAGTGTGGTTAACATTGCATGATCGCATTTATAGTTAGTTTGCCCTAGAATTAAAACATTCATTTTGCATTGATTTCTATTAGACACCACACACCACTTGATAAATCATTTATTAAGTACCTATTTATAGAAAGTAGGTAATGTTTATTAATATAATGTACTTTCTCATTCAACATTCTTATCATTAAAAGCTCTTTCTCAAACAAATAATACATCAAAATTTCAGCGTTATAATCCCTAAAATATCTGCTATACGTAGATAGTCCTATTATTAAGGTGATTTCCGAATATACCGCTGTGGTCTCCCTCAGGACTCTTTGGGGTCGCTCACGTAACCAGTGACATTTTGTTATGATTGATAAATTGCGCCTGACGATACATATTATTTACCTCACCCTCAGGTTATATATATATATATATATATACATGTACATTATATTAATAAACATTACCTACTTTCTATTAATAGGTACTTAATAAATGATTTATCAAGTGGTGTGTGGTGTCTAATAGAAATCAATGCAAAATGAATGTTTTAATTCTAGGGCAAACTAACTATGAATGCGATCATGCAATGTTAACCACACTGGCTAAGTGCGAGTTAGTCGGCACATTCACACATACACACACACAGATTTCCCAAAAAGATCGTAAAAAACTGCCTCAACCGTTACAAAGTTACAAATTCAACATAAAAAGTCTACAGTAACATTGTTACCTAAACAATCCAAGAATAGTATAAGAATAAGGTTCCAAACAATTTTTCATTCCCTTATCTTGTCAATCTTCGACTTAACTGTCTTTGAAAGGGATTGAAATATTTCCAAACTAGGTCGCAGATAAAGCTGAGGAGTCAACAGAGGAATTACGAAAGTCTAAGAAAAAGAAATATATTTGGGTGTTTTTGTGTTCTATCTTCATTTAGACAAAGGCGTCGGTCGTTAGCTTCTGATAAATAGGATTGGTTGGAATTTCTTTCTTTATGATTCAATTTATAATATTTAATAGTATTCTTTTGTTGGATGCAAACAGTAAAGTAGAAGTCAAATTTTATTTTTGTTTAAACAACTTTTTTTTTTAAAATGGTTACAAGTTTAATGAGCAAAGACACATTCAGAATTTAAAAAATATTTAAAAGATAAAGCCTTCAAGAATCAGATTACAATATACAAAAAACTACTTTACATGTTTTTGAATGAAAAAAAAATTGTGTACGAACTGGGAGTAGAAGTGTATCAACTGACAATAAGCCGTTTCTTTAAACTAATGGTTCATCTGACGCATAAAACAACTCAGTAATTGGCATAATAAGATCACTTTATCTACCCAAAAGTATATTATAAGCAGTCTTCCATCTTCCATCCCTCGATCATACCTACACCGTAAGCTCCGAAACTTTGGGGTCTCGGCGGTGCTACACGTACCAACATACATACATATAGGTATCAGTAACTTAACTAGTATAATAATCCGTGAAGCCCTACCACCCGATATATCGTGCGGTGTGCGAATGTAGCTATTGTAAAGCCTTAGAAATATTTTTACGTCTACAAGCTCCAAGGGATCTTAGTTACTACTAATGTATTTGTTACATAATCTGTACTTATCTATACTAATATGATAAAGCTGAATAGTTTGTTTATTAGTTTGACGCGCTAATCTCAAAAACTACTGGTCCGATTTGAAAAAATATATCAGTGTTAGTAAGCCCATTTAACGAGGAAGGAATATTATATCAAAACGCTACTCGCATGCCAGGAGAGCTGTGGGCCAAGATAGCCACCAAATGGCAGGCAGATCAAGCTAGAAGGCGACGCGGCAGACCAAAGCGGAGATGGCGGGACGAACTCGAAAACTATCTCGTCAACTGGAAATAAGTGGCCCAAGATCGAGGGTCATGGAAGGAGGAGGGAGAGGCCTTTGCCCAACTGTGGGACAGCTATGGCTAATATAATAATAATAACGCTAAGTACGACCAATAGGAGAAGAGTAGTAAACTTATATAATCTGTACTTTCGGTCATACATTATGGGCATACTCATATTTTGAGCATTGATACAGAAGAAATTATGTCTATTTCTCGTTTCACTGCTACTAAAAGATAATTACAGAGAAGCAATTTAGAAACACAATAGAGTTTCAAGCTTTATTAATACAATACACTTGTGAGAGGTTTTGGAGTACATGGAAATTACGGCAATTAATAAAATTTCATATAATTAACGAATATGAGTGCCTATTTGTGTAAAATGCTATTAAAATAAGTATGTATTGTGTTTTACTAGTAAGCAGGCCGTTTTCCGCAATTAAGTCTCTCTATTACCTATTCATCTTTTCATCAGGTTTGTGCTATGCTGCATATTTTTAGACAAACAGACTGTCAATTTTAAGGGCATTAACTATCCGTAATGTCTATTGATGATATTAATTAGTACGATCATCAGGATTGCCGGCTTTACATGCCCTAAACCTAACGATAACGATTATACTACAATTAAAAGCTTTTTACTTAAACCTTACAAAAATATTGGTAACGGCCACCCATCATATATTTATGAAACTAAATTGTGATAATTATTATTAGTTTTTGTAAGTTAACTAATTTATTCTAACTAGCCAAAGTTTTACTGTTGAGTATGTTTTTGGGTAACTGTACAAAGTTTTCCTATATGACCCTGTAGCAGTGACTTCTGAAGTACTTCGAATAGTGATAAAAATAAACGTTTCACACTCAAACCACCACTATACATAGACCTCTTCCTTTGTACATCTACACTAATATTATAAAGAGGAAAGATTTGATTGTCTGTTTGTTACGAATAAGCTCCGAAACTACTGAATCGATTTCAAAAATTCTTTCACTAATGGAAAGCTAATTTATCAGTGCGTGACGTAGGCTATTTTATTCCCGTATTCCCACGGGAACGGGAACTACGCGGGTGAAACCGCGAGGTGCTTTTAGTAGTTCTAATAAAGTTGTTAACCAAAGGTCTTGCAATTTAAAAAAGGAATATCAAGCAATAAGCCCTCGTAACTTCACTCAGAGTAACCCATTTCATTATGAGCTTTAATGCATGTACATTAAGTACATTTTTAATTAAAAACGAATTAGGTCACGCTTTACGAACTACTGGCAATGTAATACGAAAAGATACTCTATTTAATACGAATTAAAACTTACATTTCAATACAATATTACATACTACTCACACTACTTATGACGTACAAAAAGATATCGTAAGCTCAACGAATAAAGCTCAAATTTAAACGCCTTGCTGCTGAAGTTTAGTTAATATGCAAGTATGAAGATTTGGGGTCTAGACGAACAAAATAGTGGTCAGACTCAGCCTAGCAACAAGCAAGTCCTCAGTACAACCACAAAGTACTCAATTTCCATATTAATTGTTCACATAACCAAGTCGAAACATTCTGTTGAATAGATGGTTCACCCAGATTGGGCACATTCGTACACAGACACGAATATCTAACAAACTTTCCGTTTGTTTGGTATTTTGTAACAACTTGTTACAAGGACGTTTTGCGCATTGCGATTTGTTGGAGTTGCTCTATATAATTTTGGGTTTGTTTGACTTATTTTAAGAGTATTTTTTTATTGTTTGGATTAAAATAGCTGAATTTTGATAGGTATAGTCTTGTTGAAACAATCCTTAAGTTTAAGTTAGTTATTAACTGGATTATTTACCAACTAGATATTTTTAACTTATAATGTACTCTTATCTAAGTAAGTATGTAATAGATATGTTTGTTTCCTCAGACAATTGAGCAGAAAGATAAACAAACTCTGCCTCTCTCTATATACTGGTATACAGATAGATTTCATTTCATGTATCTCAGTAACGTTTCTACCGATATGGAACAAACCTTACAAAGGTAGCTTTTTAAATTTATCAATTTATTTGTCGTATGCTGACAAAACACTTCCAAACCTTGGTCCCGTGTCTAATTGGGGACGCCTTTCTAGTATAACCAGATTTGGAAAGTCAGTATTTTACGTGAAGCGATTACCATCAGACCTTCACAACCCAGAGGCGATCGAATTTTTTGCTTAAACCAACTGTTACACTTGGAGGTCTAATTACTTGTAACAGTACATAAAGTATACTGAGCGGGCAATTTTCCACAACAAAACCTCTTTGTGTCGTTTGTGCGGGCTGTGATTTTTTTATTCTATCAACTTTTAAGATGTTTATTTAGCTGTAATGACTGTAGATGAAGTTGGTACTGAACTGATGGCTTAACGTGCCCTCATGGTGGCCATTGAAGAGTCAGTTGAACTGATCAGTCCGGACATAAAACTGTGCGTCTCTCCAAATGTTTTAGACCAAGTAGACTTCCCCACTGCAATATGGAATCGCTCCGGTAATTGACGACTATTTTTGGATGGACGCCAGTTCCACTGATCAGTTTAACTTACTCGTCAATGGACCCTTTAAATCTTGGTGCTTTCATAAAACAACATTTTGTTTGAAAAAGAGATACTTATCTAGGAATATACAAAACTAAAAGTCTGTTTACCCTTATACAACAAAATCTACCACATCAAAAATCCTTTGGATAACATAAAAATAAATAGGTAATTTCAAAAGTCTGTGAAAAACTAATAAAGGGAGATAATAGTTATTTTATATTCTTAGACGAGGTTTTAACATAATGTGGCTTAAGTATTAGTAGTTAAGGTCTAGTTTCGGTCAACTGATTAAGATGGAGCAGATTAAGATTGAAGATAGGGGTACAATTTAATTTAATGAACATGAATTTGTTGTCAAGGGTACACTTTTGGTAGAAAATGTCGGTTTTAATACAAAAACTTTAGATTTTCCTTTCAGGATTACAAAAGTCGTAATGATCATAGTTTTTAATAAGACAACATATTATGGTAGCCATTGACGAGCCAGTTTAACTGATCAGTTGAACTGGCGTCCATTCAAAAATGGTCGTCTATCATCGGAGCGATTCGAGATTCCAGTGGGGAAATCTAGTTGGCCTAAAACTTTTGGAGTAATGGCAAAGTTTTATGTCCGGACTGATCAGTTCAACTCACTCTTCAATGGCCACCTATAGAAGGTATGTTTATTGAAAGAGAATATTTTTTTCTGATTTTATTTATTTCCAGACTCCTTTTATAAGCTCCAGTAATACTTGGATGTTTGAGCTTCCTCTTGTGAACATAAGAAAACGAATTTTCCTAGAAATGCGTCCTAGCTAGATAGATGTTACGCCCCCGCAAACCTCTTCATACTCAAAACAATTTACAACGAAATC
This sequence comes from Timandra comae, assembly GCA_958496195.1. Classification (NCBI taxonomy): domain Eukaryota; kingdom Metazoa; phylum Arthropoda; class Insecta; order Lepidoptera; family Geometridae; genus Timandra; species Timandra comae. The sequence continues at coordinate 10,334,485 of OY292357.1, forward strand.
GTTAGGGGCTATTTTTGAGAACGTGATTACAAAATATAAGTATTAATTACTCAATCTCCTTTGAGGCATATAGGCCTCGAAATGAATGGAAGTTGCTCTAGTTAATTCGATTTAAAATTATAACAATTTAAAAAAATATAGTCTAAAAATAGACTATAAAATAATGAGTTCAAATAAGCTCATTCACGATACCTTACGACATACCGATACTAACCCAATTAAGTATATCTTAGGAGAGTTAGGGCCTATTTCACGACCTTCAAGTAAAGTTACTCACCAAGTAAAGTTAATTTTGACTCTTTCTTACTTTATATCAAGTGACAAAGACAAAACATGTGAGTAGGTACTCGGAACATTACTTGAAGATGGTGAAATAGGCCCTTAATCTCATACATGAACAACTAAACGCTTTCGATGTGTCGATACTGCGCTCCATAAAGTATGTAAGGTATTTGAGTGGTCTGGCTGAATCTCCGGTTTTGCCGAACAGGGTTTAATCATGCACCAGGTTTGAAGGTGAACTCCCCCCCAGGGACGCCCACCTTGTCGTGGTGGGGGGGCTTAGTAGTCGCGGTTGCGCGTAGAACCGCGGCGAAGCTAAGAGGCGTCCAGGGCGGGCTGCCTGCGGGCAGAGGTTGCGGGGCCTGTCCGGGCTCCGCAGCTGTGAGGGGGCGCTGTTGCAGCGCTCGGAGGTGCGGGGCCGCGACAGGAGAGGAGTGTCGGTATCACGATGCGCCGCTCTCCCTATCTGTCGCGGCCCCGGCGGGGCCGGCACCGCTTGATGCCGGACTCGGAGGGGTTGCCGGGGAACACCATCTTCGGCGGCCGTCAAGGCCCGCCTCTCCGTGTGTTCCTCTGAACAGCAGAGGACACCATGGATTTGAGGCGGGTGGAGGGTGGTGAAGCGGGTAGTGGTGTGGCGTGGCAGAGGGCCGTACACCGTGCTGCTTCCCGCACTACCAGAGCGACTTGGGAGGGGTTCGCTGGAGGGGGCCTGCGGGTCATACGCCTGGGCGTCGCAGTAGAATAACATCTGATCCTGCGGCGCCCGCTTAGAGGCGCGGAGGGAATGCGCTGAGTTTTTAGTGGGTAGGCCTCGCCCTTCTGGCGGGGAGAGCCTCACATAGCCCCGGGAGTCCGCCTCCATTACTCGACTCCGGGGTATGCAGTTCAATGCATTTTCTCAGCGAAAAAAAAAAAAAAAAAAAAAAAAAAAAAAAAAGGTTTGAAGGTGAACTAGACTAGTGGTTTCAAGCTGAACTTTTGGATATAATCAGCTTAGTTGCAATATGAAATCTATCAATAAGGTATTTCGGGGTGATGGTCTTTTTTTGTGATATCGGTTGATTGGTGATCCTGTAACTTGTTTTATCTTAAAAAGGAAATAACCAGAAATGTCCTAGTATCAAGCAATTGTGAGCAAAAAGTTCGGAATTTATAAATTTGTCTTCACTTCCTTACGACATGATTATACTCGTATTTATATTGAGCCACAATCTTTTCTTTGCCGGCGGTCAAAATTGGAAGCTCCTATTGTCATTTTGACTCCAAAGTCTTTTGGATACATTTGCAATAAACTGACAACCATAAGATGCGATTACAGCGACGCTGTCACCGGCACAGAAAATATTGTGACTCAGTAATCATATTCTTAACTAATACTAATTACTAACTGATACTAATTTATTAGTACATTCGTATAGATAGATAACAAAACTAACCTTCTCAGTTGCTTCTTGCTCAGTATAACCGTCATCAATGCCAAGTTAGCTGACATTCCCAGTCCTGACAGGGCCAGTAAAGCGGCGGCACTGGCAGCTCCACCTGGCGGGCAGTGCCGCGTGTTGTTCAATATTGAAGAGTTGGAGGCCCCTGAGGAACCGAAACGAAGGTTCGCCCCGATCATAGCGACTGCTGAACCTGCTGGAGTAGAGAAGGTTTTAGTAATGTGGTTTTGTTTGATAAGTGTGGTGGTATAAAATTGGAAGTGATGTCAGTGGTAGAATCAGTAGGTTGAGTAGAAGATATGTTTTTAAGAGCTGCAAGTTTAGAGACTATTAATTTGTGTTAATTTACGGGCTTATGGTTCGTAAATATTTCAACCCACCGCGCACCGTTGTGGCAAATGTTCACGATATGAATTGTACATGATAACCAGATAGAACATCAATTTAGGTTCTTTTGCATTTAGTCTATATAAAATAATCATTCTTGATGGCACCTACGAGTAAAATCATAAATTTTTACATTTCGTAACTAGTCATAGTACTGTCCAGAAACCAACCTTATGCCATTGTAATAAGAACCACCACACAACTATTGTTAATTTCACGCTCAAAAATTCCACAACCAATTCACGTCATAAACACGAGTTGTGCATAAAAATAATGGCTAATAAATTTACCTGCCGACATTTTGGTGTCCAGACGTCTGCTCTCAATGGGCGCTTGTTATCGAATGCAATGAATCACAGTGACAGCCAATCAGATCGCCTCCCTTTCCCCCACCGGTCCATTGCATACCCGGATGTATCACACTGTGTCTCATTGACATCACAAACACTCTAGTACTTCATTATTAAGCTTTTCTGTTCACACTTCACATCAACACTTTTTTGGTCTCTAATTTCCACTGCTGAGAAAACAAACAGATATAATTTGATATTAATATTTTGTTTTGAATATCAATAAAAGATCATGTCAGTTCGCCAGTTGTGTATGTCTCTCGCTGGGGACATATATGAGCTAATGATGATGTCATTTAATGATTCTTTAGATTTAAGATGGTTGTCTGTCCGTCCGTCCGTCATGGAAATATTCTATCAAATCGTAATAGGGCACTTGAAATAAGCTGAATTTATATACTTAATACTTTTTTTATAAAAAGGTCATTTATTCCAATAATAACATGTTGTGGCGAGTTTTATTGCACTATTCCCCGATTCGTACTTGACTTTTTATCAAAAACCTATCTTCATATCTTTTTTTTTAAATAAGTTTCGTAGTCAAACTTTAAAAAAATACTAAGTATTAAAGCCCATATCATTTGCAGCTTCTGAAACCAAATTAATTACGAAATGCGGTTAAAATTTTGTTCATATTCATGAATATTTCCCAACATTTTCACCACTCTCAACGCGTGCAATCTAGTGTGGCAACTTATACGTGTGTAGGACTTGTTGACAAAACGGCTTCAATTAATTAATGTTCTATTTTTAAATGTTAGTTTTTTGGTAATACCAATGTAAGGAAATGTAAAAAGGTATGAGAGTCGTAGTAATAATTGTTCATAATGTTTTACTTACGATAAGAAGGTTTCATTTACCTGTATCTTTGTATTATTTCTGAAAGTGCCTGATAACTCTATCTAAAATCCTAGTGTAGTGTACTCAGCGAGTTTAATTATTATCATGGAACTACCTAGCCTTTAAGCCCTTTAAGGTTTCAATTGTTTACTTTATTTTTAAGAACCAGTTTTAATTTGAAATAAAAACAATTGCAACTCTAAATTCAAATATTACATCGAATTCTCATCGAGACGTATTCGAAATTCAAAATAACTTACAAACCGAAGGTTTTATTAAATATTCAACCACGGAGGTAAGACGCCTTGCGGTCGCCGAATTAATCTTTGGAAAGGAAAATTGGAGATATTTTTTCAAATAATAACTCATTTTTACTGTTTGCAAACTTGAATAGATCAAGGAATTGTGGTTAGATTTATTTCTTCTTCTTATTACAGCTGATATTTTTAAGTATGAATACTTTGATTTTCGGAAGGTAGACATCCGATTGTTATTTTCCTAGATATTTCTAAACTAGCATTACAGATTGTCGGTCATGAATGTAATGCTACTTTGCGTCATTCGGAAAATTCCTAGCATATAGGTTCTAATATACTTAAGTATAATTATGTGTTAGTACTTATAAGTACACATAGTGGGACAATACAGGTTGATTAAAATAAAAAAGTATTGACGTGACACATATATATCCCATATAAAAATCACAAACGACAAAATATTATCTAATTAAGTATCATGACAAGGGTTGTCTCTAATAAACTGAAAGAATATTAAAGATACTGTATTAAACGATGGACCTCATATTATATTTAGGACATTTCCATGAGATCGTATTTGCCGTCCCATACATTTGACGAGGGTTACGGGACTCATGCTTTGAGAAGCTGCCATTCGTGACAGACGGCTTGGATCAGTATTTTATTATTCATAACCCTTAATACGTTAATGGAACTTACTATTTACTAGCAACGCCCCGCAGTTTCACCCGCGTAGTACCCGCTCCCGTAAGAATGCGGGGATGAAATTATAATAAAAACCTTACCCTTGAATTACTCTATCTATTATAGAAAACCGCATCAAAATCCGTTGCGTAGTTTTAAAGATTTAAGCATACAGACAGCGACAGCGACTTTGTTTTATACTATCTAACGAATGACTAACGAAGACTAAATTAAGACTGAATGACTGACTGACATAGTGATCTATCAACGCCCAAACCACTGGCCGGATCGGGCTAAAATTTGGCATGCAGGTAGATGTTATGACTAAGGCATCCGCTAAGGATAGGATCAAGGGGATATAATAGGGAATGAAAGTTTGTAAGACGGAAGTCATTTTTCCATGCGGACGAAGTCGCAGGCAAAAGCTAGTGTAGTGATAAACCTTAACGTTAATGGAACTTATTGTTTATTAACCATCAACGGCTCAACGCTACTTTAGATACGTATTGATCTTAAGGAAGTTAAGTTCTATCGCGATTTCATCCGGGAATATCGCGATTCAGAGGGATTTTCGAGATTAGAGGAGTTCTTTGTGCGAAGGTATTTTGAGTGAAGGATCATTTTGGTTCTTTACATACATAAATGGAAATAAAATGAATGGAAGAGAAAAATGAATTAAAAGTGTTGCGTGGTTTAAGGAAAAGTTAGGCAAAAAATTAGAATACAGATAGAAGTCTAGTCTTTGAAAAAAAAAGTCTAACTTTATATTCCAAACTGTTCTTCAGATAGCACTTTTAGCAGTTAAGTCTTAGTAGTTAAAATCCTTAATAATTACATTCTGAAAAGTTAGTTTGACCAAAAATATCGGACGCCCAAAGAACACAAAGTTTTGTGAAATCTGATCCCAGAAAACTACTGACAATTACAATACAATCTGATTATTTTTTTACAGATACATAATTATACTAATTTACAAAAAAAAAATAAGGATGTGACTAAGTAAGTTCTTCACATCAATCAATAAATGTGTCTACATTTCAATTCACTATAGTCGAAGGGGAGGCGGGAGGGAGACCTTTGACAACCGCATCTAAAAGCATGGTAATACTATCCAACTCAATTCTAATGTTATGGATATCTTTATGTCAATATAATGAATTGATACTACGTTAGTAGAGTGACTTTGTTTTAGTATTTTGTATGTTATAGCTGATATTTTTAGATAGTCTTTTAGTTCTGACACATTGGAAATACATATTATTCTGTTTTCACAGAAAAAAAAATTAAGAGCAGTTCAAGAGCAGCGTCTTATCATTAAACATTGGAAAGTTAAAATATAAGTAATTATAAAAAGGCATAGTAAATTCATATAGGGCGGATTCGTCCAAACTGGAATAAATTTTGTTCTAGGAGTAAAACGCTACTTATTCGAGAATAACACCATTTCACGTTTAACCAACTACAATTCAAGTCTATTCGGGAATAGTCACTATACCACCAATATAGCATGGAGTAAGAAGCTTATTCCAAGAATAACAAAATGGCAAAAGTTGTGTTAATTATAAAAACCACAAAGTACGGAATTTTACCCCGCGGGCGAACTTGCGGAGAACGACCACGATTGTAAATTAAGTGACTACGTATCTCACTGTCCGTTATAAAACAAAGAATGGATGGCAATCAGTCACGTTGTAAGTTGATGCTAGAGCAAGAAGACAAAGTGTCATCTGGCAGGATGACCAGAAGATGCTATAATGAACAGTAGATGCTCTGTGATATATTATCTTTGATTTACACGAACACTACACATTGAACACTTAAACGGATTTTTGTCGTGGTTGTATTTTGTTTTTATCTTCCATAGTCTTCTGTGATCACGGGTTCTTTAAAGAATCCGAAACGTCGGAAAATGTAAAACAAAATACAACCACAACAAAAATCCGTTTAAGTGTTTTATTTCAATATCTTTTACTTTTTAACACACCGAACAACATACCGATATGTAACATAATTCTCAGTGATATACCAAACAGCTATGCCAAGTATTTTCGAAGAATTTTATTCGAAAAAATATATTTTATCTCAGATTATATAAACTGCGAGAGGATTTCCAAAACGTATTATTGTCATTGAAATCTGATTTCTGACTCATTGGTTCAAGTATTAAAAAGAAAATCTCATTTAGCTATCTCGCTTTTTGCTGCGGTATACGTTTTCCTTTGTCTTCTATCTCTATACATAAAAAACCGACCAAGTACGAGTCTCGCACCTAAGGGTTCCGTATCAATATCAACAAAAAAACACGTTTGTTATCTGGGTGTCTCCTTTAAATATTTACTTTATTTTGTTTTTAGTATTTTTTATAGCGGCAATAGAAATACATCATCTGTGAAAATGTCAACTGTCTAGCTATCACCGTTTTTGAGATACAGCCTGGTGACAGACGGACGGACGGACGGACGGACGGAAGTCATAGTAATAGGGTTCCGTTTTTACCCTTTGGGTACGGAACCCTAAAAATGAATGTTGGCACGGTCTGGTTGTCCGACATTAATAAACTTCGTCACTGTTTGACCGATCGCCATGAAAGTTTGCATATTGCATATGTATTTTTTCATGGATATTTTTATTTTTTGTTTGTTGAAACTCGCTACTATGCGCTGCAACATTCGGCAGGATTGCATCGGATAGTTTGTTGTAATTGATTCACAATATTTATATAAACTTATTAAAATTAAATATCATCAGTTGTTCATTTTGGTCTTTTAATGGCCTATTTCACTATCTTCAAGTAACTTTCCGAGTAGGTACTCACATGTTTTGTCTTTGTCACTTGATATAAAGTAAGAAAGAGACAAAACTAAGTTTACTTGGTGAGTAACTTTACTTGAAGGTTGTGAAATAGGCCCTAAGAATAGTTAAATAAGAGAATGTCAAAGAGACTAAAAACATTAAATTAAAAATTTAAAAAACCTCCAACACAATTACTTTCAAACCCCCATAACTTTTAAACGGGTCAACCGATTGAAATCCGTTCATTCGTTCGGGAGCTATGATGCCACAGACATACAGATACACACACACACACATATACACACACACAGACACGTCAAACTTATAACACCCCTAATTTTGCGTCGGGGGTTAAAAATTATTTCTCAAATAAATAACAAAATATAAAAAGAATCCTCATTCTGCTCTTCGACAACTCCGTGAAGCAGCAGTATCTTCCTACGGCATCTCGATGTTGTCAATGTTGCAAGCCAAAACATCAACCTGCATTTGCAGTGTCCGCAGAGCAGCCACCATAGTGGCCCGGAAAACCTTGAAATCCTCATCCAGACTCACAGTGCTTGGTGATGTAGTATGCTTGTGAAGACTGGACTCATATGTATCCATCCGTTCATTGAATGTCTTCGCTAGTTGAGCAAGTGAAGTTTTTATATCCTCCATCTTGTAGTGTAACAGTTGAGTTACTTTTAAAACTGTGATTTTACCCTGTAGCGCTGATGAAAAGTATTGAAAACACTTTGGCAGGTGGGATAGTTGATTAAGTTTATAAATACTACATTAAATGTTTGTAAATATATAAAGTTTTTAATTAATTATTAAATATACAATTTTTAGTTTCTCCTTAACTTTTGCTAGCTACCCCCGAAAAAAAAATAAAAATAAAAATGACGTACGTCATTATATATAAGTATGTAAAACAACGGGATGTTAGTACGTACTTATTTAAGTCGAATCCCTCCTGATGATGGCCACCGGACGTGGCTAGTCGCCCTCGACTAGTTTCAGCCATGAGTGCGATACGCCCGCGCCGACGGCGCGGCGTCTCGCTCTGCACTGGCACTAAAACTATTTAAAATATAAATAGTTTTAACTATTTAAAATATAAATAGTTTTAATTCTTGATTATCATTCAAACAAAATTATGTATCTGAACATCAGACTTGTAGATTACGTCAACACCGCTACAGTAGCTGATGCATAGTTTCCCAAAATCGAACAGCAAACACGTTTATTTTGATGACCGAGTAACAGTTTATACAAGCCCGTGAACGAAAACAAGCTCTAGTTTCAACTGCAGTTGTCAAAACGAAAAACGAGGCTTCACAAATACCAAAATTCAGATCGATATTGAGAAACTAAACAACATTCTACACGTTTTCCTGTGTAAATGTTATTGCTTGAAAGGTTAATAATGGCTATTGATCTGACCTTACGATCTTTAATTTTTAACCGATTTTTGACTCCATTTTATAATCAGAACTAAGTTACTAGCTGTCCTAACTATGAAATCTATATATATAAAACTTTTTCGTTACTGAGTGATGTACTGACTGACAGACAAAGCACAGCCGAAACTACTGGTCGTAGAGAGCTGAAATTTGGCACGTGTGGGTTTGTTGGGGTAGGCCACCACTAATTGAGGATTTTTGGAAATTCCCCCCCTAGGCGGAGAAAAGGGAGGAAAACCCAAAATTCTGCCGGAAGTCATTATTCCACGCTTACGAAGTCGCGGGCAAAAGCTAGTAAGTAATTGTTAAAATTGTAAAATGTGAGCAAGTTTTGCCCCCATATTACAACTTCATCGAATGTTGATGAAAACTAGTAGTTTTGCGAGCCCACTTGAGGAAACACTAATAACAAAATACCACAAGGAGAAAGCTACTCGTAGTTAATCCTTGAAGCTGTATTTGTATTTTATTTACAATAATTTTTTATCCATATAAGTCAATGCGACAAAACCAATGTATGTTAAATTCTTCTTCCCAAGGCTAGACCTCGACAGATACTTTTCACAGAAGCTCGAAAATTAATTACAAGTTCGCGGTTATAAGATCAAAGCCTTTGACGTATTCCCAATATTAAATATTGTAGTACAATCGCCTTTGATCGTCAGTCTGTCCAATCAATCTGTGTCGGCAGATATTCTCTAATAACTTGACATTCAAAGAGTTTTTCCTGTTTGTACAACGTTTTATACCTCAGAGATGCTGAATGTGTACAGTCGTCAACATAATTTGATATTAGACGCGGTTTTTTTGTTATTTTGATCCCGTAGGAATTTTGTTTTTATGAGGAATTTATGTTATTTTTTCCATCAATCACAATTGGGTAATTTGAATATGAAATAAAAATTTTACGTTATTTCTGTTAAAAAAATAGAAATAAACAAAGCTTATAATCAAGTTCCATATACCTAAGCATTGAAAGCAATAAAAGTCAGTATCTCAGACAGACAGACGCGAGACTGATCCTGTTAACATTCCCTTTTAACGAACATCCAGAAACTGGTACTCGAAAAATAAAATGGTGTTAAAAGCTCCTCTAACAAAAACGAAAGTTGTCCTAAAAGCGATACACTTTGAATAAAATATTGGAAAATCTCCTGTTGATATGTATGAAATCATGGTAGGATGTGTGAAAATGTGAAAACTGGTACGTAGATAAATAAATCACTGGTAACCACGATCAGAGTAACCAGAACGAAAAGTTGAGGTAAGTATATCATTTTAAATATTTTTTCTCGCTCAAGACCTATATTTAAGGTAAATTACACAGTAATTTGTTAGCCTGTATTAAATTTCACACTCAGACATATTGGGAGTAAAACTGGGAACATATTGATTTCTTTGATTTACACGAACACTACACATTAAAATAAAACTACTTAAACAGATTTTTGTTATAGCTATAATGTATGAAACAGGTGGATGATAAAAATCAGAACAATAACGTTCACGACTGTACCTTTGTACCATTATCTCGTTTCATAGCTCTACCATGAAAACCAGTCAACAAACTTCACTTCATATCGAAGACATTGTTTTATTACTGTTCTCTAACTAAACTTATATTATAGATTAACTTTGGTTAACTAAATTAATTGAGATTATATTTGACGACTTTTTTATGAGTTTTAGTGTTATCTGGTCTTAAGGTGATTTTATTACTGTCATTTGCTGTAATCGTAACCTTAGGGTTTGAGTTCGTGACCTGTAAAAGCTAATAGCAAGTGACGGGCGATAGCAGTCTACTATTTGGATAAAATTATTTTATTCTTACAAATATTTCCAGTTACTTAATCAATGTTTTTGACCCATTATATTGAATGTTAACTACAGTATGTATAGTCTAAAAAATATGTAGATTTTTATTTTAACGACAGAATTAATAAACTAATGAGTAGATAGTATGACAAAATCAATGAACGTAAATACTTCATTTATAATAAGCTTGAGTATAACTAGTAAGTACTTCCAAAATAACAAAACCACTTTAAATATTAAGTTGTATTTATTATTTGAATAAACCGAGTATAGTTCTCGGGGTTGTAAGGCACTCGGACCGACCTAGTAACCTGTATGGAACGACTCAATGGAACGAACTCGGCCTCTCACACCTCAACGGAAACACCAAATATTAAAATATGTTTTATTTTATTGGCCTTATAGTTAAGTTTCCTTTGCAGATTGTCAAGGGTTCGTATGTCTATCTGCTTAAATAGAAAGAAGTAAAAATTGTTTAAAGGTTTCTAAGTTCCAAGTAATAGTATGCCCCGCGGTTTTATCCACGTAATTCAACGCACAGATATCTATCAATTAAAAAACTATATTTGTACCAAATCCCACCCAATTCAGTTCAGCCGTTTATGCGTGAAGGAGTAACATACATACACACATATTCATACTAACATTTACCCTAATAATATTTACTCGACTGATAATATTTACTCGTCTGATTCCTAAAACAACAAAATCTAAAACAGTACAACTATGTACTACCTTTAAACTTTAAAATATCAATTAGGCACTTTAAGTTACATAAAATTCAGCCTAATTTACATTTGTAAAAGCTAATAACTGAAAGGAACTAGCTGTAGAGAGTGCTACAGTGACATTTTGAATATTTCATTCGTTCGTAGAGTTCATTCGCTAAAACAGGCTTGTTAAGAGGGGTGGCTAGCAGCTTTCTATACAAACGTATTCCCATGTTTCCTCCCTGGATAACGCCTAAGGCCTTTATAGCATTTGTTCATAAATGTGATCTTTCTATATGCATTTTTTTTAAATATGTTAATAATTACGAAAATATAACATATTTTCTTTTTAACAGTTTCAATAAATATACAGCGTACTAAGAGTAAAAAATAATTCGGTAAGTCCTAGATAAAAATTTAATTCGTTTGATGTGTTTTTTACGTAAGGTTCACACTTTATGAAAAAATAAAAACCCCTCTAAAGGTCATCCATTATCTAGGGAGAAAACACGAGACTACTTTTGTATGGAAAGCTGGGGACTACGTTTGTATGGAGAACTACAGCTCCTCGACACGTTACTCCTCTTAAGCGCGGGCTTACAAACAGTTGTATAGTATGTATGTCGGAGCCCTAATTAGGTATTCTTGTTGTGTGACTTTGAATTGGATATGAGAATTAGCCGAGTTGTTTTGTGTACACTGACTCTGCGTTCTGTTGATTACTAAACTTGTGTTTAACAAAGTACTAATGTAAATCAATGATGGAGCTGAGTTGATGATGTAATATTTAAGTTCTGAGTATTAAACTCTAATTAGTTCGTTTTATTAAAGTAAGTTTATTCTGCTGCCATTGCGGTTAATATTATGCTGTATTTATTTATATGGTACACGATATTAAAACCAAAATGTAATTATTATTGGACTTTTTGTATCTTTGATGTGAAGTACAGTATTAAGTTAAAACTTATATTTTGTGAGTGTGGTTTTTCCTTGGTCAACCTACCCTATATTTATCATAGTAAAAACGACCTGTACTACAGCTTATGGGAAGTCCGATATTTTCACGCTGTTGCAAGCGACATGATCACGGACGAACTGCGCTTGCAACAGCGTCGAAATACCGGAAACTCGAAATAAATAATATACTTACATGGTAAATAAACAAAACTTCCAAAGAATTAAGCAAGTATCTGCATGAAAAACAATGTTATTGGTATCTAATGTAACTTTTTGAGATAAAAGAAAGTTCTTGAGATAAGAGTTTATAAAATAAAGATTTCTTCAGATTTTTAATATTATAGGATAATCAAATTCAATGTATCCTAAGAACTCATTAATAATTCATGCCGATTTTTACTGGGACTACTTTACTAAAACATTATTGGATCGCAAAAGCTTCAATGAAATTATATTTTCTGTCCAAAGTCTAGACAAATGAGAACTTAAGTGATTTCTATTCATAACTCTCTCGCTGTAAGTACGTAAGTAATACTTTTCATTAGCATAATTTGAATTAATTTTCTTTTGAAGAAATTTCCATTCATAACATTATAAGTGGAAAATATTTCTGTTTCCTTTTAGAAGCTTTCTTTATTTTACGTAAATACTACGCATTGAAATATAAGTATGTTAATGGGTAAAATTTACATTTAAACACGGATTATAAAATAAATGCGAAAGTAAATCTGCCTGTTACCTTTTCACGGCTAAACTACTGAACCGATTGACTTGAAATTTTGTACAGGAGTAGCTTATGTTCCGGGAAAGAACATAGGCGTGTTTTATCCCGAAATTTCAACGGGAACGGGAACTACGCGGGTGAAACCGCGGGGTACAGGTAGTAAGTAATAATAATCGTTAGGAAATTTCCTCGTTCTTAAGGTAAGTTATATACATGGAAACTCAAATTGTTATAAAAAAAAAACTTAATATTTTTAGTCGCAAAACTTTACAAAAACAATTTCAATCCAAATCACTCCTATAAATCAAACAAAAGACAACCGTTATAACAATTTAGTTACAACAATACCCCTTTAATAATAAATTTGACGGATCCGTCGAAATCTGACCCTTTGAAATCAGCAATTTGTGAGATGAATAAGAAAAGAAAGGATATTGTAACAGTCCCGCTACAAATCACGAGATAAACTGCTGTTCAGATTTGTGACGCTATTACTTTTTTAGTTCCTTTTATAAACCAGTGTTAGAAGAGAAAGAAAGAGTGGGCGTGGCCTACGCGCATCACGTGATCCGGCGCACCCGGCGGAGAGGGACATACTGGAGAGACGCCATGACAGTTCGGTTCAGGCATCGGAATATAATGGACGTGTGATAGGAACGTTGATTCGTATTTGATATCGTTGTATCGGTCACTTTAATATTAATGAGATCGTTGTTTGTTCATTAGTACTTAACTCATTTGTTTTGTTAATTCATCTTGTTATGTAATAAATGCGTGTTAGTTTGTGTCAAGACTAGTTTCTATTTATAAATCCACCTATCTTAAGATCAGAAGTGGGATTCGTTTAAAATTCAAGTGTCTTGACCGTTCGCTATCCTTTATTTTTATTAAAATTAGTTCCGTAACTATTTTTGTTTGTGAGTTTTTAATTTACAATCGCCATATTGTACTGTGTTGTCGTGAAGTAAATTTGAAAATAAATCATGTGTGGTGTTCGTGTAAATGAAAGAAATCACGTTATAGACAGTTTTGTGATGTGTTGTTAAATATTTGTGCCCTAAATATCATTTTGTCTTTATTTTGCCGCGCTTTTAAGTACCTACTTAGTGTTTACGTGTTTTACAAATGGTCGCGAAAGTAATTTCTTGATGTTGTGCGTCCCCGAATGAATGAATGGCGCGCGCGTCGCGTTGTTCGAGACGAGCGAGAGCGAGACGAGAGATGCAACCGACCGACTCTGAACCATTGACATATAACATGGACGGGGCATACCTACGAAAAAAACGTGTATACCTATACTTCACTGAGAGCGAAAAATGGCGGCTAATAGTGCAGTCCCTATCGATATGTCTGAAAAATAACATCGATAATAGATTGTAAGTATGTTTTCTTACTTTGATTAATTTTAAGTTTTATAAATAGGTCTTACTGTAAAAGAACATTATAGATAGTTTGTAAAATATAGCTTGATCATTGTGACATACAGAGTGGCCCAAATAGAACGCTCAGTAAGGGGAAGTATAAAACTATAAGATATACAAAGATTTGTTTTTAGGATCCATGTCCTCGATTTTAGTAAAAAAAAGTGCATTCATAGATTTAGAAAAAAAAACTATTACTCTCTTTGAGAATCGAACCCGGAAATTTTTAAAAATTTAATGTTCATTATTTTAAACTAGAAATGGATTGTGTACATCTTTAGCAGTAAGTAAATGTTACTAAGAAACATCATATCTAAATTCATTAAAATGCATTGTTTTTAAATGAAATAGTTTGGTACAAAACTCGCCAAGACATCATTAAAGTTCCTTCCCAGTTAATATCCCATTTCAACACAAATTCACCATTTCAAGATACAAAATGCAATAGTTTGTATATACGGCCGTTCGTTCTAGTTACAAATAATTAAAAATATTTTTTTCAAAACTTCCGGGTTCGATTCCTTTAGTGAGTTATAGTATTTTTCTAAATCTTTGAATGCAATTTTCATTTTAACTAAAATGGATGACATGGTTCCTAAGAACAAATCTTTGTATCTCTTATAGTTTTATACTTCCCCCCACTGACTGTTTTATTTGGGCCACCCTATATATCAAACTTTTATTCATTATACTCTAGTTGCCGGGATATAAAAATGACGATAGAAATTATCGACGTTTCGTACTATAATCGATACTGATGTAACATTTAATTGGGTTTTATTTAATTACAAACGTTAGGCATTCAATTAAACGAATATTTCAATATGAATACAGATATTCTCAAGAGCAAACCTCAAATCCATGGTTTCTTATGGTATACTACATGAGAATCTGAAAATTGGACTTTATATACTTACTCACTATTATTTAAGATCATATATGCACAAAATGTAAATAAAGTTTATGAAATAAAAATAAACACCAAAATTAAAACGTACTTGAATAAGTGTTTAAATAACGTTTTATTTAAAATATCGATAGTTTATAGTCTGTGGTCACGATGTTTCATTGCCCATCACTAAGTAAGTTGTAAATCCTTTTGTTATAGCTAGAAAATAATATGGCGAATATGGCCACGAGTAGGTATTTCAATGAGACTAAGAATGACAGATGGCTATTATAGTAACTGTCAGAAATACTGTTGTCCTTTTTCCCTTACGCAAAATTATGAACGTTAAAAAGAGACGGCTATATTTTTATAACTTTGGCGTCGATAAGCCTCATACTTCTATAACTATTTTTTCTATAGTCAAACATGCGATGTCCATGTTATATGTCAATGCTCTGAACCGGATGTGGCCAAAGCAATACGGTTTTTGCTTATAATTTAACAATTTGTTTTGTTTTTGTAGTTTTGTACCAAGTAACGGATTATTTTATTAAATCAAGTGCCCTAAAGGTTAGGCTGACAAGGAATCATATAAGTATCCCGGTTCCTCGCCACACACAACGGCGGGAACAATTTGTTAAGAATTTGTTATTGAAAACAAAACAAGTCTGAATCAAGTCGTTATTCGTTACGTGTAGCGTGAAAGACTACGTTGATATCGTTGATTCACGCGTATTCTCGCGGACGGGATCGTCTGGATAGCCCAGACCGCGACCAACTAAGTGAAATGATTGAATGTTTGAAATACTTTGCAGGAAAAAGTTAAGTTGAACAAAGTTCATACTTCTACGTCTTCACTGTTGTGCCCGAGTGTGGAAGGTACCGGTCGAGGTGTCTGTGTCTGTTCCCGGTACTGAAAGTTATGGCGCGACTGAGGTAACAGCTCCTAAGAAGTCGCTGACGCTGTGTACAGGATTATGGATGTTCTTACTTCGATAGTTCAAGCTGTGTTCAAGTAAGATCTAAGCATTTCTATGTCTCAAATCAAACGTTGGTTTTGCAAAAACATTTATGAAAAATACCTATTGTGTGTTTTGTAGTAAATGTCTAATGGACATGTTGTTTAATGTTTACGTTGAGGCCTGTTTTAAGTACTAAAACACGTATTGAGCTTAGATCTGTTAAGGAACAGTCTTAGGTACCCTATTAAGGTTATAGTGATGATCTTGTTTGTACAAAATTTAAATGTCTAACAGACATGTTGTTTAATGTTAACGTTGAGGCCTGTTTTAAGTACTAAAACACATATTGAGCTTAGATCTGTAATGGAACAGTCTTAGGTACCCTAGGTACCCTATTAAGGTTATAGTGATGATCTTGTTTGTACAAAATTTAAATGTCTAACGGACATGTTGTTTAATACTTACGTTGAAGCCTGTTTTAAGCACTAAAACACATATTGAGCTAAATCTATTGAGCTTAGATCTGTTCGGAACAGTCTTAGGTACCCTATTAAAGTAATAGTGATGTTCTCATTTGTACAAAATGTACATGTAGATGTTTTAATCAAATTTGGCTGTGACATTTGTCTTATTTTGTATCTGAAATATTTTTATTTTGATGAAGTTCCTTAAGTTGAGAGCCATCGGGACCTGATATTGTGATTAGAGTTTCCCGAACACTCAGTGGAGGTTGATCTTTACCTATGTTGTGTCCCCTGACTGCATTAGATAATACATGCAGAACAAATGTTTTAATTGTATCGGTGATAACTATATTTGGAAATGTAACTTCCAACGTGTGATAAGAATTCATGAGAATAGTTGTCTATGGTAGAGCCGTAGTACAGTTCACAAATATAAAAATCAATTTTTGTTGTTGTTGATAAAAATGAGGCTTTATTAGCATTAATTGTTTGTTTTATCATGAATTGATTGAATGTTTAAGTAAAGTTGAGAAATGTACCTCTTAAGATACCGAGTTGTGCTTTACTTAGGTCATGTTATTGGATATGGTCAGGTTAGGCCGAGCTTTAGTAAAACTGAAGTGATGGTAATGTCCTCGAGACCCACCAATGTAAAAGAGGTTTGCTAATTTGTTGTGTTTGATTTGTTATGTTCGGAGGTACCACCGGTCGGGCGTCGACGCTGAATCGTTTCGACCCGACACGGTACATGCAACGTGGGGCACGGAACCCCAGCAGCTACTGGCGGCTGTGCTCGAGTGTCGCCTGTGATGGCGGCGCGGTCGCCTGCGATGGCGGCGCGGTCGCCTGTGACGGCGGCATCGGCAGTCGCCTGTGACGCGACAACGGCGCGGTCGCCTGTGATGGCGGCGCGGTCGCCTTAACGGCGGCGCAGTCGCCTTGATGGCGGCGCGGTCGCGTGTAACGGCGGCGCGGTCGCCTTGATGGCGGCGCAGTCGCCTTGATGGCGGCGCGGTCGCGTGTAACGGCGGCGCGGTCGCCTTGATGGCGGCGCAGTCGCCTTGATGGCGGCGCAGTCGCCTTGATGGCGGCGCAGTCGCCTTGATGGCGGCGTGGTCGCGTGTAACGGCGGCGCGGTCGCCTTGATGGCGGCGCAGTCGCCTTGATGGCGGCGCGGTCGCGTGTAATGGCGGCGCGGTCGCGTGTAACGGCGGCGCGGTCGCGTGTAACGGCGGCGCGGTCGCCTTGATGGCGGCGCAGTCGCCTTGATGGCGGCGCAGTCGCCTTGATGGCGGCGCAGTCGCCTTGATGGCGGCGCAGTCGCCTTGATGGCGGCGCAGTCGCCTTGATGGCGGCGTGGTCGCGTGTAACGGCGGCGCGGTCGCCTTGATGGCGGCGCAGTCGCCTTGATGGCGGCGCGGTCGCGTGTAACGGCGGCGCGGTCGCCTTGATGGCGGCGCAGTCGCCTTGATGGCGGCGCAGTCGCCTTGATGGCGGCGTGGTCGCGTGTAACGGCGGCGCGGTCGCCTTGATGGCGGCGCGGTCGCGTGTAACGGTGGCGCAGCGCGGTCGCGTGTAACGGTGGCGCGGCGCGGTCGCGTGTAACGGCGGCGTGGCGCGGTCGCCTGTGGCGGTGGCAGTCGCAGCGCATTGCTGCTGCCCCGTACGACGATATAGCCCCGACATTGCGGCTTGTGCTTGCCCCGACATTGTGGCAGCTGGTTATCTACATAGCCCCGACATTGTGGCTTGTGCTTGCCCCGACATTGTGGCAGCTGGTTATCTACATAGCCCCGACATTGTGGCTTGTGCTTGCCCCGACATTGTGGCAGCTGGTTATCTACATAGCCCCGACATTGTGGCTTACGCTTGCCCCGACATTACGGCAGCTCGTTATTTACAACCCGACGTTGTGACTTACACTTGCCCCGACATTGTGGCAGCTCATTATTTACAACCCGACATTGTGATCTACACTTGCCCCGACATTGCGGCAGCTCATTATTTACAACCCGACATTGTGACTTACACTTGCCCCGACATTGCGGCAGCTCATTATTTACAACCCGACATTGTGATCTACACTTGCCCCGACATTGTGGCAGCTCATTATTTACAACCCGACATTGTGATCTACACTTGCCCCGACATTGTAGCAGCTCATTATTTACAACCCAACATTGTGATCTACACTTGCCACGACATTGCGGCAGCTCATTATTTACAACCCGACATTGTTACTTACACTTGCCTCGACATTGCGGCAGCTCATTATTTACAACCCGACATTGTGATCTACACTTGCCACGACATTGCGGCAGCTCATCATTTACAACCCGACATTGTGACTTACACTTGCCTCGACATTGCGGCAGCTCATTATTTACAACCCGACATTGTTACTTACACTTGCCCCGACATTACGGCAGCTCATTATTTACAACCCGACGTTGTGCCTTACATTTGCCCCGACATTGCGGCAGCTTGTTATTTACAACCCGACATTGTGACTTACTCTTGCCCTGAGATTGTGACTTACGCATCCCTTGACATTGTGGCTTATGTATGCTTGCCTCACAGCTACTTATGGTGTGTGCTGTGTGTTTTGATAGCCACGTGCGCTTGCTCTATGGCAGCTACCTATGGCGTGTGCTGTGTGTTTTGATAGCCACGTGCGCTTGCTCTATGACAGCTACTTATGACGTGTGCTGTGTGTTCTGATAGCCTCCATGTGCTTGTCCTATGGCAGCTACTTATGGCGTGTGCTGTGTGTTCTGATAGCCTCATGTGCTTGCTCTATGACAGCTACTTATGGTGTGTGCTGTGTGTTCTGATAGCCTCTATGTGCTTGTCCTATGGCAGCTACTTATGGCGTGTGCTGTGTGTTCTGATAGCCTCATGTGCTTGCTCTATGACAGCTACTTATGGCGTGTGCTGTGTGTTCTGATAGCCTCATGTGCTTGCTCTATGACAGCTACCTATGGCGTGTGCTGTGTGTTCTGACAGCCTCATGTGCTTGTCCTATGGCAGCTACCTATGATGTGTGCTGTGTGTCTTGATAGCCTCATGTGCTTGCTCTATGGCAGCTATCTATGACGTGTGCTGGCAGCCTATAATTGGCTAGCATACCCTTGCTATGGGAGAAACCATCCTTGTTTTTCTGTTTCTGCTTGATTGCTGTTTGTGTGAGATGGTGTCGCTGGCTGGTTCCTGAGGAAGACCAGGACTGCAGAGGAACGTGTGATGTTGTGGCGAGCCTGGCAAGAGGGGTGGTGTCCTCAGACCTGTGCTGCCTTCGTGGGCGCCATCGAAATGGCCTGAGAGTCATCCCGAGTGCAGGGATCTGCGGCACGCCCGCTACTATTTGAGCTAAGTATTTTCTTTTATGATTTTAGATGTATGCCTTGGGCTATAACGAAATTTACTTACATGTTATCATGATGACGTGTACCAGATCATACTGAACATGTTGTGAACGACATACAGTAGGCGTCGTTCAAGTACGACACGTAACTCAGGCTTTAACACGAAACTGAGTAATTTACTTACATGTTATCATCACGACGTTTATCAGATGATACTGAACATGTTATGAACGACAGTAGGCGTCGTTCACGTACGACACGTAATTCGTAATTTGTTTCTTAGTAAGTTTATTGTTCGATCGCATGGTCGGATAGTGCCAAAGACATACCCACCTTAGAAGTTAAGATCTGGTACAGCCTAGAACTATGAAGCTTAAACACGGAAAGGTGTGTACATCAACTGGAGAACCGAGTAGTAAGGTAGTAAGGCGTTCGTGCTCACAGGTCTCGGGGAGCCGAGGCTCGGTTGTTGAGCGATAGTGCAGGTCGGTGCTGAACATGATCCGCATCGAGAGCTGCCAGCGGCGGAGGTGGCGAGGCGCCTTGACGCAGCGCAACGGCGCACAATGGTGCGACGGCGTGACGTGCCGCGTGAGCACGGTACAAACAAAGAAACAACGGGTCTTATGTGAAATGGTGAGCTGTATCGTTTTTATTACTGTTCTGGCACTAAATGATCATTACTAGAGCTTCAAGAAACTAATGTTGAATGGTTGTAACAACAAACGTGAACAATCAAACACCAGCTCCATTACTGAACCTATTTTGTTCTGAGTAACGGTCACCTTATAGAACTTATTTTTACGAGATACCCACATAATTAGCGTTGAAACGCGAAATTTAATGTTCAGTTTGACTTATTTTGCATTTTAATCGAATTTCAATAGTTGTGTGTTCAATTATGGCAGGAGTGGCCGAGCGCGTGTAACTAAACAAAGTAGTCTGTGACTCACTGCAAGGTCAGATATGCGATTCTAGTATATGGAACATATCCTGGGTGGTTCGACACCACTTTGGAGAAGCTCATACTTGTGGTCCTGAAGCTGTGATACACGCAGAGTTATGACATGGGTTGGTCTCTGATGAGTCGTAGTATGGGACATGTTTGTATGGAAAACATTGTCTTGACTGTATTGTTTTATGCCCTTTTGCCATAGAAAACCTTTCTGTGCTGTGTTTTACCGTTGCAGATGCAAACAATGAGATTATGCAGCGTACCTGTCCTAACACTTCCCTTCTGGAGATGGGGAACCAGTACGTCTGGAACTCTGAGAAGCATTATTCCTGAACGTACATTGCCAAGCCTTCCTAGTTGAAGGACAAATGGAGTCCGAGGACGGTCTCCTGTCAGGAGAGGCCGTGTTAGAAGAGAAAGAAAGAGTGGGCGTGGCCTACGCGCATCACGTGATCCGGCGCACCCGGCGGAGAGGGACATACTGGAGAGACGCCATGACAGTTCGGTTCAGGCATCGGAATATAATGGACGTGTGATAGGAACGTTGATTCGTATTTGATATCGTTGTATCGGTCACTTTAATATTAATGAGATCGTTGTTTGTTCATTAGTACTTAACTCATTTGTTTTGTTAATTCATCTTGTTATGTAATAAATGCGTGTTAGTTTGTGTCAAGACTAGTTTCTATTTATAAATCCACCTATCTTAAGACCAGTAATATAAAGGAGTATAATCCGTGCCTCGGAGGGCACGTAAAGCCGTCAGCCCCGGCTGACGTACTAACATCATCGACAATCGTTACGGGTAGTTAGGGCCCTCAAAAGTCTAACATTTGGTTTAACCAAAAAATTACGTATAGCCCTCTGGGTTGTGAAGGTCTGATGGCAGTCGCTTCACGTAAAATACTGACATTCCGCCAAATCTGGTTAAACTGAAAACCGACCCTAAAATAGACATGGGATAAAGGTTCGGAGAATGAGAATAATAGAAAGGAGTAGGTGTCGTATTTTAAAGGAAAGAGAAAGGAAAGATTGTCTTATTTCAGGACTGTTAAACTGGTTAACCCACAACCGCGAATGTTGCAATCAATTTCTAAATGTCATGATTTAAGTTAAATATATTTTAGTGATAAGATCGGCCTTTGTCAATGCAAACACTTTTTTCATGGTGTTTTTGAATTTTCATGGTGTTGATAATAATAAAGAATATATTTATGTATTAAAGGGCTAATTTTTCCATCGCCAGATAAGTTTTATTCGACGAACAAAATTGACGTTTGACAGTTTTTCAAAATTCCAAAATTATTCCTAGAATAAAGTTATCTGGCGATGGAAAAATCGGCCCTAAATATAATAAGAAAGCGAGAAAAATGTTGATTTCATAAAATGTTAATGCTAAACTATATCTACCCGAGCGCGAGTTTACGATGAATGTTTTTGGCAAAGCTCAACTTAGAATAGGTAGTATCTAACTAATACTACGACAAAACTAGCATTTTTTACGCTCGTGTTTCCTTAAAATAGAAAGAGACTAAATAAACTGAAAGAAACTAGTCTATGGTTAGTTCCAATTCAACAAAGACCAATAGACAAAACAAATCCAATTTGTGTCTGATTACATCCATTAACAGACAATAAAAACAATAGAACTAATAAGCACATTGCCAGACTATTCTTTTACAATTGGGATTGCCAGACATGTCTATGTCTACTAATCGATAACAACTGTTACTACAACCAAACTTGTTAGTAAAATTGTATCACTCTACCCTTAGAGAATTTCGAGCAATAATCGTAAATTTGCTCTTCGCCCTAACTCGGCGAACTTGGCGAATTTCTTAACATGTGCAAGAAATATAAGCAGGTGAACTTGGCGTCCATAAATCAAACGACAAATGTGCTCCGGGGGTTATATGATAATTTATTTGTACGTATATTTACGAGGTCTTAAAGAAAACATGGGTAGTTTTCGAATGCTGTTTATTGAGGAATGAATGCTTTATTATAGGCGAGTTTGATTTATTTGAACTTATATAATCTTAAGGAATATGACCTATTGATTGTTTTTAAGGGTGCTATAGAAGCTAGGAAGTAGAGCTTTTAGATTTTTACACTAGATGGATACAGATGTACCTTAAAACCAGGAGAGCACAAAATATACTTTTTATCACACGAGTTCCAGTTAGTTTGTCTCAATCTGTCCACCACAATAAATCACTAAACCCCATAAAAAGCTTGTAATCCTCTTTAAATCTATTTACAAACCTTTCATACTTACAAAAGCTTTAAGAAACACACGAGTACAAGATATCAAAGCGTTTATTTCCTTTCATAATCGTATAAACGCGTGTGAAATAAAAAGGCTGTACGAGTTTAGTAAATAGTTAATCTTCCCGGTCCCGTTGTGGTCCCACGGGAACTTTGTCGGGTTCCCCCTCATCACGAGTCTCTTGTTTATTTCTATACAGATTCAAAGAAAAATGTCCGATGATTGTTAGTAATGATTTATTACACTATAAAAGTGAAAATTTGTGTGTGTGAGTTGGATAAATATTGGTACACATGAATGAAAATGGGATTATTTTTTATTCTAAAATTTCCACGGGATCACGATTTATACAATGAAAAGGCAGATTATAACACACCTTAGGGAGAAAATAAAATTTCTCCTCTAAGTAACACACTCAATGTAAGATTATTTTTTTAACCTATTGTGTCTCACTGCGGGGCAAAGGTCTCCCCCAATAGTTTTCACGTGTCCCTGTCCTTATCCTACCAATAATACTCTTATGTAACTTAAATATTACTTGCATTAGTAAACTCTTGCAGACTGAAATCATTCCTTTATGATTTTACGAGAACACCAAGACATTTACAATACCTGAGTACCTGAGGTATAGATTCTTGAAGATTTGGAAGCTAGCCAGAACAGATATTTGTATACTGATAAACTGGCTTTTCAGACTATTTATTCGGTAAATCTTTGCCAGGTAATGTCGCGATCGATGCGCGTTTTGTGATCTGATATGCATAGTTTCTGATACCCTAGATACAAGTTTCCAACTTAGGGGTCAGTTACTATAATGAGATGATGTAGTTAATGATTATGTTATGATTTGATATTATACTAGTAACTTGCAACCCACAAATAGCTTATTCCGATCGGTATAAGTAACATACTTACGAATGCTTCACGCAGGGATAGAACCTATTACCTATAATATTACCGTTTTACTATTTGTGTGACATGTTGAACACCAGGACAATAAATATCTTCGATTGTCACATAAGAATTTTTCAATGTTCACATAATAGCATAAAAAATAACCGGTAACATTTAAGTACTATTAGATATAAAATTATAATGTTCGGTTGGCGTTTCCCAGGTAGAGCCGTGATTTATTAGAATGTCGACACCGACAGTCACATTTCAATTTATACAACGTGTGCTAAACATTTCCACTGACACTTGTGTTTTATAACGTTTAACGAGTTATTTACTGCTGTAAACGTAATGTGACAGATATATTGTGTTTTTTTTAATTAATTCTACCTTTGTGGCATACAATATCCGGAGACAAATGCACACATCAGAAGCATATTACTTTTTACTTTTATCTTATATGCCAAGTTTCATGCAAATCATTCTTTTCCGTCAAAATCTGGATTAGAGAGAAAATGCCTATATTGCATGACAGTAAGTAATATACGATTTGCATTACGAGAAAAGTATTAAAGTTCGGGATAGCAACTCTGGAAAAGCTTACGAGTAGCAAAGTGTAAAAATTTAATGATGGTAAACACAAGAAACTTTATCCCAACAAAACTGTATCTTTTCTACATAATTAAAATGTGGTTTCTTCTCATTTATTTCTAAAGCAAAGCGCCTTTAGCAACTCCATTCTTAGAAAATAAAGACCACATTTTTAAAATAAAAACAGTTTCCAAGAAATTCAATTCTTCGTAAAGCTACAGAAGTCAAGTAAAATAAAAATGTCTAGAACGTGTAAGAAGCTTTTGATCTTACAGATAGGTATTACCGCAGCCCTTTCAGAGATCTCTAAAGATCCTCGAGACGAACGACGCGACGCGACTCAGGCGTAAATGGAGCATTACCTACATAATACTTCATAAATAAATCTGTAACACTCGCCTGATGTATGCCAGCGAATTTTACAAGGTGTTTACAAAAACCTCATTGAGATATTATGTTGGAAAAAATAAGGAAAACATAAAAATATTTCTCTTCCTCCCCACTTTGTATAATGGCGGAAGATTAATATTCATACGTACGTGTCTTTGACGACGTAAAACGGTACTCACAAACGACGGTCTTTTTTTAGAACAACTTAAAACGTTCGAGTTACTGTCTATTGCACTCACCTGGAAAACCAATAACTTTATTTGCTGACTTCTTAAGACAAATTTATTGAAGAATTCGTTGGGATTTTAGACCTTATTATAATAGGCGGAGGGGTTGTTGAAACGTTTATGTGCCGATCTTATTTTCCTGAGTTTCCCACATTTCGTTTTCAAGGCTAACGCGGTATCGCAAAAGCTATAAACTCAGGTTTTGCGGAGCCGAGCGTTCCGAGCGATCAAAATTATTGAGCTATTTTGTAACTTAACTCGAAATTTATTTTCACAAAATTGAATCTTAAACATAGAAGTTTAAGCTTTATTTTATTTCGTAAAGTTTACAAGGATTTACGATCTTTGGAACGTGAATAAATTTTGTAACTAAGAACCTTAAATTAATTTTCACTGCCAAAATTATAAGAACTAATATTTTTTCTTCTGTAAAATACAATGAGTGCCAATGGCCAACTTTCTGAAGTTGTCTATTCGCACACAAACATATTATTATCATCGAGTGAATCATCGAATATCTTATCTTCACACAAAATATTACAAACAACTCAAAACAGCGTTACAAGTTAATCCCCAAAACAAACATACAAACAACCAAATGAAGCGAGCTTGTGGAACACAACTACAGATTTGGATCTGGATCTAGCTATAAATAAACCTTATCTGAGAAGTTATTTTTGCACATGTTACAGCCAAACCTTTGACTGGCTTCTGGCTCAGTGGACTGTAAAAGATGTAACGCGAACAGACTCTATGGATTTACTGCGATTCGGGTTGCCTAGTTTATGTAATGAATCGGAAATGTTTTATTTACTGTACTACTGTTTGATCAATACATGATCAATCAATCACTCTACTTACTCTAATTGATTCAATCATTTTAAAGCATCTATCTATACTCATATTATAAAGAGGAAAGATTTGTTTGTTTGTTTGTAATGAATAGGCTCCGAAACTACTGGACCGATTTAAAAAATTCTTTCACTAATGGAAAGCTAATTTATCAGTGCGTGACATAGGCTATATTTTATCCACGTAATCCCACGGGAACGGTAACTACGCGGGTGAAACCGCGGGGAGCTACTAGTTATAAATAACATAGTTTCTAGGTTTTTATAACTCGATTCTTGGGTAAGTAAGTAGGTATATAAAACTCAGACCAAGATCAACATAATTTTGATCTTCTTCTTTTCCGAACCTTTATCCTTTATCCGTGTCTATTTGGGGTCGATTCAGTTTAACCCGATTTGGTGGAATGTCAGTATTTTACGTGAAGCGACTGCCTTCAGACCTTCACAACCCAGAGAGCTGTACGACATTTTTTGGTTAAACCAAATGTTAGACTTTTGAGGGCTCTAAATACCCGTAACGACTGTCGATGATGTAAGTACGACAACCGGGACCGATGGCTTTATGAGCCCTCCGAAGCATGGAAACGCACATGAAATTAAAAGTCATTTTTAATAATGACCCATCACAGTCATGACGGTGCCAGACGTTGCTTAACCGCAGAGATCACAAGTGATCCGCGGGTAGTACTGGGCCTTGAGCTATCAAACAAATATTTAATTGGCACGGAAATCAAACGTTACGTGTTTGGCAGTCCGTCATGCTGACATGCAGCTATATGGATATATTGAGTCATTTACAAAACTTACTCTATGTTTATTTATTAACCGACTTCCAAAAAAACAGGAGGAGGTTCTCTATTCGACGTGTATATTTTTTTTATTTTTTTTTTGTGTGTTTGTTACGCGATTTCTTTGTAATCATGAATGGAACATTTTAAAATTCTTGTTTCATTAGAAAGCGGATATTCGCGAAGGGGTCCCATGTCAAGGAAATCAGGATCTGATGATGGGATCCAGGAAAAATCGAGGAAAAACCCGCAACAATGTAGGCTGGGGTGTCGATTGACATTATTAAAAGTAAAACTACCTGTGACCCATGGTTTTGCTCGCGATATTCTTGATACCATAAGAATTTCTGGATGAAATTTTTTTGGCTGTATTCTTTCGTATTTAAATCAAATGCTGTTCAGAATTCATGGGTTTTAGATATAAAAAGTCCTGTTTTTTAATTCGTTAACACACACTGAAATAAACCCGAACATACAACATTTTTTAAAAATGTTTTTTTATACTATTATAGGTACCTATTACACATATATCTTCAGAGCGTTTTCATAAAACTTTCCGTAAAAAAATATATTTAGATATTACAAACAAACACTGCACCAGATTAGATTGTATATATTATTTTAATTAATAAATAGACAGTACAAACGTCATACTCTATTATCGTTTTTATTTTGACTTTGGTTAATTTTCTAAAAAGTTCTTATACCTTTGTGGTTATAAAGAAGTTTTGTAATAAAATGATGGTTTAATTGGGATGATGAAGTTAAAAAGAAGTACAAAATGCAGGAGTTATATTATGAATCATGAGTAACATCAGCTCATGGGACAGGATTCAAGCGGTACCCGTTGAGGTTGAACTGCTCGACACTTACAGAGCAGCGAAAAAATCCCTGCAAGAGGCTATTGCCCTCGCAACTCTCGCGGCAATCGTGGGAAACGACCTCTCCTTGCCAAATGTAGTGTCTGCTATGGTGAGCGAGGAGAGGTCTTGGATTGGAGGGTCCAACATTTGTGAGGTCGTACTCTCGCAAAAAAAAGCTGCGGAGAGAGAGCGCGAAGCCTTCTCCACTAATACTATCCGCAGCAGAAGGTTGGGCAGACGGAAGCGGGACTACCACTTTGTCCTGCAACCGCCATACGCCCGACCTGCGGCAGTGATCCCCGGGGGGAGATCCACTGCCGCCATATAGGCCTCGAGGTGGCGCGCGGTACTTTCGGAAGGGGGTAACTCAACATCTGTCGCCTAGAGCTACATTCTAGCTCGGAGGAGAAACCCTTAACAGGGTAGAGGCGCTGTCCGGGATCATAGTAGCGTGCAGCCGCGTTTCTTCCGGTTTCGGCCATAAGCGCAGAGGTGGCACACCAAGGGGTTTTAGTCGGTAAGCGCGTCGCCGCTCTATCTTTGCGGCGTGGAGTCCTACATAGCCCGTCGTTCCCCTGGACAGAGGAAAGACGTAAAGTCTTCCTCCCACAAAAAAAGGATTCAAGTGATCCACGAGTCAAAAGCTCTTCTGGAGGAAAAAGCGTCTTTTGTAGGAGACTTGCTTCCCACTAAAAATTTTAAAATAAAGTTAATTAAAAAAAATAAGAAACCGACTTCAGCACTAAAAAGTAAGAAAATAATTTAAAATAAACGATATTAATAATACATATTTACAATTTATAATTAGTTACTTTTGAAGTCGGTGACAGCCAAAGCCTTCATTAATATTACAGGCGCGTCTCGTGCTATTTTATAACGAAAAAAAACTATCCTGGGCTGACTCCAAAAGTAACTAATTATAAATTGTAAATATGTATTAATAATATCGTTTATTTTAAATTATTTTCTTACTTTTTAGTGCTGAAGTCGGTTTCTTATTTTTTTTAATTAACTTTATTTGTATACAAAAGTCAAAAAAACTTGGTAAGAAAAAGAAATAGGATAGGCGGTAAAGTATCCGATATAAATGAAATATTAACATATTTCTCTAGAATATATTACACATAAATAACTTCGTGTAGATGTAATAAATATACTAAATGTATTGATTTACGAAAGCTGGAACGTGTTCGAGATATAACAATATTTTACGAGAAAAATATTTATTGGAACATTATTATTTCTTTTTTTACGAATCTTACAACCCTTTGACTATTACTGTGACTATTGGCGATACCAAGTATTTTATACGCCTGTTTGTTAAAGATAAGCTCTGAATCGATTAGTCATTTTCAGTCTTGAACAAACTTCAAGAAAGTTTGAAGATATCGCAAATGAACAGACGTTAAAACCTATTTCAAAGAAACTTTTATGGGAAATAGAGAAAGTATCTAAGAATAGCCCAGGCTACATTCTATCCAGATTTCCCTCATCATACCATTAATTATCCAAAACATTCTTACAGGACACGTAACTAAAACACAACACATCCAGTAAAAATATAAATGTAAGTACCCTCATTAATATTTCATAAGTACAGTGCCGTCAAAAAGTGAATTCTCTTCCCGCGGTTTTTACGACAACACTTCAAAAAGAGAACCTATAAAACAAATACTCCGTATGTGCGTGAAAAATGCAAGAAAAGATCATGATGATACGTGCCAAGTATACATTCGTTTGACATACGCCTCGAGGAAAGGTGGATAAAATTATAATAAGGTACAGTCGGTTAGAAAATACACTATTATTTTAATATTAAAATTGATATTTTGTCCCTTATGCGCTGTTATACTGTGAATCCGATTTCAATGTTTGGACCAACCGAATAAGCTATAGACATTATTACACGAAATGAGATTGAAAACATTTTAAATATTGGATACATAAAAACAACACTCATGTACACTATTTTTGTATGCAAGTACATTTAAGTAATAAGACAACTTTGACAAAATGTATATTTTTACGGCTGGATTGTCAAACTCTATCGTAGTGTCGTTATGGCAAAAAGTTCTTTTTAATTACCTTCTCAAATACGTATAAAAAATTGTAGAATTCATTTTTGTCGTCGACATTACATAACAGTCGATAGCGAAAGTTACATACTATTACATCTAACGGTTATCGACTCTACAGTCATGATTATAAGGTTCAAAACTTTATCCGTTACTTTACGATGTGAACTTTGTACCCCGTATTCATACACAGAGGTGTTACTCTCGCAAAGTGTAACCTAGATACGTAAATTGATTGTGTATTAGGTAGATAAATGATTAAATTGAGATACTTTTCAATAGATATAGAATATTATTAGGATATAAGTCGGTCTAATGGTAAGTTCAACTGCCTACCAAGCCTAACTAAGCTTCAGCTCCTGGGTTTATAATTCCTAAGTCGAGTGCTTCATTCTTGTTATTTTCTTAAAAACCTCAGGTTAGAGATGACTAACACGAATTGAGAAAGCCTGGTGATTACTATCAGTGAGAGACAGGAGTTTGCCTTCAGTGACGATCATAGGTACTTTAAATTTGTGTGTGAATGAGTGTGCGTAGTTTCTGATACCCTGGATATATGTAAGTTACGAACTCAGTTAGGGGTCAGATACTTATCACTACATAGTACACAACAAAGTCGCTTCCCGCTGTCTGTCCCTATGTATGCTTATTATATCTTATATGCTTCTATGCTTATCTCTTATATCTTTAAATCTACGCAACGGATTTTGAAGTGGTTTTCTTTAATAGATAGAGTGATTTAAGAGGAA
Source organism: Timandra comae (assembly GCA_958496195.1). Taxonomy (NCBI): domain Eukaryota; kingdom Metazoa; phylum Arthropoda; class Insecta; order Lepidoptera; family Geometridae; genus Timandra; species Timandra comae. The sequence continues at coordinate 10,364,930 of OY292357.1, forward strand.
GGTTTTTAGTAATTTTATTCCCATAGTCCCACGGGAGCAGGAACTACGCGGGTAAACGTGCGGGGCGCTGCTAGTGTATAATAAAATGATGTAATGAATATTTAAATATTAATAAACATTAAGTAATAAGTAAGAAATCAAAAACTTATACAAAACTTCATAATGTTCGCCACTTTAAATGATTTTCAAAGTAAAATACATCTTTTACAATAAAAAAATACTTACTCTATATTTAACCCTTTTCATTAGTACATATATTGATTGAGGCTTGACGCTTTGATGCGGTTTAGCCGTGTGGTGTCCCACTCTGTAAATATACCTTGATTTAGCATCGATATAGAGGATCGAACGGGAAAGCTATTGCATCCAAGCTTCCATTACGGTTTTGCAGGTATTAAAATTACTTCGAAATTTACATTAGGAATAGGTAGCTTCTGCACTTAAACGTCATATATTAAAGGAGATGTCTTAATTTAAGCCAAGTTTTTTTTTTCTATACTGTTGAGCACATGGGAATTTGGGCATAAAAAGTAGCTTAAATATATATAAATACTAGCTGCGCCCCGCGGTTTCTCACGCGTAGTTCCCGTTCTCGTTCCCGTAGGAATTTCCGGATGGAAAATAGATGTTGGCCGATTCTCAGACCTACTGGAATATGCTCACAAAATTTCATGAGAATCGGTCAAGCCGTTTCGGAGGAGTATGGCAACGAAAACTGTGACACGAGAATTTTATATATTAGATTATTATTTAGCCACTGAAAGTTACGTCAATATGGGGAACGCGGGCTTTGGATATTAGATAGAACACACGAATAGATTTAAAGTTATTTTCGTTTGTCTAATGTCTAAAGAATTTAGTAAAAGAACAATTCTATTATTTTATTCATGCTAGTCGTATCAATATGGAGTTGGGGGTTGATAAGTGTGCGGTCGTTCATGTAAAGCGAGGGAACGTTGTAAATTATTCGGATTTATAACTCTCAGACACGATGAATCTCAGAGGTCTCTCTGAAAATGAAACCTACTATTATATTTTATTTTTTACATTTGATTTTAACAATACAAACAATCAAATTTATTTATTTGTATAAGTAGATACGTCACTACTAAATCGACATCCACAAATTTATGTTAATAGCATCATAAACTTACTAGTTAAGTTATGCTAAGTTACCTCAAGTAGTTATAGATTTTAGGTAAGTTAGACGTTAACTTAAGACGCTGTAGTTAATACTATCAGTATTTGTGGTATCAAACTGAACATTCCTATCTTAACAATGGGAATAACAATAAGCAAACTTACATATTTGGGAATTGAATATTGGTAATGAATTAATTTGCAATTCTATAAGTTTATTGTCTAGCTACGAGCCAAGTTTGCCGTAGATTTAGCTGTGTTCCCGAAGATAAATCAAAGCCTATACTCAGTGATAATATAGCTTTCCAATAGTTTAAGAAGTCATCTTTATAAATGAAATCTAGTGGTTTTCACTTTGCTCACTCGCATATGAAATCATGGTGTAGGCGCTTATTCAATAGTGAGAGATATACCTTTGTTACAAAGGCTATTAAGTATATTATTACATTGTCAGGATAAAGATATATTTTACCAGTATAGGATCTACATTTAAAAACTGTCATATGCTATACTATTGTGCTTATTCAATAGTGAGAGAAATTTGCACTGCAGAGGGATTTAACAAGCTGATACTACTACCAAAATACTTATGACCTATGACAGTGGTATCTATGACATTACTACAATGTACATAATCATAATAATATAATAATAATATTGCAGTTGAGGCATTAGCTTTTTGTAATCAATAACAGTATTAATTAGTTTTTGTTAATTATACAAGTTATTTTAAATAACAGTTCAAAATTGTAGATTAGATGTAGGCACATAGGTTTACGTTACATTCAAGAACCAAATGTTGTATAATTTTGTTATATTCTATTTTTTAAATAAAATAAAATACTCCTTCCCAAAAACCCACGTTTTTCCCTCTACTTCCAACATCGGATACTACTACAACATTTTTACCTTCCCGTAAACCCGCGGCTTATCTCTTACATCAACATTCCGATTACAAACGATACAATTTTACTATTCGCCATGTAATGAGGTTGTACCTTTAATATTGGTCCCACAGAACGTCCCCGCGGGCAAGGATAACCTCCATAACCCAGAAAGGTTCACATTACCATGCAATATGGTAAATAAATGTGTGTAACTACGTGCCTGATTCGATTTTAGGATTATGTATGAACGAATTCTTGTGTTAATTCGAACCGATAATGGTATTTATAACGGGTTGGGTTGAGATATGATGTATTTGAAGGTAAGGTGAATTTATTATGTAGTTAATATTAGGTATTTTGGGTATGTTGTTAACCTATTTAAATAAGTACAGGGTGGCGCAATAGAACGTGCATATTGCATCATCTTTTTTTGCGTGGTAGAAGGGGCGTGGGCGGGGGGAGACCGATATCGTTGGGTAGCGCGGTTCATAAAGTTTTAGTCACTATGAGTCACTTCGACGGGAAGCGTCGCGCATTTTGCGTGCCCGCATTTTACGAAAACTCTCCGTACTCTCCTTCGTACGTAGTTGTCAGGCGACTATTTTGTTCTGAGTATGGTGTACGGCAAATTAGGGAGGCTCCGAGTGCTAATTAATAATCTGGATAAAGCGTTTTGAAGAGACTGGATCGACGTTTAAACCACACGAGAAAGGTCGTCCACGCACATCTAGGACCGAAGACAATATTGAGAGTGTTAAGCAGTCGGTACGAGAAGATCCACAAATGTCTACTCGCAAGAGATCGTCTGTCCTAAACATATCGCGACGAAGTTTGCAACGAATTTTAAACTTGAATCTTAAATTGCATCCATACAAGCTGCAATTAACTCAAGAATTGAAAGACTCTGACATTTCATAGCACGGCTCACATTTGCTAATGAAATGCTCAATCGGTTTTCAAATTTTGAAAACATCCTTTTCTCTGATGAGGCACATTTTCATATGAATGGGTTCGTAAACCGCCAAAATTGTCGTTATTGGAATAGTGAAAATCCCAGACTCAAACATCAAAAACCGTTACATAGCCCTAAAGTGACAGTTTGGGCCGCAATATCTGCCAAAGGAATAATTGGTCCTTATTTTTTTGAAAACGCACGGGGGCAAAACATCACTGTTAATACCGAACGCTATGTTGCGATGTTGGAAGGTTTTTTGGCCCCAGAACTTGAAAATTCAAGAATAAAGAACTCTAGGACTTGGTTCCAACAAGACGGAGCTACCAGTCACACATCAAATGACTCCATGGCGGTTGTGAAGCAGATGTTCCCTGGCAAACTGATTTCGAAAAGAGGTGATATCCCATGGCCTCCGCGCAGTACAGACTTGACGCCTCCTGACTTTTTTTTTGTGGGGATACCTCAAACACAAAGTCTACACCAATAATCCGAGAAACATCAGTCAGCTCAAGGAGAATATTCGTGGTGAAATGGCAGCAATCACACCAGCACTACTTAAGAAAGTTTTCGGTAATTTCCGTTTGCGGTTAGAGGAGTGCCAACGTAGAGAGGGTCATCATTTAGATGATGTTATTTTTAAAAAATAAACTTCAGTTATCACTTAATAATTGCTTAGTTTTATTTTAACTATACCTTTTGTATTTATTTTTTAATAATTATTTTAAAAGTGCACGTTCTATTGCGCCACCCTGTATATTAGGTATTACATATATTTTTAAGTATTGACGGTCTAGTAGCTGTGGGCTGTGGGCCATACCTGAGATCCCGTTTTTAATTACCAGGTCGAGTGATTCGTGTCATAATCAATGAGGGAGAGCCTTGCAATGAAATCTTACAAACTGATACTGTTTAATATTTATATTCGTATGTTTTCTGTTAAAATTTTACGTAAATAGGGTAACTTTAGTTTTAGTAACTACCATTATCACAGATAGTCCACATGTGCCCCGTGGCACCACCGTCAATGACATTTATTCTTTCATGGGAATTCCAGAAACTTCGAAAAAAACCCGGAAACGACGTGAGAACAACCGCAGCAAGTCTATAAAATATAATGGCCGTAACAAATTCAGGGGACAGCCGCCATTAAAACAAATTCCAGATGATCAGAATACGTTTAAAGTCCAAGTACTATACCGACTGTGTCGTAAAGTGTGGGCCATGCAAATGGCTACTTACACCGCATTCGTAATTTTAAGTAATCGTCCATTTCTACTCGTATATTTTGTAAAAATATTAAGGTTTAGATAACGCTCTTATCTTTAGAGCATTATTTTTGGGAAATGGACGAATTATCCGAGCCGTGAAATAATTATTATTTATGTTTGTAGGATGGACTCAAATAGGTGGGCAAGGCTAACCACGGAGTGGGAGATCAACAAACGTTGATGTCCAGAACGCCCTTCCACACGCTGGAGGAGAGACTTGGATGTTTTTGACGGAGATTGGAGAGAGCTGGCTCACGATAGAGACAGATGGAGGGATTTGGGGGAGACCTTTGCCCAGAAGTGGGACGACTCAGGTTATTAAAAAAAAATGTTTATGAATTTTTTATTACTATACATTTCGTAAAAACCTTCCAAGTCCCTAAGTTAACGCTGTTTGTCCATAGAGCCTTATTTTTTTACACATCAATGTGTATCACTTTATACCCAACTACAAAACACAAAATGGACATAAAAGTGCTTTTTCAGGTAAATCTTTGAGAGAATCCTTACTAACTTTCAACGGTGAGAACTAAAACTTGGTACGGTCCCACAGACTTTAGTAACAAGGCGATGTCATGTAGTAATACTGCAGTTTTATTGTACTACCCACACTATTCTAAGAGCTTTGCACTTGTTTACCATTTAATATGTTTTGTTCAAAAGCTTGCACCTATTTATAGACTTTAGATTCACGTTCAATACGTATGTGTATTTGAGAATACAATATTATCTTTTATAAACCTTTACATACTATAAAACAAAGTAGCTTCCGATGTTACACTTAGACCTTTTAAATAACGCAACGAATTTTGATGCAGTTTCCGGCAATAGACAGAGTGATTCTAGAACTTATAGGTTTTGATGTGGGACACAGCTAGTACAGAATAAAAAAAATGTTGATTGACTTTACTCTTAGCTTCACCTAAAACGGTTTTATAACGTTTGTATTGAATTTATTGTGTGTAGTTTCTGATACTCTAGATACAAGTCGCGAACTTAGTTAGGGGTCAGTTACTATAATAAGATGATGTAGTGAGTGAATGATTATGTTGTTATTTTATGGTCTATGGTAACTAGTGACTACATCTAGAGCAGCCCCATAAACATCTCCGACTAAGAAAACTCAAGTGATTTTTCCGTTTAAGAATATTCCTAAATATTCAATTTGAGATAAATTACAATAAAATCGTCTCAGGGTCTCATATGGAATGATCAAATTGAATTGAGATTGGAAGGATAATTCAATCATGGTAGGTTGAAGACATATTTTATGTAAATCGTATTTCTGTATCATCAATTTTGAGATGATTGTAATTTAGTAAGTTTAATATAATTATACCTTTATCTTAACTAGTATTATAGATAGATAGGTACCTAAGTTATTTATAACGCTTACAAGCCTTTCTGCCAAACTGATTATTATAAAATTTTGCGCAATATTTTACTTTAACTATATCTAGTTTACCGGTATGGAATCTACATTTAAAAACTAGACACTTGCTATTAACAACTACTACCTTATTTATTGGAGGAGGCCTTTGGCGATTGGCAAACAGATCTTCAAAAAGTTAGCAAGAAGCAATTACTTCATTAATGTTTAAATAAGTAAGTAATTTGTTTTGTTTTTTCTTTAAATATAATTACTGTAAGGGCCGATTTTTCCATCGCCAGATAACTTTATTCGAGGAATAATTTTGAAATGTTGACAGTTATTTCATACAAAAACTGTCAAACGTCAATTTTATTCGTCGAATAAAAGTTATCTGGCGATGGAAATACCAACCCTAAGTTGGCTAAGTTGCTCTTTTACTACCTTATTTAAATATTTGTATTGTAGTATTTTTAAAATATAAATAAATAACTATAAACTCTTCTACCAACATTCTAACTACAACAGTCAATTACTTATTACTTATTGTTGTATCCAAGAGGATGTAAGAGGTCAAGTTAATCCCGTTGATCAAACATTTATGCAAATAGAGATGTTTGTTCGGGCGAGATATGTACATAATATGCAGACAACGATACACGAGTATTTCTTATTGTAAGTACTACTATGCCTTCTAACTTTCAGGGTAATATGAGTAAATACTTATAAAGTTATTACAAACTAGCTGTGCCCCGCGGTTTCACCCGCGTAGTTCCCGTTTCTGTAAGAATTTATAAAAAATTTGATAAAACATAGCCTATGTTCTTCCCCGGAACATAAGCTACCCCTGTACCAAATTTCAAGTCAATCGGTTCAGTAGTTTGGCCGTGAAAAGGTAACCGACAGACAGACAGAGTTACTTTCGCATTTATAATATTAGTTTAGATGTGGATAGATGAATAACTGATGTGGAAGAAATATTTGTTACTCTTTCACGTAAAAACTACTAGAACGGTTTAGGTGAAATTGTTACCGTAGGTGTTTTTTTTTAAGCCATAATAGCAATAGCACAAAGAATACTTCATGTTCCAAATTTTCAATCATTCTTTACCTACAAGGGTAAAACCGCTAGGCGTTGCTAGTGGTATCATAATTGCATAAGTAATTTATTTTGTTACGCTTTCACGGCTTCAACTTAACCAATCCTTAACCGATCCAACCGATCCAAAAATACAATGTAGGATACTTTTTACTCTGAAATTACCCATGGTATCCGCAGAAAAAGACCCCTAAACCCTTTTATTACTCGTGTGTAATTATTCTTAAGAATTAAAAAGAGTAAACGTGGAACTCGGATTAACTATACCAATACCCTTATTAATACTACTAATAGTACGAAGTTCTCATTACCACCTTCAAAGTGTGACGCAGGTCAAAGCCCTGTGAGACTAGTAACCCAAGTGATGGATGCACAAAGCGAGGCCTGCACTCTGCATCGGGTGACCACATGACAGCCCCGCACGAGAGCCAAAACATTTGGGAAACTATTGTGCAATTACTTAACTTACTGTATGTGTAACTTTTAGTTAGGAATATACCTAAATATGTGTAATTTATCAGTTCTTAATTATCTAGATAGCTTGACAGTTGCTTGCTCGACAGTTCTATCAATGAAATTATCGACCTTGTGGAATAGGTAGTTACCATTCTATGCCAAAGGTGGGGTTGACTTTCGCTCAAGGCAAAAATTGATGTGCGTGAAAAATGTCTTTGCTTGGGTGATTTATATCTATTTGAAATCCTAACTAATATTATAAATGCGAAAGTAACTCTGTCTGTCTGTCTGTCTGTTACCTTTTCACCTTGAACCGATTGACTTGAAATTTTGGTACAGGGGTAGTTTATGGTCCGGGAAAGAACATAGGCTATGTTTTATCCCGAAATTCCCACGGGAACGGGAACTACGCGGCGGAAACCGGGGGGCGTTGCTAGTAAGTATATAAATTTACAAAAGCATGCGAAAACTAGTAGAGAAAAGGCAAATATATAAGCAACAGCGGAGACCATAGTTGGTATCTACAAAGTTTACAGCATTATAGGTAAACCTCAAAGGAAACTAATACCTATCAGCTAAACCAATAAGTACAAATTCCCAAAACAGTCTGACAACTTCGTTACCAGTTGTTATTAGAAACTGTACCAAACTGATTGCACGGTGCATACAGATTAGATCTTATTCTATAGCTATAGTACGACTACTTGTATTGAACTTTAAAGACACAAAAAGCCTTTTAAATGTTAAGTTCCACGAGTTCTATTCGATTTCAGAACGAAATAACTTCGATTTTTAAATTTTCGTTAGTGCACGAGGAAGGGATTTAAATAATAGTTATTTATGGTACAAGCGAGGTAAGTTGGTGATTAGTTCCGAGGCGCTATTGTGGGCCGAGCCGTCAGGCGAGGGTCAGAAGATAGCCGAGGATAGTAATCATCAATACTCGCGTGTACCATACAACGTTTTTCAACACACTTGCGAAGAAATTATCATTTTTCGCTAATAAATAAATAGTTTTTCTATTCGCGCGCATCTAACACAACAATGGTGATCGGCCAAAGACTAAAAAAATATACTAATAAAAAAAAACGAATGAGTGAAAGAATGGAATCGACCATAGACCTACCGAAAGTAAGGCAACATAGTTGAAGTTTGTTTTTAAAATGTATGGACACAATTTTTTTGGTATTGAAACTTTTTTTAAAACAAAGCAATTTAAAAAAACAATCTATAACTCACTAGTGAATCAAGCGTGTCATTATTCAACTGTTTTTGCACAAATAAGAACCCCTTTATGAGCAAGTGTGTTGAAAAGAATCTTGGAACTAATGGGTGTCATAGACAACGGTCATTTTTTAATGTTCTTTAATGAACGATTATTTTTTATTTCTGATCATGTATTTACGAATATATTTATTAAATACTATTTAAAGCAAACAAACTCAAAAGATGTTTCTTAATTTGTTTCATGTACTTAATGTAAATAAAAGATAATTTCTCAAAACAAATGGAATACAAAGGAAGTTAGTTTAAAACAAAAGTTTTGACAGAATTTGTACGCTAAATGTAAACAAAAAAGTGTGAATTATTTATTTATGTTTATTAGGATTGTCACTTCCAACTTTGATTTTCAGAATATAAAGTTAGCTTTTAGAAAATTTGGAAATAATTAAATATTACTAACCTTAGCTTCCGGTTTTACCTGCGTTGTATAATTTTATTACAATTTATAGTAAAATCTGTGTAACGTAAATTAAAAATGGGTTTTCATCACAGAGTGATTCATGATCATGAGTGTGTGAAAGTGGGAAAACAAAACATTCGCTCGAATTAACCCCATATCTGATAAGGACTCATAAATTCTTTAACTTTATCCTCTTCTCATTTATTATCAACCTTATGATAACCGTATTAAGAATCAATATTCATCAAACCAACTACCAAAAGTTATCTATGACAACATAGCCTGCGAGGATGAGAAATCGACAATAGCCGATGGCAGCCGAACCAAACATTGTATGGTTCGGAAACCACAGACCTCAATCGGAAAGTAATTATCCTCTTTGGAAACGGCTTACGTGCACAATTTTGATAGGTATTTTGAAAGTGTTAAATTGTATTGAGTATTGAGTCACAATCTTTTCTATGCCGGTGACAGCGTCGCTGTTATCGCATTTTTTGGTTGTCAGTTTATTGAAAATGTATCCAAATGACATTAGAATCAAAATGACAATAGGAACTTCCAATTTTGGCCACCGGCACATAAAACTTGGTGACTCTTTTAAAATGTGTATGGCTCTGTTAGAAAGTGAATTACGTAATAGATAGATAGTACCTACTGCCTTTAAATAAAAAGAGCTTTCTCACAATAATAATTTGTAAGAATGTGTGTGTTTTATTACCAAAATTGACTATTCATTTAAAAATCCTGGTAACATAAAATACATAGACGAGGCATCGAAAGCCCTCAAAAGCTTAACCAAAAAATATCGCAGCACACACATATTGCTCTAAATCTTCAAAAAGATTATCTATTGAATTACTTATATCGTAATGTTTATGTGCTTTATAATTCTTATACATGAAAGGATTCATCGGCGTCATATCGGATATTCCCGTTCGAATTGATTCGACAATCGCGTTATCAATGTTATTTCCACTCGATGTCACTTCGTCCAAATATTTCCAACCTGTATAATGTTTCATAAAAATTGGCTTTTTTGATACCTACTTCTTTGAGTATTTTTACGCCGCAAATTCGACCGTTAAAAATTCACCAACAAAAAAATTGTCTAAGGTGCTTAGGTAATTCGAATCGGAACAATTATTGATTGAGCAGTGAATTTGTGCTAATATCCATTTATTTAGTACCATTAACATACAAATGACTTAATTAATGCTATCTAGTTGGCCGCCAAGACAAAGAATACATAAAATTCATATTTATTTCTTAGTCCGAGCTTCAGATTAAGACACGTAACGATCTCATCCATAAATTATTTATGATAATACATTCAACCTTCCATTATAATTACCAGAAAAAGGTCTTCAAAGTTGACCGAAGAACCATTTATAATCTAACTGGGTGACGTCAGAAGCATGAGGAATTTATGAATCGCAAATTGTAGGGCTCTGCATAATCGTTAACAAGAAAAAGTAGTTTGACGAACTAATTCTTGCGAGTTCGTTATTTGAAATCATAGTAATTTAAAAAAAATATCATATTTTTACACTGTTATATTTCAAGCTAAAGGAAAAAAAATAAACATAAAATATTACTTATTTATCGATCGAATAAAAGTGATTATTGAATTCGATTTACTATTGACGAATATTAGAATTGAATTTATCTAAATTATTTATTCTTACTTACTTAACCTCTTCTTACTAATTAAATCTTACTTAAATCTTTAATCTTACTAAGTATTCTTTCTTCGTCATTTTTATGTTTTTCTAATTCATTAACTTTGCCTACATCGAAAGAGTTTTTTCTAGTAAAATTATATTCTGTTTATTAATGATTTAATACAGTATTTATTTTGCGGACCTTACTCTTGTATGGTACGAGTAGAAGACGGGCTTTTGTACTAAGTGAACTAAAGAGCTCTTGTAGTTGGGCTTAGTTAAAATGGATTATGTAAATAAACTTGGCCGTTTCAGCTTCATTTACTATATCATGTAATTGTATTTAATAATTTTAGTAAGACTCTAAGTTTAAACGTTATAGAATAGTAATATACTGGCCATAAGTGTAACAGATATTTTTTTTTTCATTTGTGTTTTTTTGTCAGTGGGCAAATTAAAACGAGTTGGTTACGGTTGTCATAATATTTTCACACACACATTTCTTCTCGGTGTCCACCAGTAGGGTCCAAATGGGAGGATTTCAGTAGCGTTGTCCCCCACTGGGGAGGAAATAGCAGCTTTTTTTCTCGATGTCCACCAGTGGTGGACAAATAGTGGGGGACAGCGGGAAAAAACGGTAAATTTTATGGGTTTTATTTTAATTTTCATAAATGAACGAAAAAATGTTTAGAATTAATTTCTTGCCTTCTTAGATGCTATCAGTATTACCCATGTGTCATATTTTTTACTATTACACTTTTCTTTTTCATAGTACAACTTAATTTAAAATCAAGTAAGCATATAAAAGTTGTAGGTCAAATATATCTATTATGTATCCTTTAAAGAAGTACTCGATAGTGGTTACATAAAATTAACTATTAAAGAAGAAGTAAAAAGAAAAATCTCTAATAAAGTTTTTAGCTGAGACCTGAGACGTAAGAGCTTTGAAAAATCCAGGTGCTCTTAGTAACATTTTCAATTATATTCTTTTGCGGACTAATTTAGCTCTTCGTTAGCAAGAAATAAGAAATATTTTTAAAAGTTTACTCAAAAATATTACTTCCTTTTACTATGTGATCTTTTGTGTGGCGTATAAAGGTATTAAGTACAGCTTTTTAATATATGTAAGTACAAAATCATAGTGAACATTTTGTAATATATTATGTTCATTCAAATGAATAAACTTGGAGATCAAAATCTTTTAAAAAAGTTTGCATTAAAAAAGCACATGTAAATATTTTTATAAGTATAAATAAAAAGAGATTGAGGATATTGATTAAAGCTCTATATTCTCTATTACTATGCCTGTATAATAATAGGCAGTTTTGAGTACTATCTAATATATAAAATTCTCGTGTCACAGTTTTCGTTGCCATACTCCTCCGAAACGGCTTGACCGATTCTCATGAAATTTTGTGAGTATATTCAGTAGGTCTGAGAATCGGTCAACATCCATTTTTCATCCCGAAATTCCTACGGGAACGGGAACTACGCGTGTGAAACCGCAGGGCGCAGCTAGTTTGTAAATATAAACATTTCAATGCGAATTCAAACAATAACAAACCATCTCCTTTCCGTAAACATATTGTATCAATTCCCATCTTAATATAACTATCAATCTGCCCTCCTTGTAATAACATCGTAATAAAACAAAGTAATGTTCGGTATTTCAACAAAATCACGTTTCTCTGATTAGTCATCGATAATAACCAGGATTCAATCTTCCCCTCCGATAATTGCCAAAGGGGAGACATTTGAGCCATTTGCAAACAGCTGTTTCTCTCCCATCGATATCAAAATAATGAAGGCGAAATTTTAATTGTGAGTGTGTTTGTTTGTTACTCCTTTACGTCTAAGGCAGTTTATATTAAACTAGCAGCGCCCCTCGGTTTCACTCGCGTAGTTACCATTCCCGTGGGAATACAGTGATAAAATATAGCCTATGTCACTTGTTGATAATATAGCTTTCCATTAGTGAATGATTTTTTGAAATCGGTTCAGTAGTTTCGGAGCCTATTCGTTACAAACATACAAAAAAAAATTCCTCTTTATAATATTACTAGCGGCGTCTCGCGGTTTCACCCACGTGGTTCCCGTTCCCGTGGGAATACAGGGTTAAAATATAGCCTATGTTACTCAAGGTGAATGTAGCTTTCTAATGAAAAAATAATTATTAAAATCGGTCCAGTACTTTTTGAGTTTATTCGTTACATACAAAAATACAAATCTTTCCTCTTTATAATATTAGTGTAGATAGTGTAGATAAGTATAGATATGGTACAGATGTCCCTCACCAGGAATAACACATCGGATACTTTTCATCTCAAAAATCCCACGGGATAAGGTACCGCCCGAATAAAACTGAGGGACACAGCTAACAATGCTAAAGATTTATATCCTATTTAATACAATGAAAACAAAAAATATAACTAATGAACTTTTCGTCGAAAAATCGGAACCATCTTAGCAGTTCCGTCTCCGAAATGGTTTTCATTATTTTATGTTGGTTTTTGTCTCCGTATTTTGTGTTACGATTTATCTTTTTCTTTTGTCACAGATCTGTGTCAGTCAGAATACTCGCATTAAATTGATTTTTTGTTATCAGGAAATTACTTATTCATACTGTAGATATTATTAAAAATGAATCATTCCACTTCGCCCCACCAAGGCGCCCCACTGGTGGGGCTAAGTGGAATGGCTTAAATTTTGCCGTGTATTCAGCCCACTATTTCGCTTTAGTGGGACAAATCTAACATGGTGACAAGCAAACAACATGTAGCCGGAAAAAAATACGATATCATATTATATTGGTTTTGCTTTTTATATGAGTTTAGTAAGAACCTATTTTGTCTTGTGTAGGTATTTAGGTAATTCAAAATAGAGTGTAAAAAGAACGAAAACTCTAAAAGGATTTTCGAAAATTCATGCCGTAATTAGTGGAAGAGGTATAAAAGATTGATGCTGTGTATGGGAATTCACATCTGACGCCATGTTTTCGACATATCTGTTCTATTTTTTACGCTACTTCATTAGCTAAAAGACGATAGTTTGATTCCACGAATGTGTTTTTTTTTTCAATTTTCAAAAACATATTTTGGTCAAAATGCATTACTGTACTTTATTTCAGCAGTTTTCAGCAGTTCATTTTCGTCAACGACCTTTTTTATCAAATACTATTTGCGTATACGAATAGATAAACAATCCTATATCGGTATTTTTGTAGCTCTTTGTAATATCACTACATACGAGTAGTACTCGTATAAAACTAAGTCGCTTTCTCTGTCCCTTTGTCCATATGTATGCTTGGATCTTTAAAACTACGCAACGGATTTTGGTGCGGTTTGTTTTAATAGATAGAATGATTCAGTGGGAAAGAAATTTTATCCCCATATTCCTACGGGAACGCGAACTACGCGGGTAACACCGCGGGGCGCCGCCAGTCTATAGTAAAGATCTATTTGTACGTCTGTCTAAGCACATTGTGTTACATTTATATCTCAAAGGCGCGCTCACATTTGGTACAGCCCAGTACAGTAAGATTAGACTACCAAAGTACCTACGAGTATATAAAAACCTCCTTGAGAACGAGGATGGACTATCGCAATCTCTAAATTTGAAGAAGGGCACTCTTCAATTATGACCTAATGATACACTTTAATCAAATTAAATAGTACAAGCTTTCAATTTCGGAAAGTATTAAACGTTCTTCGAGAAAAAAAAATACTTACTTAGCTCGATAAAATGAAATTAAAATTTAAGATTTATTTTTACTGGTGATTTACTGCCCCGTGATTTTACTCCCGTCATTCCCGATCGTAGTCTTGATCCCTTTTCATCCAAATCAAAGTTTTTCTTAACAACTCGGTCTTGTTATCGGTGAATGAATGTATGTGTAATTATCGGTCATATGTAAATAATAGTAAATCATTCTTCTTCCTAAATCTGTCTTTTATAAATCTTAAAAGGCCATCGAGACCCTTTAAATTCCAACCTTATTAACAATACTATAAAATCTACAATTGATTAGTTATTCACGAACCAAAATAATTTAATTGTGTTTAATCAAATCACCTAATTCGGGTTACTGATATAGACATCGGTATTAATTATTGAAAGGATTATGACTAATCAAATTATGTAATCTAGTGATTAATATTGTAAAGGAAGAATTAATTAACATATACATATTAATTAGGTGAATATTTTTAAAAATGTATGTTAAAAACTATGTGACAAAAATGAAAAAATATTTCACCAATGGTAATAAATAGTTATTTGGGAACAGCTGGACAGTTTTCGATAAATAGTTTTAACGATAGCAAAAATAATAAAAAATAGAAGTTACTTATGTTATAAGAATTCTAAATAATTACTACCAAATGGATATTTTAAATTAAATTACGTAAGTAAATGCAAAAACCTAATATGTTGGGACGTGGTCCTTTTAAACTAGGATATTAATTTATCCTATAATGTATTGCTGTTGAGATTTTTTTTTTTTTAATGTAATGAATATATTTTATTCATCCCTTTTTTAATCTGGAAAATTTCAAATGGAAATGGCAATGGAGATTTTTGTAACCCGTTCTTTTAGTGAATGATAAAATACCCGAATAAAACCGTTAGCAACGGCTAGTTTAATAAAAAGGCTTTGAATGTTGTAAACCATGTTCGCGCGTGTCGAGAATATTTCATTTGAAATTGTGCAATAAAATTCCTATTACAATTTGAAAGATACTTCGGTATTTAATAGAAATATTAAGAAATTAGGTTTAAAAAATAGTGATGTAAAATATGTTCATTATGAATATTATGATTAATTACCTTCTTGACTCCAATTTATTTATGAATACAAACCAAAATCTCTCCGGAAGGACATAACATTAAACATTACATAAATCAACAATTAATTATGTTTAAAATAAGAACGTCCGAACGTAATACAGTCTCAAAAAGTTCAAAATAATACTGGCACGTTAAAGAACATCACATTTAAAAAGTTTTAATTTACAATTATTTTTTTGTCGAACGCGGCTCGCCTTTTCGGGAGAGGCGTGGAGGGATGCAAACGGGCGACCGTTTCGGCATCCCAGTGAGTACTGAGAGTGCCGCAGGAGCCTGCGTCACAGCCACTGGACCTCGACACCTTTTGCGGAACCCTAATTAATAACAAAGCGTGATGAGAACACGCGGCGCCAAATCCAGATTCATCGGGCGGATCTAAGCGCTAATGAAATGGTCCCGTAACTGTCATCAACGAATACCAATTATCTTAAGCGCTTAACTGTACCATGGAGGTTTGAAAAATTTGAAAATGGAAAAATATTTTACGTTATGATGCTTCTGACCGCAGTTTTCGCATTTTGACAGTTTGTTTCGTTTGAATTGTAAAGAGTTGTGAGCGTCGGAGAAATAAAACAATTCGTTTTTGTAACGCTCGCACGCGACGGGATTGTTTACTTGATTCCTGTTTTATGTTGGGAATATGAATGTTTTCTGACATTATTTTTGTTTGGTAGAACGTATTTACGTATTATTTGTACGAATAATGTTGAAACAAACTTTTCTTGTAGCCCGTTTCATACTTTTACTTCTATAGATAGAAAGCAATGGTGTAAAAATAAGAAGAAAAATGTTCAAGGAACAAGTTAATTATCACATAAAATATTAAATAGTCTTATTACGGATTTCAAAAAGACAAGATTGTCATTTCCATTACCTATACATAATTTAATTCGATATTCAAAGTGTCATATCTATTTACATGAATTTAGTTCATCCAACTCGATTACAAACTTTTGGGTCACGTGGGAACTGAAACTATCATTAACCTTTTATATTCAAAAGTTAGCAAAATATATTTGACAAGTCGCCCTTCTCGGCTTCATACGTGTCAATTTTTTCCAATAATTTTCTGAAAACTTCTTTCACACAAACCTTGTCTTAACAACAAACTTAACCAAAAATAATTATCCAATTTGGTGTACTTAGTCATTCTGAAGTTATGCGTGTATACACATTTTACAGTTTTTAAAATTTAGTACATTAGTCCCATTTTCTCTTGTGTTGAGTATCTTGTCTCTCACTGGAGTTAAGACGAAATAATTTCGTCGAAATTGGAACTTGGAACATATTATGTTATCTATACTAATATTATAAAGAGGAAAGATTTGTTTGTTTGTTTGTAAAGAATAGGCTCCGAAACTACTGGACCGATTTAAAAAATTCTTTCACTAATGGAAAGCTAATTTATCAGTGCGTGACATAGGCAATATTTTATCCCCGTAATCCCACGGGAACGGGAACTACGCGGGTGAAACCGCGGGGAGCTACTAGTTAGAAATAAAAATATCCTTTGTTTTTTTATAGGATACCCCTATCCCTAAATTTGTGCATGTATAACCCAGTCAAACTTCAAAATACACTTATAAGTAATACTATTAATTTGTATAAATTAATGAAAACCTATACCTATTAACCTCAGTAAAGCATTTGCATAAATAAATAACTTTAACGTGGGCTAAAGTTTCATACATATTTGATGGTTGCAAATAAAACCATTCAGCGTTGGAGCTGGAATTAATCCGAGTCGATGGCGATTCCAATTATCCGAGCTTGTCTCATGACGTGTGCCATGTTTATTCACCACTCTGACGCTTCCTAGTGGACACTTCATTCAGATAAATCAATTAATTTTGGTAAAATATATAGGTATTTACTTGTAATATAAATGTACTTCAATAAAAATATTTTGGTAAAACGTATATGTGTAGTAACACATTATTTAGACTACCATGATAATAATACTGTGCTAGTACCTAATATAAACGTTAAAGAAGAGTTAGTTTTTTAGTAAGTCTGATGATTGAAGTTTTCAATTTTGAAACACAGGTTGTTAAAACAAATGGTATTTTTAGACTAAAAATAATTATAGTGACAACATTTAGTCTGTGTATTTATAAACAAGCTGTGCAGATTTACCTAGATTAATTCTAAGGCAGTGTGAAGGGGGTCAAAAAGTATTGAAAGTATTATTATATATTTGACCATCTGTTTGTCAGATTTTATTCAAATACATTTTGGTATTATTTTAAAATTCTACGTACTTTTCGATTTAAAAATACACCTTATTAACACTTAATTTTGGTTTTTCACTTTCTTCCTCGACAGTCCATTTCTACCTCAAAAATAAGGGTGAATAATTGACATAACCATAAGTGTTCCAACTGGCAATAAGCCATATATGTACTTCCACCTAAATAAACTAATTTGTAAGGCAAGACACGTCAACAGTAAAACGTTTGCAAATGAGGAAAATCTTGAGGTAATACGTTAATTCATACGGGAACACATATTAACGCGAAATGTAACTTCGTCTTATTCTATCTGTGCGGTGAACTGCCGTTAGAGTTTCTTAATATCCCCAAGGAGTTAAGAAGATCGTTGTTACGTAATGATCTTTATAAGATTGTTGACATTTCAGTATCTATACAAAAATCTATCCTTACTAATATTATAAATGCGAAAGTAACTCTGTCTGTCTGATTGTTACCTTTTCACGGCTAAACTACTAAACCGATTGACTTGAAATTTGGTACAGGGGTAGCTTATGGTCTGGGAACGGACATAGGCTATGTTTTATTCCGAAATTCCCACGAGAACGGGAACTACGCGAGCTTGTTTGCTTAAACGCATTAACCTCAGGAACTATTGGTCTGATTTCTAAAATTTACTCAATTTTAGATAGTCCATTTATTGAGGAAGACATATGTTTTATCACGTTAAGACCAAACGAAGCTGAGCTAACGCGAGTTAAATCGCGAGATACAGCCTGTAAGTATAAAATAATACCAATATATCAGAAAATCAAGACAAAATATTCCAAGAACTTTTTCTACTTTATACCTAACATATTTCATATCGGGATTTCCCTTGATAGTTTCATAAGACAGGACTAGAAGGTTGTTGAGTAGAATAACATAAGGCAGACATAGTGCGAAACCAAGGAACCGTCAAAAAATATATCGCAACTACATTTTAGATATTAAACACTAGTAATATCCTACATAATTGGTCGGATTCATAGTTTTTTGTGAGAATATTGCGGTTAAAGGTAACCTTTAATACGCTCTGCAAAATTTTGAATTTGCCAGTGAAAGTTTCTTCAAAATCGGTTCAGTAGTTCTGAAGTTAAGGCGGACAAACAAAGTACTTAGCAGGCTAGTTGCTTGTAAAGATTTTAAGCAGTTAGGTTAACTATACTACCCAACCCACCACTAACTATTACCCACCCACTGGGAAATCACTATCAATATTATACAAAGAACACGTAACTTATCGCCCACTGCTTTTCTCTCCTAACATTCCGTTATTTCGGCTAGAAGATAACGATCAGACAGATTCTATAACATTTTAAATATTAGCAAAGAAAAAATAAAAGATTTCGACTCGAAATAAGATTCTGTCACGCTTTATCTACAAGTTTCACATATCTTTACTATTAAATCTATTGTGTATTTACGGGTGACTGGATTTCAATACTGACTTTGTAACTTGAATCTGATTCAGTGTGAATAGTCGGTACAAATGAACTGAGTTGTAACGTGGATTTCTTTTAGACAATGTTGGGTACAAGATAAATACAGATACTTTTGAAACGATATTTACTGAAATTATGATTTTCTATTCCTTTGATTTTATCTATTAAATAAACCAACAAGGCTTTTTGGTGCGTTTTGAACAAAGTGACTTCAAATTTCTCGACTTTTATGAGACAGTCGATCATTCCTTTTTTTTAAATATGCTTCCCCAACTCTATGCCCCAGAGCTAAGCTAAAATAACTAAAAATATTCAAATACTTTTAACCAACTTTTGCGTTCGTGAAACTAAATTCTATACGATAGATGCTCCTGAAGTCGAAAGCTGCTTATCTAAGCCGTCTCGCGATCCGAGATAATTCATAACATATTGGATATTAAGCTTAAAATCACACCAACTTTATAACATCGTGAATCGCGACTAAGCTTAATGTGTGAAGCTATCTCGTATAAAGTAAGAAAACCTTACAGGTGGTGATTTTATTCAAACTATCGAAATTTTTAAAATGTCGAAAAAATTCGAGATTTCGGGATTTCGAGATTTCGAGGTTTCGAGGTTTCGAGGTTTCGAGGTTTCGAGGTTTCGAGGTTTCGAGGTTTCGAGGTTTCGAGGTTTCGAGGTTTCGAGGTTTCGAGGTTTCGAGGTTTCGAGGTTTCGAGGTTTCGAGGTTTCGAGGTTTCGAGGTTTCGAGGTTTCGAGGTTTCGAGGTTTCGAGGTTTCGAGGTTTCGAGGTTTCGAGGTTTCGAGGTTTCGAGGTTTCGAGGTTTCGAGGTTTCGAGGTTTCGAGGTTTCGAGGTTTCGAGGTTTCGAGGTTTCGAGGTTTCGAGGTTTCGAGGTTTCGAGGTTTCGAGGTTTCGAGGTTTCGAGGATTCGCGGTTTCGCGGTTTCGCGGTTTCGAGATTTCGAGATTTCGAGATTTCGAGATTTCGAGATTTCGAGATTTCGAGATTTCGAGATTTCGAGATTTCGAGATTTCGAGATTTCGAGATTTCGAGATTTCGAGATTTCGAGATTTCGAGATTTCGAGATTTCGAGATTTCGAGATTTCGAGATTTCGAGATTTCGAGATTTCGAGATTTCGAGATTTCGAGATTTCGAGATTTCGAGATTTCGAGATTTCGAGATTTCGAGATTTCGAGATTTCGAGATTTCGAGATTTCGAGATTTCGAGATTTCGAGATTTCGAGATTTCGAGATTTCGAGATTTCGAGATTTCGAGATTTCGAGATTTCGAGATTTCGAGATTTCGAGATTTCGAGATTTCGAGATTTCGAGATTTCGAGATTTCGAGATTTCGAGATTTCGAGATTTCGAGATTTCGAGATTTCGAGATTTCGAGATTTCGAGATTTCGAGATTTCGAGATTTCGAGATTTCGAGATTTCGAGATTTCGAGATTTCGAGATTTCGAGATTTCGAGATTTCG
This sequence comes from Timandra comae, assembly GCA_958496195.1. Lineage (NCBI taxonomy): Eukaryota > Metazoa > Arthropoda > Insecta > Lepidoptera > Geometridae > Timandra > Timandra comae. The sequence continues at coordinate 10,385,473 of OY292357.1, forward strand.
AGATTTCGAGATTTCGAGATTTCGAGATTTCGAGATTTCGAGATTTCGAGATTTCGAGATTTCGAGATTTCGAGATTTCGAGATTTCGAGATTTCGAGATTTCGAGATTTCGAGATTTCGAGATTTCGAGATTTCGAGATTTCGAGATTTCGAGATTTCGAGATTTCGAGATTTCGAGATTTCGAGATTTCGAGATTTCGAGATTTCGAGATTTCGAGATTTCGAGATTTCGAGATTTCGAGATTTCGAGATTTCGAGATTTCGAGATTTCGAGATTTCGAGATTTCGAGATTTCGAGATTTCGAGATTTCGAGATTTCGAGATTTCGAGATTTCGAGATTTCGAGATTTCGAGATTTCGAGATTTCGAGATTTCGAGATTTCGAGATTTCGAGATTTCGAGATTTCGAGATTTCGAGATTTCGAGATTTCGAGATTTCGAGATTTCGAGATTTCGAGATTTCGAGATTTCGAGATTTCGAGATTTCGAGATTTCGAGATTTCGAGATTTCGAGATTTCGAGATTTCGAGATTTCGAGATTTCGAGATTTCGAGATTTCGAGATTTCGAGATTTCGAGATTTCGAGATTTCGAGATTTCGAGATTTCGAGATTTCGAGATTTCGAGATTTCGAGATTTCGAGATTTCGAGATTTCGAGATTTCGAGATTTCGAGATTTCGAGATTTCGAGATTTCGAGATTTCGAGATTTCGAGATTTCGAGATTTCGAGATTTCGAGATTTCGAGATTTCGAGATTTCGAGATTTCGAGATTTCGAGATTTCGAGATTTCGAGATTTCGAGATTTCGAGATTTCGAGATTTCGAGATTTCGAGATTTCGAGATTTCGAGATTTCGAGATTTCGAGATTTCGAGATTTCGAGATTTCGAGATTTCGAGATTTCGAGATTTCGAGATTTCGAGATTTCGAGATTTCGAGATTTCGAGATTTCGAGATTTCGAGATTTCGAGATTTCGAGATTTCGAGATTTCGAGATTTCGAGATTTCGAGATTTCGAGATTTCGAGATTTCGAGATTTCGAGATTTCGAGATTTCGAGATTTCGAGATTTCGAGATTTCGAGATTTCGAGATTTCGAGATTTCGAGATTTCGAGATTTCGAGATTTCGAGATTTCGAGATTTCGAGATTTCGAGATTTCGAGATTTCGAGATTTCGAGATTTCGAGAAATTCGCCCCCCAAAACCACTGTGAGTCCTCCCATTCGTGGCGTATCAACTTCATGCATTTGCACAGAGGGAAAAAAGGTCCAATTTGAGGGAACTTTGAATCTTAATTCTGTTATATATTTTATTAATAAAAAAAAATATACCCGCACGGGAATCAAACCAACAACCCTTTGTTTCTCAATCCGTCCAGTTGTCAGCATGGTCACCACTCTAGCATTTCAGTAGTCAAAACACCACATCTAAATGCCAAAGGCCACCATATACAACGCATGAAACCTTAGGCACATACAAACATTGGTTACACAATAGCCTAATAGGACATAGATAATTATTCAGATTGAACCGCCCCCAGAATGGTAATGAGAGCAAAATCAACAACAATTGATTGCATAATCAGAACATACAGAGACATTTTAGTGGTAAACGCCACACATGACGGGGTATTGGACGCAATTCTTGTGTTTATAGGCTGAAGTTAGTCGACCGTTATTCCTTAGTAATAATAAGTTTAAAAGAGTGACAAAGATTAAGTTACCAAAGTATTGTATTGTAATTATAGTTATGCCATTTTTCCAATCATTCTTCTTACCAATTCTATAGGTATAGGATCTACGACTTAAACCAAGTGATAACCTTTGGAATTTTCTTTTAGTGACTTTGGAATAAGAGGCCCCTCTTAACTATTTTCATCCTTTACTATTTGGATTAATAAAAGTAAAAATAAACTGCCTAAGAATTAATCAACAAAGCATTCTGTAGTCCTAACAATCTATGTAAGGAGTAGGTACAGACCTTTTATCGTATCGTATCAGCGTAGGTAGTTTTCTATAAATCTTATATGTACCTATACTTTTTATAATGAACATTACCAACAGACAAACATGAGAGAAGACTTAATTATTTAGACCCGAAATACTAAAATTGGGTTCAGTAGAACAAAAGAGTCATAACGATCACGTGCGGCGATCGTATGATGCATATTAACAATGGTTTTGATATGGCATACGGTACTAATTGGATTGAAAAATATCGAATTTTGGAATAATACAAACAAATTGAAAAAACAGCGAGACTATTCTAATCAATTAGCTTTTATGGTGTTGATCTAATGATTGTGGGCATTGGGTAGTTGGGTACCAATACCAGTCCTGGTCCTTGGTTCAAATCCGAACTGAGCTGATTGTGGTTCACATTTTTCATAGAAACTGGAATTATAAATTCTTTTCAAACTAGTAGGTAATTATTGATTTCTTTGATTTACACGAACACTACATATTGAAATAAAATATATAAACGAGCGAACGAATTTAGTAAGTTACTTAGTTACAATCTCGAAAAAAATTAACTTTGGCCCTTTTAGCATTATAAATATTATCCTTATTTTCTAACCAAGATAAAACACCTATTTTCAGGTACAGTAATTCTGTATAACAACCTCAAGTTCCCGTGTTAAAGGATTAAACTGAAACAACTTCGTTCCTTAGGGAGGGTAGTTTCAAACGGGTACTGATGTTTTAATTAAAAACTTCACTTTCAATGATTAATTATGTGTTACAGGCAAACCTTTTAGGTAAACTTCCTTGGTCTATCATCAACTATATTATTTGAAGAACTAATATTCAATCTTTTCTGTGTCGGCGGCCAAAATTGGAAGCTCCTATTGTCATTTTGACTCAATGTCATTTGGATACATTTTCAATAAACTGACAACCAAAAGATGCGATTACAGCGACTCTGTCACCGGCACAGAAAAGATTGTGACTCAATACGGCTGAATAAACTTTGGTGAAATTTAGAATTATAAAAGAATATCCTAAAATTCCTACGGTATAAAAAAGGTATTAAAATACGCAAATAAAATCATATTAATGATATATGCGAAAGTTTGTGTTTCGATGTTTGTGAGTTTGGATGTTTGTTCCACTTTCACGTAAAAACTACTGTATCGATTTCGATTAAATTTGGTACAGATGTTCCTTAAAACTAGGAATAACACATAGGATACTTTTTATCCCGAAATTTCCATGGGATTGTGTATAAGTAATCATATGTTTTATTGTAACTTTTTGTAGTCACAAATCCTACCAATAGATGGCGCTGTTACTTAATTTTTTAACACACGATGGTGGATTGTGCCGAGATTGTATGATACTACGAGCTACGCATTCTCAAGGGAGCGGGTACTACGCTAATAAAACCGCGTGGCGCTGCTAGTTAGTTATAAAACTAACTTGCGTTTAGTACAAAATCTAAGCTTTTAATATTATTACCAGTAACATCCTAACCGATGTCATTAATAGCACAAACCTATAGAGACATGAGCACAGTACTACACAGTACATACTTGTATTGATATAGTCACCTATAAATTGCAGCCCAAAGACAATCTGGTGTCCAATAATGTAACATAACGGCTACAAATCTTGGAATTATGTCACAGATTTATACGTTTATTAACATTTAGATACGAAGCGGAACTGTATTTTAGATTTATTATAAATACTCGCTTTATGCCCTCTTCCACTAATATCGAGAGAATTTTGAGACAAAAAGTCGTATATGAATTTAATGATTAATGGTTGTGCTGTAACCGTTATTTACCACTGTTATTCCCAAAAGAGGCAGACATTCTGGATAAAAGCAAAAGTTGTATGTATAATTATCAGATATATAAAATATATATACATAATGAAAGATAGATTGTAATAAAGTATACACCCCTATTTTGAAAATATGGGACTTATTAAAATCAGAATATCTGTAGCAGTAACTGAATCCATATATCCAATAAAAATATCAAAAATGATAGTCGATTACTTATCTTTAAAAAATACAAAATAAATGTCGTATTACCAGACGGCACACTAGCTATCAAGTATTCTGTGACGGCTCGGGTCGATGACCGCGCTCAGCTGTGTATCGCAGCGTTCGGTGTAGAATAACAATAAAATTCGGCGGGATTTTGAAAATCTTAGACTTATCATAACTTTTTAAATAAAAGCAAAAGGAAAAAACTAACTTCACTATTATATTGTCACCCGTCGTTTACATTAGCTGTGAGATAAGGTATCGCAATTTCAAAATAAGGGTGTATGTACTTATAATGATCCAGCAAAATCAGTTAAAACGTTTTGGGTAAAATGGTGAGCAAAGTAAAGTTAATAACTCAAAATATTAAAAACCAAAATTGTTTCAATGTCAAACTTAACAAAAAGCAAAATAATTTAAAAATCGAACATCAAATCTAAGAATTCATCAAAGAAAACAACCTCTTTTCTCTATTCTATTACGTCAAAACAAAAGAAGGTTAAATTAAATTGTGTCCCATCGTGTTTGAAAAAAGAACCACATAAGCCGTGACAGTTTATTTTGATGTATAAAGTAAATTCTGTTTTTCTGACCGCAATTTTGAAGTCAAGGGCTCACTGGCCCTCAACGGACGGTCCTAATGAAAAAGGATGAGATCGAGTGGACTACAATAGACGCCAATGAATATTTTTGCACACTCACAACGGCCAGTCAATGTATATGTTTCAAGAAGGTTTCAAGAGTATACGGCCTTTGTTGTCTTAGAAAATGTCAAGTGCCATGATTATTTTTCGTATGTGGAACGCAATTTTTCTTTTCTAGAAAAAATATCAACGAATCTCGGTAGAGACGGTCGTAAATTCTCGATAGAGTCCAGTTTTTATCAGGGTTTCATAACCTCTTCATAGATGTAGAGAATTCTTAAAAAATATAAAAAGTGTTGGACCCCTTCTAAACATACTTTTTGTTCGAAGAAAACGCGGGTGAAAACCGAGCCACACATCCAGTTTCTCATTTAATAACTTTAGATTTTAACGAAAATTCATGTAAAATTATTTTCTAATAGGTTAAAGTCTGATATGTCACAAGTTAAACGTCATATTAACCTTTTATGACGAAATTATACGAAGCCAACGAGATTACGGAAAGCTTATCAAAAGTTTAACAATATTAAAACTCATTTAATTATTCAAAAACCGTTTAAAAAATAACTGCCGGTGATAATATTACGTCATAATTATGGTTTGATGTGTAACTCAATTAAAATTAACTAGTTTACATCCTGCGGATTCAGTCGTGTCGTGTAGTATTCGATTTCATTTTGAATGAAACAAAACTATGTACTTACTTATTATTTTTGTAACAATTGTAATTTAGTAATCTTTTTAGAAAGTTGAATAAAGACTATTCTTTTTATTGTTTCTTATCTCATAATTTTGTTCTTTCATCTTTCATTTAACCTTCTCGCACAAAAAAATCACTTAGGTATATTATTAGAGTAGTTTTCTAAGGCTTAACTTTTCTCAAACTTTATTTCAACTTCGGAGACATTATTTTAGCTCCGCCATGTAGCAAGACAAATCAAGGGTTTCCACGAAACAATAATAAAGTTGTGTGTCTGTAACCGTATTCAGCAACTTCTGCAATCCGATATATCCAGACTATGTCGCAGACCGCGGTAACGAACCGAGACCGCATGTTGCACGAGAAACTTAATGCTAAGGTCTACTGCACACATCACATACGTATTGATCGGAAGAATATATTCCAAGCTATATCTATTCTATAGTAAGATCCTACAAATATTATAAATGCGAAAGTTTGTATGTTTGTGAGCTTGGATGTTTGTTACTCTTTCACGCAAACGCTACTGTATCGATTTAGATTAAATTTGGTACAGATAATCCTTATAACTAGGAATAACACATAGGATATTTTTAAATTCCCATGAGATTGGGATTCAATTGGGGTAAAACCGCGGGACGCAGCTAGTAATATTATAAAGCTGAGAGCTGAGCTGAAGAGTTTGTTTGTTTGGTTGAACGCGCTACGTAATGGATAGCTTAGCTTACCCATTTATCAAGGAAGACTTATCTATAAGGCTATAGGCTATAAAATATCACGCTACAACCAATGTCAGCTTAGCTAACAAGAACTCAGCTAGTGTTATATTTGATGATTTAAATACATAAATGGCACAGTGGTCATTATGCCGGACTGGCAAAATAAAGGATGCGTGTTCTTTTCGATTTGTGTAACCCACAATTGTTTATCTCGATCTGGTATGTATGAATGAGCGTGTGCGTAATTTGCAAACTAATTTGAATAATTTAAAGCTATAGATAATTTCTGTTGTATTTTCACGAACTACTAAACCGCCAATTAAACAAATTAGTAAGGACATGTAAAGGTAGAATAAACTCAGAACATTACAAAAAGGGTCGACACGTTAACAAGGCAATTCAGGAACGAAACTAAATAAACAAGTACTAAAACAATCAGATACAAATGAAACCTTTTCTTAACAAAATGGTGACAAAGTTAGTACAAGGTTTAACAGCGAAATTTTATGCAGAGAAACCGTCCAACGTTAACTCGAAATACAAAACTTGGTAACTTATCGGAGCGCGTTTGCGAACATAAAATATGCTGCAAAGAAAATTTGCGATTGTACCGAGGAAGTATAAATTTATTGCTTTTCACAGCGTTGTTGTAGAAATGTTTCGACGAATTAGTCAGTTTTGGGTTGTTGCATCTTTTGGTAGGAACGTAAGTTATTTTATATCGTGTATTTATAGTATTAAGTGTACACAGTGTGTGTTAGCAGATTTTCATTTTTTGAAATAGGCAGTTTAAATAGGCAGTTATTTTATTTATTTGTTTTCGCTAGTTACGAACAAACCTAGTATGGAATGGATTAGACCAAAAACATATCTTCTCTTGTTCATCTGACATTCACAGTTCATACTTGATAAAATGTCCCATTATAATAGGCAATTGAGTAACGAACGTTCCAATTATAAAGATAAACATCGAAAATATACAAGAAATGAAGTTTCTGTTCAACATATACGAGTAGATATATTATACACGTACAAGGATCGAAAAATTCTAGTAACAGATATCTAACAAAAGTTTCGGGTCCATTTTATTCATCACCCACTATTTATAGTATGTGTTGTGTTTATATTGTATTTGTTTATTAAGTCTTTTTATGTATTTCCTTAGTTTTTTTTTTTTTGTATTTTTACTGTATTTTATCTAAATAGTGTGTGATGTTTAAATAAACTGTTTCTTTCTTTCTTTCTTTCTTTCATTGTACTTATAAATAAGAAAGATTTCTTACACATCCAAAGCCCAATAATCCAGGTTCACAAAGAAAAGAATAACTTTGATTGATTGGATTATCTAAAATATATACCTGTTCAAAGTATAGGAGTAAATCGTTCACGCTCTTTGTACCAACAAAAGAATCTCGTTAACCCGAGAGCATTAGCGGTTACCGTTGACAAAGAACATCCATTAAAGAAAACATTACAATAGAACAAAATATAAGAAAATTCTCGAAAAAGTATCCATAGTGGGAGATATTGAAAAGTCTAAGTTTTCCCGATACCGAAATTGTATTACAAACTTTTTAACTTTCTTTTGTATACTTTTTATTGGCTATTTAATACTTGACACTTTTTATTGACAATTTGTGGCCAGTAAAAATGTATTTATTAATATTAAAAAGTTTGTTTGTTTTAAACACTCTTATCTAAGAATCTATTGATCTGATTTGAAAAAATATTTTTGCATTGGATAGCTCTTCTATTAAAGAAGGCTGTTTTTTTAATTTCATTGTAACCTAACCATGATAACGACGACCTCGTTGGCAGAGTGGTCACCATGCCGGGCTGCCATCCTTAAGGTTGCGGGTTCGATTCCCGTGCGGGGTGAATATTTGTGTTTGGACCAGAAGACCAGAGGACCAGAGGACCAGAGGACTGGAGGACTGGAGGTCCGGAGGACCAGAGGACCAGAGGACCAGAATACCAGAAGACAAGAAGACCAAAAGACCAGAAGACCGGAAGACCGGAAGACCGGAGGACCGGCGGACCGGAGGACCGGAAGAAGACGAAGACAGAAGACCAGAAGACCAGAAGACCAGAAGACCAGAAGACCAGAAGACCAGAAGACCAGAAGACTAGAAGACCAGAGGATCAGAGGATCAGAAGACCAGAAGACCAGAAGACCAGAAGACCAGAAGACCAGAAGACCAGAAGACCAGAAGACCAGAAGACCAGAAGACCAGAAGACCAGAAGACCAGAAGACCAGAAGACCAGAAGACCAGAAGACCAGAAGACCAGAAGACCAGAAGACCAGAAGACCAGAAGACCAGAAGACCAGAAGACCAGAAGACCAGAAGACCAGAAGACCAGAAGACCAAAAGACCAGAAGACCAGAAGACCAGAAGACCAGAAGACCAGAAGACCAGAAGACCAGAAGACCAGAAGACCAGAAGACCAGAAGACCAGAAGACCAGAAGACCAGAAGACCAGAAGACCAGAAGACCAGAAGACCAGAAGACCAGAAGACCAGAAGACCAGAAGACCAGAAGACCAGAAGACCAGAAGACCAGAAGACCAGAAGACCAGAAGACCAGAAGACCAGAAGACCAGAAGACCAGAAGACCAGAAGACCAGAAGACCAGAAGAACAGAAGAACAGAAGACCAGAATACCAGAAGACCAGAAGACCAGAAGACCAGAAGACCAGAAGACCAGAAGACCAGAAGACCAGAAGACCAGAAGACCAGAAGACCAGAAGACCAGAAGACCAGAAGACCAGAAGACCAGAAGACCAGAAGACCAGAAGACCAGAAGACCAGAAGACCAGAAGACCAGAAGACCAGAAGACCAGAAGACCAGAAGACCAGAAGACCAGAAGACCAGAAGACCAGAAGACCAGAAGACCAGAAGACCAGAAGACCAGAAGACCAGAAGACCAGAAGAACAGAAGACCAGAAGACCAGAAGACCAGAAGACCAGAAGACCAGAAGACCAGAAGACCAGAAGACCAGAAGACCAGAAGACCAGAAGACCAGAAGACCAGAAGACAAGAAGACCAGAAGACCAGAAGACCAGAAGACCAGAATACCAGAAGACCAGAAGACCAGAAGACCAGAAGACCAGAAGACCAGAAGACCAGAAGACCAGAAGACCAGAAGACCAGAAGACCAGAAGACCAGAAGACCAGAAGACCAGAAGACCAGAAGACCAGAAGACCAGAAGACCAGAAGACCAGAGGACCAGAGGACCAGAGGACCAGAGGACCAGAGGACCAGACGACCAGACGACCAGAGGACCAGAGGACCAGAAGACCAGAAGACCAGAAGACCAGAAGACCAGAAGACCAGAAGACCAGAAGACAGAGGACCAGAGGAGAGACCGGAAGACCGGAAGACCGGAACACCGGAAGACCGGAAGACCGGAAGAACAGAAGACCGGAAGACCGGAAGAACAGAAGAACAGAAGACCAGAAGACCAGAAGACCAGAAGACCAGAAGACCAGAAGACCAGAAGACCAGAAGACCAGAAGACCAGAAGACCAGAAGACCAGAAGACCAGAGGACCAGAAGACCAGAGGACCAGAGGACCAGAGGACCAGAGGACCAGAGGACCAGAGGACCAGAGGACCAGAGGACCAGAGGACCAGAGGACCAGAGGACCAGAGGACCAGACGACCAGACGACCAGAGGACCAGAGGACCAGAAGACCAGAAGACCAGACGACCAGAAGACCAGAAGACAGAGGACCAGAGGACCAGAGGACCAGAGGACCAGAGGACCAGAGGACCAGAGGACTAGAGGACCGGGAGACCGGGAGACCAGAAGACCAGAAGACCAGAAGACCAGAAGACCAGAAGACCAGAAGACCAGAAGACCAGAAGACCAGAAGACCAGAAGACCAGAAGACCAGAAGACCAGAAGACCAGAAGACCAGAAGACCAGAAGACCAGAAGACCAGACGACCAGACGACCAGAGGACCAGAGGACCAGAGGACCAGAGGACCAGAGGACCAGAGGACCAGACGACCAGACGACCAGACGACCAGAGGACCAGAGGACCAGAGGACCAGAGGACCAGAGGACCACAGGACCAGAGGACCAGAGGACCAGAGGACCAGAGGACCAGAGGACCGGGAGACCGGGAGACCGGAAGACCGGAAGACCGGAAGACCGGAAGACTGGAAGACCGGAAGACCGGAAGACCGGAAGACCGGAAGACCGGAAGAACAGAAGAACAGAAGAACAGAAGACCAGAAGAACAGAAGACCAGAAGACCAGAAGACCAGAAGACCAGAAGACCAGAGGACCAGAGGACCAGAAGACCAGAGGACCAGAGGACCAGAGGACCAGAGGACCAGAGGACCAGAGGACCAGAGGACCAGAGGACCAGCGGACCAGAGGACCAGAGGTCCAGAGGACCAGAGGACCAGAGGACCAGAGGACCAGAGGACCAGAGGACCAGAGGACCAGAGGACCAGAGGACCAGAGGACCAGAGGACCAGAGGACCGGAAGACCGGAAGACCGGAAGACCGGAAGACCGGAAGACCGGAAGACCGGAAGACCGGAAGACCGGAAGACCGGAGGACCGGAGGACCGGAGAACCGGAGGTCCGGAGGACCGGAGGACCGGAGGACCGGAGGACCGGAGGACCGGAGAACCGGAAGACCGGAAGACCGGAAGACCGGAAGACCGGAAGACCGGAAGACCGGAAGACCGGAAGACCGGAAGACCGGAAGACCGGAAGACCGGAAGACCGGAAGACCGGAAGACCGGAAGACCGGAAGACCGGAAGACCGGAAGACCGGAAGACCGGAAGACCAGAGGACCGGAAGACCAGAGGACCAGAGGACCAGAGGACCAGAGGACCAGAGGACCAGAGGACCAGAGGACCAGAGGACCGGAGGACCAGAGGACCGGAGGACCGGAGGACCGGAGGACCGGAAGACCGGAAGACCGGAAGACCGGAAGACCGGAAGACCGGAAGACCGGAAGACCGGAAGACCGGAAGACCGGAAGACCGGAAGACCGGAAGACCGGAAGACCGGAAGACCGGAAGACCGGAAGACCGGAAGACCGGAAGACCGGAAGACCGGAAGACCGGAAGACCGGAAGACCGGAAGACCGGAAGACCGGAAGACCGGAAGACCGGAAGACCGGAAGACCGGACGACCGGAAGACCGGAAGACCGGACGACCGGAAGACCGGAAGACCGGAAGACCAGAGGACCAGAGGACCAGAAGACCAGGAGACCATGAGACACAAAGACCAGAGGAGCAGAGGACCAGAAGGTGTAGTTTTTGATACTTTTGTATACTTTTTATTGGCTATTTAGTACTTGACACTTTTTATTGGGAATTTGTGGCCAATAAAAATGTATTTATTAATATTATAAAGTTTGTTTGTTTTAAACACTCTTATCTAAGAATCTATTGATCTGATTTGAAAAAATATTTTTGCATTGGATAGCTCTTCTATTAAAGAAGGCTGTTTTTTTAATTTCATTGTAACCTAACCATGATAACGACGACCTCGTTGGCAGAGTGGTCACCATGCCGGGCTGCCATCCTTAAGGTTGCGGGTTCGATTCCCGTGCGGGGTGAATATTTGTGTTTGGACCAGAAGACCAGAGGACCAGAGGACCAGAGGACCGGAGGACTGGAGGACTGGAGGTCCGGAGGACCAGAGGACCAGAGGACCAGAATACCAGAAGACAAGAAGACCAAAAGACCAGAAGACCGGAAGACCGGAAGACCGGAAGACCGGAAGACCGGAGGACCGGAGGACCGGAAGAAGACGAAGACAGAAGACCGGAAGACCGGAAGACCGGAAGACCGGAAGACCGGAAGACCGGAAGACCGGAAGACCGGAAGACCGGAAGACCGGAAGACCGGAAGACCGGAAGACCGGAAGACCGGAAGACCGGAAGACCGGAGGACCGGAAGACCAGAGGACCAGAGGACCAGAGGACCAGAGGACCAGAGGACCGGAGGACCGGAGGACCGGAGGACCGGAGGACCGGAAGACCGGAAGACCGGAAGACCGGAAGACCGGAAGACCGGAAGACCGGAAGACCGGAAGACCGGAAGACCGGAAGACCGGAAGACCGGAAGACCGGAAGACCGGAAGACCGGAAGACCGGAAGACCGGAAGACCGGAAGACCGGAAGACCGGAAGACCGGAAGACCGGAAGACCGGAAGACCGGACGACCGGAAGACCGGAAGACCGGACGACCGGAAGACCAGACGACCGGAAGACCAGAAGACCAGGAGACCATGAGACACAAAGACCAGAGGAGCAGAGGACCAGAAGGTGTAGTTTTTGATACCCTAGATATAAGTTTCGAACTTAGTTAGGGGTCATCAGTTACTGTAGTGAATGATTATGTTATGTTATAACCATCAATATAGGTGAAATCATGGGGCACAACAATCAGGTTGTTAACTATTTTTCTTCCTCACTGTGCTTATACTTACTTACTACTAGTGAGAGAATGGCCTTGCATACTCCAATACAACTTTATTTAAACAGAATTTCAAAGTCACTAACCTTTAATTAACCAACCTGCCCATACTATAAATAGAATAAAACAAAATAAAAACTCTGTACCTTTGTCTAATACAAAAATTGCAGAACAGCCAGCTGATATCCAATTATAAAATGTGCAACGTCACTACTTGTATCTGCAGAATGTTACGACTATAATTGGCTATAAAAATATGAGTACTTTCGTAAGCGGTTGTAAGCAACAGTCTTTGCAGCTATTAGTTCTAAAAGGCAGTTAAAATTAAAACTAACGTAGTTAATAAACTAAGAAAACTTGAGTCGTAACTGTTTTATTAAAGTTAGTGGTTTAATTTAACTATTGATTACTTAAACCTTTAGTTACGGATAGTTACTCATATTTGAAATTATTGACTTGTAAGTTCTGTTCATTCATAGGCTTTAACGTCTAGATAAAGTGCAGTAAGTTGAAAGCCAGCGTCTATTTAAATAAAGAATACCTACCTAAGCTTTTGAAATCTGTTCTTTTTTTGTTTAATTCCACAAGGATCATGCATATTATGTATGTATGAGTTTCTTTATGACACCATAACATTTTAAGTACCAGAATAGATTTGGGTATTTGGGGTAACGTAATCCTTATATCAACCCGAGTAACAGTGGCTGGCATATTAAAATTCAATATGGCGGCAGTATGGCTCTGTTATTAAAATTATAATCTTCAATTATTAGATATATTAAAGACATTAAATTAAGAAACGCACATTCCATAAAAAGACTGCTGTATTGATTCACAAGCTTTTTTCAATAATGGAAACCATTATCACTTAGCATTTAAAACATAGGCTCTGATGATCTACCTACCTCAATTTTCAAATCCTCAATGCGGACATGGCGGAACACGGAATCGCAAACAGTCACAAACTCTGAACTCGAATCAAGTGTTGTGACACAGGACGGTGATGTGTGGCTGTGTGACGTGGTTCTATTGGAGTATCCTACTCCAATAGAACCACGTCACTCAGCCATTATATTTATATTTTATATTCCATAAAAAGAACAACAAACAAAAACGGAGCGACGTCTCCTTGTAAGTTTGTTCTGAAACAATTTGTTTTGTTGTGTCAGTATGTTGGACGAAGAGCGAAGTATGCATCAATCACCGTCCTGTGTCACAACACTTGATTCGAGTTCAGAGTTTGTGACTGTTTGCGATTCCGTGTTCCGCCATGTCCGCATTGAGACTTGTAATCGCGATCAATATATCTAAAGTGTGTTTTAAATTACTTATTAACAGGCGAAGTTTCTCGGAGTGTCTATTTTTCCATTCTATTTTTGAAATGGCATGTTTAAAGGAAGGTTTTCTGTAACTGATGGGATTTCATTATATACTCTATAGAGGAAGTTTAAACAAGCCATCCTTTCTACATCGTGTATAAAACTGTGTTCAATGTAAGACTTATTTGAAAGACAGTTTCCTTGTACATTGATCATTGGTTTACTTTTTCTAGAGATCGACGTGGTCTAGTGTTGTTCTAGAACAACAAGTGAAATAATCAAACATTTTTTTTATATGCATGTTTACTATTGAGGACAGCACAATCTAACAAGTTCAGTGTATCCGGGCATCTATATTATAATATAATATATTATAAAGAGGAAAGATTTGTTTGTTTGTAAAGAATAGGCTCCGAAACTATTGAACCGATTTCATAAATTCTTTCGCCATTACTATGCTACGTTCACCATGAGTTCGTAGGGTATATTTTATCCCCTTATTCCTACGGGAACGGGTAATACCGCAAAACGCCATTCGTATTATATAAATAAGCAAAGAAAATATGAATCAGAACCAAATTAAGTAAGCCCTAATAAATAAACCTTTCATAAATCGACGGAGGAAATAAATCAAATAACCAGTTGATCGTGACACAGGTTTCTTTGCGCTGTTCCCTGTCATAAAGTTTACCGAACTTATATTACTTTGCTAATGTAACGTTACTTTGGTTTAATACGAATGGGCAGACGGTTAATTAACTGTTAATTAGTTATAAATCCTTGCTAATGTTTGGACGCGTGTTTGTTTGTTGTCCTTCTTTTGGGTTAAAAAGGGAATGACTGCTTGATGTGTAGATTATTCTTTGGGTTTTAAAGTGTTATTAGCCTTTTTGGCTGTTTTTATTCACAGGGGTTTTAAACATTAATTTAGATTAGACCGCATTTGAAATGTTTTTTTTTTTTTGCTTTTCAAATACACACATAGACCAATGTAATCATTTGTGGATTTCAGAAACATGAAAATCAAAACTACCAACTACCACCCTTCGTTTGGCGGTGCAGCATGGTAACTACTCTGCCACTTGATTCAACCAAATGCTCCCAATATACATTTCACTTTCATATAAATTGGTTCTATCTCACACGAACACCCAACAAGGCTCAACTCGCCCGATTAACAAACTTACTATTTACACGGAACCGAAAACAGTATCTAGTATAAAACAAATACTGAAGTGTTTATCTCTTTAGGTCAGTCTAAGAGGACAGCGGTGGCCAAACTTTTGTAAGCTAAAGTTAGTTAAGTTCGGGATCTAATCTAAACGGTTTTAGCAGCCGTAATGGTTTACTGACACAAATAATATGTGACGGAAATATTGACAAGTTTGTTAGGGGAACTGCGTTAATGCTTCCAAGTTTGAGAACCAGTTTCACCTGACTAGCGCTCTCAACTAGTTTACCGAATGCTCTTAGCAGATTAGAGTGCTTTTAGGACAAATATTCTCACAGGAAAACATATTAAAACTTGTGCACAGATAACATACCTATTATTTAATTATATGAGAATGAAAATACTCCTCAAACAAAAATAAATCTTGTAAAAGTGCTGATGACCTCGAAATGACTGAAACAATTTTCAAAAATGTCTAAAAACTTCCGCTGGAGACCCTTCTAATACAAATCCGCATTGAAATTAGTTCACCCGTTAAAATTGAAGAACTTGAACTTCGGATGGTTATATAGGGCTCTCCCCAAAAGAGCGAGGCCTGACCACTAAAACCTCAGCGGTTTTCCTTCACGCCTTTAAGTTTGATGCCTGCCGCAGGACCGTGGAAACACTCTACTGCGACACCGAGGCGTAATCCTGTGTACCTAAGAATCCTTATTCGATAACTTAGATAAACGAATTAGAAGTCTGTATAACCTAATCTTTACTGGATTACTTAGAAACAAATTAGAGATTACATTCTTATTAACTCTACGTTACTCTAGGTACCAATACCTAACTAGGAGTTGAAATCCTGTTCAACTATATACATACTAATAACTTGAAATGCCTATTAAATAAAATGATTATTACAAGAAGGTCTCACAGTTACCATTAGTTCAAATGATTACCTTAATTAGATCAATTAAGATGTTTTGCGTCATCGCCATCTCTTAATTTTATCGTTATAGAATAGTAATTGAACCCGTAGTTAAGCAAAGTATCATCCTAATGATTAGAAGTAAGAGGCGTAATATTACGAGATGAGAATATTTTGTGAATGAAAGTGTTTCGTTTGGTTTAGTTAAAATAGGAATCAATTTATATCATCATTCATTGCGATTACCTTTATCAGAAATATTTATTTTATATTAATAAAATAATAGCAGCGTGTTTTTGCCTATTAAATAGTCATAGCCAAAAAAGCCTAAAAGATATCAAATATTTATTTTATTAAACCTCAGTCGAGCAGCGGCATTTATGCTAGTTATAGTTTTTCAATAACAATTACTTATAACATTTAGGGCCTATATCACGACCTTCAATTAGAGTTACTCACCAAGTAAAGCGAGTGTTTATTTATTTATTTTAGGAACATCAACAACATGTATATTGAGCATTGATAGGTTACAGAGGATATAGTAGAGAGAGTTCTGATACACATGTAGATTATACATGTCCACATCAGTGGAGTGTTGTCTCTTTCTTACTTTATATCCAGCGAAAAAGACAAAACATGTGAGTAGGTACCCGGAACGTTACTTGAAGATGGTGTAATAGGCTCTAAGACAAGTAAATACAAACACAGGTAATAAACAAACATAACCCAGATCAACAATAATACATACAGCATCAACCGCAACCACAAAGGACACTGTTCGTGACAGTAACAGTTATTAAAACAGTTACTTTCCTCCAAGATCAATATCTGCCCAAATTGGCACGTGACCCAACCCCGCTGAGTCAGCACGTCTATCCCTAGACGATGTGTTCCCGAACCTTCTATAACTACTAACATATCCAGATACTAAATTGGATTCTAACTGAACGGAATGCGTTGACATTTAAAGATAGGCTCAATGAATTTGGTGCTGGATAGGAATTTATATAGTGTTTTAGAGGAATTTAGTTTATGTTGCGGTCGTTTTGGGCGATTGTAGATTTAGGGCCTATTTCACCATCTTCAAGTAAAGTTCCGAGTACTCACAAGTTTTGTCTTTGTCACTTAATATAGCATAAGAAAGAAACAAAACTAACTGTACTTGGTGAGTAGCTTTACTTGAAGGTCGTGATATAGGCCCTTAGGGTAATACATGGTATATTATGGTAGTAATAGATGCCACCAAAAACACGCCCAAATTCTAATTGAAAGGTGGCAAGGGAGCACTTGCTTAGGTGTGGGACCCACTTCTCTAAAAGTCTTAAATAAAACTTACAATGTACGTACAGACCTGAACGGTAGAAATGATGCAGATAATCTTCATTGCGAATACCCCATCAGACGTCATTCATAACTTTCTCAACACATAGTTCCCAGAATCGATTCCCAGCTGCATTAAATATTTGCACAAAAGCAAACATTTGTTTATTCTCTCAAAACGTTTTATGTTAAAATTCCACGTAGTTTTCGGTTTACTAAAAATTTTAATATCGCATATTTTCAGAAATTATTTCAGCTACGCAAATATTTTAAGAGGGAGGCAAATATTCCGAAGCATTTTTAAAAGCTTTATTTGCGAATGGCCAAGTTTACCAAACGAGATATCTAAAGAGGATTTATGAAAAACCTTTCAGTTTCATTTGTGTTTGCAACTTTTGAAAGCACATACGAGCTATAACGGACTTAGGAATCTTACGAATATGTTTCGAAATTTTCCGTAACATCGACTCCATAAATTGAAATGGATTTGTATCAATTTCTTTATTTCCATTTGATATTTTACCTTCCCTTACAGAGTTATATAAAAGCTTTGCATAAATGTAATCAAAGGTTCGTCGGGAATGTTATAATGGAAGGCGATCCATTCAATGAGTTATGTTTACTTATATAGTTGTTTATCATTAATACGGGTACAGCTCTTTAAAATTATTTATCGAGATTTGTGATTTTTTAATTCAGTAAGACCAGATCTAAAATAAGAACACAAAATATTCTTAGATAATTGTTTGCTTTACATCCTAACTATCCTAATCCTAACTAATATCCTAACTAATATTATAAATGCGAAAGTAACTCTGTCTGTCTGTCTGTTACCTTTTCACAGCTAAAATACTGAACCGATTGACTTGAAATTTGGTAGAAGGATAGCTTATGGTCCGAGAAATAACATAGGATACTTTTTATCCCCAAATTCCCACGGGAACGGGAACTACGCGGGTGAAACCGCAGGGCGCTGCTAGTTGTACTAGAAACCCGACCTAACTTAAAAATAATCTTACAAAACGCTTTTTAAAATGTTCTCCTCACCTAACCCGAGAAAAATTGGCCACAACATCTAAAAGTAAATGAAAACAGAATCAAAAATACAATAATAACACACAGTTGAGCAGTTTGTGTGAAATATAGCGTTTATTTAATAATAGTCGACAGATGGTGCTCGTTCCATGTTGTTCGAGAAAAACTAATTCTATTTACGGCCCTCGTATCACATTTATTGTAAAAATAACTACCTATATATCGTAAATACTGGTATTGTCAGAACATAACATAACATAATTGTTCACTACATCATCTCATTATAGTAACTGACCCCCAACTAAGTTCGAAACTTGTATCTAGGGTATCAGAAACTACGCACACACTCATTCACACACACACCCAGACCGATATAAGCATTTGTGGTTCACACAAATATTCACCCCGGAATTGAACCCGCAACCTTACGGATGGCAGTCCGGCAACCCTTTGCGATGCAGTGGGATCTTATCTTAACTTCTTTTAATTCTTCATTGATCTCGTCACAAGGTGATAGTTTGTATGTTTCTGGTATGTACATATATTTTATAGATTTCCTTTTCTTAGATTTTCTTTAGTAAACGGGTTTTCACGAGTAAAACCGGTGCCCAACTAGTATGTTACAATATACTCGTAATTATAACATAACAAGATGATATGTTGTTATTTAGAGTAAACATTAAACTCGGTTCGTTATAACAATATTTTGACTTAAAACCAGGTTTAAGATAATAATTATTTTACATTTCGCTAGAAATTAATTTAACAGAGAGGTATTATAAGTTTAACATTTGTAACTGTGTACTTAGGTATATAATGAGAGTTAGTGGCGTATGAATTAACTTACAATAAGTAGCTAATAGATAAATGACTTTTAATTTCATGAGCGTTTCCGTGCTTCGGAGGGCACGTAAAGCCGTACCGGTTGTCGTACTAACATCATCGACAATCGTTACGGGTAGTTAGAGCCCTCAAACATTTGGTTTAACCAAAATATGTCGCAGTCGCTTCACGTAAAATACTAGCATTCCGTCAAATCTGGTTAAACTGAAAACCAACCCTAAAATAGTCATGGGATAAAGGTTCGGAAAAGAGAAAAGAGAGAAGTGGGTGATAGATGTTGATATAAAACTACTTAAGCGGGTTTTGTCGTGGTTATATTTGTTTTACATTTTCTGACGACAAAATTCCGTTTAATTAGTTTTATTTCAATGTGTAGTGTTCGTGTAAATAAAGAAAACTAAAAATAGTAGATACTTACATAGATGTATATGTATATACATATTTAAATACTTCATTTAGCTTAAAATTAGGTATAAAGTTTTATAAAACTCGAAACTGTTAAAGCGTTACCGAACTGATTTACATTTCATTCTGTTCGTTATAATAACAATTTTAAAGATTAAATTTAATGCGGGAAATTATAATATTCTGAATTAACTTTAGGATGTTTCGTTAGCTTATTTGAATTGTTGATTAGGTGAGAATTACTTACGAATTTTAGAGTTAGTCAGATTATAATAAGGTAATGAAGTAAAACAAAATGTGAAGCCAAAATAAAGTTCTTTCAATCATATTTTCTTTAAAAAGCTATGCTATGTAAAATTGCTTGTAGATAATTTGATATTTTATAGTATCCAGAAATATCACAGACCCACCTAATCCCAAACTAATCAATGATTGTAATTTGAATTCATCCCCATTTTAAAAAAATATCATATATACCCCTTTCTCTTCTTTAGCTTATCACCCTTCTCAGGCTTCACACAATCTATCCATCGAATAGCGAGGTAGCTGAATTCTAAAACTCAAAAAGTAAACCAAAAAACTACGTACAAAAGTATTATCTATAGGTACATTTTTAAATCAATATGTGCTACAAATCGTTCCGTTTGTATATCTCATTCATCCCAGTATCGCAGGTTAAGGATTAGATGTTCTTAAGATTGGATTCAGATGTAGGTATTAGGCACTCCCTCAAGCATTAGGTTTATACAATATTTATAGACTCTTGCCGGCAAATAAAAGCTTCGTTTGGGTATCCTGGGACGGTTTCAAAGTAGGACAAATCCGGGACTCTCGGTCGGTAAATCCTTTTCTGGAATTGACAAACACGGATTGGAAAGTGAGAAAGTAATTTGTGTTATTTCGATATTGTGTTAAGTTTCTTAACTTTTGTTATCATGTTAGGGATACACACGGGGATGAAGATGTAATAGACAATATGAGTATTTGAATATTATATATTGAATAATTATTATATTATGACTTCCAATGAATCTATTTTAAGAAATTTTTTCAAGTGCCTTCACACGCTGCTTAATTCGTCTGATATAATAATACAGGTCATTAATAATGATGCACCTATTATAATCCCGTAAGAAAAACCCCTAGTGGAAAATCTTTAATCAACTTTTCTATGACTTATGGGACAGACGAGCAAGGTGTTTCTTTACTTTTATTTACCCCTTAAAGAAAGGTAACAAGTGATGGTGTATGTAATATGTATGTTGTTTATTAATCTGTAACACCGTGTGTCCCATCCCATGTTAATTAGATTAAGATGGCGGCCAAAAGCCATGCTCTCAGCGTTACATCTATCTTTCTTTCGCCAAAATTAATTATTATACGCTTTTTATTAGCTTCACCTGTATGTTTGTATGTTTGTATATTTGTATGTTTGTATGTTTGTTTGTAACCGACTTCTTTGGGCGCTATTTTGACCCACTTTAAACGGCCAGATTTCGTTCAAACTTTGTATATTTATTGAGGACCGATGTCAATAGACTAATTTGATAAAATTATTCCATTTTTCAATTTGCAAATTAAAAAAACAAGCTATTATAAATAATCCAAACTAAAAAGTAGAAAATAAATTATAGTTTAAAAAAACTAAAAAACACGCTTTTTATAGAAAACCGAACTAAAAAACAGAAAATAAAAAAAGCGTGGGGTGCTTTTTAAAATATTGACACCATGCACCCTGTGATATATGATGTTGTTGCTAGCGTTAATTTTATTACTTAGTCATAATATGGTTATACATACATACATACTGTCTTTGATAGTGAGAATCTGCTGATTAAAGCAAAGATATCACGGACTATAGATCACCAACACGGCTTTGACAAACATGATAAATAGACAAAACAAATGGTAATATCATCAGTGAGAGAGATGCCTTTCCTCCGCAGTGAGATCTAGAAACTTCTAATAATAACAAAATACATTGATCCTAAGAAAGAATACACATTTTATATTAATTTTCCCAAGGGATAAAGGCGAGTAAAACTTTGCGTCTAGTTTCATGTAACCAGTAAATTAAGAAACTTTTGACTGGCTTAGGAACTTTGGCACTATGCTTACATCTCAATCATTCAGAAAGAATAAGAAATTATATTATTACTAGCCGTTCCCCGCGATTTTGCCAAGGGTGACTAAGTTTTTGTACAACACTTTCAACAATGCTATAGGAATCCTTGATTTTTCACTGAGAAAATGCATTGAATTGCATACCCCGGAGTCGAGTAATGGAGGCGGACTCCCGGGGTTATGTGGGGCTCTCCCCGCCAGAAGAGCGAGACCTACCTACTAAAAACTCAGCGCATTCCCTCCGCACCTCTAAGCGGGCGCCGCAGGACCAGATGAACGTAACACGGCCATACTGTTTCTTCAGAATTTACGAAATTTTCACTTAGTTACAGGGTGTTTTCCGGGCTAAAAACTTTCCTATACCCTTTCCAGGGTCTGAAACAACCTTAATGCCAAACATTTTAAATTATTAGGCAATTAAAGCGTGAAAAGCTTACAGCCAGACGCATAATATTAACATGGATTATTGTTGAAATGAATTACAAAAGAAATTATATTAACATTGTTCAAAGTCTTTGTAACTTATAATTACATTTATGAACACTAACGTCATTAATTACGTGAAGTGTGAACTCATTCATATATAATTTATTATTCTGTTTACGACTCTACGTAAGTATTTAGTTTGTGAATTATGACGACAATTACTGTTTTAATACGCCTTTGTATCCTTTTAACTTAATTATTATTTTAATGGAAATGTTTCGTACTTTTATTGACTTTTTATTAACGTTTAAGTTTGTGTAAAAAAGTGCTGCTTTTAGTTCATAGCAATATTATGTTTTAAAAACCAAAAATTGTAGTTCAATTATCATCGTCCCTATTTTGTTGTTTTCCCTTGTTTTCATTCAACTTCTTAATTATTTTCATAACTTTACTTAGAACAAAAAACCTACCAAAAAGCCTTTAAAAATCCCCTTCAAAAGTCCACAAATCGTTTGATTACTTAGCCATAGCAATCCGCTTATTAAAGACACATTTTTATGCACATTCCATCCTCATAACTTTAAATCCTTCAATTTCCCTAAAAAATCCGTAATGCAAACTCTCTCCCTCACTTTGCGGCAACGTTTCGACATAGCGGTGCCTAAATTGGATCTCAAAATTCCATTAACTTACTTATACAGAACTCACTTGAGACGGTGAACTTTTTCTTTAGCTCGTTTGAGCGTAGGGATGTAATCCGGTGGATATAAAGGGAATACTACCGGTCGTTAGGCGATGACGCTGCATTACTTCGGCCGCGTCTGTAGCGCGTTAGTTCAGCTCGGATTGAGGTGTACGTGTAATGGCCAATTTGGATTTCGAGTTTTAAAGTATTGATACAAGAAATAATAAGAAGTCTGCAATCTTTACATAGTATCGTTTTGAAATCTTACGTATATCTTTTAATCTACGCAATAGACTGGAATGCGGTTTTCAACTATGGTTTTCCATTTTTAAGTGTAGCTATAGTTTTCCTTGATTTTTTTCCAATCTAACATAGACACTAACATTATAAAGACGAAAGATTTGTATTTTTGTATGTAACAAATAAACTCAAAAAGTAATGGACCGATTTTAATAATTATTTTTTCATTAGATAGCTACATTCACATAGGCTATATTTTATCCCCGTATTCCCACGGGAACGGGAACCACGCAGGTGAAACCGCGAGACGCCGCTAGTCGCCGATAAAGAATAGAACTAGTTCCTCATATCTTTTTACGATCAAAACAAACCAAAGTTATTTCAAATTATATTTTACCACAAATTTTAATACAAAGTAATATTATGATTATTACCCCATTACCGCTGCCATTGCTGCACCTGCCATTGTGGTTTGTGGTCTCAGATTAAACATTTAGTTTATTTTAACGTGAACCTATTAGTTTATGGTATAATAAATTTATTACTCTGCCGTAATTTGCTATTTATTGATAAAATTTAATACAATCCCTGTGGTTGTTATAGGAATTTGAGATTAAAATCAGATGGTGGAAATAACTTTTGAATGAACTAATTATACCTTTAATCTGGGCTACTCAAGTTTCAATAGCTTTAATTGTTATTAAATTGTCATAACAAATAACTTACGAAAGTTTGTGCCGATCAAACCGCGGGGCACATACAGCAATCTCTAAAAATACAATCCACTTACTACCTTAAGTGGATTTTTGAGCTATTTACGATTTTAGACTTTATACAACACCAAAGGCTTCCAACAAAAGAACCTAATTTCGTAACTCAAAACCAAGTTGGTAGTTTCTGTCATGTTCTCCTAAACCGCTCGCGGGCAACACCTCATAAAAAACGTCACACAGTTTCATAACATGTCTCAACATAAAAGATAACATTTTGTTCGCGTAAAAGCGCGTCTTTTAAGCCCCTATGTAACGTGTGACCACATTTTTAGTGGCAAATTGGATGTGACCAGAAGATAAAGAATGGTTCTTGTGGGAAAGAATAATGGGGAAATGTAGCAGGTAGAACGATCAAGCAGTAAGTTGTCGCTACTCTAGTGATACATACATTTTAATATCGATTTCGTAGCACTGCTGCAAACATTTATACCTGCATAATATACTAAGTAGATAAACATATCTATTGTATCCTGCAAAAACAGCTGGCTATTAAAATCATGCGAAAAATTAATTACTCAAATATTTTAATGGAACATCGTTGATTTATTAAGTAAGTACAAAAATAAATTAATTATGAATGCATCTGTTTTATTGTTCCAAAATAAACCCATAAATTGTTATATAGAGGTTATTGCTACTGCTTTTTGTTTTCATTTTCTTCGGGGTATATGAATATTTTTGTAATTCTTATTTCTGAAGGTTTTGCATCTGAAACAGATAAATATTTAATCAATACATTACATTTTAAAACAATAATTCGATGAAGCATCAATTGCCACCTCGTAAAAAAGAAATCCCAAAAATATTCAAAATTCAACTCAGCTGGGGTTCAAGTGGAAAAGGTGGTTCAAGTATTTACAAAGACAAATGTTTTATGTCTTGTCTGATGTATGTATAGGGGGGGGTAGAGTTACTCGCGTCCGTAGGAAATTACCCTAGAGACCCTACACGTGCCCCTCGGGTGGTGCCAAATGAGTAACAACGCCGAGTATCAGGCGGCGGGAAATAACCTGACCCTCTCGATTACGGGAGCGGCTATTACGAGCCGTGAGGATTGAAATACCTTCAAAAAAGAGTAAACTCGCCAACCCGCAATGGCGTTTCCCGCGTGGCGTTTTAAGGCCAATACCCTTGCATGCACAGACAAAAGAAGGAAAGGCCCTCAGTTCCCAGCCGTTCTGTTAGGCCCGGTTACGGCAGCGATCGGAGATCCAGCAGGACAGAGGGTGCTAAGAATCCCTGGGAGTATGGTTACGGCTGCCAACACATCTACCTGGCGACATATAACTGTAGAACTTTGCTTACGGAGGAACGATACCAGGAATTGGAAACGGAAGTCCTAAATAAAATCAAGTGGGACATTATCGGCTTAAGCGAAACTAGAAGGAGAGGCGAAGAGCTCACAAAATTAACATCAGGCCAGCTATTCTACTACAAAGGACATGAAGATAGGTCACAAGGAGGAGTAGGGCTTCTCATTAATACCTCGATGGCGAAAAAACTACGCAACATCTGCGCTGTTTCATCACGTGTCATCTACGCTACTTTTGACTTAAATAAACGCTATTCTCTTAAAGTCATTCAAGTTTACGCACCAACAAGTTCGTATTCAGACGACGACATAGTGGAATTCTATGATAACATCAATAGTGCCATTGAAGAAAACCCGTGCTTCTATACTGTAGTAATCGGTGATTTTAATGCCAAGTTGGGAAGCGGCTTGCTAGGCGAAGAGTATGTGGGAAAATTTGGTCTGGGAGAACGTAATTTAAGAGGTCACACTATGGCAAATTTTCTTAGCCAGCAGAAACTTTTTGCTATGAATACCTTTTTCCACAAAAAACAACAGAGACTGTGGACATGGCAAAGCCCTGACGGCAGAACTAAGAACCAGATAGACTTTATACTGAGCTCCAATAGATATATATTTGACAATGTTGACGTTATAAATAGAGTGGGGGCGGGAAGTGACCACCGGATACTGAGAGCTAGGCTGAAATTAAATATAAAACTCGAGCGCCGACGGCTGGTAGAAACCACCCGCCCACCAATTGATACCAAATATATAGAGCTCCATCGAAACTTCTTTGAAAATAAGTTATCTGAGAAACTGACAGCCGAAGAGACGTGGAGTGTAGATGCCATCAGCAACCAATTAGTAAAGTCTATCGAGGAAACAGTCAACGAAATAAGACCTACGTCAAAATCAAGTTACAAGCCTAAGTCAAGAGAACTAGACAGCTTGTTGAATGAAAGAAAAATAATTCTAGCTTCTTCGGACCAAAATAGACTGTCAGCAGTCAACAAGCAAATTAGACACCACTTACGCAAATTATTAAGGCAAAGAAGGCATAAATTGATTCTGGACGTAATAGAAAGACACAAGGGGCCAAAAGTTTTCAGGAAACAGCTAAAAAGGGGATGCCAACAGATCCATAAAGTCACGACAGTTGAAGGAACTATAACAACTGACAGATCAAAAATCTTGGAGGTGGTGGAGAACTTTTACACCATGCTGTACAAAACACAAAACCTGGACCCCAACATAGGCCGTCAAGATACAAGAGCACCTCTTAGGAGGCACTACACCGAAGACCTTCCCGAAATCAGCCAGTACGAAATTAAGAATGCCCTCAAGCTTATGAAGGTGGGGAAGTCACCTGGTGAAGACAATATTACGTACGAGAGTCTGAAAAACGGAGGGAGGCCAGTTTTGAGGCAACTCCAAATACTCTTCAACAAAGTGTTGTTTGAGGGCGTGGCACCAGAGTCTTGGAGAAATGCGGTCGTGATTCTACTATATAAGAAAGGTGATATCACTAAACTAACCAACTACCGACCTATTTCCTTGCTGAGCCACGTTTACAAACTATTCACCAAGGTGATAACTCTACGCTTGAGTGGCAAACTGGACGGGGCACAACCGGTTGAACAGGCGGGGTTCAGAAGAGGTTACTCTACCATAGATCATCTACACACTGTGCGGCAAGTAATAGAGAAGTGTAAGGAATACAATCAACCACTAGCAATCGCCTTTATCGACTACGAAAAGGCCTTCGATACAGTAGAACATTGGTCTGTAATACACTCTCTACAAAGATGCCAAGTGGATACTAGATACGTAGAAGCCATCAAAGCCATTTACCAAGCAGCCACTCTCCAAGTTAAATTGCACGACCTCACCAACCCCATACCCGTGAAGCGAGGTGTAAGACAGGGAGACACTATTTCACCTAAGTTGTTTACCTCCTGCTTAGAGGACATATTTAAGCTTCTCGACTGGACAAATAGAGGCTTAAATATTAACGGAGTCCCACTTACCCACCTCCGCTTCGCGGACGATATTATACTCTTTGCTAAAAACTTGGAAGAACTTCAAAGCATGACCGAGGAATTGCACGACGTGTCAGCATTAGTGGGACTTAAGATGAATACGTCAAAAACAAAAATAATGTGCAATAACAATGATGCCGACCATATCACTGTACACGGGCAAGCACTGGAAAGGGTAAACGAGTACGTATACCTTGGGCAAATCCTAAGCCTAGAAAAGAACACATTGGATAAAGAAATTATACGCCGAATTAGACTAGGTTGGGGTGCTTTCAGTAATTTATCCGAAGTGCTCAAAGGAAATGTACCAATCAACCTGAAGCGAAGAGCATTTCAACAATGTGTTCTGCCTGTAATGACCTATGGAGCAGAAACCTGGACTCTTACACAACAGGTTATTAACAAATTACAGGTTGCCCAGAGAGCTATGGAAAGAGCAATGTTGGGTGTTTCTCTTCGAGATAGAATACGTAATACGGAGATCCGAAGAAGAACTAAGTTGACCGACATTGCCACGACAATAGCTCAAAGAAAGTGGAAGTGGGCTGGGCACATCTGTCGAACTACAGACAGCCGTTGGGGGAAAGCCGTCTTAGAATGGAGACCAAGGACTGGGCGGAGAAGCGTGGGCAGGCAACCGATGCGGTGGACGGACGATCTGGTTCGCATAGCAGGTAGACATTGGATGCTCAACATCGAAGTGAATGGCGTGCAATGCAAGAGGCCTACACTCAGCATTGGGTGGCAATAGGCTGAAGAAGAAGAAGAAGATGTATGTATATGATGAGCGGTGTGAAATGTGTCCGGAAAAATGACCGCAGCCTCGCGTGAAACACCTACGCTCTTACGGTAAAAGTGAATAAAAACACAAGTATAGTTAGTCCACGGTTTATCTCTCCTTGTTGAATAAATAATTACACATGTATAGAAGAGAAGAAACGTGGAACGCCTGACTATAATCTTATCATTTCTCCTTTATTAATGAGAGGACCACGATAGTTCAGACTTCCGTGGAGAGGATTATGTAGAGTTTGGATGCGAGTGTAGTGTAAGTGCTAGTATACTTTCACACATACCTATATCATCATTTTCATAAACAATTTCTTTTATTTCTTCAACTTTGGTTCCATTTTCGAAAACTATAGAGTTAGCCTCCTTTTTGATGATTGGTGAAGATTTAACGTTGAAAAAGTACACGGCGTCATAAGAATTGCCTGTAGTAAGTTTTTTCCAGAAATCTGCGTCGGGACGGAACCATACGAATGGTTCTTCGACGTTCTTTAAATCTGCCACATCTAAAAAGTTATAAAATATTATGTACATTTTTATTTAATGGTTTAAATTTATAACTTCAAGTTCAAAATCTTGGTTGGTATAGCAGTGAGAGTGAGCCAATGTTAGCTATATGGTGATGACAAGACTTGGGTATACAATCACCAATACACACCGGCCAATCGTGACAATTGCATCCTATTCCTACTCACTGTAGTTATAGTATCAGGTGGGAGATCTTTACACTGCCGTACGATCTTTCCGTAGATACAAATCTGGATGATGTAGTTAGGTAGAACAATGAGAAACACAGTGTATTCAAATGAAAGTTCAATCAAGTAAAACTTACCAATTTCCACAGGACTGCCCACAGGACGTGGGGTAGTAGTATACACCAAAGGCTTGGTAGGCTCAGTAATGTCTTTGCCAGGTTCATACATATTCCCTGCTTCTTTTTTATCATGTGGATTCTCATTAATTTCAATCTTTTTCTCAATTTTATCCTCACAATTGTTTCCTTTGGTACATAAAATCGTAGGTTCAGTTTTACTTTCAATATTTGTAACAACAGAAACTTTTGAAGTAGTTTCATCATTTTTATTTGTATCGATAACTATTGTTGGGTTATCTTTAACAATCTCGGTAGTAGCTTTTATAAGTAACTCAGGACCAGGTTTCGTTTCAATATAATTTGTAGTTGTTTCAAAAGGATTTTCGTTTATTTCTGGTTTTGTAGTTGTTGGTGCGTCTCCAATTTCATTGTTAATAAATGTTCCAGGAACTATTGGAATGCTTGCTTTAGTTGTATCATCAACCTTTATTTCTTTAATAGGAGCAATTGTAGAACTTTCAACTTTACTAGTACTAACAGTTTTAGTAGTAGGAGTATTATATGCATTAGATGTTACCATTACTGCAGGAATAGTTGTTCCTATGCCGCTTTCAGTTTGTGTAATACGCACACTAGAAGTAGTTGTTGGATTTTTATCATAATTTTTAGGTGCAATTCCTTCTGGTATACCCACATGATTTATTGGAATAATTTCTTTAGATGCTTCATTTATTAAAGCTTTGGTAGTTGGATTTTCATAACCAACATTTTTTGTTGTAGTTTCAGGCAATATGTTGTTTGGTTTTGTTATACTGTAAGCATATATAGGGATTTTTTCGACTTTTCCATCATTAACCTTATATTCGTAAATAGTGTTTGATGTAATGTCGTCTTTGTAATACGTATTAGGTGTGTCTGTCGTGGTTTCTACTGATACTTTAGTAGTCGCCTCTGTACTTCCTAATATTGGGTCTGTTGTTAAGGTTGGCCCATTAATTAATGACCCTACAAGTTCCACGATGTTCCCAAAACCCAAAATATCATTGTCTTTACTTGGTGTTGCCACACTAGCTGTCTCGATAGGTAAATTGTTATAAGTAGTAGTTTCTACATTTTTCGTATCTGTATTTTCGTATTTGGGCACTTCTGTAGACGTAGTAGAGTATGAATAAGAATAAATTTGATCACTTTTTTTGGGTACAACGTTATTATCATAGTTTATGGTAACAGTATTTGTACTCGGAATCTCTGTTTTTCCTGTACAATCTTCGGATTTCGATGGCACATCGGGATTTAAACCAGATCCAATAACAACAGGAGATGATTGAACAATTATATCATCAGAATTAGGATTAACTGATGGTTTCAGGTCACTGGTAGCTGTAGAAGTACTAGTGGTAACTTGAGGTACCACGTTGGTAATATCAGACGTCGTCGAAGGTAATGCAGGAACTGTTGTAGTCAATGTTGGCTGAGTTGTTGATATTGGGTCATATACAAAAGTTCCAGTAAAGAGGTCACCAATATTTTTAATAAAATCAATACCAGGATCTTCCTTTTGTTCTGGTTTTGTAGTAGTTGCAACTTTTTCAGTAGGTAAAATAGTATTAGGTTTTATATGTTCGTTTTCTGTCGGAATGTCATTATCAAATTTAGGTTCTTCTGTAGATGTAGTAGAGTAAGAATAGGAGTAAACTTTATTTTTGTCTTTTGGTACAACAGTGTTATCACAAGATTTGGTAGTACAAGTGGTTGGTGAGTTGTTGGTATCTACACCATGTATATTTGGAATCGCCGTTGTCATTATATGATCATCGGGTATTGGCAATATATCAGGATGCAATATTGTTTTAATCAGTTCTGTAGTTGATTTTTCTATGACTTCATTAACAGTAGGAGGCACTGAATGTTTTGATCCAGTGACATCAGTGGGTATTTTACTTTCTGTATAAGTACTAGTAGTAGTTTCAGGTATATCGGTATAAAAATCAAACGTCTTGGATGGTAATGCAGTAGCTGTTGTAGTCAATGCTGCCTGTGTCGTTGATATTGGTTCATTCACAATAGTTCCAATTAATGGTTTATCGGTATTTTCAACAATATTAGTAACAGAATCATGTTTTTCTACTTCTGGAATGGTCGTTGTAATAAATGGTTCAATGGGGAAAATAAGAAGAGGTATGAAATCTTCAATGAAATCATTTTTCACCGGTTTGGGCACTTTTTTAGATGTAATAGGGTAAGAATAAGAGTAAACTTGATTGTATTCATTTGGTATAACATTATTGTCACATGATTTTGTAGCACAAGGGGTCGGTACATTGTTGGTGTTAACATTATTTATATACGGAATCTCTGTTTTCTCTGTAAAATCTTTAGGTTTTGAAAAAACATGAGTAGTAGGATTTATCAATGGTTTTAGTTCTGTAACCTCATTAGTGTATGTTTTGCTTTCACTAGTAGCACTGGTAGTAACTGGAGGTAACACGGTGGTAACATCAGGCGTCTTCGGAATCTCTGTTTTTACTATAAAATCTTTAGTTTTTGATGAAACGTAAGGCTTGACATGGGGTTTAACGAACACAGAAGATGGTTTCTCAATTATATCAATAGCAGTAGGATTTGGTGGTTTCGGTTTAATAACTTCACTGGGATATGTTTTGCTTTCACTAGTAGCACTGGTAGAAACTTGAGGTATGACGGTGGAAATATCAGGTGTTTTTGGAATTTCTGTTTTTACTATAAAATCTTTAGGTTTTGATGAAACGTAATGCTTGTCATGGGGTTTAACGAACACAGAAGATGATTTCTCAATTACATCAATAGCAGTAGGATTTGGTGGTTTTAGATCAATAACGTCACTGGGATGTATTTTGCTTTCACTAGTACTAGTGGTAACTTCAGGTAATACGTTGGTAACATCAGGCGTCTTCGTAGGTAATGTAGTATCTGTTGAAGTAACTGTAGGTTGTGTTGTTGATACAGGATTATTCAAAAAGTTCCCAATCAAACTGTCTACGATATTTTCAACCACATTGATACCAGGACCTTCCGTTTGTACTACTGGTTCTGTCGATGTTGTAATTGTTTCAACGGGTTCTACATGTTTTTTGTCGGTATAATCGACATTATTAAGTTGAGGTTGTTCTGTGGATGTAGTGGAATAAGAATAAACTTGATTGCTTTCATGTGGTATAACATTATTATCACAAGGTTTTGCAGTGCAAGGAGTTGGAATATTGTTGGCAGGACTTGTTTTTGGTTCAATAACGTCTCTAGTATATGTTTTGCTTTCACTAGTAGTACTAGTAATTACTTCAGGTAATACGGTGGTAATATCAGACGTTTTTGGAGGTAAGACAGTATCTGTTGTAGTGGGTGTCGTTGATATCGGATTAT
This sequence comes from Timandra comae, assembly GCA_958496195.1. Taxonomy (NCBI): domain Eukaryota; kingdom Metazoa; phylum Arthropoda; class Insecta; order Lepidoptera; family Geometridae; genus Timandra; species Timandra comae. The sequence continues at coordinate 10,417,575 of OY292357.1, forward strand.
TTAAAATGGTTTCCATGAAATTTTTGACAACATCGATGCCAGGAATTTCTGTTTGTGCTACTGATTTTGTTGTAGTTGGAATTGTTTCGACCGGTGAAATATAACTAGGTTGTTGATATGTTTTATCTGTGGGATTAACTTTATCGGATTTAGGCACTTCAAAAGTTGTGACTGGAGTTTTTACTGTATAAACATCGGATTCTGATAATACTCCAGGATTGAGATCAGGTTCAACAACTGTAGATGATTCTGCAATTATATTATTAATAGGATTTACTGGATGTTTAAATTCAGGAACTTCATTGGTATATGTTTTGGTTTTACTGGTAATAATAGTAGGGGATTCAGGTAATACGTTCGTAACATCCGACGTCTCCGAAGGTAACTCAGTTTCTGTTGTAGTAAGTGTTGGCTGTGTTGGATCAAACAAAAAAGCTCCAAGAAATTGTTCCATAAAATTTCCAATAACGTTAGTACCAGGTTCATTTTCTTCTTCTTCTATTTGATTTGGTTCAGTTACTGGTATACTATTTTCTACAGTAGATGTCGCTAAAGATTCTGATTTGGTAGTGTCTATAGGATATGTTTTACTACCGCTAGTAATAGGAACATCTACCTCACTAATGACATCTGTCACCACATCAGTTGGTGTGGTAATAATTGTTGGTTCTGTTGTAGTTGTACTCGTAGTTGTAACCTTTTTAACATTTTTCTTGTTTTTAGGTTTAATTTTATTAACTTTATTGTTCACGTTAGTAGTGAAAGAGGTCTTTGGAACATTCGGTGCTTGTACTTTGTCATAGACGTGTTCCGTATAATGATCAGAGCTTTTTGGTTTAACTGGCTCATTTATATTGTTTGCGTGATTCGGTGCCACTTTAAAATGTGAACTTTCTGGAATGTCTATATATTCAATTGTTCCATTCATATACTCTATTATAATACGATTAGTAGATGGATTCACGCTATTTTTTATCACAATCGCTGGAGCTGTCTTCAAATTATTTTCAGCTAAAATTAATCAATATTTTATTATCTTGTTTGCAGTATTTACTCATTTACTTATAGTTTATTTTGTTTTAGCTTACTTACCTTCTTCAACGTCGATGATCACAGTATCTTTTTCTGGTATTGGATAAGTCATTGGATTAGGATAATATGGTGTAGGATAACTCCTTAGATCAGGCATATTGTAAGGGTTTCCGTTATAATGATTTCCTAAAGGTACATCAAGAAATTCTGGGGATGGATTAGGAATTTCTTCACCAACTGGCATAGGACCAGGAGAATTTAGAAGCGCAGCAGCATTTTTTAAAAGATTTTCTGTTGAAGAATTATCTGGTTCTGGTTTTATAGGATATCCTCGTGATTTTGGATAAGAAAGAGGAACGTAAGGTGATTGGACTGGCGGCCATCTTTGTGGGTAACCGTAATAAGGATTGGGAAACCAAGGAGGTTGTTCATATGGTGATACGTGTGTCAATGGATGCGTTCCAAGATAATTTGGTTTCAACTTTTTTCTATGTGGTGTTCCAGTCTTCGATTCATTGTGTGTGTGGTTTGCTTTATGTCGATACTCATCTTTCGGATGCGGGAAAGAGGCTACAATAAAAACAAATATTAAGCAAGTTTGTTACAGTTTTATTATTAAACGAAACGTACGACATTATCTATAAGTATGTGAAACAACGGGGTATTAGTACGTAATTATTTAAGTCGATTTCCTCGACTAGTTTCAGCCACGTCGAGGGATTCGACTTAAATGAGTACGTACTAACATCCCGTTGTTTCACATACTTACTCGTATAAGTTTGTTACAGGTCAAAACACGGCCTTAAAACACTTCAAAAACCTTCTTGCGAGTACATCCATTTCGAAAAAAGTCTAGGTAAAAACATCAGCAAACTTCGTTTTACTTAGAGAGATAAGAAAGACTTTTAGTAGTTGTGTCCTTATGGGATTTCTTAGAAAAATAAACCATCGATTTTATGTTGTAATCTCTAAGGGGATGAAGTTTCGAGCAAACTGTGAGCTATGTTAGATATAATATAGTGTGGCAGTTTCATTAGGTAGATTCTTCCTTCGTAAACTAAAAATATTATAGTTGATATCTTTGGTTTACACTAACACTACACATTGAAATAAAACACTTAAACGGATTTTTGTCGTGGTTATATTTTGTTTTACATTTCTGACGTTTCAGATTCTTTACAGAACCCGTGATCACAGAAGACTAAATGTAAAACAAAATACAACCACGACAAAATCCGTTTAAGTGTTTTATTTCAATATCATAGTTATTTAAAAGTAACTTTAAGTTAGCCGTAGGAATTTTAGGATAAAAATCGTTATAATTCAATTCCACAAGAAAAAAGAATAAGAACAAACTAAAGCACTACTTCTTCCACCTTTTTGAACCAAACTGTTGGGAAACCCTCAATTTCTTTTCCTGTATACTTATGTTAAAGAAATCAACTTTGCCTTCCTATATACAGGACCAAATCTCAGTAACGGCCTCGTATACATTTATGGCGGTCCGAGTGCAATAATCATTTATTGTAATAGTTGTTGATCCAACCATTGAACAACTGTGGTTTTCTATGAAATGCGTATTTTACTTATCAACTATTCGGTTACTAGGTGTGGGGCTCTATGTAAGTAAGTATTTATTTGTTAACTTAAATGCATCGACTGCGATACCGATGCTATACGATGCATCATAGTGAAACATGACATTTTTAATGAAAATTGTTAATCCTTACTAATATTAGAAATGCGAAAGTAACTCTGTCTGTCTGTCTGTTACCTTTTCACGGCTAAACTACAGAACCGATTGACTTGAAATTTGGTACAGTTTGGACCATAAGCTACCCTTATGGTCCGGGGCAGGACATAGGCTATGTTTTATCCCGAAATTCCCACGGGATCAGGAACCACGCACGCGGGTAAAACCGCGGGGCACAGCTAGTTAGTAGTAGTAGTAAATAATTTATTCAAAAGAAAATCTATCAAGAAGAAAAAAGAAAAAGACTACGTTATAAAAAGCAAATACGTCCTCATCCTTCGATCTTTATTCCATTAAAATAAACGAAAGAAAAAGATGGAAAAATAACCAACTTGATCTACTAGAACATTTTAGGAATACAAACACATTATTGAGGAAAATCGCTTGTTTGCGGAACTTAGAGAATATTAATTTAAACTTACCGACTAAATAAGGACCAAAAACCAAGATAAAAATAAGGTATAAACACTTCATTGTCCCGTCGACATGAGACTATAAGACACAACTAACAACTTAAAAACTTTTCACTCAACAAAAATATAAACTTATAAAACCTGAGTAAATAATGCTATAATTTAGTACTTACTAAAACAAAATTTATGTCCGGTTGAATACACAAGAACTAGACAAAATTATTATTTTATACGGTACATTGTATGACAATATGAATCGTGCAAACATATTAAAGATGTCATATTATTTTACCGTGTTTGTTGTATCAATTACGTATCTAGGTTTACGTTAATACGTTTATGTACGTAATAATTCATTCTATTTTTAACTTTAAGTAGGAACTTAAGTGGGGTGAAATGCACCTTTGAATTGCACAACCAAACGTGACGAATGCAGTTTCTTTTTAACGTTTCCTTCTAAACATCTTTAACCATAGGTATTGCATAGGTACAGATACTCACTATGTAGCCTGGCTCAGGAGGTCCTTACCCCTAAGTATGTCATAACATAATTATACGTTATTAGAAATGTAAGGAGATTGTTAAATGTAAATATAGTACCTAACCTAATAACTAATGCATGTATGAGCCTCTATCATCTACAATTAATACCAATTTTAACCAGAAATAATGAGCCTTTTATATTTTTTACTACAAAGTACCTATATCCAAAGCTGACGTCAAGGGATACAGTTTTAAACACGATCTATTAAAACGTTTGTAACGAGCGTTATAACTCGGTAATAAACTGGTGAATTGCCCTCATCGCAACCCACTTAATGCCCCCAAAATGTTACGTAACTTCATAACACTGGAAACTGTCAGTTGGTAGTTATTTATGAAAATTGTTCACCGGATAATGTGTTTTTTATTTAATTAAGTATCGCATGTAATATAGTGCATAATTTGTTACTAAGTACATACTTATGTAACTTGTTATTACCTATAGATACCAGTAATTAAGTAGGTAAGTACTTAGTAAGTATATTTAAGTATAAACATTCAGTGTTTCCCAAAATTATCCTAGATTCTCTGGCAGAAGTTTCAGGAAAGGCAGTATAAGATCAAGAGAATATTAGAATTTAGAGGGCGTTAAGATGGTGCAGAGAGGGTGTTAAGAGAAACTGAATTCTGTAACGGACACTTAACACTAAACGAGTTTAAAAAGCAGATGTAGGGATGTATGTAGCATAATGTATTACATAATATGGTACAATCCCATTATCATATACCTAATACCTATGTACTAAGTACTTCTCACATATACTAAAACGATATTCCCTATCACTGTAAAGTTGTGACGTAGAGTTATCGTACAAACTGTTTAAGCAGACTTTTGGTAAGGTAAGGATTCAGGGGAAAGCCTTCGGGAGCGATAAACTGCCTTCCCCAGACCTACAGAACGAGATGTTTATAGAAAAATATATGTGTTCCTGTTCACAACGGAGCCATATATGATTTATGACCAAGATAGAATCTATTGGCAAAGTTGGAAACCTTTGAGGAAGGTGTGAAATGTAACTGGTTAGCATAAAAATACTAGTTTGAAAGTTTTGGAAAGATTGTGTTGGTTGAATTTTAAGAAGTAGGCGTAACATTTATTGTTAAAAAATCAATTACGAGCTTGAAGAAAAACTATAGGTTTCTGGTAGCGTAAGCTAAAATCACTTAAGTATAGATTAAACTAAGCTCCCATTTTATGCTGTTTTTTTTTTCTTATAAAATTAGAAAACATTACAATATATTTCATCTAATAGGTATATAAAATTCTCGTCTAATATATAAAATTCTCGTGTCACAGTTTTCGTTGCCATACTCCTCTGAAACGGCTTGACCGATTCTCATGAAATTTTGTGAGCATATTCAGTAGGTCTGAGAATCGGCCAACATCTATTTTTCATCCCGAAATTCCTACGAGAACGGGAACGGGAACTACGCGTATGAAACCGCGGGGCGCAGCTAGTTTCTTTATAAAATACTATGGTAAATATCCTGGTTATGAATATAAATAACATCTGTGCACATACAATAGTACTCAATGCAGTGGTTCTTGCGTGAAATAGTATCTACTTAGCACTAATCAGCGCATACCTAGACCTATCCTCATTAATGTTTATAACTATAAGCTATTATGAACCGGTATTATGTAAATTACAAAATAAATTCCGTAAGCTCCTTTTCGCGTCGAGTATGAATGTAAAGAAAATTGTTGCTCAGCTGTAAACTTTAAAATTTCACGCTAACAAGAGAACTGAGCGGTGTTGGGATACCCACAAAAACTACGTTCATGTATAACTTATAACTTGGGTAAAGTCCCTTGGCTAAGTTTACGAAATCCTTCTGTATATCGGAGTTGTTACGAGTTTTAACCACGGAGGTTATAAAATGATAAACTTTTTGTTATATTTTTACAAAACTACCTACTTATGTTAATGAGTCTGTGCTTGACAAAGTTTCTTTCACATTGATGATACATATTAGTCTAGTAAAATATAATCACGTAAATAGATGTATTAATATTAATAAACATATAAGTAACTATTGCCTATATGGATCTGTAAAGTTATGAAAAATCTGTGGAAATATACTTATATAAAAAGAGGGAATAAATAGTACTTAGTATCCATGACCGTTACTACTAAATGCGCCATTTTATTCAGTAAGTTCACGTATGATTTACGTAGGTACCGTAAACTTTTTTTCATCAAACAAGTTTGCCCTAACGAAGGTAAGACCGCGTGGTACGCTAGTATCAAAGCCAATATACACTTAGTAGTATCTTGCCCTAAGTTAGTATTTGAAAACAAAGATTTTCATTATAAGATAACGTTTGAAGAAAATAATATCAAAATATTCTCTTATCTGAAGCGAACAAACAGCCGAAACTTGAAAGCCTTGTATAAAAAACACATTTAATATTCTACAGAGTAAAATTTGAATTGTATAGGCTAAGTAGGTATTATAATAGGATTTTAGAGCAATTATGGTAATGTGATATACATAATTTATTATTAGTATTAACTCTCGCTGTTAATAAGAGTTGTTTAAATGAGAAAATAAGGGAGGTATAATAGACTTGGTTGTTTATAATTAAATTATCTCAGACCCGACGAGTACCTACGAGTACCTTTTTTTTTTACGTTGGGAAAATGCGTTGAATCGCATACCACCGAGAGCCGAGAATGGGAGGTGACTCTCGGTGGTTATGTGGGGCTCTCCCCGCCAGAAGGGCGAGGCATACCCACTAAAAACCCAACGAATTCCGTCCGCGTCTTAAGGGGTGCCGTAGGATCTCGTGGAATTCGACCACAGGCACCTACGAGTACCTGCTTAGTTAGAGCTTTCAAAAACCTAAAATGTTGTATCGCAATAGGTACCTACAAATTGTGGAAGTCTAATGGCAGACTTTAAACGAATATTTGGAAAAAGAAAAGGAAGTATGACCAGCAATTACAAACAAACTATAAAACACACTATAGTGTCGGATAAAATAAGTAAAGTACTACTTACCTAGATTAATTAGTACCTAAGTTCTTAGATATGCTTATAGCTTTTTTAGAGGGCTTTTAAAACAATGTAAGTACGTACACAAAGAAAGTGATTCTGCTGTGCTGTTCTATACTTATTTGTACCACTCGTCGTCTACCAGATATATACATACTTAATACTTATAAACATTCTCTAAGTTTAAGCAGACCGAAAGTGGGTACAGACAGATAAATAAGAAAATGATGCAGAATAGCATTTTGGTTCTGGAATAAGAGAACAATTTCAGTGCATTCTCTCATCTAATCTCTTGATACTTTACACAATGATTTATCAAAAAAGATTCCGACGAATTGATTACCTCCTCCTTTTTTGAAGTCGGTTTTAGAGGTAAATAATAGTTATTTGTTATACAAGAGTGCAAAGTTGCTTTTTAACCGGGGCTCCAGATGAGGACCGAGCCAGCGAAGGATTCTAAAATTGAATCACGAGCGCAGAAAGGGATTCAAAATAAGAATCCTGAGCGTTAGCGAGGGAGTCAAAGGAGCACAAGGTTAAAAATTGTTTGCACTCGAGTGCAAAACATTATTTTTCATCCCCCCTCAGCGAGGTAATTACTAAATGGAAACATAAAACAATCACAATATTAAATGAAAAGAAAATATCACGCGCAAAGCAAATTAAAAATAGGTGAGTCTTGTACACCAAGAAGGTTCCGAGTTTGAATTTCAAATAAAAAAAAAGTTGTATGATAGTTTGTGAATTCAAAACATTAGTGCTCACGATGTTCTAAATTCAAATTTACTTTAACCTCTAGAGCGCAAAAACGACTTTTACTCCCAGTTATCGAAAATGCCTTGGGTCCTGCACGGCCTGTCACAGCGACCCCGATACTTTCCACTCTTGAGATTAAAATCGACTTTTACCCCCAGATATCGAGGATTAAAAACATACTTTCCGAGCTAGTGGGATGAAAAATGTCTTTGACTATCTGAAAACTAAAATTCTATTTGAACGTCGTTGTCGAATTAAATTGATGCTTACTTGACTGCTATTGTCATTTACATAATATTTGTCACTGTCATCGAAATGCGTCATTGGTCATTGTCAAGTTTTGTCATTGGTCCAAATAATTCATTGATTGATTGACGCAAAGAAAGACTGCGATGTGATGTGATGATATCACAAATAATTTTTACAATTATATGAATTTTACCCCTATTTATCATCTAATCTTGATAACATTACTACAAGTTAGCAAAAATGTTAACGTGGCCTATTGTTTATTTCTAAAATATGTCCGAGGAGAAGCAACGAACACCAGTAAAGGCAACTATTGATTTCGATCCTATATTGCCCGATACGGGAGTATTATTCTACGAAGAATGTCCAGTTGAGTACGAGATCGAACGACCAAGATTGTTACCATTGAAGTCTGCTACGCAAATACGTTTTGAACAACTTCAGCAGGAAGCTGCGAAGGTTTGGAGAGAGAAACAGAAAACATCTAAGAACTAGTTGATAAGGAACCCAGCAAGATGGTTTACACGTTATTTGTGATAGAGATAATATCAGCGTTTATACTAGCTGCCACTTTACTGTACAGATATGGGGACTGTTACAGGAATCATATAATAGTGACGGTGTCCGTACTGACGGCATGGTATTTCTCATTTGTTATTATGTTCATTCTACCACTGGATGTGTCATCGGTGAGTTGCTATATTTCTAAGAATATTGTAAAATATAATTATTATAATTATTATGATAGATTAAATCAAATAAATGTAAACCAAGTTGAAAGACAAACAAAAATATCTTATCTAGTCAATATACTTAGTATCAAATTGTCTTATTAGAGCTACATTGTAAGTAAATATTAGAAGGAACTATTTACTTAGTGTGCTACTTACATAGTTTAATTATGTTATATAAGATAAATGTAAATTTTATTATATATAATACATTTTATATACAATTATTTAATGTTATACAGTAAGGCTTTTAAAATTTGTAATACATATTTTTATCAAACAACTGGTAATTTTATCAATGTTATGTTACTTATTTCTAGACCGTCTACCGTCAATGCCTCCAAGACAACACCACGGATCCATCTTTGCTAACAGCCACGGCCAACGAGACCACAACTGTACCCATTCCTAAGAACTGCGAGAAACCATGGAGCTATGTCCCGAGTACAGTGTTTCCAAACCTGTGGAGAGTCGTGTATTGGACCTCACAGTGTCTTACATGGTATAATTTACTAACTATCATTCACTAAATCTTCTCATTATAGTAAAGTAACTGATCCCTAACTAATTTCGAAACTGTGTATAATGTGAAAATAATGTTTAAGATGACGAATGAATAGATTTTTGTTATATCTTCATGCAAAAATCACTGGACATGAATTCAATAAAAAAATTAAACATTCAACAAACCTTAGCTGGTACTTGAATCCAGGACCATGTTAAACCATAACACTGTTATAGGCCAAATAAGCTACCAAGGTCACAATAATCCGAAGACCAATCCAGTAGTTAAGAAAACAACTTATATTTCCCTCTAAATCCATATGGGCTATTATACTACATTTCCTACTAGTTACATGATCAATACACAGGAAATAGATTGTTAACTATACATTCTTTGTTAGGTACCAATTTAAGCTTGATGAATCAAGCTCCATTAGAAAGCTGTATAAGAAGGGATAGATTAATTCTAACTAATATTATAAATGCGAAAGTAACTCTGTCTGTCTGTCTGTCTGTTACCATTTCACGGCTAAACTACTGAACCGATTGACTTGAAATTTGGTACAAGGGTAGCTTTTGGTCCAGGGAAGAACATAGGCTGTTTTATCCCGAAATTCCCACGGGAACGAGAACTACGCGGGTGAAACCGCGGGGCACAGCTAGTTTAATTATAATATAATTTCTGTTTTTTTAATTTCTTTATGTACTTATTATTACCAAATTTAAATTATCCTACTAATAATATTGTTAATGTAACAGTGTGATTTTCATATTATGGTTTTATGCCCTAAATTACCTATATGATCAACATTTTTTAATTCATTTATTATTTTCAGGCTAATAATGCCAATGATGCAGTCATACAGTAAAGCAGGAGATTTTACCATCAAAGGAAAACTGAAATCTGCTTTAGTCGACAATGCTATATACTACGGATCATATCTTTTCATATGCGGTATACTCCTCATATACATTGCATTGAAACCTGGAGTTTATCTTGACGGCCCTAAAATAAAGGCTATAGCATCATCAGCAAGTAACACATGGGGTTTATTCCTACTAATATTGTTACTTGGCTATGCCCTAGTAGAAGTGCCGAGAAATATGTGGAATAACTCGAAGAAAAACTACACTTTGACATATAGTTACTTTAAGATAGCCAAATTGAGCACTGATAAGTGTGAAGCTGAGGAGACTGTGGATGATATATTGGATGTAAGTATTGATTTTATCCATTCCATACATAAATAATATCTATTAATATTTGAGCGAAAGTATGTATGTGTGTGTTGTTATGGCGATCTTTTCACGGTCGGCCTTTATAGTGCGCTTACGGCGTGAATTCACGGCACTATGTCGAACCACCCTATAATAACACTAGGCGTGAGTCAGGCCATGTTTTAGTGTTATAACTCATTATAAGGATTTGTTGTCCATTGTCTTTGTTAACTTTTCACCAAAATATAAATAACAATTTAGGCAATTCAACAATAACCAATCCCCTTCCTACAGACCCTAAACTCCATCAACGCGGCAGTAGGCCCGGGCCACCCGCTGCACCGTCACGTGGAGACCATCCTCCAGAAGCTGCCCGTCCAGCTCCGGGACAGGCTCAACTCGCGGGCGCCCCCGGAGAGACCCACCTCGCCCTCACTGAAGTTGCTCGTTAATTTACATAAAAAGGTAAATATATTCTAATAATTAGTTCAAGTTCAAGCTTAGCTATAAAATATTGCACAATATTGATAAAAAATGGCACTAAGTATGAAATTCCCAAGGAATGTATATGGATAAATCCACTGCGTGTAGCTAGTTCATTATAATAATTGGGCCTTTGTATGTTCGTAAATATTTGTTCTTTAATGTTAAATTAAATATACCAGTTCACCTGGTACTGCCACGAGCACTTACGTTTCGGATGAAAAAAACATAATCTAACGTATCTACCCGAACGATGGTAAAATAATAATATGTAGGACGATTATTCTACGCTAACTATGAACACAGTGAGTGGTAGTTTCGTAGCAGTCTAAGGGCTGATTTTTTAATTCCTCGAATAAAAGTTATTTGGCGATGGAAAAATCAATCTTACGCCAAATTCCTTATACCTTATTCTTTATCATGCCTATTCCTCATTGTCCAGACCATAAAAGCCCTGCACGTGTTACAACGCACGGAGACGCAGTGGGGCCTGATGATCGAGCGTACATTCCACTTGGAAGACGTCGCCTCCAACCTCCGCTCACCGGACAAACGGTTCCAACATACATTCGCTACACCTAGACCGAGACTGCAGAGGATATTTTATACGCCTATTATAGGTATGTTCATGAAATAAAAGACTTGTATTTATATTATAGGGATTTTTTATTGAATTAAGTAGTTTTATAATGATTAAACCTACTATAAAGTTGATACCAGTTCAATATTTTTTTATAAGGCTTGTCAAGCACTGCCTTATCCAAAATCTTTGCCAGTGCATCTATGATATTAAATCGCCTTGTGTTACTTATTTACTACACACTTCAAAATATCCCTCAAAATGCCTTTCAAAATCTGAATCTAAACAAGGCAAACGTAATTGTATTTTGGTCTCTATAACTCAGAAAATAAAGTCCATAATCCCCATCTATTTTCAGAGTGGTACTGGGAATGTTTCCTACGCCAGTACTTCTTGAAGACAATGGCAGTGATCACTGGTATCATGTCAGTGGCCGTAGTCTGGTCAGAGTTAACATTCTTCTGTAAGAAACCAGTCTTGTCGATATTCGCCAACATTATTATAGCTGCTGGAACAAATTACAATTATGCTGCTATTGTGGTAAGTGTTATTTTGACTCTTTGTATAAAAAATGTTTACTTAATGTTTGTATCCGAACATATGCCATAGGTGACAATAATGACGGTATTATATAAATTAATGAAAATAAAGAAATGTGGTTAGGTTCAGAGTCGTTTGTCCCTTAATCTATAAGACTGGCTTATATCTAGAGCCACCGTACTATTTATAACGAATTAACTTTGTTAATAAACATACAAGATAAACATTTAAATGTATTCATTTGTCCACAGTCAATATCAACAGTAATAATCGCATACATGTTCTACTGCGCGTACTCCACCGTACTAAAGATACGTCTTCTAAACCTGTACTACTTGGCCCCTCACCATCAGACCAACGAATACAGTCTGATATTCAGCGGGATGATGGTCTGCAGGCTCACACCGGCCATGTGCCTCAACTTCCTCAGCTTAGTGCATATGGACTCCCATGTTATCAAGGAACGGGTTATGGAAACTTATTATACACAGGTAATCAAATTGTCAAACTATTTCTTGCTTGCATACAGGTAATGGTCAAACTCCAGTGTCTTTTATGTAGATGGAAAATGAAAGTGGTCCCAATAAAACACCTTGAGGGAACCATGTCATCATTTATGAAAGTTCAATTAAAACTTCAAAAATTATAGTGAAACATATTAGTAATTCAATTTATTAATAGAAAATGAGGTCTTTAGGACGTAATTGTTTTACTAATAAAATTTCAACTAAAGTTAAAAAGAATACTACACTCTGTTTAATGCTTATGATAGTTCCGTAAGATCAACAATTTCTTGTTCATAGACCCAAGTAAATGCCAGCTTAATGATTTCTACTACACTAAGATTCAAAATATAAAAATCTAACCTCTATTTTTCAGATAATGGGCCACATGGATGTCCTAGGGATTATAGCGGAAGGATTCAACATATACTTCCCCATGCTAGTGGTGATACTGTGCGTGGCTACGTACCTCTCTCTCGGCAGTCGGTTGCTCTCCCTCTGCGGCTTCCAACAGTTCGTTGGCGATGATGAACTGACTACAGACTTGGTGGATGAAGGCAGGGAAATTGTTAAGAGAGGTGCGTTTTAGTCTATTTATTTATAATTCATACATAATCAAGCTGTTTCGCGGTTTCCTCTGCGTGGTTGCCGCCCTTGTCATAATACGGGAATAAAATATAGTCTACTAGCTGTGCCCCGCGGTTTTTCCCGCATAGTTCCAGTCCAGTAGATCCAGAGATTACCTCCTACAACCCTGCATACTCACAAACTTAACATCTTTATAATATTAGTATAGAATAACATTATCAATCAACCTACATCCTATTACCAATGATACTGATTTCAATGAAACTTTAAATCCCGCTTTCTCTCTCTCTCTCTTTCTCTTTCTGGCTACCAGGATAAATATCCTGGTAGTCACACGGTGATGGGGTCAGCCTTCCTTATCTTGTTCCTTCACTTAAATTTAAACCCTAAATCAATTATTTATATGATTTATACAGAAAAACGCAAACGCCAACGCGCCGAAGAGTCGCTGACGCGCCGCCGCGACTACAACGAGAGGTTCTCCACCTACAGGGCCACCACGAGAGACGCACAGGATGGAGGTAATATGCTATACTTGATACAGACTACGAATTTGTGAGATAATTTGTTCCTGTATACTGCCAAAGACAATTAACAGTTGAGAGGAATAATGGGATGACCTTTACTCAGCAGTGGAACTTAGTAGTTTGAAGAAATGAAAATGTTTTAAAGGGAAATCGGTACATTGTCTAGTAGTTTTCATTAATTTAAAACTCTTCTGTGACTAATTTATAATTTTAAGTTACTTATTAACTTTTTGTTAATGCACTGTTCATCATCATTATTGCACGTCTGTTCTATTTTTAAAGACAGTTTAGATCACAACTTACCTCTTAACAAAAAGTAAAAAAGTGACTCATAAATGTAATATAAAATTCTTTGATAAGTGAATCAATCTGTTGAGCATTGTAATGATGCCTTTCACATCTCAATTTGTTAAAATTTAACATACAATTCATGTATGAATTTGTAGTCAATTAGTCGGCAAGTCAGTGTCACAAAATATGTACTAGATTTTTTAATAATCAGAGCAAATAGTAAGACTAATACATAACCACTCAACTGTCAAAGTCAAAGCCAAAAGAGCGTCAAACGTCCGAGCTCCGATCGTCCTTTTTTTTCGGCGAAAATGGTTACCGCGGAAAAAGTTCTTAAAGTTTGAGTGAATAAAAAACAGTACTAATGAGACAAAATAATAAACTTTATTGACATTGACATCAACAGCCAGCCTAAACTGTCACGTGTCACCCGTCTTCCTATCACATATCCACTAATGATCGCCGGTTATTGTGCATGTGGGTCACGTTTCAGCCCGCACCGGGCTGTTGTCGGACGTGGACTCAGAGTACTACGTGACGCCGGCCGCCGAGCGCGCCGTGCCGCCGCCGCTGGACCTCGACCTGCGCTTCGGGGACAGCACCCGGCCGGCGCTACGGGACTACGACAGGAGGGATAAGGCCAGTCTACCGCCCAGAGGACTGTTTGATGACGTATAGGGTGGTTTAGTTGTGATGACGGGGGTGATAGGTCAGTGTTTCGGATTTCGGAGCAAATGATTTTCGCGAGATGTATCTGAAACACAAGCTGTCTTATCAGCGTTGAAGGTTTAAACCAAGTTTAACAAAAACGAACCATAGAATTGACTTTAGTTTATTCTTTCAAAACAAGGGTCACATCATAATCCCTAAAATTAAATATGATTATGGGATTGTTCATTCAATAAACCATACAGTACAGTCTGTGGTGTACAGGTTTTACAGTCTAGATTAATATTAATCCAAAAAGACCTTCGACGCTAATAAGGCAATATCGTTTACGAAACGCTGTCCTAGATAACGCTGCTAGATAGAAACTTTAAGACATTTCGTCGTAAGTTTAGAGGATTTAACGACTATATCCAAAAAGGGATATGAAAACCTAATTTGACACCCGTATTTGTAATAAGTGTCAATTTTGACAAATGACAGATTTAACCAATCTGTCATAGCAATATTGTGCATATGTGTAATAGAAAATAGACTTTTAACTAAGTAAATTATAGCACTTTAATTGGTATCCCAAATAAAATATTTAATTAATGACAATACTAAGGATGCTTACGACCAAAAGAGATTTAGACCGCTGGGCAGAGCTGTGAAGTACAAAGATTAAATATATTTCGAGTGTTTATACGATCGAATACAAAAATATCAAAAGAACGGGCCAGTAGAGTCTAGAAAGTTCTAGAATCTTGTATGTATTGTACAGTTCAATTATAACAGTTGTATATAGTATCGAATAATGTTTTGGTAAAACAAAATTATTATAGTATGTTCGTAGACTGAGAAAGACATTACAATTTATCAACATTTCAAAATTTCATGTTTTACACTTTGACAGTGACAGCTATTGACATAAAAAGTGGATTCGATTTTAAATTAATAGTTATTAATGTTTTCTAGCAATGTTAGTATATCTTATTTTAATTTTAGTTTTGTGTACAAATCGCTTCGTCCGTTAGTTAATGAATAGATTTAGATATAAAACGCATGTAATATGCACGAGAAATAAAATTATTAATTAAGTATTTCATCACTTCAAGAATTTTAATCACATATTTCAACTTTATTATACATACTTACTTTTATTGAATCTTTTACACATCTTGTTATATCGCTTGTATACAGCGAATATATAAAGCTTACTTTAGTCTTGAGTGGTACTAACAATCACTGTTGAACAGCTATTTTTGGTGTAAAAATATAACTATCAAAAAGACGTCTACAGAATTGTATTATGAAAGATATCTTAAAAATGACGGTAGTTGTAGCTAGGGAGTATACTCAAATTAACATGAGTTCAAATTAACGGAGAAAAATAGAATTATATTATTATAAAAGAGTAATTTGAGAGACATTGAAAGTAAATTGTCAATTTTGAAGTAATCATGCAAACAATGAATTTCGATCGCGAAAGTTTAAAAAGTATAGTCCGAACTAGTCAAAGTTTTACCCTTTAAGACAGTAGTGCCATCTCTACTCAATTTTAATATAATGTAGACATTTTAGACAGATTTTTTGTTAGATTAAACAGAGATAAAACATTAAGCTGTGACTAAAAAGCTGCTTGACAATAATTGTTAGTATCGCCATTAAAATATATTCTGACGTTTAAATTATTACCAACTTAAAAATATTTATTTATGTTGAATATAGTCATACTTTATAATACTGTTTATTTTTAATATAATTTTCATTGTGGCCTAAATCTTATTCTTGACCAAAGGTTTGCAGTAACATAAGGTCAAATAATCGTCGCTCAAGCATCTTCTAAAATAAACTCTATCACTGTTGTATAAAGCTCAGTTTCCAAGAATCATTAGTTACTTCTATTTAGCCAATCTGGGAACAATATCTTATAAACAGCTAAAATTCCCAGTTCCCAGATCCGTAATTCCCAAATAGCTATAGAAAGTGAGAATAAAAGCTTGCTATTACAATATGAAGCTTATATGTACATCATTACAGTTCATAATTGAATAACAATAAGAGAGTATCATTATCATAGTATAGATAATATAGCTAATTAATCATTGTCTATGATTGAAAAAGACGATATTTGCGAATAAAATATTATTTATATCGCATATTATAATTATGTTATTGGTATACGACGTGGTTATGCGATTTTTAAATGTTTTATTCACAAAATGGTGACACCAATGTAATAACTTGCCATCAATTTATTTATTTTTTCTAACGGTTTCTAGAAGCTTACACAGAAAATACATTAAACTTTATGAACATTTATAATCTATTCATTTGGCGGTGAGACAAAATGTAAACAAACCATGAAAAAGGTTATTTTGTATGTCATATTTTATCAATAATACATAGACTACTCCCTACTGACTACTTGATATTTAATTAATCTTTGAAATATAGAATATATAACATACTAGCTTTAGCCCTCAACTTCGTTCGCGTGTAATAATTATTTTAACACGCGACTTCATTTATGTAGAAGGTGAAAAAATAGTTATTCTGTGCCGCCGTGCACTAGCCGGGTCGCCTTGTCGTAGTAACTATTTAGTAATCTGTGGCCTTGATCATAATTTTGCTGTGATGTTATTTTAAAACTAAGATATCTTCTAAGATACTTATTGAAATCAAATCATGTAAAAGGCAAATGTCTTTTAGATTAAATACTTTTGCAATGTAAGCGCAAAAAATGTGTTTTTTACGACATCACATTAGAAACCCCTAGATTTATCGGTGTTTCTCTACAATATCATGCATGTATTATACATATAAACTTTCCTCTGGTATCACTCTATTAAAAAAATCGCTTCAAAATCCGTTGCGTAGTTTTAAAGATTTAAGCATACATAGGGACGGACAGACAGCGACAGCGACTTTGTTTTATAAGTACTATTTAGTAACCATAGATGAAAGATTGGTTAGATACCGCGATACCTGATGAGATACATATATTATTAATAGTTACTCGCATGTTCACACTGCCAGCGAGTAACTATTATGATCACGGATGAACAGTTCAGTTCATCCGTGATCATGGCGCTTGCAACAGCGTAGAAATATTGGAAACTGGAAATCACTACCTTTGAGCAATTGGTAGGGAATAAGACACTTTGGCCATAAAATACCTGGAAATTTAATGAAATACTGATAATGCGTCTCGGAGATTTTTTGTCGAAGTATATACAACAGCCCGAATCAAATGATTGACATACGTTACGCGCGTTTTTTAAAATATGCAAAATTAAATGTATTTTTTATAATCTAACTGAGATATTTTCTTAATTTTTTTGCGGAAGAACATTCTACAGAGTCTTAGAAAACTACAAAAGAAAAAGCCAAATCGGTCTAGCCTTTCGCAAGTTATGACGTGATAACGGCAAACGGGTTTCATTTTTATATATATAGACTAGCGGCGCCCTACGGTTTCACCCGCGTAGTTCTCGTTCCCGTAAGAATATGGGGATAAAATATGCTAAAGACCTTCCCACTGAATCACTCTATCTATTAAAATAAACCGCATCAAAATCCGTTGCGTAGTTATAAAGATCTAAGCATACATAGGGACATCAGGACATAGGGACATAGAAAGCTACTTTGTTGTATACTGTTTTTGATGATTACACGAAATTTGTTTCTTGAATTATTTTTACACAGTTTCACCACGCAAACTGACATTTTACTACGTATTATGTTCAAAATTTAATAAAACATTAGGAACATACGCCTCACAGACAGCTTGCAGTGTGACTGGCTTGGATACGCCGGGTGTGTAGTATTTGTTGCCGCATTTGACTACGTCGGCGATACCTACCAAACACAGCGAAACCAATTCATCATCTAAGGTAGTAATAGTAATGACGATGATAATTGACATTACTAAAACCTAAAAATGCTGTGAATCTCAAACTATGTATACATTTTAACACTACTAAATGAAGTTGAACAGTCATTGTAAGTAATGAAAGTAAAATTAATAGTTTTCGTATTTAGCCGGATTGTACCCGTCATTTTTACTCTTGATCAACTTGTTGACGTGAGTGTTTTCTTCCCGATTATATAGTAAAGTATATTGTAAATTTTTGATAATTCTTTGTTTAAAGTAATTATTGTATTATGTTTTATATTCAGTTATCGTTAAATTTCTGTTATCTGAACGTTGATTTGATGAAAATAAGTGTACCTGGTACAAACAGCGCTTGCAAACATACACCAAGGTGTTATTAATATATTTAAATACGTAGAAGAGACTTGGCCAAAGATTCGTATCCCTACAAAAAAATTATTGTATATAACGACTTCACGAGCCTCCGTTTACCGATTTGTAATAGAAAAAAAGGAAAATCCATGTTGGAGCTCTTCTTCTTCTGAGGATCACCAATAAATAGTTGTTTATTTATTTTGTAGTAAAACAATTCAGGTAAGTACTTACATTACTTACCTGAATTGTTTTTACTTGTACTCAACTCATCCTGTTTATTACCTTTTATTGATTTTTACACTAAACTAAATTACTTATAGACGATTTATCAAAGATGCCTACTTAGTCTTATTTTATTTTCATATTTATAACTCTAAAAAAACAATATATTTTTCGCCTAAAAGAGCTAAAAGTTTGACAACCAGTATTTCTTTGTTTACATTTTGTCTCACGGCCAAATGAATGAACTATAGAAAAACACATTCGTATTTTAAACTCTGGCTACAAACGTAAAATAGTAAAATATAGTAACTTTTTGGCTGTATATTTATTAATTTTCAATAAAATTAATTAATTGAAACCAACCGTAAACCTCAGCGGAGCCATTTTCGAGTTGCAATACTTAATACATATTAGATAACTAAATTTGCTAAAACAATTGAGCAAATTTAATTAATGAGTATTTAAGTTTTTTTATATTTTGAAAGATATTTATTTTTATTTTTTTTATAAAAAGATATAATAAAATGTGTTCAGCTTCTAGCAATCGTTTCGAGATGAAGATTATAATAATTGTAAGTTTTGCTTTATTTACGGTTTTGTATATATACAACTATTTACTTGTGTACGTAGTATTTTTTGTTATGTCATTCCGTAATTTTAATGTATTAAACACTGATGTGATATTGTTTATTTTTTTGTTTTGATTGTATATTTAAAAAATAAAAAGATTTATTATGATTTTGTCTTTGTTATTATAGTTAAGTATAAAATTTAAAAAATCCTTGGAATTTCTGAATTTATGTTCATACTGAGTTACTCCTTTCCCGGGATACAGTCTAACTCCTTGCATAAAAATGTTTCAAATATTGAAATCTATGGCAAAGCCTTGCTGGAACTTACAAGCAGATATTTTTTTAAGGAAAACATTTTACATCAAGAAATAAAACTTCACATACAGATTAAAAATTCATTGTTTATTTTTATAATAACAGTAATCTACAATAAATAGGGTTATGATACATTAAGTAAAGTATACTTTAAGACTATCGACTTTAGTTCGGATCTCGTGCGAGGAGTCCTTAGACAGATCTGGGGCGTATGTTTGGAATATGTTTCGAAGTTTGGCCAGCTCTTCGGTTTTGTTGAGATCTGGAAATAATAAGGATAGTTTTTATAGTCGTTATGGTTATTAAAACTAATGGTTCCTTAACTGTGTTCAATACCTAAATCTATCTAATATATCACAAGTATTTCATGGACATACATTCATACATACAAAGAATTCTTTAATTCAAATCTGAAGTGATTACAATACACATGTATGAAATATTTATAGTGACAACAGATTCGTACCTTGAAGTTTCTTCACAAGTATTTCCATCATATTGAGCGCATCTCGTCGGTGACGCACTTGGTTACTGTTTTCTGAAATTATAAAATTATGGTTTCACGGTAAGTGTACAAGCAAAAACAAGTGTTAGAGCAAGTTATAAAGTTAAGATATATCTGTCATCAGATTTGTCATGATGAGTATGACATGCGACGTCACTTTGCGCGTCATTCATCACAGACACTATACGTGTGTCTATGTATTGTTGGTGCCAACTTTCAGTAAACAACCTATACATTGTTGTCACTTACTGAGCGTAAAATCGATGATGACAGCGACCCGGTCAGTCAATGCCGCGATGTCCCTCTGGCGCAGCTCGCCGTCGGCGTCCATGGGCTCGGGGTCGAGCAGCGCGAGGCGCGGCAGCACGCGCGCCAGCGCCGCCAGCATGCACAGCTGGGTGCCGCGCGCGCTGCCCGCGAACTGCGACGCGCAGTGCGAGAACACCACGTCGCGGTACTTGTCTGGGGGGAATTATTACAGATTATATGAGTATATGGTGTATGGTTAGTTTCTAATACACTCTCGGTTTAACGAATATCAAATTCGCCCCACGGTTTTACCCGCATAGTTCCCGATCCTGTGAGAATTTCAAGATAAAACATAACCTATGTCCTCAATCGGATTATAAGCTACCCCTCTACCGAATTTCAAGTCAATCGGTTCAGTAGTTTAGCCGTGAAAAGGTAACAGACAGATAGACAGTTACTTTTGCATTTATAACATTAGTAAGGATGCGCGAATTTTCCAAGTAGGCGTGGTAGATTAAATCTGACTCTATGAGGAATAGCTAAAGTTGCTGAAAGAACTTTCGATACTAATTTTGATAAAGCACGGTCTGTCACCTGCGTTAATTATAATGCGTCCCGCTTGCCATTGCATCCGTACGAGTGGAACGCATAATTTACGCAGGTGCGACAGATATAGATAGCTACAGGTCAACGTACGATATTTCGTGTGAAGTACGACCGGGCTTTAGAAGAACTCTCGATGCCAACTTCAATAGAAACGTGTATACCCCATCCGTACCTTGCATGTGCGCGTCGCTGGGCCAGCTGCTGGCCAGCAGGTCGTACACGGCGTCTCTGAGCGCTGTGAGCTGCTCGCGCCGCCGCGGGGCGCTCTCGGAGTCCGAGTCGTCCGAGTCTTTGGATGCTGATGAATCATCCTGGGTAATGAACATTATGTTTAACAAATGACATGTAAAATAGCCATGGATCAAAGTGTCAGGAGTCAGAGGACCCTGGGCATGGGTTAAGTGAGACTGGGTGTTGTGGGCCCTGGATATGGGACCTTTGTGTATGAAGACCTTTAGCATAGACTTCTTGTGACGAAAGACCCTGGGCATGGATTATGTTTTTCTAGGGCCGCTGAGCATAGACCCCGTATGTTAGAGGCCCTGAGTGCCATAATGAGAAGGTTAGTGTTGTTCTAAAGCTCCCCTGGGCGTCACCTTGGCGAGCACGTGGCGCACGATGTCGTACACGTGGTGGAAGCGGTCGAGGCGCGTGGCGTCGAGCGCGCGGGCCAGCGCCGTGACGGCGTGCCGCTTGTACACCAGCTCCTGCTTGCGGCTCTCCGACAGCAGCGCGTTCACTACCTCCGTCGCCATCGCTGTCGGTACTGCTGCCTCGCCTTCTTTCACACTGGACAAATTATGTTTTATAAAGCGACTTGTATGTTTGTATAATTGTAGGCCAATATTTATCGAATGTCGTATGCGCTCTTAATTTGTATTACCATACGACACATGATTAAGCTATTACTTTTAATGACGTCGATCTAAATTCAACATGGCGATCTCACAAAGATGACTGACCAGATATTTTTTACGGTAAAAATAAAATACCCTATATATTGAGGAACAACAAGCAGCGTATTTTCACACAAAATAATAAGTACATATTTTACACAAACTGACCAACACAAATCCGCCAACGCCTCGATAACGTGGTGTTTCCCGTCAAATGTCTTCCCATGTACTGCCGCCAGCAACGCCCTGATGAAGTGCTCTCGCTGATCGCCCAAGCCTGAAGATACGTCTTTGCAGATCGTCTTCACTGCGTTCGCGCCCTGTAACCAATATTAATATAATAGCTACACAAACACAATACACTCGGATTGAAACCTAACTAACACAGGGACATGTTATTAAGTTAAGTTAGTGATCGAACGTTGCAAACGAAATATTCGAAGATGCGATGTTATCGTTAACCTCGTTAGCATAGGTTAGCTCGGTATTTCGCGGTGTGAACCAACGTATGAAAAGAGGTTAGGCGATGCGCGAGAAAGACACTGGAAGGGACGTTCCCCACTCGCTCTTCCATCCCTTCGCTCTCCTGTACGTAGTAGCACATAAGTTTCGCTTGTCAAAATTCAGCTTAGTTTGTTTTGCTTCCATCGCATCATATTCGCTCGCCAGCTCGCTAGTGTGTGTAACCTGCGCCTATATGATTCACATCTACACTAATATATAAAGCTGAATAGTTTGTTTGTTTGTTTAGTTGAACGCACTAATCTCAGGAACTACTAGTGCGATTTGAAAAATTCTTTCGGTGTTAGATAGTCCATTATCGAGGAAGGCTATTTTATCCCCGTATTCCCACGGGAACGGGAACTACGGGGGTAAACCGCGGGGCACTGCGAGTCTAAATATAAAGTAAATACTCGTACCTGCACTTTCTTAGTCCAGCTACTGGAGTTGAGCGCCTGTTCGATGGCGTCCCTGATGGCGGGCAGGTGGCGCTTGATGCCGCTCTCGCGCGCCGGGCTGATGTCCGTCCAAATGTCCTCGTACATCTCTACTGTTGTTGAATCTGTTGTATAACAAAGTTATTTTTTGAAAGGTATATTGTAGTTGTGGTATAAGTATTGATTTTTTGAAAACTCTGTATAGTCTTGTAAAGAGAGCAAGATGATATCGCAAAAGCATCTCACTGTTCCTTTTAAGACTAAAATTAATAATTGGACTAATTAACCCTTAATAGGAACAGTGAGATGCAATTGACCACATTCGATCAAACTATGTAAGTAAGGCCACCGTATGTTTTTTAAATAATTCAAGAAATTCGACAAAATTCGGTAAGCATAACCCGTATAAAGTAATTGATAGAATTTCCGAATCGATGTTAGATCACATTCAACATTCATAAGTGCCTCATTGAGGCCATAATTGAATAGATGATTTTGACTTTTGAAACTGTTATTACCATCATCCTTAGGCGCGTGCATAGCTAGGAACACCATCGGCGCGAGTATATCCTCGTTATCCTTAATATGCTCTATCTTGGCTTTTGCGACCGACTTCAGGACGAGCGCAATGGCCGACCGTGACGTGTCATCTTCCTTGGTCTCGTATAAAGAGACGAGTTTCTTCATTAACTTCTCCGCTGATTGACTCTTTAATTATAACATAGAAATTAGTTTAGTTGCCATACATAGATCATTAAATTTTATAAAACACTAGCTTTCGTCCACGTGGAATAATGACTTCCGTCATACAAACTTTTATCCCCTATTTAATAAAAATCCTTTCTTAGCGAATGCCTGCGTCATAACATCTACCTGCATGCCAAATTTCAGCCCGATCCGTCCAGAAGTTTGGGCTGTGCGTTGATAGATATTATCACTATGTCAGTCAATCAGTCACCTTTGAGTTATATATATTTAGATGTTTCCAAGAGAGTCAAAGATCTCAAGATTCTTACCTTAGCATAAGCGGAAACTTGTCCCAAAGCTTCTGCATAGTTCTTCCTCACAGTAGCGTTCCTATCGAAGGTGCCATTCAGTAGGTTGCTCATTATTTTCCCCGCGACAGGCTCCAGGTCCGCCCTTAAATAATGAGCGGCAAGCACTATGAAGTGGCAACAAGCCACTTTAGTGCCCAGCTGAGGAGATTTGGTTAATTCGAGAATCTTTGGCAGCATTTCCTTCATCACTTCTATATCGATGTATGGCATACACTGGAATAAAAACAATTTCATTACAAAATGTACTAGTAAAATTGTTCCGTCTCTGTCGAACCAATGACATATCACGCTAGTAAGTGTGGATGTGAGATGTTATTAAAAAGCTTCATAATCGTTACAGTACCGTCATGTATTCATCAAAAGTTTAGCCCGAGTCACTTAGTGGTAGGTAACTACCATCAGCAAATGACTTTTAAAGGATAAAAGAACATTATGAGGAGCAAGAAGACTTGAAGAAGATGTTTTGACTTGGGTCCTCCCGCTCACCATGCAAATGCTTACTACGCCAATATTCTGTGAGAGTACTTTCCCGGTTTCAGAGAGTCAGTGTTCGATCTACCCTCAGTATTCTTCTACCACGTTAACGTTACCTTAACAACAGTATCAGTAGTGTAGTGGTGCTTGGCGGCGTTGGCGCGCATGTCGTCCAGCATCTCGCGCGTGCCGGCGTCCGTGAGCGCCGTGCTGAGGTAGGACAGCTTGGCCGACTCCAGCTCGCCCGCCGCGCACACCAGCGCCGGCACCAGCCGCGCCAGGAACGGCTTCAGCGACGGGCCCGCCGCCGTCACCAGCTTCGACACTGTTTGGAGGCTGCGGGGGGTGGTTGGTTAAACACTGTTTCAACCTTTTTAATAAAAACTCTACAGGCTCGCGCCCGCAACGGTCTATAGCTTCGATACTTTTTAGAGGCAAAATGTTTGACTAACGATACAAATCACATACAATATTCAGTTAGTACAGAACTGGGAGAGCGGTGATATGAATAAATTTCTAAATAACAGGTCTATTTTCCCATAGAAAAAATATAAAAATTTATAACTACAACTTTTTGTATTTTTTTTCTCACCTGACACTCCGCACTTCCTTGACGAGGTTAGTGATACCTGTTTCCAGTAACACCGGGAGTATCACTGTTACTATTTCTTTGCCGTCTTTACCTTGGCTGACATCTGACGCGCGGATACACAACTGTGAATGTAAAATATTCAATCTCAAACAATAAATAATGGCTGTATCAAATTGATTTCTAGAAACTATACAGTCTATAATGTAGTTTTGATGCTATAGTTTAGAGAAACTATTTTAAAATCGAAGTGTTTATGGTGGCAATAATTAGAAGTGTATATGAAGTACGTGCATTATTTGGAAGTAAAGTACTAGTTTTGAAGCAAAGATGTAATTGGGAAAATTAAAAATATTTAAGTAAGTATCTTTTTTAAGTACAAAACTGCTATCAACAAAGAACATATTCTAAAAAGTACACACTTTATAAAAAGGAATAGTATTTCAAATTACCTTAGAAAGTACATTAGCGGTAGACGTGGCGGCCTGTCGGGTGCCTTCGTGAACGTCATCCATCACTCGGAACAACTGTGCCCATATTGTGGGTAGTTGACTGATGGAGTCGTTCAGGTTTTGGGCTCCCCTACAAACAGGTACAAAGGAATAAAATAAGAGCAACTTTATAGCGTTCCATTTGTCCAATAATCATGAAAAAATCAACAAAAATTCTAAAAAGAACCGGATTTCTTTTCAAATAATACGTGGCCAAAAGGCGCAGATAGAGTTACATAAACTGGTGTATTCAAAAAAATATGCAGTAAATAATATAAAATAAACTATTGTACAAAAATTTAATAGATATAATTACATACCTCAACAAATCAGACAAAGCGTTGCAACAAGACATTCTGACCCTCCATTGGTTCGAAGTTAGATTCGCCACCAAATCGTCCAGGATTTCCTTGTGGTATTTTTGTACCTGTCATCAGAAAATAATATTATTCTAAAGGCATATTTCACGATCTTCAAGTAAAGTTTCGAGTAGGTACTCACAAGTTTTGTCTTTGTCACTTGATATAAAGTAAGAAAGAGACAAGACTGTCTATACTTGGTGAATAACTTTACTTGAAGATCGTGAAATAGGTCCTAAGTTTAATCAAATTAGTAGCCATGACTATTAAGTCATACTGTGTCATATAGTAAACACTTTGCTCTACACTTATTGAAGTGTAACAAAAACGCAGAGAAAAACTGAAGGGTTTTTTTAAGGTAACACACAATGAGATGCTTGGAGATGCGCTTATAGAGTGTATCTGTAGCCTCGTATCCGCTGTCAGTGCGTCAAGCAATTCTATTGAAATACCACTTCCATTTTCTTGAAACAAACTACATCTGTGTTAGAAAGTGCCAGTCAAAAATGGCCCTTATTGCTTTCACACATGAAGCTTATAAAATTCAAATACCTACTACATTCAATTTCTGAAAGCAAAATATATCTATATCACAAAGTGCCAATAAAAAATGACTCTTATTGCCGTAGACTTACGGTGGCGGTGGTGTTGGGCACGATGGCGTGCCAGATGGACGTCATGGAGGTCTGTATGCGCGGCGTGGGGTCGAAGCGGTACCGGTAGAGGCGCGGCACGATGCGCGGGAGCTGCGCCGCCAGCGCCGCGCCCGCCGACACCGCGATCGACTGGAACCCGAACGCCGCGCCTGCAGAGAGATATAACTCTTATTTACTACGCCATACAGTTTATTTTTGAACAACTACACCGCGGTCGACTGGAACCCGAACGCCGCGCCTGCAGAGAGATATAAGTCTTTTGTACTACGCCATACAGTTTATTTTTGAAAAACTACACCGCGATCGACTGGAACCCGAACGCCGCGCCTGCAGAGAGATATAACTTTTATTTACTACGCCATACAGTTTATTTTTGAACAACTACACCGCGGTCGACTGGAACCCGAACGCCGCGCCTGCAGAGAGATATAAGTCTTTTGTACTACGCCATACAGTTTATTTTTGAACAACTACACCGCGGTCGACTGGAACCCGAACGCCGCGCCTGCAGAGAGATATAAGTCTTTTGTACTACGCCATACAGTTTATTTTTGAACAACTACACCGCGGTCGACTGGAACCCGAACGCCGCGCCTGCGGGATGGAGATATGCACCTTATGAAGTTCGCTATACAGGTTATTTTGGAATAAAATTTTGTTTGGTCGTAAAGGTTATTCTTGAACAAAATTTTGTTTCGTCGTGACACTGAACATTGACGGAGAGAGGACATCAGGAGTTCACGGTGAACGGGTCACGTCATCTTACACATAGACCTTACCATTAAGGTTATTTTTGAACAATTACCGGGGAAAGTGTTGACTTAACTGCTGTAAACGACATTTACAGTCCTTCTGGAAACTGAGCTTTAAGACCAGCTAATTAGAATTCACAATTAAATGCTACTCCTGCTTAACTTAAATATTCCTTACCTTTCTTAGAATTCCATACAGAGTTATGATGAGCCAGATGCATGAACTTGTACAACAAGTCCGGTTGGTTGAGGTCTGACGCCAAAGAGCACAGCTCTTTGTAAGTTGAGAGGTTGCCACTATAAATAATAAACAATAAATATTCGTTAATTTTAATTCAACGTGTAGGGTTCGCGGAACCATTTAAACCTTATTGATATCTTCGATTTACACGAACACTACACATTGAAATAAAACACTTCGAAAGAAACGTCTTTAATTCTTAAGAAACGTCAGAAAATGTAAAACAAAATATAACCACGACAAAAATCCGTTTAAGTGTTTCATTTAAACCTTGCCGGGCTAGCATGACTTCGAAAACGCGATATGATTGATAGCGATTTATCGACATCCAACTGTCCAAATATGATAAAAATACCCGCCATATTTAATTTTCCCACATTATAGCATGTGATAGCACGTTGGTCATGCTCACGAAATCGATATTATATCGTGGTATCGATATATTTTTCGATTTATTGCTACATTTCAGCACTCTTAAGATAGCCGTCTTTATGCGATCGTATTATTGCGGACGCTATATTACGGCATCGCTATCCTAGGAATCCAGAGCTTAAACCAGTTTGAGTTTTTAATGGTTCTTTGTTATATCGTCTTACTTTTAAACTATGGTGTATGACGTATCACTCACCCAGTGGGAGCGGTTCCCAGCTGTCCTTCCTCGAATATCTTGGTATCGTCCGTGACCTTGTTGACAGCTCGCTTGCCGCTCGTCAGCTGGTCGATGATCTGCCCCACTAGCGCCTGCCGCTGGCTCTCGTCGCAGTTCTGGTACACCAGGCTCAGACCTTTGCTGGCTACGTCTTGGACTATTTCTGTGATTAGCAAAATATGTCAAAGTTTAGAAAAAAATGTTGTTTTCATACTAATGTCAAAGTATTCAATTCTGAAGGTTGTTCTTTGGTAGAACGTAAGAAACATACGCAGAGTCAACATTTATTTTATACAAATAAATTTTGTGTCTACTAAGATAATGCTTTATATTATTAAGATGGAGGACTACGACCCCAATAAGTCCTGTTTTAGGAAAAAAAAAAATTACTAGACCACTCACCGCTATTCTCCGACAAGAAGTCCATAAAGACGTTCTGTAACGTCTGCAGTTTGTTCTTGATTGGCTCACGCTCGGGACAGTTCTTCAGGAGAGCCAGCAACCAGATACTTGTTGCCTAGATTATATATTATTTTGCATTATCATATGGATCTACACATTTTTGTACACAAAAATACTAGCTAGATCTCTATCTAGCTCACGACAAATCAAATCATTTATTAAAATTCATTTGCTACAATAATATACTCGATGTTATTATCTAGACCGTACCTCCCGTGCTAGTTAGAAACTGTGTTACGCAAGGCAAGGCAAGACCTCTCAAATTACAAAACATAACATATCATAATAAAATAAATACATAAGTATACATAATAATTTACACATGTACCTTATAGACTAACATAATATACATATTGTATCTTATAGACTAATTTGTTCCCGTGTTTGCGGCGACGTGAGGCGCGGGGGGTGTGTAGCCCGGGCCCTCCCGGACACGCCCCGCGGGCCCCAGCTCCTCCCTCAGGCCGCCGGCAGCTCCGTCGGCACGCGCACAACAAACGAGACCCAAGCTGCTCGACCATCAAACGGTACTTGGACTTTATCTCCAGGTAATCCACGATGTCAGTGACTGGGTGGTGCGGTGGAGCCGGGAGATGTCCACGTACGTTGCCGGTGCGGCGGGACGCAGGAGATTGTTCGGTCCGGTCGGAGCGGTGCCACCTTGGTTACGACAAAGAGGCTTCGTTTTCTTACGCTCCACTTTATTGAAGCCATCTTTGTCGGCTTGCTCTTTATGAGCCGGGTGGCTCAACACGACGAGAGGATTCGACGAGAGACTTCCCGTTATCCCTCCCATTCTTATTATTAGTCCTGGCTGCGGGAGGCTGGCGGGCTGCGGCGGTGGCGTAATCACGGCGGAAGTCGACGTCGCAGGTGATCCAATGCTTCGGAAGTAAGTTTCGAACACTCACTGCCGAAGCATTGCATGCCCCGCGACGAGTGTTGATGTTGTCATCCTCGGGCGACGTGTTGTTACGTAGACTCGCAACTTCAGCACGGAGCTCACGGATGACATCATGTGAGGTCTATAGCTTCAACACCACCTCTGGGCTAACTTCAGCAAGGTGGTGAAGTCCCTCAAACGGTAACGACAGGGACAGATGGGAGGGATTTGGGAGAGAGCTTTGCTCAGCAGCGGGGCGATACAGGTTAATAAAGCAGATTTTTATTCCATAATTAAGCCATTAGGGTATGAAATAGTAGAAAAGGGTAGAATGATGTGACAAAATTAATATGTACTGATATGAAATTAGTATAATTTTGGGATTCAAAATATCCTTTAATCCAGCCAATATGTGTACTTAATGATACCCAAATTCGTTTCACCATCTGATTCTGAAGGAATGATAAACATATACTCCCATACATAATATATTTTTATTGATACAAATAATGTCAATGAAATAACGACTTTAAGCGTAGCACATAAGGTTCAATATAAAGCAAACGTCGTACCTGTCTAGAATGCGGATGTGGGTGTCTACCTATCTTGAACAACTCCTGAAGCAGCCACTCCAACAACACATCGTTTTCTTTCAACGCTTCTATGTTCCTTATTTTTGCTTCACCCTGTATTATTAAGAAAGTTTTAGAAACAATATTGACTCATATTCTAACACAGACAAGGTTGTAAATCGTGCTGGCACTGTTAATGTATTTTTAGAAACAATATTGAGTCTTATTCCAATAAAAATAAAGTTGTAGTTCGTACCTCGAGAGGTGGTTCTGTCCACATGTCCCTGTTTTCATTCGAGTTTACTCCTTCAACGCACAGAACCAATGATTCTCCGATTTGTAAGTGGATCTCGAATTCTTTGCTCTGAAATGTCAATAATTATTTTATCACAAGCTTACTTAATTTATGATTTCAGTGTGTTATCTAATATATAAAATTCTCGTGTCACAGTTTTCGTTGCCATACTCCTCCGAAACGGCTTGACCGATTCTCATGAAATTTTGTGAGCATATTCAGTAGGTCTGAGATTCGGCCAACATCTATTTTTCATCCCGAAATTCCTACGGGAACGGGAACTACGCGTGTGAAACCGCGGGGCACAGCTAGTTAGTTTATAAAAATCTCATTTTTATATCGCAAAAAAACAAAAATATCATCGATCTTCTTGTAAAGGCAAACCAGTAACATTTATTAAATGTCGATTAATCGACTTATGTTTCATACGATTAATCGTCTCTTATCAAATCGAGGAACTCAAACATTCTTGTAATCTAAAATTACAGTAACAAAAATCTACAAACAATACTCACATCCTTAGCCATCTGCAAGAACCCGCCAACAATCTGCTTAGCGAAACTCAACCTTTCGCCGCAGCACATAAGGCCCAACGTATACAAAGCCCTCTCCTTCACTTTCGACGAAAGCTTCGAGTTGGTGACTATTTTGAAGAGCCTATCGGCTATGGAGTACTTGGTGATGACATCGTCGTCGCTGGTGTCGTCGAAGGGGGAGTCTGACTGCAGGGACGTGAGCTGGCGCGCGCCGGGCGCGGGGAGGGGGAGCGGGGACACGCGCGCCAGGGGGGGGAGCGCAGCGCACGACGCCGCGGCTAGCAGGGTCACTGGGCTGCTTAGGAAGCGTGCTGGAATATAAATTGATATACTATAGTAGGAGCTCTTTCAATCAAAGGTTGTCTTTCAATCACAGCTTAGCTAACCTATACTAGCTCTGGTGGAAAGGCCCCCCTAAAAAAAAAAACACTGCATTCGGTTCCATACAATACAAGGTTCCGTACAAACGTTATGGATGGCAACTGAAATTACGTCCTATCGTGAGGCCATAAAAATCACATTTCTATGGCCTCACCCTTACCACCACAAGTTTAGTGTCAAACGTAGTAAGTAGTAGTCATATAATAGGAAATCTTAAGCAAAAATCTCACTCTAACTAATGGTATTAGTACAGTGAGGATGATCGTGCTTGCTTAACACGTAGTTGTAATTTAATATCAAACTAATTTACAACATTCATAAAAGTTCTAAACATATTAATTACTCACCCAAACACACAGCACCTTCTTGGTACGGCTCCCATTCCACGGGATTGAATCCCTTGCCACCAAACTTGCCTTTCCTTCCAAGTACAATACACCGTTCACAC
The DNA here is from genome assembly GCA_958496195.1 of Timandra comae. Taxonomy (NCBI): domain Eukaryota; kingdom Metazoa; phylum Arthropoda; class Insecta; order Lepidoptera; family Geometridae; genus Timandra; species Timandra comae. The sequence goes on from OY292357.1 coordinate 10,449,335, forward strand.
ATATGCGCAAACGCCGACAAGTACCCACACTGCGTCTCTAGACTCTTATTGTTAGTCGCTTGTTCTACAAACTCTTTGATCTCTTTATCTATGGCCGCTTTAGTCGATGTATTTACTGTAATTATAGCGTAAATGGCCGCTGCTGAGTCTCTGACCTCCTCTTTGCTACTAGTGGTGAATAATGTGCGAAGGAATGGCAGTAAGTTCGTGTACTTGGAGGCAATCTTCTCAGGAACGCATCCCACTATGTCCAGGAAACATGTTAGTGGCATTATTTCTGGAATAAAAATGGGTGTGAGTAAGTAAAGTGTACTATGCTGTTATTTGTAGAATTAGAATTTGTGTAAAGATCTGTTCAAATTATATATGTACTAAAATGTATGTTTGTTAGATATTTAGAGATGGATCCACTGTATAAGGACCATAGGAAACAATAAATGACAAGAATCTGAACCCCTAAAAAGATAAAAACACACATTCATTCATCCACAGTTTCAAATTCATTCACTCATCAATCTTTTCTTGCCAAAAAGAGCTACATCCACAGCTCTTCTTAAGACCGCTGTCAACCCAACTTGGTATGCTGTTATAGCCTCCTAAATACATATACATACTACAATATTTCCTAAAAACCATTTCAAACACTTACCAGGACTAGCATTCAACAGCACGGTAATCATAGTGAGGTACCGATCCAGCACTTCAGTATCCAGCAGGTTGTCGTGGAAGTACTTGGTGAGCGCGGGCGAGGTGGCGTTGGGGTGGTTGGAGCAGTCCTTGAGCTCCGCCGCGCGGTTCAGGCACAGGCGGAGGTAGCGCAGGATCTAGGGGGGTGAGTGTTATGTAATAATGGTTTTATTCTTACGATGGGACGGACTGGGATGTTCTTGTTGCATAAAAGTCCCAAAAGAAAATAAAGTTAAAAAATGGTTGTAGCAATGAGAATAGTTGACAATGACAGGACGCAAAGTTTTTTTAAATAACATTAGAAATGTTATTTTTAAAAACAAGCCGGTCTGTAAGCAAACATTTTGTCTTTTAGTTACAGGTGTCTTTATATCGAGATGATATTTTGATACAGTCAGACAGTCTGCACCGACATAAAAACTATAATAGCTTTTGTCAGAAGGTTACGACAAATAGACAAAACTTTGTTTTAAAATTTGACACACCTCAGTGCTGTGCAACCCATCTTCCTAAAGACAATGCCCTTTTTTAATAAAAATAAATGTTTGACATTGACAACTTACCTCCTGATACGTCATAGGATGGAACTGCAGCACTTGGTTTCCGATCACAAACCTATGTTTAGCGTTCGACCCCTTCTTTCTCTTCTGCATTTGTTCCCACAAATAGTTAACCATGTCATTGAACTTTGGCACTTTGTATTGGTCCTCTTGTGGTTTGTCTCTCTCACTTTTGGAGGTATCTTCCTCAATTTTGACAGTTTGTGGTTCCTTTTTGGACACATTGTTTACAACTTCATCTATTTCTATCGGCCGTGATGTGCCGTAGAGACATTTGAGGGCTTCGTTTGAGATTTCGTCTTGGCTAAAATACGAAACAAAATTCAAAAGAGGCATATTGCTACAGTGACGAGAAATAGGCATAATCACTATGCTTGCCAACTATGATAAACTCAAACCTTACTTCAAGAATAAATTCATATTCAAGAATAGCAAATATACTTTGCTTGACCCAGTAACTGAACGTCTTACTTCTGGCTTGACAAGCAGTAGTTGGCTTGACAATCAAACATGAGCCAAGCTTTAACAAAGTAACTATTATGATAGATATTACTATTGACTATGTATTTGTTACCTGTCCCCACTAGCGATCAACAGGAGGTATCTGGAAGGAATGTAGTCCTGTGGGAACACGGCGGCCGCGTACCGCATGGCAATGTACCGGATCATGGAGTCGTCGCTGTGCATGTAACTGGAAAAAGAGGGGTGTTTTTTACCGGTTATATATCTGGGTACCTAATTAAGCAACTGTTTGCATAGGGTGAATTTTACGGTAGACCTAATCAGAAACTAAATAGCGAAAAATGCTCAGAGGAGTTTCAAGGCTTGATTTTATCGAGGTTTGATTTTAAGGAAAACTAAAATTACCTAATTGGATTTTTGAAAATTCAATAGCCAGGTATCGAAACAGTAGATTTTGAAAAAGCACACTCTGTATCATCAGACAGACACTTCTACTGACTGACTGACTACTTCGAAACGGCTAATCGGAGCTATTCTATTGGTTATTAACACATCTCCCGCTTCCTAACACATTTGTTGAGTAATTCCTTAAGTATGGGCACTTGAGCATATACTAATAATAAAGCTTTTATTTATTCTGCAGTTTTTTTTTTCATAAAATATTAATGTGTACTTATTTGTTTCTATAAAACTTACATAATTTCCTGTTTCATTAATTTTATAACTACTATTCTGGCAGATTTATTTGGGCAGATAAGAGTATAGTAATAATGTATCCAACTCACTGGTCCAGTAACGCGAAGAGTGCGAGCGCGTGCGGCTCGTCGTACGGTTTGGGCGCGTGCTTGGGGCTCTCGTCTACTTCCATCTGCTCCACCTTCGACGAACTCGGGCCAGGGTCGATACTCGTGGTGGATGGCTGTTTGTCTGTTAACAACGAAATAATAAGTAAGTAAATCCCAGTTAGTTTCTGACAGTGTAAGCTGTGTGTATATGTATGCACGACTGACGTCTACGGACAGAGGAACCGCACACAAAGCTCTTCCAATATTCAGTTTGTGTCTTGAGATTCAAAGTCATTCCAAACCTTTGAAGTTACTGACTCGCCGCGGATTGGACACACCACACTTGACCTAGACTACCATGGGCGATACTTCTGCCAAGGTACGGGCTATTCAACATTCGTCCACAGTATCACGCACCAACCAAAGTAATTCATCGCTATAATATCATAATCATTTACCAATCATTCATTTATTAGCATCATTTACCATCTCCCAACAACGCTAGCCCGATAGAGCCTAGGGGGGCTTTATCTTCTCTACCAACCCCAGCCCACATTTTTTATCGCTCCACCTAGCAGTTTTCAGTCGAAGTTTAATACCCCACTGCCCACCGCTTTGCGAAAGTCTTCAATCCACTTAGATGTATTCAGGGGAAGCTTATTCAAAATTCAAAAAATATTTATTCAATTAAGGCCTCAATGAGGCACTTATGAAGGTCACTTTTACCTTGTATAACCCTGTAAGCTGCAGCCATCTCGAGCAGCGCGTCGCGTATGGCGGTGCGCACGTCGGGCGCCGCCTCCGGCACTTTCTTCACCAGCTCTTCCAGTAGGGTCAGCTGGTTGCCGATACTCTCGGGACATTTGGTGGCTAGACGACCTGTTTGGAAAATAGTTGGGTTAATTTATGTCTTTGTCAGATATTGTTGTTGAACTTTATTGTGGGTTGCGTTTAATACAAACTGTGTTGGAACAAAAAAAAACACTATCATGTAGTTTTTATAGTTATCATGGTTATTAGCACTCAAATTATTATGATTAACGGGGTATTTACCATGTATATTATTTATTTCAAGTTTCTGATATTTCGACACTGTTGCAAGCGCCATGATCACATGATGGTAACTCGAAATAAATAATATACATGGTAAATATCCCGTTAATCATAATAATTTGAACACTTTCATGGCTTGTATCTCTCTTAAAAGATCGATTTCACTATAATATTTTATTTCTCAACGTTCGCATTCAATGATCGTATCAACTCCGTAACCAAAAAATTACCTACAGTGCTAAGCATCTAAACTTCTAGCGGCCCTGGGTGAGTAGTATATAATCTGTGGTTCACGGCACTGTCCTAGTGAGATGAAAGTAACTTTTAAAGATCTTACCCAAACACATATAAGCTTTTGGTTGTTGTTCAGCGAATTCATCAGATCTTATCAATTTCAGTAGACCTTGGAGGTATATTGCCGCTACCTTCTTTAGTTGACTCTGGTCACCTCTGAAAATAATAATAAATATTGATAGTTTTCGACAGTATTAGTTGTTGTATAAAGTTCTAGAAGATTCTAGTTACTTACCCATTAATAACGTTGAGCAAATACATTAAAGCCAAATTTCGCAGGCGTGAATTTGTATTGTTGTCCATCAGAGATGAGAATACCACCTGTCATACAAATTAAATAGTTACACAATTACACTTTAACTATATAAATTTTATTCTATACTATGTATAGTATGTAGCATACCTGCACACAATGTGGGAACATAATGGCCGCTCCAGTGGCTTTGTTCAAATACTGTATCAGTTTTAGTCGTAGTCTCGTGCACGCCGGTTCCTATAAAATAAAACAAAATATTTTTAATTATTTGAAAAATTATAGAACTGTGTTGTGATTAAATATCGTAAATTCAAATATTAATCACATGTTCATTTGCCGACATCTGAGAATCATTATCTACTTAATCGCACTACTTTTGTGACTTCCATTGCTCACAATACGTGGGTATCATTGACGTCACCGGCCACATACAATATGGCTGACCTAACACCATATAATTTACATAGCAAAGCTCTTTTAACTTGTAATAGGCTTGCACTTGACTGAAACCCGCCTGATGAAAGCGATGATACAGCCTAAGATGGAACGAGCTCGGCTAGCTAAGTGCATTCACTACCGCTGCTGTGGGGCATCATTTCTTAAGAAGAAAAGGTTAAAGCATTTACCTTTCTATCTTCCTCGCTGACCTTCATGCCGCCCCACGTGCCCAGATAGAGCGAGTACAGCGGCGCGACTACTGCCGGCTGGGACCAATCTACCGAGCTGCAATACATGGGTTTGTTATAATAATGGGTTAGTGACGTAGCTAGGGATTGTCGTGTGTGATGCGTTATTTTGCGATACCTTATCTCATAGCTAATGTAAACGACGGGTGACAATATAATAGTGAAGTTAGTTTTTTTCTTTTGCTTTTATTTAAAAAGTTATGATAAGTCAAAGATTTTCAAAATCCCGCCGAATTTTATTGTTATTCTACAACGAACGCTGCGATACACAGCTGAGCGCGGTCATCGACCCGAGCCGTCACAGAATACTTGATAGCTAGTGTGCCGTCTGGTAATACGACATTTATTTGGTATTTTTTTTAGATAAGTAATCGACTATAATTTTTGATATTTTTATTGGATATATGGATTCAGTTACTGCTACAGATATTCTGATTTTAATAAGTCCCATATTTTCAAAATAGGGGTGTATACACAAATGAATGATTATTAAATTCTCAACACACTCTGAAATTTCTACATAAAAAGTAGGTAGGTATCAATATGTTGCTTATTCATTATAAAAATATGTGCCGTTATAGCCTAATAGCTGATGCGTCGGTCTATCGAAAGTTAGGTCATGAGTTCGATCCACACTACCACTATTGACGAGTTAGCGTAGTTGGGAAGGTTAAAAAAAACTAACTAGCAATGTGCAACCCACACTTAGCATTCAAAAAGAAAAGACTACAAAAACAAATTACCTGTTAACTCTAATAAGAGGGCTGTTGGCGTGGTTAGCGACGCTGAACCGCGAGTCCGCCGCCGCCACGATCAGTGTGAGGAGGATATCGTTGTTGTTAAATATATCCTTACTTATGAAGTTCACTATTGATAGTTTCATCTGCAAATATATAGATAGATAGATAAATTCTTTATTGTACTCACACCATAGATTAGAAATTAAAAAAAAAACAGGGAATAGAAAATGATTTACATTAAGTGCAACAATGAGCAGCTTTATCATAAAATTATGAACAAATAAGTACATAATGTCATATATTTTTCCATAAACTTGTTAAATTCCTCAAAAAATTAAGTACCATTAAGCAAATTTCAACCCTATTTTCATACCTACAAGTTCTAAATTACTTGTAAATTAGCATGTATAAAAAAATATGCAAATATACCTCTTCAAGCTGATTAGGATTGAGTTGATGTTTGTCCACAATCCTGCGGTACGTCTTGAGACTCATTCCGGGCGGCACTTGGAAGCCGGTCTCGCCCGGGTTAGGGAGCGCTCTGGAACATGATTGATTTTGGTTCCAGTCGGGACAAAGCCGAGTCGAGATATCACTACATAGTATAAAACAAAGTCGCTTTCTCTGTCCCTATGTATGCTTAGATCTTTAAATATACGCAACGGATTTTGATGCGGTTTGTTATAATAGATAGAGTGATTCAGTGGCAAGGTTTTTAGCATAATTTATATTCTTAGTTAGAATTTGTAGTGAATGATTACTATAAATTAGTTGATGTAGTTAATGATTATGTTATGTATGTTATTTATATACAAACCTGTATGGCAGCAGTAGAACATCGGTAGCAAATTTCAATATCAATGATGCTATTTTTGGTTTCTCTTTCAAATTGAGTTCTGATTCTTTGATTTCACCCAGAAGAGGCATCACTAGCATTAGGATCCTGAAAAGAAAATAATTATGTCCATACATAATTTAAAAAACACTATAGGAACTTTAAAATCTAATTTAAATATAAAAAAACATATCAAATTTTTACTATTTTTTACATTATGTAAAAGATCAGCCATCTTCTCTTCAAAGCCATCTTCTACAATCATGTCATTGACCACAAACAAATGTCAGCCTGTAAAGTCCTACTACTGGTAAAATTTCGGCCGGACCACAAGCTACCCCTGTACCAAATTTCAAGTCAATCAGTTCAGTAATTTAGCCGTGAAAAGGTAACAGACAGACAGAGGTACTTACACATTTATAATATTAGTAAGGAAGTAAGGATTAAAAAAACAGGAAATATTATGAAATAATGAAATAACTTACTGATCTTGTTGAGCTTGAGGTTTGTTTTCAATAGCGTTGATGAGACTCGGAGCTAGAGCCAGTTGTCGCTCGTGGGGCAACCTCGGGAAACCCATTGTTATGTATATTATTGTAAAATTCTGAAAATATATAAGATAAATCTATTATTGTAATACAAATATTATTAATGTTCTTTATTTATATACAAACTTTAATAACTATCATTACAGGGATGCCTTAAGGTTGCAAATAAATATCTCTTTCGAGATTTTATGCTTTACTAGCTGTGCTCAGCGGTTTTACCCGCATAGTTCCGGATCCCGTGCGAATTTCGGTATAAAGAGCAACCTATGTGTTATTTGTAGTGTAAATTTCTTAATCGATTCAGTATTTTTTGCGTGAAAGAGTAAAAAAACATATACAGTCATACACTCACTTTGGCCTTTATAATATTAGTGTGATTTGCTGTATACGCGAAAAATATATCTTAACGAGAAAAATACAAATTTTAAGTGTGTTATTTCATATGAGTTATGCTTAAGTGCATAATATAAAAATACTATTTTATTATGTTCCATTACAACGTGGCATGACAAATCAAGAATTTATTTTAGTGTAAAAGGGCAATACATTTGATTCTCACACCAGAACATTATTAAACTCACATGATGTGAATTAAATATACCAACAAAACTAAGATAAGAACCTTCTTTTTAAAGTCAGAAAAAAATAGGTGCGGTCTTTCTTGGCTTAAGAATAAATTTTGCATAAATTCTGACAGCCACTTGAAGCAAGGAATAATATTCCATCTTCTTGATATTAAAATTTATTTTGTGTTGTTAAGGCAACAATTTAAATAAAATTTTGTATTTAGATTAGGTGTTGTTTTTCAAAGATTTCTAAGATTGTTTTTCTAGAAAACATGGAAAGTCCATTCACATGGATATTTTTGGGTTATACATAAATATTTAAAATACTAAATACCTAGGATACTAGTCACGACTTTGGGCATTCAGGGTCACAGCTCTTGTTATATTAATACACTATCAACACCCTACAGATTTGCCTTCGTAATCCTCATCCCAAAGGAATGTTAAGATAAAAGTATGCTATAATTATTCTTGGTTAATTATATCGATGAATATACACACATAAAGTTTCGCATCAACTCTCGCAATTGTAGTATTAGTGGGTTTACATGTAATTACGTATAATTATAAGCATAGCAATATACATTTGGTTTACTTACAACAATGAAACTGTTAGAAGTAGGATCACCATACAGTTGTAGCAAAGTCTGGACCGGCAGCTGGACTTCCGCTCGGCATTTCACTCTCTTGTTCACATGGACTAATAATTCCATGACCTTCTTCCTAACCTTTTATCAAAAATATACACCTTCAATAATTATTTATTTACAGGAATCTTATCAAAAATATTTTAAAATAGGTTTTAAATTTTAATGGAAAAATTCGCATTCATACATTTATAACAAAAATGCGTAGATCTTATTCAATTATTTTTTTATAGTTAACTTACTTTAAAAGGTATAAGAAATAAACTTATTAGACCACCAAGCAATATTTACCTGTTCATGAGGTGAAGACAACTTGAGGATTACAGGCGTCAGAAAGCGATCCAAACAGTTCTGTAACTGTTCATCAGAGTCAGCATTTCCAAGACGAAGAAACACCCGATCCAGTAACACTAAAATTACAATAACATCTTCAGAATTCACAAAGAAATTCCCGGTTTAGGTCGCATAAGGGCATGCATACTAACACGAACAAATAATCACATAACTTTGAATTTAAAAATTATATACGTACACAAATCATTTGAGCAATCACTCCCACTCTCCGTTACTTCCATTTCAGACATATTTTCACGTTATTCCACTTAATTTTGTTAATTTTTATGTATTCAAATTCGGCAAAGAATGACAAACAAAATATTGCATGACAGCGAATCTATGATTTGACATTAAAAGTTTCGTTTAGCAATAAATTTTCAATTATCGATTTTTGGTGAATGGATGGTGATTTCGTTCAAGAATGAACAACAACACAATAAAAAATGTGGCATGTTCAAAAAATATATATGTAAAAGTCAAAAATACTTCATTAAAAATAAACTAATCTTCGATATTTTTTAGTAGATTCAAGAGATTATTTGTTTGTATAGGCAGTTTTCCATAAATAGATCCACTTATATCTCTCCATCTGAGAACCAGGGTCCCTTGTGCTTGCTTAATTATAAAATTCAAAATCAAAGCTCAACTTAAAATTCTTAGATCCTATATGTACCTATTTGTTTATAGTTTTTTTATGAGACTTTTCATACTGGACTATTTTATTTATTTATATTATATGGTAGCACCCATGAGCACCTAAAAATAAACCTGATTTTTTTCAGTACCTCCTGACCATTTTCTGAAAAGGTTTCAGGAATGTTTAGAGACCTTGAATATGCATCACGAGATTTTCCACCACCAGCCACACCGCCAGCGGGCTGACTGAGCGGGCGAGCTAGGCGAACAAAGGAACTATGCGGAATATTGGCGAGCTGAACTATGGGGTTCACACCAAAAACTACGGACAGAGCGAGCGAGCTAGGCGAACGGGCGAGGCGAGAGAGGAAATATACAAACTATGCGGAATATTGGCGAGCTAAGCTATGGGGTTTGGTAAAATATTTGCAAACACTACACTGTTCGAAAGACGACCGTGTCGACTAGTCCGAATACTTGAAACAGAGAACGTGCGAACGAACCAGTCGAGCGAGCTGGCGGGCGAGCGGAACGAGTAGCTTATATAGCTGGAATCGTTGGATATTTCGTTTGCTTCGCTCGCATGGCTGACGTAGTTAAACTGGTAGCTCGTGTTGTGAACCGAAGTATGAAAAGAGGTGAAACAATGTCCGACCGCCTAGCTCGCTCGCTTATCTCGTTGGCAGTGTGGCCTGCCCTTAGGTACTGGATTTGTTGAAAAGAAAATCTAATATATAAAATTCTCGTGTCACAGTTTTCGTTGCCATACTCCTCCGAAACGGCTTGACCGATTCTCATGAAATTTTGTGAGCATATTCAGTAGGTCTGAGTATCGGCCAACATCTATTTTTCCCGAAATTCCCACGGGAACGGGAACTTCGCGTGTGAAACCGCGGGGCGCAGCTAGTATCTTCTAAATAGAAACTTCCCTAAACAAAAAGGATGTCAACTATGTAATAAAACAACAAACATTTTATTTAGTTCATACAATATTTATTAATAAAAAAAAAGATTGAGCTAATTAATTCTAATTATCAAATCAAATACTGAATATATTCGTTAACATACACATGTTTATTACAAATTTTAACATCAAACAAGTCGAATAACGCGTCGTATAATAAAAAACTCACACATTTTAAACATAACACAGCACTCAATCACTAAATTATAATTCATACTGGCAAAAACATTTCAATTAATTTACAATATACACTAGTCTATACATTAAAATAATTTTGTTACTCGGAATGTTTCTCCAATTAATTTTACTTATAATTTTAATAATACTATTAACAAAAACTTATATCAAAGATTGACATTCACAAAAAGGAAATTGTAAACATTTTTTTCTAAAAAACAATTAGGATAATTAAGTATTTTATAAGTCTTTAAATCGAACATAAAGGCGTTTATGTCGACCTTTAATAAAGAAACTGATTCATCAATCTTACTAAAAGTAGGCACGCACAAGGGACCTAATCTTGAGAGGTCTAGGTGCGGAAAATGCCCGATTACAAGTATAAGTTAGGAGTATATGTATGGTGTGTAAGGAGACAACACCGTGGTGTGATACACGACACGACAAGAACTAGTTTCTCTCTAGAGTAGTGTCACGTCTGCGCATATTAGAGGGCGGGCTGAACAACTATTGTTACAGAATCATTAATAAGTTTGCACCCATTGAAAAAACGAACTTATTTCAACAACAGCAGAGCTTCTCTTAAATTAAAGGTCGACATAAAGTTACTGAGAATGATGATTATTTACATCTTATTGCTTAAACAGAACATTTCCGTTATTTTAATGTAATTCGTTGAAACATAACATTTGTTTTAGATATAAAAATGCGATACATTCGATATCTCTGGACAAAATAAAAATTACCAGATTACATAAAGTATAACGCATTGTTTGATATTAAAAAGGTAAATAAAGAATAAAAATGATCAAAAACATCTAAATAAAGAGCTTTGCTCTAAAATATATACAGTTGATTTTTGGTGCGAATTTTCTATAAAAATTTAGGCTCAAACAGAATGTTTTCTTAATTTAGTTCTCGATTATTATCTGAATTGCACTGCATCAAACTATAGACTAGCCAAATCTTTTAAATACTAAATTCAAATCAAAATTAGTCAAACCTGTGTTTAATCTTACCATTAATTATTTTAAACAATGAACGGTCAGAGTAAATGCTAAGAATTGACTAATAATGTATCAATTTGTAATTTTTATGTGTTGTTATAAATAACTAGCGGCAAGCCCCGGCTCCGCACGGGTTCAATTTTCACGTTGATTTTCCAGATTTTTTTAAAAATTAGCCAAATCGGTCTAGTCGTTCTCAAGTTATAGCGTCAGGAAGGAAAACCCGACTTATTTTTATATAGTAGATTATTTAAAAATAGCCTTTATTACAAGGCAACAAAGTTGTATAAAATTTGAATTTTTACATCGATTCGGCTAGACTATGGCTTACTAAAATTAGGTTTTCCTGCGACAATACATTATTGAGGACAAATACTATAAATAAGGCAACGATTTATTTACAATAGTTCGAGTTCGATAGACAATAACTCCTATACACATTATATCAATCCATTATTCATTTTATGACACATTTAACGATCAGCTTCACAAACCGAGGCGTTTTATAGAACATTTAAAAACGATACATTTATAGAAAAAGTCTATATATACTAACTATCCTTTATCGCGTTATCCTTCCTCGATAAATGGGCTATCTAAAAAGAAAAAACTTTTCAAATTGGAGCAGTAGTTCCTGAATTACCGCGTTTAAGCAAACAAACTCTTCAGCTTTATAATATTAGTATTGATATGTTCGAATTAAAACGTGCGTTCATCCATGATTGATAATTAAATATTAATACGACATTATTTTTAAGATTCATCAAACTGGTTAAAAAATGACTATAGGTACTACAATAAGTAAGTACCATACACGTTTGTTCGTGAACGCACTAATATTATAAAGAGGAAAGATTCGTTTGTTTGTTTGTAAAGAATAGGCTACAAAACTACTGAACTGATTTCTAAAATTCTTTCACTAATGGAAAGCTAATTTATCAGGCTATATTTTATCCCCGTATTCCCACAGGAACGGGAACTACGCGGGTGAAACTGAACAAACAAAATAAATGTACAGAAAGTGTAAACGCACTACAGTTTGTGTAGCTTCCGTTATAGACCCTTTCAACTAAAATCACTTGGATTTCTTAACCGAATTTGTTTAAGTTAACAATACTGATCATGTTTATTCAATCCTAGTTATTCATTGTATTATTTAACGCCTCAAACATACTTATTCTAAAATTTTGTTACAAAAATAAGGAACCCTTGTTGTATTATTGCGTTCGTTGGACAATTAGAGAGTCTTAGCGGTTGATGTTGTGAACAGAAATTATTTTTAACGAAGAACTGTGTCACGATGACGAATAATGGTTATTGTCTCTTCAACGCCAAATAGTATATCTTCTTATCTTGCAATTAATATACATTTATTAAATACACACTTATCACCCGTTTTAATTAATTAAATGAAACTATGAAGGGCCATTATGTAAGGCCCATTGGATCGCGTCATCATTGAACAAGGCACATTTGGTTACTTTCACACATTAAAATTAATTTTATCTGAGACTAAGCCATGAGATCACAAGATCACTCTCTCACTTATAATATTAATACAGTGAGGAAGAATAGGCGCTATCACCACTTTTAATACGCGTTGGTGATCTCAAACGCTAGCCATGTCTAGAAAATACAAACCAGCCATTGACACTGAAATTGAACTTCTGTAATGGTCTATAAAATTACCAGGAACATGTATAAATGACGTTGATCTATAATGTTACTAGGAACATATTACTACCATTTTAAAAACATTTTCTGTTCCAACATCAGACAAAGACACAATTACACTACAAATCACATACAATGTTGTATTCACTCGATGCCGTGTGCGAATATCATCACCAGTCCCGGCTCGACCATCATATGTTCGTCTACGTGTGTGTTGTCACATTGCAGCACTAACACTGCTTGTTTGCCTGGCACTCTCTTACATACATACTTCTCGTATAATCTGTGGAAAAAATAAACATCGTATTTAGAATGTCTTTTTGGTCACATAATTTCCAATCGCATAAGAATGACGAGATATAAAGTATCTTCCGTATTAATGTCGACAATAAAATGCACCGAATTTTTCATTATGAATCCACTGTGTATCTTGAGCGTAAAATGATAACAAACATAACAATTCAAAACCGACCTTAATAAAACATGTTTTAATAACGCAATGTTTACCTTCTATTATTCTGCCGGGTTTCCAAGGAGGAGAGGCCCGGGGGCCACCGCCGCTCGTGACAGTTCTCCATCAAATCGTCTATTATATGCGGTGGGCACCCGGACTCCGACAGGCTGCGTTTGATCATCATCTGTGAACGTTAAATATATTATACATATACAAAATGTTACAAAAAAATCGTCTGATCCGTGGACTCCGTGTGGTCGATCAACATAGCCTAGTGGCACTGCCAACTGTTTGATCGCAAACATAAATGGCAGTTGGCAAGAGCGCCGGGAATTAATATTTTGGTGTACATTCTGTGTGTCTGTCTATTTGCCTGCAGCGGGCAGCTTGGCCGGCTAAAGCCAGCGACACGATGGGCTTGGAGTGTAATGAGTAACAATATTTATGAGATAGGGTCACAAGGTGAGGTTCAAGCAGTAGGGGTGTCTAATGTCTGTGTGAGATTGTGTGTGTATATGAGAGAGGGTGTATGTTTGTGTGTGAGGATGCGTGCGTTCAAGCGCGTGTGTGTGAGGAGGGTGCGTGTGTGTGTGTACCTGCAGCACGTCGTCGGGCGTGGAGATCATGCCGCCCCAGCGCGTGACGCGCGCGCGTGCCAGCGAGTTGGCCCAGCGCACCACCTCCTCGCGCTCCATCTGGTCCGCCAGCGCGCGCATCGTCGGGCTCGACACGCGCATCGCGCGCATGAACTCCTGAAACGCGACACATACACTCATGCCAATTACAACATGTTCGAAAGATAGTATTAAGCTCGCTCATTTAGTATTCTTTTTTTAAATTGCATAATCTATGTTTTCGTTTATTGTTATGCAATGCTGGCATTGGCCCTGGCGGCGAGAGGTTCAACAAGTGTTAATTCCAATCCTATGGGGACTTTAGGATAAAAATGATCGTGTTTATATTCATGATAAAATTTCATCTAAATCTAAAATAGTATAAATAAAATTACCTTCAACAAAGCAAGTTCCCGTTTATGTTCATTTATAATCAGTCTCTGTTCGGCCAACTCCTGTTGGTAGTCAGTGAGTTTGCCTTGTTGGGTGGCGATGAGCGCGCGGAGCTCTCGCACGCAGTTGTGTTCAGCTAGCTCATCTTTAGGTATTACTAGACCGCACCCCGCCTCACAGGGCATCGGCCTTTTGGGGTTGAACTCGCCTAGAATTTGAAAATACGACGTTTTTGAACAAAATTGGCTTTAATAGGATTTTGTAAATTTTATTCTTTCATGAATAAGCATCTTTGTAACCTAGCAATGGCTTATTTTTTTGTATTAAACATGTAGACATTGTAACCAGTTTACCAAACATTAATAAAAAAAATATGTACAATAAATAACCAACATACATTCAACTAAATGTGATGCGAGTGAATCCAGTTTCAGGACAGTGGTACATCCGTGAGGTGCATTATCACAACTTGTACAAAGTCTGAAATTGACAACAAAACACATATTTACTCAAAAGAAGTACACATCCTTACCCTAACAATAATATTTAGAAATTAGATGCATACTGACTAAGATTAGACATTTGAGTGACTTACAAACATACTTGATATTGTTTCCTATTGTCTCTTGATTTACTACTTTTAGATTTGTAAACTCCAGAGTATTGAGTACTCAAATGTTTGTCATTCATAAGACAAAGTTGTATTGTTTATTTCGTAAATAAGCTTACTCTGAACTCACACAAATGTTCACCTTGCACAAGAATCAAACCTACAACCCAGGCATATCCTGTACTGTTTAGTTTTCAAATAGAGCCGAGAAAAAGTATAAAAATGTGAACTTTTTCGTATATGAAGTTACAATTCTTTATAAAAATATCTTTTTTTTTGCAAAATGTGTATATCTAGCTAGGAATATGATAAAATTTTCCTAAATTATGTAAATTTTATGCAACATTGATTGATATAATATTACTACAATATTGAAAGTTAGTAAATATTCATGATGTTTCAATAATATATGTAACTAGTTTAGATAATCATTTCATAACATAACATTGACATAATTTCATTTTTCTATATACTAATATTATAAAGAGGAAATATTTGTTTGTTTGTAATAAATAGGCTTCGAAACTACTGAACCAATTTCAAAAATTCTTTCACCATTAGAAAGCTACATTAACCCTGAGTAATATAGGCTATATTTTATTGTACTGAAATGGGAACTGTGTGTGAAACCCGGGGCGCTACTATAATAAATAAACTAGCGTTACCCTGCAGTTTTACTGGCACAAATATCTATTACTATAAAAACAAACCATCCTTTATCTATCTTTCTATTACAGAAATGTATTAAAACTCATTGCAGTTTACTTATAAGTAGCGGAGATACAGACATACTAAAACGGTAAAATAATTATTATAAAACCGATACATTATGTTTTTCTTATTGGTAACTACAACACAATGTAAGTTTTACCAGTAATTACAGGTAATAATGAGATTATACAATTTAGAAGTCTGAAATCAAATATATTTAATCCAATTAAGGTTTACAAGTAACTAGGGTGGGTACTCTTTACGGCTTTAAATAAAATAGATAACATAAAACAGTTGGCAATAACTGCAAAAGATTGTAATTTATGTTCGATACAATGTTATGCAGTTAACTGATAAGTGGCCAATGGTAGAATAAGGACCTTATGTAAGATAGAACAATATGCAGTACGCTGACCCACTAAGTTATGTCAATTGGAACCACACGTGAGTTACGAAACCAACCTGGAAAGCAGGTTGCGTAGTATTCTCGGAACCGGTCTGAGCTGGCTCGCCGTAACAGCCTGGCGGTCTACAGGGCAGGTTGGCTGACGGCTTATCCACTCCGTGATACAGGCACGGCAAAATGCATGCTCACAAGCAGGTGCCTAAAACATCACATAAATCAAAACAATAGTAATTTACACAAGAGAATTTAAACTGTTTTGAAAAATTTATGTAAAATATAATCACAACAAACCTGCAACGGGTCTTCGAGTACTCCAGAACAAATAGGACAAATGAGCTCTTCATCAACGTCACCTTGAAATCTTTTGATATCAAAGCCCATGTTAAATATTTACAGCAAAGTTTTTAAACATCTGTGTTCAGTCTTTATTTAAGTGGATTTCTATAATATTTATCGTGGAAAACAAGGAAGGAAAATAAAAACAAAATGAAATAATGCAGTCAACCCATCAATCGTCAAATAAACTGACTTGGTAACCACAGATAAGACAAAACATAGAGGGTGAGGGTGACAGATTGCAAACGTCCATAGATATTCAGAAAATAATGAACTTGAATAGGCTATTCTCCTATTTTTTCAAATATTTTTTAAAATGCTCATATATATCAGATAATCAAGGATTATTTTTATTTCTGCAAAATATACCTGCTAAATGTTAAAAAAAATATATCAAAAATTTGACTTAAAATATACGCGCCAAAACACCGACCGCCATGATGGTGGCGGCGACTGACGTCATATAAACTAAAATGAAGAAATGTCAAAATGCCAGTTTGTCTTGTACTCTTGTAGTGATTTAATATAATTTAATTTCAAGTAAAAATGAGTTTTTATAGCCCATATCGTTGGTGTGTAGCGTTGAATTGTAAAAATTCTACGTTGAAGACTCCAGAAAAGTTATTTATTAATGTGCCGACCGACGTTTCTATGAGAAATGTTTGGTTGGAACTCGCGGGACGAGATCCTGTAAAATATTCTAAGAAATCTCATTTATATCTTTGTGAGGATCACTTTGACGTAAGTACATAAGCTTTTTTTATTGATTTTTATTTAAATTACGATATTACTCTCTTTTTTACTATGTAAACGAGACTTTGAGGTTATTTTTACTACATAGCTCGGTATCATTGCTTTAGTGAAATTGACGTCACATCATGGCGGTCGGCGTTTTCAATCACGTGACATACAGATAATGAAACCTCAATTTTAATTTTGAAAAATAAAATTAACCTTAGGTTTTCATGGGAAAATAACTTTATATTTGCATTTTCCGTGATGAAAACTATCCAAGTAATATAATTTCATAATTTATTGTTGATATAAGAAAATGGCCTATTATAAATCAACTGTCCAGAATTATTTTTATTTCTGGCAATGTTTACACACAAATGTCATTCGTTTGCCAACAAATCTGCCAATTTCTTTTTCTGCCATTGTAAAATGGATTTATGCAGAGGGTGCTGATATAATTTTATTAATTTTTTCCTTTTAGTTTTAACAAAATCATCTAATCTACGTTTCAAAATGAGTGTTTTTAAATCCGCTATGGGCTATTTTAGCTCAGGAGGCGCTAACGGTGGTAGTGACAATGATTTCGTCGGCCAATTTGTGGAAATTGGTAATATGAAATTGAGAGTGAAAAAAGTGATTGCTGAAGGTAAGACGTTATCTTTTTAACACTAATATGCACATATTATGGCTCAATTGATGTTTTAAGGAATATATACAGAGCATCATTGTTTGTGCGATAATAAGAGTCGCTGTACTGTAGCACTGATTGCTCCACTACGTCAGACATTGGGGGCGTAAGGGCGCATACCATTTTTACACACAGGCTTTCTTTCATGTAGATAGAGTTAGAGACCTTGAATATATAGTTGCCTACCAAAACTTTGTATCTAATCTTGAGTTTTTTATTTTGTTTATTGCCAGTTTATTACAATTGTACATAACCAGTGTCTAGAAGGCCAAATGTAACTTATTAAAGTTGTACTAATAGTATATTGGTTACTAATATTAATTTGATTTTATTTATTTATTTTTAATCTAATATATAAAATTCTCGTGTCACAGTTTTTGTTTCCATACTCCTCTGAAATGGCTTGACCGATTCTCATGAAATTTTGTGAGCATATTCAGTAGGTCTGAGAATCGGCCAACATCTATTTTTCATCTCAAAATTCTCACGGGAACGGGAACTACGCGTGTGAAACCGCGGGGCGCAGCTAGTCTAATATAAACCAAAGTCAATTTATTTTACAAGGAATATCTATAAGGATACTTTTTATACTGAAATTCTTAAAGGATCCATAAACGAGAATAATGCATTTGAAATATGGGGTACAGCTAAATAATTTTCTGAACCTTTTATCCCATGTCTATTTTTGGGTTGTTTGTCAGTTTAACCAGATTTGGCGGAATGTCAGTAATTTACGTAAAGCGACTGATATTATAATAATTCATAAAAGCCCCATAAAGTTATGGATCATTTTCCTTTTGATGTGTCATTTATTGTAATGAATTGTGGGTGTTATCTTTAATGGATATATTTTTAAATTACCTATTTTGGTCAATTAAAATGTTTAAACAAATTTTATTTAAGTAGAGTTAAATGTTAATTAAATCAAAGGATTGTTAAAAATGGTTTGTGACAAGATGTTTCTAGCAAAAATAGCACACTTATAATATGGAACAATATCTAATTAGCTATTTTTATTACAAAAATACAATCCTAACAAGTTTCTTATCAGAACTTCTCAGAACAATATGATTCAAATCCTGATAGTCAATTTCGTTATATTTGATGAATACATGTGATTACTATTTACTATAATTGTGTACTAATACATATTAATAAAAGACAGAATTTGTTTTAACATTCTTGGAAACTACTTCTGACTGGATTTGAAAAAAGAAAATGTCTGTTGATGGAGGTTATATGAGTGAAATTATGTGTGTGAAACTGCAGGGCATAGCTTACCATACCTCCTCAGTAGTAAACAAAGATTAAAAAAAACTAATATATTTAAGATCTATAGTTATTATTAGTACTAAGAACCTAATTATATTGCAGGTGGTTTTGCATTCGTATTTGTTGCTCAAGATGTATCCAGCGGTACAGAATACGCCTTAAAAAGGCTAATGGCCGCCGACGAACAAGCAAACAAGAATATTATTCAAGAAATTAGTATATTAAAAAAATTGTCGGGTCACCCTAATATTATAAAGTACATAGCGGCATCGTTTATTGATAAGTCTAAGACATCTCACGGTATGGGTGAATATTTGTTGCTGACTGATTTATGCAGTGGGGGTAGTTTGATGGAGGCTTTACAGAACAGACAGCAGGCATTCCCCCTGCCCACGATACTGAGGGTGTTCTACCAAACGTGCCGGGCCGTGCAACACATGCACGCCCAAGTACCGCCTATAGCACATCGGGATCTCAAACTAGAAAATTTCTTAATATCTAATGAAGGTAATATGATTTTTATTATGTATGAATTAATATTTTCCTTTCACGGAACTATAAAGAAGCCCCGGTCTTTTGGAAGGCTAGAATGGGGCCAAATCCAACACACAAGAAGCCCATTGACATATTTAATGTTTTGTAAAAAATGCATAAACCGGCAACTATCTTTGTATGTATTATTATTACATCAACACTACATTGAAATGAAGTTTATGTTACATTTTAAGGACAAAGTGTTTTGTTTCGTAAATTCCAGCTATAACTAAAGTCAGCTTATTGTACATATTTCTGAATAATACAATTGTCTTGTCTGTAAGACCTCGCTAGACTCAAGAACCATTGACCGATTTTGTATAAGCACCATGTTTCGATTACGTAATAAAACCTATCGGGAAGAAGTTGCTAGATAGATATATCCTATTAAAATGCAATCATCATACATATTTATAAAATGAAAGCTTTGTATGTTTGTTATTCAATTACGCATAAACGGCTGTATCGATTTCGATAGAATTTTACATACAAATAATTGAAATCCTAATTAATAATAGACATATTTATCCCGAAATTCTCAAAGGATCAGATTCGCAGCTAAACCGCAGGTTTATGGTTAATACTAAATTGCTATTATACATTAATATTTAACGAAACTTAATTGCCGTTATAATTGGATGTTTGATTAGGAGCTTGTTACTAAAGTCAATGAATGAAGTTAAACATTAAAGTCAGTATTCAGAGGTCAATGCCCCAATTACCGCAACACCCATTGTTTTATCGTCGCAACATTTAAAACGTGAATTTCTCTTTTAGGTTCAATCAAATTATGTGATTTCGGTTCCGCCACCACCGATGTTTATACGCCGAATCCCTCATGGAGTGCTAATCAAAGAAATATGTTAGAAGAAAATGTAAGAATGCTATTTATTTTTTATGTATAGTTTCGATACACTTAACTGGCCTATAAAGTTCTTATTAGATGTCTTATGTCTTTTTTTTATAGGTTTAGCCAATCAGCATCATGTAAAAAAATAAATATTACCGTGATAACATAAATTTCGAGTTTCTTATATTATAGAGCTGAAGTGACTATTTTGTGTTTTTGAATGATTATCTCTAGAAACTATGAGACAGATTTTCATTACAGCTTCTACTTACAGCTATATTTATCTATACTCGGAAACGTCAAGAAACCAACACGCATAAAACTACTGAACACAGTTAAAAGAACTACACATACAAATATAAAGATCACCATAAATTAGCTAGAACCATTGAACAATTCTAATATAAACCTTATCACCATTTCAGTTGGCTCAATTTACAACGCCAATGTACCGTGCACCGGAGATGTTAGATACATGGGACAACCGCAAGATAGACCACAATGTAGACATGTGGGCGTTAGGCTGTATCCTATACACACTATGTTATATGCAGCACCCGTTCGAAGACTCGGCCAAACTGGCCATACTGAACGGCAACTACAATTTAAACCCCAACGATCAACAATACAAATGTTTTCAAGAAATTATCAGTATGTATAATTTTTATTACTTACCTTACTATTAAAAATATGAAAGTTTGTATGGATGTGTGGATGGATGATTGTTTCCGCCGGCGCTGCATCGAAACCAAAGTTTCAATCGCACTGCGGATGTAAGCTGTGCCGTGCCATACTGCGACGTCAGTCAAAACCCCGCGCCAGCTCTTACTCTTTCACGCAAAACTTACTCTACCGATTTAGATGAAATTTTATTTGTTTCCATATAAGCAGGAATAAAATGTCAGATAATTCTTATTTTAAAATTCCCACCAAGAATCGTGATTAAAGCGGGTATAACCGGAAAGGCACAGGCAGTTTTGTTATAGTTATACACACTATTTGTTTCCAGGCATATTACTTCTCCTAATAAGAATCTCTTTCGAACTAGAAATAGTCAAATCGGCCCAGTTGCTATCGAGTTTTACGCAACACATTTTCATTAAGCCCATATTAGGTTTAATAACGATTGTTCAAGATTCCTTAAATATTAAAATCGATCGTCAAGAGTATCTAATTGTTTTCATCACTTTAGCACTATCTTAGCGCTGTGATAACGTCGAATCGTGAACCACGATGACTCAATACGTGTTGACGTAATATCTCCTAACATAATGTGTTAATTTAGATCACGAGCTGATTTGCTATCTCTTTATTCATTTACCAAAAAATTACTGAACTGATAATTTTATATCGGCGTAAGATGCTGATGATGAAGGCGGCTTAGATGATTTACAATAATCGGTTTACAGCCAGAGGAGATAACAACGAACCTACATAGTAAAAATAATGACTTTTTGTCCTCATCATGTTATCTACCGGGATTTGATTACTCTATCCACTAACTGAACATAAGCCTTTTTCATTATAGTTGTAATGTTGTTGCTGCGTTTAATTGTATAAGTAGTATTGTGACTCCATTGTAAGTGTTCTAGTGTGTATAGTATTGTGTTGTGTATAACAGTAGTATGCTTGTCTGCAGCTGGGTGCCTGTGCGTCAACCCCGAGGAGCGGCTCTCGATCACGAGCGTGCTGGAGCGGCTGGCGGCCATCGCCGAGTCCCACAATGTCAATCTCAAGCAACCACTCAAATTTGAGCGTAAAAAAGTTGAACAATCTGTGGCCACTAGCTCGCCAGGTAATAAGAAGTCAAGTAAATATTACACTACCATATCTTAAGTGAACCTCGCGCGCGGCCCACCTCCTTCGCTTCCGATATTCGATCGCGGTATCAATATTTGCATTTGGAACGCGCGTCATCACCCCCCACTATTATGGCCCCCCGTTATGTTATGTTGCATTCAATCGAGCTAAATATGGTCAAGCATTTTTTGACTTTTTACACTCAAATTTTATTTTATTTTCCATAAAAAATATTATTTTGAGTTGATTTCCTTAAATGGTTATCGTTGAAATGTGAGATTTATTAACATTCCAATGTCGATTTATTCACCAAAAAAAATTTGATCGTCACCAAAGGTAAGGCAATTTGAACTTAATGTTCCGTGAAATAAGGTAGTATAGCATTTATTTGACTCAACAAATATTATATTTAACATTATTTTGCTTCGAATTTGAATTGCGTCACATTACATTTAGATATACGTAATTAGATTTTGTATTGATACTCATTGAATGGGGCTCTCGCGTGCCTGTTGCGTCTCTGCAGGCTCGCATTCAAATTATTCTATAATCTAAGCTTTAATTCGATATTTAAGTATTCGAACAAAATGAACATCACAATAAATATATTAGAGACATTGAAATTCTATTATCTATTATATTAGTATATAAATAATGGTAATAAATAGTGTTTTCATTTTTATTACCGATCAAAAGTCAGTGTGCATTTATAAAGTGCATACCATTTTAAATTGTAGGTTATAACGCTAGCTAGAATATTAAGGTATAACACTTATATAATATATTGTATCTATACATTCCTGTAACTTGGATAACGCCATTAATACATAATTAATAATATCTTTATCTATGAAAAAGTCTACTGTTGTATTTTCGTAGATAGATTATTCCATGGTACTAACTAGTTTCAACCAAATTATATTCTCATATATATAGAATTAATATTTAGATGTTATTAACGAAGGTAAAATATATAATATCATCCACATATTATATACTAACTTTGGTGGTTTGGTGAAACACTTTACATTATATAAAAATAACAATGTTATTTATACATAAATATAATAACACATAATAAAAGGGCTTTATGTAATCTGTATATAACTATGGCCTTAAATCTTTATATATTAAAAAGCTGATTTAATCAAAGAAATCATGATATCATTAACATGACAATATGTAGTAATGATTTAAATAAAGGTACAATTCATTTGAATACAAATAAAGAGAAAATGTTTAAAATAATTTTGTATTGTAAAAAAGTTTTCTTTTGATTCAACGGTACTTGAAAATTGAAAAAAGTGTCGAAGCTTAATATAGAAAAATAAATTGTAAACACGGAGTGAAAAGGGTTTTTTATTTAACTTATTTATGGTTTAGATCGAGCCGTTTGTTAGCAGCCATTGGACATTTATGGGTAACTTGATCATTTGGTTTACATTGTTTTGGGTGTAATGAGATCTCATATTTATTAACACTTTAATATAGCTAGTAAATTGAATATGTTCACGCAATTTTCGCTCTTATAGACATCTAAATAAGTTCGAAAAGACATTTGATTTTGAACTGTATTCCATTGAAATAAAGATGACTTTTGCAGTCATAGTTCATTGTGTCAATAAACGTGAGTTCTCATAATGTTTTATAATATTTGGCATAAAACATTTTCAGCACTAACACTGCACTTGCACTGTTACATTGCCAGGTCTAATACCTTCATTTTATTGCAGAAATTGTTTTTCATTGACAAGGTTATTAATTACTAATAAATCCCCATTTTACGTGTTATTTTTACTAACTATTACTAATCTAAAAAATAATTAAAATAAGGGCCGATTTTTCCATCGCCAGATAACTTTTATTCGATGAATAAAATTGACGTTTGACAGTTTTTGTATGAAATAACTGTCAAAATTTAAAAGTTATTCCTCGAATAAAGTTATCTGGCGATGGAAAAATCAGGCCTAAGGATAATGAATAGAAAATTCCATAGAATTTGCTTTAAAGTATTTCATTTGTCTATGAATAGTTTTGATTTCAATATAAGTTATTTAAAAGTATAAGTAGGGTCCATTACAGGGTGTAGGCCTATCCCTCTTGGATGATACATATTAGCTTAGTGAAGAAAAATGGGCGTTATCACCACGATTGCCTAATGTGTCAATGATTCCTATTAAAATATAGTAGTTACTAGTTATAGTTCTATTATAGGGTTAAAATATACCAATTTGCATTTAAATAGTCAAGTCAATGCTGTTTCCTATATTTCTTCTCTTCATGCCAAGAGTCTATCTCAATCCTAAATTTTATCAAAATCACATCACTGTTTAATACTCAATCTATTTATTTTCACTCGTATATTGCTCAATACAAAAAGCTTAGTAAGTAATTAAATTACAGTAAAATAAATATGCCTTACACATATTATGCATTATTAGGTAATAATTACTTTTAATAATTATAAGGAAAATTCAACAAATATAGGTAATTAATAACATGGTAATATTAACATTAAACTGAGATAAAGGACAAATCATACTAGTCATGTTGCGACTCCTATTATTTTGAATTAAGTACGTCGTTATTTTTGTCATTAACGGTCGTCTATTTCATAAAAAAAACTGAATAATTTAATCGATTTTTTTTTCAATAATTAAATGTGAATAAAATTATAGTATCGATATCGGCAAATAATTTGATACAAATTATTATAATGTATGATGTTTGGATGCATGTAACTTTTACTTTGTCTAGAACCAGTGCTTGTTTCCTTTCTTTTGAATGACCATTTCATTGCATGTATGTGTATGTTCTGTAGTCTTGTTCGTGGAGTTTCGTGCCTTTAATTTTTCCTATCATTCATTGTATGTCCTTTCAATTTAAGACCGAAATCTTTAGTTACGAAATTTATTTATATCATGATCCTCCATTTTCATATTGTAATAGTTAATTCATAAATAATTGAAAAAATAAGTTTAAGTAAGTTGTCTCATAAGAAAAATATAAGGCCCGAACATTCACTTTAGAGTATTTGTTGAAAATTCGCATTACATATCACATTTTCTTTTTCATTTTAGGTGTTTTCAACTTTTTCGGGTGCCCAATTGTTTTCTCGTTTAAATGACCTGCGCATGACCCTTGTTCCCAACACTGGACTCACACGAACGCTTGCGCTAAACCCCCCAGGACATGCTCGCAATGATGAGTATTCATTGTTTATTATTTATTAAACATAGTATTAATTTATTGTTATGATATTGTACATGTTTTATGCCTGATATTTTAAACCAAATACGTTTGTTAACTAAGTAAATTTTAAAAGATATTGTTGAGGTTTGACCCTGATTAAAATTATGTATCCAGTTTATAATAATGCATGTACCTACTAACATAATTTAAAAGCTCATGTTTTGATTATTAATTAGAATCGTCTCAAAAATATAAGGCTGAACACACATTAACACAAAACCAGCTCAATGATGAAGAAAAATGTGTCAAAATTTACTACCTTAAACTGTGTTTTTTAAAGGTAAAAATTACAATTATTGATAGTGTGTTTTCAGTCTAAGTAGTATTAGGTGAAAGAAAATTTAAAACTTATAGAGGCTTATGAATATGTATACACCCTTATTTTGAATTCGAGATACTTAATCACACAGCTAATGTAAACGACGGGTGACAATATAATAGTGAAGTTAGTTTTTTTCTTTTGCTTTTATTTAAAAAGTTATGATAAGTCAAAGTTTTTCAAAATCCCGCCGAATTTTATTGTTATTCTACACCGAACAACAGGCGAACGCTGCGATACACAGCTGAGCGCGGTCATCGACCCGAGC
The DNA here is from genome assembly GCA_958496195.1 of Timandra comae. Taxonomy (NCBI): domain Eukaryota; kingdom Metazoa; phylum Arthropoda; class Insecta; order Lepidoptera; family Geometridae; genus Timandra; species Timandra comae. The sequence continues at coordinate 10,475,490 of OY292357.1, forward strand.
CGTCACAGAATACTTGATAGCTAGTGTGTCGTCTGGTAATACGGCATTTATTTAGTATTTTTTAAAGATAAGTAATCGACTATCATTTTTGATATTTTTATTGGATATATGGATTCAGTTACTGCTACAGATATTCTGATTTTAATAAGTCCCATCATTTCAAAATAGGGGTGTATAAGTACATATATGCATGGATTGTGACAATAATATTACATTATATTCTCTTGAAACATTTGTTAACAATATTCAATCTTATTACAACTCTATAAGGTTCATTCCAAATAGGTACAAAATAATTAAACAAATGATTAAGTATTAGATAGTTACCATTTTGTTGTTTAATTTAGTAATTTTGTGAGAATTTTAAATTGTTATTACATTTTAAATGTTAAAATGGCTGCTAATGATGTCGTGGTCTTCCGATCGAGAATAGTTCGCGGGTCAGTTAAGTAGACAGTCAATTTACTGACCTTTTATGAATTTATCTTGATTCCGTTCATTTACATTGCTCAATAAAGACTTACATTTTTTTAGTTGTAAATCATCGATAGCAAATAAAACTGTTTAAAACTATGGTCGAATATGGTCTAAGTCAAAACACTTCGCGACATTTCATCATTTAATAATGATAACATTCCCATTTTGCAGCATTCCCTAGAGAAAGTAATTAATTTTAAGATGAAAGGATTAATCTTTTTTCTATGTCCATTACAAGTCCTTGAAAATTAGTTCAGTATTTTAGACGTCGTGTAGTTTTATAGAAAAACAGCATTTATAATGTAATTCACTTAAAGAGAACACGTCCCGAGTTTAAAAGCAGTTACAAACTGTCAACTTAACTGATCCGTTATACTTGTGTCCGAAGACAAATTAATATAATTAATACCATAAAGAAAAAGCATTTTTACAAACTATGGTTGTTATAATATTATTTATTTAATATAAATTATGGTGCTATTTCTCTATATTAAGTTTCAGTTCACCTTTTTACCCGACCGTAACAATTATTGTTCGGATATTTTAGTTAATAGTAATTTTGTTATATGTATCAGTTTTTTCATGTCGTGATTTTTAAAGTGAAACTGATTGTAGCATTTCTTACTCTCTATTAAGGCCGTTAGGTTAATTTTGATCAAACCACTCTGATGCCCCAATTTGAATTTTATTAGTTTTAATATTCCATAATAGGTTTCAAAAAGTAGTTTTTCTATTCTTTAGTAACTCTGAAGTAACATATGTATAAAAGACAATCTTTATTAAAAAGACAAAGTTCTAGTGTATGTTGTACACTACTAACTGCACCCGCGGTTTCGCCGTATTGAAATTGATGTCATATAGACTCGCTAGTAGACTACAAGCGAGTCTATATGACATAAATTTCAATACCTCGTGGTTTTAATTGTACGTGTATTTCTCCTGTTAAAAACTTGAAATGATATCCCGTTCAACGTGAGCAACGAAGACAAATCTACGAAGACGTTTGTATCGCGTGTATTAAACAAATTAGCAGACTTGCAAACAATTTCCGAAATTCGACCGTTAGCGGTGCAGTGTGTTTAAGCCCTAACAAAATTAAAAACTATCCAAACCAACCATTCCTATATTTACTCATTTTGTTAGTTATTAGTATATATAATTCGATATAAGTATTATTATATTGTTTTTAATTTTATTCTAATATCCCAAATAGTATTTATTTTAATATATGTAACCTTGTTCAAGTGACAGTTCTTTGTCTATAAAAACGATGTCAAGAAAGGACTTTTTGCTCTTTAATTATTTTAGCTCAGTAAAATACAAAAAATATTGCAATATTTTAAGAGGGGGTTAGGTAGAGAATGTTGTTTAAAAAGACAATCAAAAAGACATATTTAAAGTACTAATAAGGACTTATAACCTAGACTTCATACCTTTATATTTATCAAAATAGAAATACAACTTTTGAACTTTGTATCTAAATATAATATACTTAATAGACAAACCCCCTCTTAAGTTTGTGATAGTGACGATTGTTGTACGAAATAAATATAAAGTAATCTAAGCGTACCTATAATGTTAGCTTCATAAATAAATATTTTTACACTCGTATTGTTAGTCCTTAAATTTATTATCGAATTAAATTATCGTGTGATGGACTAACAATACAATCTTTTTCTTTTCCGAACCTTTATCCCATGTCTATCAAAACCGACCCCAAATAGACATGGGATAAAGGTTCGGAAAAGAAAAAGATTGTATTGTTAGTCCATCACACGATAATTTAATTCGAAAATTCATAGTTTATACATAAGCAATATATTTTGTTACTTTACTATCGATATTGTTAAGAGAAATATGTAAGATATTTAATATTAGAAATAAAATTAAAATATATATCATTTGTGTTTATATTTTATACCAATGTTCCTTTTGTATTATAATGTAACTTCATTACGATTAATGTCTGAAATTTTTAAATTGTTAGTTGAATAATAGTAAAAATAATTAAAAGAAATTCACATTACATATAGGTAATTATTATTCAAATAATCAATATTTGACATTGACATTTCAATGTGACAAGTGACATGACAGCCTGTCAATGTAGTTGTTATGTTTCAGCGGATAAGCCGGTGACTAACAACCAAGAGGTGAGCAGCGCGCGGCCGCCCTCGCCGAGCCGGCCGCCGCCGGCCGCGCGGCCGCCCGCCGCGCCGCACTACCAGCCGCCGGCCCCGCAACCCACCACACCCAACTCGGGACTCTTCTCATCTATCAAAGGAGGCGCTGGCAGCTTCTTTAAAAACTTAAAAGATACTTCCTCGAAAGTTATGCAGACTGTACAACAGTGAGTATGGACAGACATCGGATGAGAAATTTTCATTTACTTTCCGTCCAAATTCCTTTTTAATGAATCTCACGTTTGTTTCAGGTCAATCGCGCGAACAGATCTGGATATAAGCTACATAACTAGTCGTATAATAGTGATGCCGTATCCCTCGGAGGGCCTGGAGAGCGCTTACAAAACAAACCATATTGATGACGTCAGGGTAAGCACTTACTTTCATCTCACTCACAGATAACTAGTATGAGTCAAATCTCACTACACTTACGTATTATACTACAACTTTCATTCATGCATTTCGCGCAATGTGGATAAAGGCAGGAATATAATAATGACTGTTAGTTTAGTAGTAATTTTTTTATTGAATTGATGGTAATTTGTATTGTAGGCGTTCCTCGATAGCCGTCACCCGGGCGGGCGTTACTCCGTGTTCAGCGCGGCGGGCGCGCGCGGCGTGTTCCCGCGCGGCGTGGCGCTGGCGGACGTGTCCCGCAGCGTGTCGCCCGGCCCGGTGCTGGCGCTGCTGTACCGCGCCGCCAGGGACATGTACCACGCGCTCGGAAAGGACGAACGCAACGCCATCGTCATTACTTGCCCGGTAAGACAAACTTCAAAATTCACTCTCCGGAATTCCAAATTTTGATTATATTTTCCTAATCCTAAGTTTCATAGAAGAGTTCAATATCGGAAATGCCTTATGAAAATGCCGGTAACGATTTGCCCTTGTGGTTAAGCTGAGCAGTTATTGTATCGAAAGTTGCTAAAAACTAATCGACACTTTTTTACGTCTTTTTTAACTACTACTTTAATATTATGTATTATAGGATGGTAAACAATACTCATGCCTGCTGGTCTGCGCTCTTCTTCTTTACGCAAAACTGGTGACAGTTCCCGAGGATGCTCTGCAAATATTCGCGGTCAAACGATCGCCTGTTAACATTCCTCCTAGTCATCTCAGATATCTTTATTATCTTAGCAATATTATAAGGTAAATACATATTTACAAAATTGGACTTTATTAATTGATCAATAAAGCTTAAATTGCAATGTACTTAAGTCTTTATTTTATTTCTAGGCCAGAACCAGTGTTCCCTCATTTTAGGCCAGTCTCTCTAGTATCGTTGACTATTCAACCCGTACCGTTATTTACTAAAGCAAGGTAATTCATATTGTTATTAATTCTCACATATTTATTAGGTTATTAACCTTTTAATAATATTTTCACAATTACAGAGATGGCTGCAGACCTTATTTAGAAATTTACAACGAAGACCGACTAGTATTGTCTACGCAACAAGATTACGATCGGTTGCATCTCTACAATTTAGCTGAAGGGAAGGTTAGTCCAACTTTTTGATTTAATTGATAAAATATTCGGTTTTACTAAGAATAAACCGAATTGTTTAGAACTGAGCGATATTGGTAGTATCAATGATTACCGATAAAGTTATGGCACTAGTATCCACATTTTTCACACTTAATGACTATTAGAGTAACAACACAATATTAAAAAATATATCGCTCGGCTACTGCAGCTGCAGCGTCCAAATGAATTTATATACAGATTTTCCTTATATCCAGCAATAGCCCATATATTCTATCCTGTAATTCCGATTGAAATACGGGATTTACACGGGCCGTTGCTAGTTTAGTATGAGTCTGATACCACTCAGTGTAAGGTCTAAATACCCTACGATTGTCGCACAGGTGCAACTCCCCCTAGAATCGTCAGTATGCGGCGATGTGTGCGTCGTAGTAATGCACGCGCGGCTGCAGCTCGGCCGCCCGCAGCCCGTGCGAGTGCTAGCTCTGCCATTCCACACCGGGCACATACCGCCGCATCATCATGCTATCAAGTTCACCAAGTAAGTTCAGCTTCATTATGTATCAACTACCCCTGCCGGGCTAGCATGACTTCGAAAACGCGATAGATAAAGCGATTTATCGACCTTCAACTGTCATTACCACGTGATTACTTATATTGCGTTTGGTCATGCTCGCGAAATATAGCTATTTATCCAACTGTCAAAATATAGCCGCCATATTTAATTTTATCATATCGTAGCACGCCATAAATCAATATTGTTTCGTGGTGTCGATACATTTTATTACGCACAGTCATGCTAGGGGGGCTGGATAGGGTCGCTGTCGTGTCGTATAAGGAGGTGAAGGAGGCCGTCTGTTACACCAAGAGCAACAGCTCTTAAGTTGATGATGATGACCCCTGGAGCTGTGTGTGTGTGCGGTGACGTGCACGAGTGCTGGCACTACTGTCCTATTCAGGTCATATACCAGCGCATCATCACGTTATCAAGTTTATGAGGTACAGTCAACGTCAGATAAAAGATACCCCTTGGTAATGTTTACTTTGTTGCCAAACAAAGAAAGTACCTTTTATTTAACGCTGACCATACGCCAGTTTCAGAATAAGTTCACCAGGTACAGTAGTCAGCATCTAGCTAGAGTAACTTACTAGGTACAGTCGGATATGTAAACACTCTCTGATGTATCTCTTCTACCTGTAAAGTTTCGGTTTCCGTCAATAGCTGTGTCTTACAGTTTGGATACATCTTAAGATCTCTCCACGACACACATTTTCCACGACTTCTAAACCCATAAATTTTCTCATAAAAATCACCCTCAAAACCACCACTTTATTTCCACAGAACCGAAATAGACGGCATAGAAGACTCAGTACCAGTGAATGACCATTTCTCGTCCAATACTTCCGCCGTGGTGAGCGTGGTGGTGCAGAACGGCGAGCGCCGCAAGCCCGGCTCCGACCCCTGGGAGGAAGACCACTCGTTCGCTGTGAGAGCGCCGGACTTATTGTTCTCGACTACGTTGGAAAGGGACGAGACTATTGATAATTTTGGTGAGTATCTTTGTCTTTATAAAACGAATTTTGTTGTTTCAAAACTATTTTTTTTTTATTTCAAACTTGGTAAATAGGGTGTTAATGCTAATAAAGATATAAATTGTAAGAGCACTCACTGTTGTTCGTGACAATGGCGGATGAATAAGTGTTCGTCGTATGATTTACTTTGACGAAATTTGCCATTTTTAACGACGACGATCTGCTGCAATTTTACCCGAGTCAATCACAGTAGGAATTTGAGGATGGATTTTATAATATTTTTTCATTCGTTAGAAAATAATTCTGACTTGTTAGATAATATCCTATTGTGTTATTCAAATAGCCAACCTGAGAAAGGGCCCGGGAACAGCACCGAGTGCAAGTATGTGTAGATATGTGTCGTAGATAACGTCCGCATACATACATACATATTTATTAATGACATTACTGCACAATCATGCTCGCAACTGTTGATTTGTTTACGTTTTTATTTAACATTTTACATCTTGTATGCGTAATTTCGGACTCATCAAGTTTGGAAAAGAAGATGAAGTTATTTTCCCTGTAACTTTTTAAATTTTGAATTGCACTAGACTGCAACTCGTCTGATGGAATGACTTATTAAACAAATTGTATTCGGTACCAGAAATTACGCATATATTCATTCATATACACCAGCCGAGAATACCATGCATAATTTTAAATTATATTACTTTACTAACAAAAAACGTATTCCCTTCCCCAGTGACGGCGGAGTACCCGTCCCGCTCCCCCGCCCGCCCTCCTCGCGCGGCGCCCCGCCCCGCGCCCCCGCGCCCCGCCCCTCCAGCTTCAAGCCCCGCCCCCGCGCCCGCCCCGCCCACTCCTCCCTCGACACAAACCACTGCAGACTTCCTCAACCTCTCCTCGCAACAACAAGAAGCTGAACCGAAACAAGAGAACAGAGAGAAAAAACTGCTGAACAATGATTCTTTTGACTTCTTCGGCATGATGGAGAAGCAGGATGAATCGTTTGGCGATTTTCTTAGCAGCGCCAATGATAATCCTAAGGTTAGTACACATTTATTGCTGGCAATTAAAGCCATCCAAAAGTGGTTATAGGCATGAAAACCGCAGGTTTATAAGTTTGTGCTACCTTGAGTTTTCGGATGCAAAATGTATTGTTTTTTTTACCATACTCTCTACAGCCATTCGTCCAAGACCCCGTATTCGGGTCGGTGGCGGCGGGCGAGGAGCCGCGGCCGTCGGCGGGCGGGGACTCGGTGTCGTTCGACCCGTTCGGCCTCAACGACCCGCTGCCCAAGCACGAGCCGCTACTCACGCCGCTCGTACACGACGAGGCGCAGGGTTAGTATACATACAATGAAGCTTCTGAAATATATAGTTGAATCTTTTGTTTTATATGTTGGAGGTCGAATTTACTTTAGCGGGCAAAAGGTGACTTGATGGGAGAAAAAAGTCTTGTTTGTATAATATCAAGTAGTGGGTGGGGATAGCGACAGCGATGTTAAATTGACTTTGATTAACCTTCACTTCTTCGAGAGGCACAATGAGAACAGAAGTAGGTTGAATTTGTAAAATATTTGTAGGCATAAAAATAACTATCTATTTATTGTTGCAGGCCGTCCATCAAGTGTACCACTCCCATCAGAGCAGCCCCCCTCCACCAAGAAGGATCCATTCGCGGAGCTCACCCTGCTGGGCGCTGGTCTCCCGCGCACGTCCCCGCCCGGCCCGTCCCCGCCGCCGTCGTCGCGGGCGTCGCCGGCACACGCTACGAATACGCCTGCTCGCTCGCCCGCACATCAACCGGACTACAGGTATGTTTCTGGCTCTTCTAATAATTATCCACGGGATCAGTTTATATCGTGATAGTTTAAATAGTGTAAATATGGGAAATCCTCTTAAGCAGGCCATTTGTGTTTGGTTGAATTTGAACTGTATAGACTAACCTGTCAGGTTGTCATTTTACACCTACCTAAAAATTAAGGAGAATATCCCCTAAACTCATAACAACATAATACAGCAGCCTAACAGCCAATATAGTTTTATCAACCGACTTCCTCAACAAACCACTCTAACCTACACAACCTTGCAATTAATCTCAATTTCCCATTCCAGCCGATCCCACTTCGAGCCAGCCAAGACTCCTCTAGACGACAAACCCAAGAAATCTGGTGACGTGTTCGGCGAGTTGCTGGGCAGCCAGGGGTACCAGTTCGCCAGCAAGCGCGACGCCGGGCCCAAGACCATGAACGCCATGCGCAAGGAGGAGATGGCACGGGACATGGATCCGGAGAAACTCAGGATACATGAATGGGTGAGATCATTTGATACAGTTTTAATAATCTCTATATTATTGAAGATCGTTTATTTACCAATTTAATTCCAGGAATTTGATATTGGCGCAAGTTATACAATGAAAAACAACTAATTTATTCTAGAATTTTTGCTTTAATGTCTCGAACACGTATTATTCTCGTCATATTAGTGATTGAAACGATTTTTAAACCCGGTGGTTTCTGTTTCTACGCCACTTTATTTTAGTTCTTGGGCGAGATTCTAACACACATGCAAACATATACAAACGCAGATGTATATTAATCTGTTTATAAATCCTGCTCTAATCCCCACCCATCATCTCTCACCAGACGGAAGGTAAGAAAGCTAACATCCGCGCGTTACTGTGCTCGCTACACACGGTGGTGTGGGACGACTGCCGCTGGACGCGCTGCGACATGTCACAACTGGTGTCGCCCGCTGATGTCAAGAGGAATTATAGGAAGGCGTGTCTTGCTGTGCATCCTGATAAGGTACTTACTGCAAATTAATTAAAACATTATATATAACAGTAACTTTTTACCGATAACTCTCGCGTTTGTTTAGTTAGACACCGTCATAACACTGATGGCCCGCCATTACAGAAGTGGCTTTTGATTACTGAGCTTCGGCGGGCAAGTTAAATCACGGTTATCGTACTAAAATCATCAATAGTCGATATAGGTTATGAGTTCTTACAAATCTAATCAAAAAGATCGGAGCTGCTCACTTATGACTGCATACTTACAACACATTTTTTGTATTTGGGGTAATACCGTAACTACAAATACATGTATTTTTTTTCCAGCAAATGGGAACATCAAACGAAAACATAGCCAAGATGATATTCATGGAGCTGAACAACGCGTGGAGCGACTTCGAGGGCGACGCCAAGCAACAGAACTTGTTCCAATCTTAATTTTGTTGGTTTAACGTATATATTTAATATACACTCAAAGAGTAACAATACTTAACTTTATTAAAAGTACATTACAATAACAAAAATAAATTACTAATATGATTTAATTCTGTTCAGATTATACTTTCTGTGGTTTTGGTTATGTCTACGGCGCGTTGCAAACTCGTGTTATGTTCTGTAGTGTTTTCAATAAATTCAAAGTAAGGAATTTCAATTCGATTGTCAATCTTCGTTGAAAGTTAATAAAAACTGACATACATTATCTATAAAGGATTCACTCACACCGAAGTGGTAGCAATCAGCAGTTTTAATGTCAAGCCAATTTCATCTTTATCTCCATAAAGAAATTAATAGTCAAGGGATAATATTGTAATGGCAATAAAGCTTAAATTGGTTTGACAGTATAACTACACCCGCTGTGCGTTTTGATCGCTTCCGCTTCGGTATAAGTAAACCCTACAGCTCTGTTTTATGTTTTCACCAGTTAAAAATCAATATCACAAGTTAAGTACTTATGTTTATATACCCCACGTAAACTATAATTGCAAATGAATGAAGAATATTATGATGGATAAATACATGAACAAATAAATACTGTTTGTGTTTATATAACACTAGCGGCGCCCGCGGTTTCACCCGCGTAGTTCCCGTAGGAATATGGAGATAAAATTATTTAATCACTCTATCTATTAAAACAAACCGCATCAAAATCCGTTGCTTAGTTTTATAGATCTAAGCATTCATAGGGACATAGAGACAGAGAAAGCGATTTTGTTTTATACTACTATGTAGTGATAAAATTTGAGTTTAATATAAATTGATTTGATAACATCGACTATTACCTCCAAAATCGGTTTGTTCTAAATATTAATTCTTATGTATAAAAAATAAACTTCAATGAAAACTAATACGAAAAATTATGTTAATAAATTAGTATTGTGAATTAGAAATGTTGAATCGATGATGCACTTGTTTGTATATTTAGGAAGCTTGGAATAATAAAACCTCTTTGGATAGATACATGTGTAGTAAGGTGTATCAACATCTGTGGCGATATATCTTTGATAGGCCTGTTTGTTTTATTCAATCTTATGTTTTCATCAAATAATTATGTACTAAAAATAGTAAATAAATCATTATATACACATATAAATGTATTTTCGTCTCCAAAAGAAATAACTATTTAAAACATGTATTACACATGTTTGCAAACATATCTGGATACATGTTTCAAATAGGTATGTTTGCCAACATGTGTACAAGAGGTCTTATTATTCTAAGCGTAGTAAAATTCTTCTATATATTTAGTATAAAACTCTTAATGTGCTATTAATTGATAAAAAGAATTGCACAGTCCTCGTACAAGGGACATTTCAGTGCGTATTTATAGTATTATAAATATAATTAAAAATATATATTAATATGTAAAATGGTTACTGAGAATGCTAGTTTTTGAATAACAGTGTTAATCAAGTAGATTGCTTGACGTTTATATATATATCATTCTTATTCATAATGTCTCGAAACATTATTTTTTGTCTCGTTTCCCTTTGGGAACTGCTATACATTGGAGCGAGACAGAAAATGGTGACGGCCGAATGTGTTGCGCTTTATGTCACTTGATATGTCAATGATAAATGTCAAGTGTCATTTGTTTTATAAGTACTTTCCTCTTGTTCTATCGTAGGTATGAGACTTCTAATAAATAAATAGTATATTATGAGAGCTTAATCATACTTGTTAACTACAAATCCTATACTATGGATTCAAATGCTGCTTATAATTAGTTATTGTCTGTTTATATATTTTTTTCAACGGTAGAAATCCAGTTCTATGGAAAGTATACTAAATAACAACTATTTGTTGGAATTATAACTGTAGTCCATTTGCGAAACATAAAAAAAATATGTGTAACACGGAACGGACTTAAATCACTGCGCACATACACATTCACTAAATTATAAGCATTGTGCGTCTCATATTATGAAGTAATATTAAAAGACGATTATGAATCAGAATGTTAGTTAAATTAGCTGCGTGATTGACAATTTACTATAATATTTAGTTAATGTTTTCGTCTCGAAGACGTGCAGTTATATTTTATTTTCAAATCTCCATTATATTAGAATCACGCATATTAATATTTGCTAAATAGTTTATTTAAACGTTAAGAGCTTATTTATGTTAAGTTTGTACATTCCTAATTAAGTTAGATTGTAAATGTATGGAGAAGTGATAATTAGTTTCTTTTTATTTGATGTAGGGGTTGATTTGGGGCTGTCTGTTGCACTCTGTTATTAAACTAATGAAGTATCGGGTTATTCCACTTCACTGTGATGAATGGTGGTTGAATTCCAGGGCCCAATCTTGTACACTTCCCCTCTCTTCTTGCTTCTTATATCCTGTACTTGTCAATCATCTTGTGCAATTGTGACTTTTATGAGGTGCAAGTGAGGTGAAAGTCATTTTAAATATTTTCAAAAATAATTTGTGTAGATGCACCTAAGCAAGTTTTGTGTAAAGTTTTGAAAATAATGTGGTGTTGAGTGGAATAACCCGTGTAATATGGTAAATTAAAGTAAACGAAAGTATTTCCATTTCTTCCATGATAAAACTGTTAAAAGATGCAAGCTATTTTATAATAGATTGCTAAATAATGAAATGCAATTAATAGTTTTGTTTATGTAAAAAATATAATATAAAAATTGTTAGACAAATAACAAATTATTAGTTTATTAGGTATTATTTTATTTAGTAAAATTTTGGCGTCAAATTATTTCTGTCACAGTACACTTTTCTTTGGTTTTGGTCGCAATTATATATTACTAAACCTCATAAAAATTACGGTTTAACTATTGTCATATTCATATACTAATTTTATGTTTAAGACAACGAAACATGGACAGTTTTACTGTAGCATTTATTTAACGTAAAATACATGTGCTCGTAAAAGGGTTCCGTTTTTACTCAAACCTACGGAACCTTAAAAGCACATAGTTTAGTTTAGTAAATGCATATTTAAGTTAACAATACTAAATACAGCGTGAAAATGATAATACAATAGTGAATTATATATACCTATGTATATAAAAATGAATGCCAATTTTCCTTGATCATGTTATGACTTGTCCAATGGGTAATTCTATTTTTTGTAGTGATCTTCCACATCCATAATTATTTGAGGTATATGACCGATAAAATATTACCTGTGAAATTTAAAATAGCCCATGTTTTTGCCATAATAAAAAATGCAATATAAAGCACAATGATTTTGTACTTACGTTTAAAGTTTTATTTTTATACTTATTTTATGTTTCTCGTTTCTTTGTAATGTCAATTTAGTTAAATTAGATAATAAACAAAGCCAGTGATAATTTGATGTATATTCGAATATCGTGTATATTTTGCTTAGATTAGAGGTGTCCCAACATTAGTATTCTATTGTTCAAAATAAATTATATCAGAGGCATTATTTGGTTGTTTTATTATAAATAACTTATATTTTAAGCTAAGTTTTATCACCCGAACAGTCCCGGATAAACCTTTAATCACATTAAGCAATTGCCTAGGGCACCACGTCTGGGGGGGGCACCAGAAAACTCCAGAAGAGGCACCAGAACACTTCTTAGTTGACTATATAGATAGGGGGTCGCAGGGCCGTAGATATGTTTGAAGTGACAATTGAATATAGCAAGGTCAATATTAGCTGAGCTTTTTTTTTAGTCCTTAACTTCTATAGTCCTGGGGGCCCAGAGCTTGGATTGCCTAGGGCATCATGAAGTGGTTAATCCGTCACAGCACCCGAACTACTATGGTAGAATAGTGATCATAGCATAGTGCGCACAAAATAACTAAATGGTGTTTACTTACCTATATTCCAAATAGAAGTGAGAGGGCCGGATTCTGCGCCAACTAATTTAAAATTCAAAAACATGTATTCAGTTGTACCTAATTCTGGAAAGGCATTTGACTTTATTGTCAAATTTCTGATTGTATTAAAACAACGCTTTTATAATAAAATATTAATTTATTCCCTATAATTTTTCCTCTAACTTAACATCTAGACACCCGTATCTCTCTAGTAGCTCCTGTTTCTTCCTCCGGAGCAGCGCCTCCTCGACGGTCTTCTGCGAGGGCACGGCCACGTGTGACGTCACTTGGTACGTGATCGGGTCCTCGGGCTCGTCGTCGTATGCCGCGGGCTTGTCTTCCGGCTGGTGACGAAAATAAGTTGTTTAGTTAGAAATTTTATTCGAGACTATATCAACGCAGATGAAAACTAGCAGCTGATAAATTATAAAATAATGGGAGTGTTCATAAAAAAAATCTATTGTAAGATGGTTTAACTTTCTGTCGCCATTTCACTTTTTGTTCTGTCAATTCTGACTGATAACAATAAATTTATGACAGCTTGAGATACGAGGGTAAGCCGACACTGTCTAAACTCAGACCATGTAACTTAGACTGGAAGACTGCGTTCTGTCTGACCATACCTAACACCTAATGATTGATTAGTTATAATAAAAACTGCAAGATATTCCCATATTTCATTCGGAGCATAGCTGGAACTATTGCTATAAATAACTGAATGAAACATGAACTTACATCTTCAGGATAAATATTTTCTTCCTCTTGTTCATCTTGATCTTTGTTCTGTTCCTTGTTTTTCTTCCATTCTGCAACCGCTTTCGCTATCGCTACAAATAAAAGAGAAACATTAGCAAACAATTAAACGAAAAAGTAAGTATTTGGTTATAAGCTTTCGTAATTAGAATTGTTCTTCGCGTTTGAACAAGTGGCAACTCTGAAATGTAACAGACGAAACTAACTGATCATTCCTATTATTATTGCGTTTTCTGCGCCGCGTGAAAACTATTTATACAAATGGTGGAAGTTACGCTGAGATTGACAAAAAACATGCTCAACATTTAAAACACACAGATTCTTATTCGGCCATATACCTTCTTTCTCGGCCTCCTTCTCCAGAGGCAGTAGTATTCCGTCGTCGTCGTCCCTGTACCCGTAGTAATCTGCGTCGACGTCCCGCATGAGGTCGGCGCGGGTGCGGCGCGGCGGCGGCGGCGGCTCTTGTTCGAATAACTCTCTTACTCCTGGAAATTAATATTAAAATTTGTAGATAGTTGTTTCCACGTTGTTTCCTTACTTAGCTTCAAAGTCACTCCAACACATTGTAAAGTTGAGGAGACCTTGTCCCCTTACGAAACCATTACTTCATAATCAATGTTTTTTCGGAGAAAAAAACACTTTTTCTTGGTACGACATTAGTTATGAAGCCATGGTTTGAAGAGGGTTGCTAAAACTGAAACCAAATTCTTTTGGACGGAATAGATGGATAGGGTGCAGAATTTGAGAGAACAGTCACGTAATAAAAGGAAGAACAAAGTTACCTGGTAAATCTTTGGCAGCTCCAAAGTACTTGTACCCCCTATTCCCGGGGACCTCTTTCCCATCTTGGTCCAACATCTTGGGCCCGACGCGCGCATGGTCTGGCCCTCCTAGCGCTTTGATCTGCACCTCCCAGTGACGCTTCTCACGCATCAACTTGTTGATCTCATCGTTTAAATCTCTGATACGAAACTCGCCAAGACCAGCTGAAAGGATAGAATAGTATTTATGAAAACAAAATTTAGACAAAATTTGCAGCCTCTTGCACATTTATGGTAAGGAACCTTTTCTTTATAGATTACTAGCAGCGCCCCGCAATTTTACCCGCGTAGTTACTGCTCCCATGGAGATAAAACTATGCTAAAAATCTTCCTTTTAGTGATTCAAAAGTATCTATTTAAAAAAACCGCATCAAAATCCGTTGCCTAGTTTTAAAGATATATGCATACATAAGGACAGACAGACGGAAGCGACTTTGTTTTATAATATTTAATGTAGTGATTGTATTTTCGTTAAATTAGTTTACTTACATTAGGGAAATGTTGCCTTTGGACAAGACATGTTGAAAAAAAATCATAAACTTATTTCCCAGACTAAAATACAAAATACTATACACACGAAAACGATTTATTTCCAAAAATAAAACAATCATCATAAAGGTAACAATTTAATACAAAAATGTCGTTAAATCACTTCTTCCCTTTCTTCTTTGCAGATTTCTTTTTGCCTTTTTTTTCGTCTTTTTTGCCTTTTTTGGAACTTTTCAGTTTTAGTTGTTCAGTGCTACATTGTTGTGAGATGTTGTTGTTGTCGTGTGCCGGCTGGGGAGCTTTCGGAGTTACTAGTTCTATTTCCAAGTCTGTCCTCTTATCTTTGCATTCCAACTTTTTACCAATCTTCAGAATGAACACGTCTTTCTGTGGATGGACAACTTTCTCCATGGCTACTGGAACTGGACAGTTCGTGGGGGTCACGTTAATAATTTTCCTATTTTTTGTGTCGCAACTTTTCGTACATCCATTGTATGTGTACTTTAAGTTGTTTGTGAATGTTTTGTGTGACTTGTCTGGGCTACAAAGGTCGGTCGGAAGGTCGAACTGTATCTGATCACCAGTATTGTACGGTGTGTCCTCACAAGAACATAATTCTTGGATTTTATCATATTTTCCAGATCTCTGTACTCTTGTACTTTTAGGTACTTTAATTTTAAGCTCATTGGAATTTACTTTGGTTAGTATTTCGTCATATTTTGCCATTGTATCTGAAAAAGAATTTAATTTATTAGCTCCTTACCTTCAATTTATGTAAACTTCTAGAATGGAGAAAGCGAGATTTAAGGATTCAGACTCGAAACATCAGTTTTAGTTCTGTTGCTACTAAAGTAATTGGATAAGATTGAAGCTTGACGTAAAATCAAAAATATGATGAATTTCAATACTTACCATCGCAATTGTAATTATTGTTATAATGTACAGGTTCATAGGACCGTTTTGAGGATACAATCGACATGTTAGACAGCGGCGAGGCCGATCTGCGACTGGGCGCACTGCGATATGAACTCTTATTGAAAACTCCTTCGTCCAACAACACTTTCCCCTGATCATCCATCTCAACCTTCTGACAGGAATACATCGACATTCCATTATCATCTTTAGAAAGCCATGACGTCGCTTTCGATTTAGACGACCCACAGAATGCCGTCGTTATTTCCTTGCCCAGGAATGACATTCGAACAGTGATCTCTATAACTCCAATAGACTCTTGATGGTCTGAATCACCGCACGAGAGGTAATACAAGTTCTTTGAAAGAGGCGTCGATGTGGTACACATTATGTTGTCATGAGGCTGCTCCTTGGCCCATTTCTTGCAAAGCTCATCCCTCAAATCGAAGAATTCTTTTGTATAATCCATGCGGGTTTCGGCTATCTTGGTAACGCAACTTGTGCATGGTGGCTGTTTGGTTAGTTCTACTACGATATCGAACTCCTTGATGCTGCATATCTTGTCGTAGGTCATGGCGAATAATGTTGACTTCCCAACATTCAATTTACTCATGTTCTGTATTTTTCCATACGATATATCGTAAAGCACGATCGGCTGCTTGCCGAGGAAAGAAGCCGTGATCACCAAGTTGTTCAGATCCACGTCAAAACATTCACACTTCATGTGTATTTTGTTTACAATGATTTCGATCAGGAACAAGTGGTACGGGAAGTTGACATCTTCTTGCTGGATCAGTCCAGGGCCGTATCCGGTGAGCAATTCCTGTTTCGTCCTCACTATGTCTTCGGAGAGTGTTCTGATAGACTGCCTCAGAGCACTCGCCTCATTTGCGAGGAACTTACTCATGTGCGCTATCTTATCTATATTATTGTCATTGATAGGTTGCGGCGGAGCTTCGATATCTTGAGAGAATTTCCTGACTGACGCACTGAGCTGGTCCAAATGGTCGTTGATAGACTTGGCCTGATTGGATCTGAGGCTGGGGTTTTTGAGACTCCTTGGTTCCGACGCGTTGTTGCTTCGCATTGTCTTGCTTTCTGAATTTTTTTGTGAAACAGGGCTCTTTGAGATAGAAGGAGATTTAGATGTTCTGACGCTGCGGATTTCCGTTGGCGATTGACGGCTTCTATTACTTATGACTGATATATTCTCATTGGGTGTGTTTGAACCTCTCACGGGGCTGGGCTGCCGGGCCGGTGAAGGAGCCATCTCATACACATCGTCATCTTCCCCAACGGGAACAGGGTCACTATTTTCTTCATCCATTGTTAATTTTGATATTTATATTGTAAAGAAAGTCAAAATATGAATTCCATGTTTGTGATACTGGTAAATATTTTAAGGGTCCATTGCCAACTAGATTTTTTAACAAAAGATAAATAGTTTTTGATATTTAAATGATTTTAAACTCATAGCCATAAGTCAAAATTCCAAACAAGTTCTTTTGGTATTATATTTGGCTTTTGGCATTATATAAAAATATTGGTATAGTCACACTAAAAATTAGAATGGCATGAAGTACTTTAGCCTTTTCTATTTCTAAATAGTCAGTTTTGTGCTTAATTGCATACTACTAGTCTTATTAAGTGATGTAACAGCCAACAATGGTACACACTTGCCTAAAAGAAATCAACATTTAACCCAAAAATAAAATTTAAAATATAAAACACAACATACCATTCTGTATCTGAGCTACTTTCTTGGCTATTTCCCTAACTATCTCCAGTCTCCATTTCTCTGCTTTTGGCAGGTCATTGCATTCAGCGGCAATGAACGGTCTCCTCTCCCGCTGTCCACCGGCCTCTTGTACTTGGGCCGCGCGCCATCGCGCTAGCGTGGTCCTGATGTCAATATAAGAATAGATTAATATGATATGTATTAGAATAAAGATAAAAATTAAGATTTTTTACTAGCTGCGCCCCGCAGAACCTTATCCCGTGGGAATTTTTGGGATAAAAAGTATTCTATCTGTTATTCCTAGTTATAAAGGACATCTGTACCAAATCGCTCCAACCATTTTGACGTGAAGAAGTAAGAAACATACACTCACAAACTTTCGCCTCTAAAATATTAGTGTCATAAATCCGAATGTTCAAACCTATTATCTCTATTGTAAGCATACAAATTATGAAAGATATTTAAAGTTGTCACTTACATAGCCTTTTCAGCATTTCTTGCCTGAAAACAAAGAAAGAATGGTAAATAAACATTTGTAGTTTGTGTGATTCGTATATCAAATTTTATGTAAGTATGTAATTACATTCAATAAGGAAACTAAGTCTACATATTATTAGACTACATCATATCTACATACATATTTGAAAAACTGTATAGAAAAAAAGATTATAGGTTAATCTTAGTAGATTCATTTGTTTGTATACAATGAAATAAAATAAGGTAATTTAAGTAAACTAATTTGCTATAAAAATATATAATTAGGAATCTTGGATCTGAACTCATGATAGGACTCGTTAGAATATCGAAGTCTTCTGTGGCAAAGGTGATATGTTTTGAGGAGTTCAAAAGATTGCTGGATTTGTATTGAAGGTCTGGTGATAAAGTTGTTCTCATAAATTACCTATATTGTTTCCATGTATAATAATGATAAAATTGACAAATATGGAAGTTTTTATAGCTAAGGAACACGATAATAATGTAAATCTAAATAATAAATACGTACACAAAAATGTTTACTTACCATGTCTGTTCGATTTAATTACAAAACAACAGGACAAAATATTTTCAAAAGTACAAAAGAAATAACGGGTAATTATTTCTTAATCTAGACTGTTTAGTTTACTATTACTACTTTATGAACAGTATTTATTTAATTTCAATTTTATTAAAATATAACCTAAAAAATTGTTATGATAAACAAATCAAACGCATCTGACAATTGACATAACTCACTCAACTTCCCTCCTATAGTGATGGGCACAAGGAGCATACATTAAAAAATCAAATAATGAATGAACGAAACAATATATCTGAAAACCGCAAAAAGGCGATATTGTTTTAATTCTTAAATAATGAACTTTCTTCTAGTTTAAATGATTTCTGATAATTTTGTAATACTTATGTATACACCCCTATTTTGAATTCGAGATACTTAATCACACAGCTAATGTAAACGACGGGTGACAATATAATAGTGAATTTAGTTATTTTCTTTTGCTTTTATTTAAAAAGTTATGATAAGTCAAAGTTTTTCAAAATCCCGCCGAATTTTATTGTTATTCTACACCGAACGCTGCGATACACAGCTGAGCGCGGTCATCGACCCGAGCCGTCACAGAATACTTGATAGCTAGTGTGCCGTCTGGTAATACGACATTTATTTTGTATTTTTTAAAGATAAGTAATCGACTATCATTTTTGATATTTTTATTGGATATATGGATTCAGTTACTGCTACAGATATTCTGATTTTAATAAGTCCCGTAATTTAAAAATAGGGGTGTATTAAATTTTTAACTTAAAATATATTTCTTAGTTAAAAAAAAAACTAAAAAACACGCTTTTTATAGAAAACCGAACTAAAAAGTAGAAAATAAAAAAAAGCGTGGGGTGCTTTTTAAAATATTGACACCATGCACCCCACGCTTTTTTTTATTTTGTATTTTTTAGTTCGGTTTTCTATAAAAAGCGTGTTTTTTAGTTTTTTTAAACTATAATTTATTTTCTACTTTTTAGTTTGGATTATTTATTATAGCTTGTTTTTTTAATTTTAAACTATTGCACGACTCATGATGCGAAGCATCAGAGAGTGCTTTACGATCGAAAAATTTTTTCGACTATAGATGAAAATTATATAAATTAACAAAAATCATATTTTGCAAATTGTCATCGGTCCTCAATAAATCTACAAAGTTTGAACGAAATCTGGCCGTTTAAAGTGGGCCAAAATCGCGCCCAAACAAGTCGGTTACAAACAAACATACAAACATACAAATATACAAACATACAAACATACAGGTGAAGCTAATAAAAAGCTAATAAAAATAAATAAAATAACATAACATAATCATTCACTACATCATATCATTAATCATAATCAATTGGGGTGAATATCCGTAAGGTCAATAAATCTACATTTTAACTGACTAAAGATTTAAAGAATTTAGACTTTATGACGAAATATTCAAAAATTTGAAAATATTTCTACTTTATGGATAAAATAAATAACTATCCGGTAGCTTCAGATATCGATCATATCACGACATAATCTGATTGATTTTAATCCATTTTTACTCTGACTGACCACTTTAAATATGTCAATGCTGACCACAGATCATCCACAGATAGCTGTCCAAAAGGTCAGTTTCTGACTTAGATAATCTATGTACATCCTGGTCGTGATCCTTATTCTATGGTTTCTGACGTTTTTGACATTAGACAAACAAAAGTAAATAATCGAATCGATGGGGTCGATCGATCGATCAAATGTTATTTTTACGATGTGGAAATAAATTGATAAAAATAAGGTTTTTATGAATAAAATAAAGAGAGTTTTTTTATTTAATATGGAGTTCAAGACTGTTGTAAGTGGTGCGTCCAGCGACTGTGTAGAATATACATATTTTCCAGCCGAAGTTTTAATGTTGATATTGGAACAGTTGGATACAGATTCTTTATTAAATTGTATGTTTGTGAATCGAATATGGAGGGATATTGCTCGACGAGTAGCTGATGTAAGTTATTACTGGTATTTGTGTACAATAGTAGCTTGATACGGTTCACCAAATAGGAAATATTAGTCCTTTAAACATTATATTATTATATATATTATATTATATATCCCGACCGTTATCGGCCTTGGCGACTGCTTGACTACTCCACACGACTTTTATGCACTCGCATGTGGCTTACGTAGCCAATCTTATTGGTGAAGACCCTCTCACAGGAAGGGCATCCTTTAAACATATCCTACCCATGTCTTGTATTCCTCTTAAAGCAATGATTTTCAATGTTATTATTAGACTACAAAGTAAAACCATTTATCATTGCATTGCTAAACTATCAAACACTGTACCTTATACTTGTATTACTGTCCTATGTATTCAGAAACTCCTATGTATATAAAAACTTTTTCCAATATACATATACATCTATGTACATGACAAAACAATCTTTTCAGCACAAGAAACTATGGCAAAATATGGTCCATAAATATGTAATCAATAGAGGACAGAGTTTTACTCTAAAATCCCTACAGGTATCATGGCGTGATATATTTGAGAAGTCGATGATGTGGACCCATTGTGAAAAGGCTGACATTGTACTCAATCGGACCTATTTACTTGACAATATAAAGAAAATTAATGTTTATAAAGGTATTTATTTATGCAGTATTTATTAGCAGAATAATATTTTTAATATATGTATTTAAAATTCCTAAAAGTGTGATATATTTATAAAAAAAATAATCTAATTTTAGTATAACATAATAATATAATGTTTTTATTTTTAGACAATTTGATTGTTGTGTGCTGTTCATTTGTGAAATACTTTGAGATAGCAACATCGCAGATCAGGAAGGAAATACGGACCAAATGTAAGATATTATTGTTATTTTTACTTCATAAATAGGGTATAATCACTATTATATCAACTATAAACCGTTACCTAGAAGTCCCATATCAGCTAGTGATATTATTCTAAATCCAATATGGCTGACTAATAAAGATGGCAGTCAATTTTTTTTTAGCAATGATAATATTATTAAATTAACCTTATTTTTTTTACTATAATTAAAATAATAACTTTGTATTCAATAGGTGTGGATTTCGATGAAACTGATGAACTGGTGATGAAGGTAGTTCACAGTCGGGAGTGCTACAAGAAGTTGTATCTGTTTGGCAAAAGGAGCGCGACCAACTTTAATATTAGCAAAGAAAATGAGACAGCTGTAGATGGGGTGATGCATTATAGGTGAGCGTTATGTAGGAAATTAATTAATTTCATGTCTTTAAAATATAGTGTTGCAAAAAATTTTAATATGTGCAGTGCACCTTGACTAAAATATCTAGTTGCAGCGAATTTCTTTAAGCTTACAATATGCCAAAATTGCGAATAATATCCAATATCCATATATCAAATGTATTTTTACGTAGATATTGATCCTTCTCATAAAGCGAATGTACAGTCTCGGAACGAAAAGGTTCGTCAATTTTCAAATTGATTCGTATAATGTGTCGCGAGAACATATTACCTTTTGAAACTATGTTACAGAATAGACTCAGGTTAGGGAAAATAATGTTCTACTGCTCCATAATAAAGTTCAAAATTATTCAGATCAGTGTTGTTTGACAGGATAAATATCTTGTCAACAAGATTTTTGATAAACTAAAACCTTCTTGTTGGTTCAACCTGCCATTATTATTTCTGTTAAAACTATTGTCAATCGGTCAATGTCATCATTGCAAAATATCAAAGAGGTTTTTATATGTCGCGCGCACAAGGCAGTGTTTAAAAAAAGGATAGAAAAAATAAGCAAAACCTTATTCGATGACAAACGTCATTGTATTCATTTAAATGTTAGCATCACTGTTTCTTACACTTGTATGTTGGCATCATTGTTTCTTGCAATACTAGTGCAAGTGAAAACCGACTCTAAGGTGACGAACCTTTCCATTCCGTGACTGTACAACAATGACATACAAAACATACAACTAACAAAACACCTCTTTTCAGATTGGAGAACAACCATTGCTTCGTAATAGACACCAGAAACATTCTATCTCTTTACAAATGGACCAACTTCGACTGGGAGTTGAAGTTCGTAGCGCGCTACTACGGCGATCCAGAAGCTACGACCGCCCTCAACGTCTACGAAGATGAAGCCTACATCCTACTCAAATGGGGACCCGTTCATTGGGCTAATTTAGCCAAAATGAGTTTCGAGAAGAAACTAAGTATACCAATGCCTCAAGCGGGGAAAGAGATGAGTGTGTACACGAAGATGTTTCATAAGTTTGGAATTGTTTTTGGAGGTAAATATTGATTAAAACTTATTTGTTCTGTTTGGACCTTAAAGGCTTTTATGAGGTCTAAATTAAATGACTTAAGGAAGCCACAGACAAAAAAATAACGAAATTGTACATCCTTGTAATGTTAAGTTTGTCTTTTTATTTTACAATTATGTTGTAAACTCTTTAATGTATATAAATATTTCTGGTATACAAAATATTTTAATCTAACTTTAAAAATAATATTTTTCAAAATAAGCCTCTTAATTCTCCAGTAAACAGCGAGAAGAAGTTCCGTTTCGATCGTTTCGAGTACCAGAAGAACGAGGTGTACATGCTGGAGTGCCCCAACCTGTCCTGTGTCACCGAGCACGGCGAGCTGCTGCTTATAGGATACGCTGATGGAAAGGTAATTTGTTTTTTTTAAGTTTGTTGGTTTTAGTCTGTGTGGAAGATGCGGTTTATTTGCGATTTGTTGGGCTAAGTTAAGCTAAGGGATCAGGCTAATTTTTAGTAATAATTTTTTTTATTCTAGATATGTAGATGATTTTAAATTTATATCATCTAAATTTCCTTTTTTTGCTATTACGTTGAAAACGCTATTACGTTTTTTTGCTATTACGTTACAAAGAAGCGGGACCATAAAAAATAATACCATTAAAATTATGTGATAATTTTGATGATATAAAAAATACGAAATGATAAAAAAACATATTTTTTTTTAAGTATGTAAATGTATTTATGAGGCATACTTCCTTTTTGACCTGCTGGCGCCATATCATTTCAGTAAGTACTTCTTTTTTCCTACCAAAAACTTACATTCCATTACAGATAGAACTCCTAGTTCCGCGCGGTGCGACAAAAGACAACATCGTAAAGGCGACCCTCCACGTACGCGAGCTACTCACCCACGACGTGCCGAGCCAGCTCGACGTGCTCGGAGCACAAGAGCCCTACGAGGTACACCACCAGTACCTCGCCCTGCGTAAGTACAGTCAACCCGAGCCACATGACTTCCCGAGGACGTTCGGAGTCGTCTCGCTCAACGTGCACGAAGATGCCCAACACCAACACGTGTTTGTATCAACTCATTCAGCTGTGTTTCATCTCGTTGTGTCCCATCCGAATGTCGATACGTACCTGTTCACTCAGTTCCCGCTTGAAGTTCCCGTGCCTGCTGAGTGAATGATATTTGGGAGATTGGGAATAATCTTGGAGGATACAATTTATTAATATTTTTATGATTTGATAAAAATGTATTATTCCTTCTCACTGTACCAATGTTATCAGCGAGATGAGGATTTTTTCTGTATATGGAATTACTGGGATGTTACAGGGAGTCTTATATTTATAATCCAAGAATGGTAAAATAAGTACTTAGTAAAATGCTGGGTCATATTGTGTTTGATGATGTATTTCAAGGGTTTCACGGTTATGATAGTACATAACCAAAATGCGCTTCAGCAGTAAATACATACAATTAATTTGATTTTCGGCTTTTTTAATTTGGCAAGTCGGGTAAAAAAATAGAAGGAAGAATTTAGAGATATCTTTGACATTTGTAAATCGATATTAATCAATTGTACTGTTATTGACCGTCCGAGATCGAAAAGTAAAATTTGAATGAATGAGTTAGTAAGAGTGAACGAATTAGTAAGATGTAGTTCAAACGCGTGTTACAGGGACGGACTTATATAGCTTTAATTTCTAGAAAAAAATCTTTAAATCTAGTCCAGCTCGATATAGCGAGCGAAAGTAGACCTTATGTGTGTAGTATACGGTATATTTTACTATGAAAATAGTTTAGAAAAAATGGTTTTTAATCAATGTTCGTAGTTGTATTTGTAGAGATATTTTGTCTTGCTTGTGTCTATTGAAAGTTGTTTGAGAAAAACAAGGTTGTTAACTATCATGATGTGAAAAGGTTATTGAATTACATATAAGTCTAAGATGCAAGGTTTGAAACCAAAGTTTTATTAAAAGGGTATTTCGCTTGAATACAATATGTAGGATGTATTGTGCCATTTAGTTTTAATCTAGAATTAGTTTATGAATTCGACTAACTGACAAGTCAAACCTCTTCGCATAACAACAAGCATAAATGAAGGATAGAATTAGACACAAAGTAGAGGGTCCGCATTTTACCAAAATTTGCTATCTTGTGAAAACAGCTTTAAAAACTACTTTATTTTGCAAATATGTGTAAAAAAAGGGTTCTTAAAAAATCTCTTTAGCTTTATAATATTAGCAATTAAGAAATGAATGTCCAAGTGTATGTTTTAGTAACATTTTGAAGTGGTATATGTACTACGATATTTTAAAATGGTTGAATAAAATGGTTGTTATAGTAAAATCGACCTGTTTAAGGTATGGTAAGCCAAGGTATCGTGATCTGAAAGACTAGCGAGTGTGGTTATGAAAACAACATTATAAATCTAATTAATTTTGTATATTTATTTAACAAACAATTTACATTTGTTTAAATAAAAGTTCTTTACATTATTTGTATGAACTATTGAGATTCATAGAAAACGTCTACAAATATTATTAATATAATTAGTCTAATATTTACAAGTTCCTTTTAATAATTATTATAATATTTTGTTATTGTTGTTTTAATTTGTTATGTTTATCTATGGTTTTATTGACACCGCCTATTGAGTATAGAGTAAGGTCTAACGCATGTAATGTACTGATATATTTATCTTTACATGTACTTATCTAATATTTTGTATATAACAATGTTGAAATGGTTATAATAGAATTACTAGTTAATGTACCTAAAATCTTTGAATTTCTTCGCACCATATTATCATGGCGTAAAATCAATGTGGCCAATTTTTATTACATAATCTTTTATATACTAAAATTGATTGTGAATCAAAGTAGTAATAGATATTTTGATGAGATATGTTTTAACTTTCCATTTATTAAATGTACTTTTTTACATAAAAAACTAAATCAAACATGTTCTTATAACTACGATACAATGTGTCCCAGACACAACGACCACTCGATATCAACTCTGATATGCATTGAATAAGATTACAACTTTAATAATCGTTTTATCTACTTAATATTGTGACTCGATGTATTTACAGTTCACGTATTGTGGAAACATTCCAATACAAATATATAACATTAATCAAAACATCGTTTTTTATTCTATCCTGTCGATACGGGTCAACGTATCGATACTACTTCGTCTGCGTCTAACAAACTCCGCTTGGCTCCTAGAGAGCTGACGTGCACTGGAGTGCGAATGAATTTGGACCATCACTAGAGGTGTTAAGGTGTGTTTTAGCGGTCGGTGGCGTTGGGGTTGGTGTAGGAGAAGCCGCGGAAGGGCTCCTGGTCCATGGAGCGCAGCACGTGCGGCTCCACGGCCGTGAGGCGCGGCCGCTCGCCCGTGAACGCGCGGTCAAAGTACTGCGTGTCCAGCGGGTGTCGCTGCAATCGGACATACGATATTACATACACTGGGTGGTTAATTGGGTCTAATGAACTATGTTTCTAAAAAAAAATGGAAGGATCCAACGTATATTGCAAAAGCAACACACCCAAATGCTGTCATCTAGAGAGATCTGTTTGAGGAAAACTGTCTACTTTAGTTGGATCTGATTTGTTCAAAACTCATTATTCTCATGCAATAACGAGGCAGCCATATTCACATATTTTCTCTTAGGAAAATCAATAAATAAGTACAAATTGATAAAGTAAATGTGACTCACCACTCGTGGCCTGAAGGGCGCGTCGAGCTCCCGCCTCTCGAGCTTGTCCCAGTGTATGGGGTGGAAGAACTCCTGCTCGCGGATGTCGCCGTGCATGCACTCCGCGCCGCCCAGACGGCTCTTCGCGTCCTTGTCCAACAACTGCAACAATGGTTATGGTGAATGAGTTGGTGGCTATAAGTTGGTGTATGTACGTTGTTGTGGTGGATATAATAGAAATCTACTATTCCGTCGCTACACCATATTTTGGTAGTTTTCCTAATATAATATTTTATTAGTAATTGAAACATTTTAAAAACTTTAACATTTTGTAATCCAGGCCAAGATGAATCGAGCTATAGCCAACGTAATATTATGGGATTCAATGGCTTTTGCCAGATTTCGTATTTTTCCTAATTCCTAGCTTGTAAGTAAAGGTACAAATAGAATTTCGAAGAAATTACGTAAATTCGAAACTCACCCTGGTAAGTATGGTAAGCGCCTCTCGCGAGAGGAACCGTGGGTAGGAGGGCATCTCGTTGCAGATGGACCAGAACAGCTCGTCTTCATCACACCCGCTGAACGGACTCTGGCCGATCAGCATCTCGTACAGCAACACGCCGAACGACCACCAGTCTACTGTCTGGTTGTATTTCAAGCCTTTTATTATCTGGAAAGAAAGTAATATTTAATTAGTAAGTATTTAAATTTTAGACTACATTATGTAAGTATGTACATACTCGTATATTAATATCACAACGAAATAAAGTTTTTTTTCTGTTTGGACCATGTGGCCCCGTGTATCTACCGCTGAACTACTAAATAATAAAAACCCAAAGGATCGGAGGTAGGTCAATAAAACCGAGGGGCAAAGCTAGTTTAAATGTACTTAATTTCATTAATAATAGTGTCAGAAGTTCTTATAGTTCCACTTCAGAAAAGTCCCAGGCTTAGGTAAATTCTTATCGATCAAAATGTACCTAAGTAGGTAGGTTCAGTTGTGTTCGTATTGTATATGCTGTCCGTAAAGACCCGGAGACCAGAGACATAAAAATGCACGTAGTTTGTCACTAAAAACAAATTCAGGTATGAGCTCACCTCCGGCGCCATATAATCGGGAGTCCCGCAGAACGTGTCCGCAGTCTTGTCCAGGTAGATCTGCAGCTTGCACATGCCGAAGTCGGCGATGCGCACGTGACCGTCGAAGTCCAGTAGGATGTTGTCTAGTTTCAAGTCTCTGCAATGAGTTTGTGGTTTAGAGGATGTCAAAGGTAATTGGGTTTCCACCATCGTAATTTTCATTTTAGCCAATAGATCTTCTGGAGGGTTACACATTTATGTATCTAGCGAACCGCTTCGTATTAGGTGGGTGAAAGTATAAATATATAAGTACAAATACTCTTTATTTTTAATGATCCATGTTTGTTTATTTCTATCTTTATTTCTGTATATATAATCTATTCATTTTGTGCTCACCTATATACAATTCCCCGTTTATGCAGGAATTTGAGTCCAGATACAATTTCCGCGGCGTACAACCGCGCCCTCGCCTCCGGGAACCGCCCGCTTTGTTGGATGTGGAACATCAGGTCACCGCCGTTCAGGTACTCCATCACGAAGAACAGGTGAGACTATAATGTTTACATAAATACTACTTTATTACTCTGGGCTATCGGGCGTTAACTTAAATTGTTACTTGAATTATTATGAAACTCTTAGGAACTACACAGAATACTTGCCAAATCCTCAGAAGTAGGTACTCAGAGTAGAAATCCTCCAGAAATCAGTATTTCTTTAGTGTTATTGCCTATGTGATCGCAATACAAGACATACAAAATACAATATAGGTACTTACTTATAGTTTTGCGTGTGCAAATTATAATATGTAAGCCCCATGTTGGGCGCCAAATACTACGTTATGTAATTTCTATACAGGCCAGACCACACTGTCAGCTAGTGAGCGAGTGTACTTGCCGAGGCAAACATCGTTTCATCATTTTTCGCTAATACTGAGATTCACCCGCTAATAGTTTACTCTGTGGTTCACTCATGAACTCCGATATTAACCAATATGGCCGTATTGGCAAACGCCTTCACACGCTGCCTGATGGTGTGGCTTACGTTTAAATAACAGGCACTTATACTTACATCTGTCTGGAAGGTGGCAAACAAGTGACACAGATACGGATGGTTGGTACCGAGCGCTAGCACCTTCCTCTCAATGAGGGTACACTCCACGTCATCGTCCTCCAACACCACGTCCTTCTTCAAACATTTGACGGCATAGTAGTATTCCGTGTCCTTTAGTTCCGCTAATAATACCTGGAGACAACACCGTACCATTAATATGATTGGTCTGTGAATAGTTTTAAAACCTTATATTTAGCTTTAGCTGGAAGTACCCAGATCAAGACAGACATGTTCATGTATCAACGTGTCTTCAGCGGGAATCAATTCTATAACCATTGGCAATGTACCTAGTAGGCAGGACACGGCCACAACCCATGGCAGCAAGAAATGTTTTCTATTTCATAACATATTTAAAATAGAATACAATTAAATCTTAACATTCGAATAAGTTGATGAAATGTTGAAAACAAAATTAACTTCTAATAAATGTAGCAGGAAACGTGGATGACAGCCGTGCGACGCGAGAGTTTACATTTTATAACTCGATTATATATTAACGTGCTTTCTCCGTATTCTTGGCCCGCTCTCAAAGGCAATTGGGCCAAACGCTGAGCAACCAGGAAGACCAACCTGGCTTACGTTATGCAAACATAAACTTACCTAATAAACACATTTACTATATTATAAATCAATTTTAGTACTCAAAATGCTATCGTTAATTGCAATAGATCTGTCAAACTTTAATGATCCATAAACCTTGGTTTTGTTCATTTGTGTAACATCAGATATTAATTTCTCTTTGGCTAACAATGGGGAAGTAAATATATGAGTTGAATGACCGGTATCGACAGTTTTGATTTAAGTGTGTTGATATTTTATAAGCAGGGCTTCTTTGTGTTTTTGCGTTTGAATTGTCCATATTTTAGCAGAGATGACACGTGTTCGCTGACGTAGATAGATTTATTGATGAGATGCACGTCACGTACCAATTATAGTGGTGTTTGGTACAATGTGATCGGGCGCAGGTGAACCTGAGCGATTTGCGCCGTGTTGATGGCAGCATGCCACATTGCACTCCCCACATGAGGTTGCGGTCATCAACCATTTTATGTCTCTCTCGTTTTATTAGCTTTAAATTTCTTTGGTTAGTTATACTGTTAACAAATTTCCAGTATTTGTTTTATAGAAGCAATTTGGTTGGTGATCGCATAGATTAAACTAATATTATTTACTTCGTAAACCAATTTGGAATTCAGCGCAAATATGTAATATATTATCTACAGTATAGTATCAAACGATTTATTTATAAATATTAACCAAAATATTATTGTGATCTTAATAAAAATATTATTTCAGCCTCAAACTACCGCCGTTAAAGTTCATCGTACCCTAGAATGATATTTGACATTTGCCAGCCTTTGAACACCGTTTTCGTTTGCGTCATAATCGTTCTTAGCACCTTGTCGTTCGCCGTTCTGTATTTGATCCGGGAATTAAATACCATTTTATAGCGTCCTGTCAAAACAAACGAGCCGGCCAATATATATTATTACGTCTGTTGGCTTACATCATAGGTCGCAGGCAAGATGGACGTTAAGTGCGTGAATTACACGTTCGATTCCTGCTTCTAGAAAACAATGCCATTTAGTGAAATTGATGGTTTATTTTTGAAAAGCCAAACTAGAATCGACAACAGAAAATATTTTCTCTTTCAAGGACTATCTAATTTAGAGTTGTCATTGAAACATTGAGTCTCGGTGACCCAGTTAGCGATCTATTCCGGTGTCAGCACAGGTAGCAAAAACCAACGTGTATTTTCATTAGATTTCCCAACACTTTGACATGGATTTCTTGTGCAATTCGGTGTAAAACCAATAGGACGGTCTCTCAACAGGTTGTTAACGTGCGATGTTTATGATGGAGTATTATTAGTCGAGTTTCAGGGCACCCTTATAAATAAATCATGTTCTACGTTCCAAAATTGTGCCAATTCTCTTTCCAGAAACGAAGGTGAGGCAATATTTAGTTGCTTAAAGGTAATAAATAGACTTGTCTGTATTTATGTTCCTAATGTATGCGCTTGTATGTCACTTGTCGCGACAACTGCAAATGGGGATACGAAAAGGAATAAGAACATGTTTGCATTAAATATTACATATTTCCAATGTTTGTCACGTTTGTTTTAGATGTGTCTTTCAACGTTCGAACACTCATCTCGACTTCACGTTGCAAATCATCGTGTCCAATGTACTAGACAATTTTTCTTGGCAGAATCCCTTGTTTTAGTTCTTATAGTTTATTTTTGGACGAGTTCGCTTCCACTCTTTGTGTTCTACAAAATGTCAGTTGGATATTCTCTGTATTAATATACCAACGACAATTGTCATTTGTTTGTGCGTACGAGAGCTTATTTTGTTAGACTGGGAAAACGTGTCATGAAAGCAATCAATTTCCATCACTTTATTTGATCTAACGGATAATAAACGTGGACATTCTAAGAATTGTTTTATTAGATCTTTTCAAAAAAACAACTTTCACCTAGTTTACAAAAAAACTGGGACAAATAAATAAGTTGCTGTCATATCCACTAAAAAATTGCGTAAATTTATGAGGTCTGATTAGTTTGGATATGGTACATAGGTAATTAAGGACGATATAATTATTATAAATCGATTAACATATCAATAATTTATCGGAATGATTTACGAGTATAAACGTGCCATTTGAGACCTGATGCGATGCAATCACGTCGTCATGCAATCGTCATTCTGGCACTCGACGCGACCGATTGCATGCAATTTGGGTCGGCAGTGGAAAACAATCGAATCACTTGGTGAAAATATTTACCCGCCAACGCGACGTAGCGCTTCGATTTTACGTTACTTCTATCTACATCTATCGAGTTATATAATACTAGCCACGTCTCGCGGTTTCACCCGCGTGGTTCCCATTCCCGTGGGAATACGGGGATAAAATATAGCCCATGTTACTGAATGTAGCTTTCTAATGGTGAAAGAATTTTTGAAATCGGTCCAGTACTTTTTGAGTTTATTCGTTACATACAAAAATACAAAACTTTCCTCTTTATAATATTAGTGTAGATTCCTTCATTTTTGCGAATCCCTTGAATTTTAAGATTAATGATAGCCTACGTCTATAACATCAACATTCAGCCAGTGATAGTCCTGACAAAATCGGTTCAGATGCTTAGAATAAGCCGAAAGAAACAGGAAGACAACCATTTATAAAACTGCTGTCTTGGTATATGTACACTGCGAATTTTGTCATATGCATTAGTAAAACCTGTTAACAGAAACTTCTGTGCGGATAAATAACTATTTTCTTACCTTTCCAAAACTGCCTTTGCCCAAAACCTTGATGAATTGGAAGTCTTCAACAGTGTATTTCCTGAAGCGAGGTATCGACCGCGCCGGGGGCGTGAACCGTCCAGTTTTCTTGAAAATACTGTACGCTGTGGATTGCTCTGTAAACAAAATCATAATATAAAATCTTTAAAAATTAAGATATAAAAATAAATCATACTAATACATATTATGAGATGAATGATACTGATAATTATGTTGACAAAATATGCTAATAGACGTGTAAACATACAGTTTTTATGTAGTGAATTCCTCGGTAATGTACGTTCATAAATACTTGATAATTTTCAAAACATTTCTAGATCTGGGGGCACGGCAGTGCCCCCCGCCAAGTCGAGCGCGAAGCAAACACTGCCGTACCATCCTTTACCGGAACCCTTTCGCCGCATTTTCAGGCCCCTATTTGACAACCTCTGGATAAGCCCAGAACGCTGAAATTTTCGTCATCCAGTAAGCTATACAATCACATACTTAAAATAAAATTTCAAGTCTGTAGGTCATTTAGTTCCGAAGTTAAGCGAAAGCAAAGTTTCGCATTTTAGACAGACACTCACTCACTCACTCACTCACTCACTCACTCACTCATGATCATCAAAATAGAACTAGTACTTCCCATAAACCTAGAGAGCTGAAATTTGGTACAGAGTTAGGGTTTAATGGCCACATAAAGGGAAAACTATAAAAACTAGGATAATCGAACGGGAACGGGAATTATACGGGAACGGGAGTGGGAATTGTAACTCAAGAACGGCTGAACTGATTTGGCTGAAAATTGGTGAGGACGTAGCTTAGAACCAGGAAAAGGACATAGGATACCTTTGATCCCGAAATTCCCACGGGATTGGGATCGGGAATTTTAAAATCAAGAACGGCTGAATTGATTTGGCTGAAAATTAGTGGGGAGGTAGCTTAAAACTATTAGAAGAACATAGAATACTTTTAATCCCGAAATTCCCACGGGAATGGGAACGGGAATTTATAACTCAAGAACGACTGAACCGATTTGGCTGAAAATTGGTGAAGAGGTAGCTTAAAACCAGGAGAAGAACATAGAATAGTTTTAATCCCGAAATTCCCACGGGATTGGGAACGGGAATTTATAACTCAAGAACGGCTGAATTGATTTGGCTGAAAATTGGTGGAGAGGTAACTTAGAACCAGGAGAAGCACATAGAATACTTTTCATCCCGAAATTCCCACGGAAACGCGAACGGGAACTACGCGGTTGAAACCGCGGGGCGTTTAATAATAAAATACTACTCCTAAAAAGAAAAAAAAATGTGTCAAATAAGAAAATCTAATAAAATAAATCAATATAAACACGTTTCAACAAAAATAAATGAAATCCCACCAAAAAACATTCTGTAAAAAACTAGCCAAGTCTCGATGGAGCTGCTTGTTTATCTCTAAAAAGTAATGAAATCTAGACAAACTCGTGCCAAGTCCTTACTGCGATTTCTTTATTATTATAGTTAATGTTGTGTGACTTGGCCGTTGAACATTGTTTAAAACGTTAGTAGTGGGTACAAGTCAATTTTGTTTACACGTAATGTTATTACATTATTAAAATACACAGCTTCATCAAGCCTACAATTGACTGGATATTGAATCAACGTTTTTCAAGTGGTAATTTTCTATCGTCAATGGGTAGCGGTTCTGGCGACAGATTGGTGCAATGGTGTCATGGAGCACCTAGTTTTGTACCTTTGTGTACATGTGTACCCTTCAACGGCCAGGTCACACAACATTAACTAAAATAATAAAGAAATCGCAGTAAGGACTTGGCACGAGTTTGTCTAGATTTCATTACTTTTTAGAGATAAACAAGCAGCTCCATCGAGACTTGGCTAGTTTTTTACAGAATGTTTTTGGTGGGATGTATTTTTCTCAACTAATTTTGTTGCTCTTTTTAGTTTCTTTGTCGGTTGGAACAGTTTGATGTTTGATTTTATAAACATTGTATCTCAACTCAAATCATGTGACTACTGTTTATAACACGATTTGGCGCTTTATTTGGATTCAGATAGGATATGTAAGTATATTCTTGGTGTCATCATATTTTGTGGAATCGCAATATTGTAAAGCTTAACTTTATTTAGCCTACTCTCGTCAACTGTTTAACTAGTTACTTTGTTTGATTGTTTGATGCCCATTATTCATCGCAATTCACTATGTGTGGTTTTAAATGTTGGTCTGATAGATCCCATTGCAAGGTTCTCTCTCTTTCTCTCTCTCTGTTGATATGATGTATAGTAATGTACATATACGAGTACGTATAGGTGTAATCCCCAGGCTTGCATAATAAATATTACTCAATCCCACGTTTGGAAAATAGCGAACATGCATGTAATAAATGTGATTTCCATCATAACGAGTTAGAAGAGACTATAAGAGTTTATTTGATTGCGTATTCAATATTTTTACATTTATTTATTACATTATCATTTTATAATCGGGACCGAGTGCCAGGTTTTCATTTAATATTGTGCCGTTTATTTCCGTTTCATAAAAATAATTAATCGTCACCAATTTGTATACATCTGTTACCTAATCCAAGTTATTTGGGTTACAGAATTTGTCTAGTTTGTTCGTTTTGTCTTCCTTCAAACTTGTTCCACCTTTGTCGCATATACGAGTAAATCTTCATTCATGGGTGGGGCTTTTTAGTTAAACTAGATTTGAAGAAACGTCATTACAATATTTTACTGCCATCAGACTAGACTTCCCTAAACCCCTAGTCCCGACAATTTCAGTTCAACTGTTCTGTACGTTATTACTCGTCTTGTTTAATCATATTTATTATGAACACGCTGCATTACATTTATTATTGTTTACATACATTTTATTGTGTGTTTGTTTACGTTTGTTCCCGGTGTAGTAGTATGACATAATATTCGTTCAACCATCTGCTATATATTAATTTTCTTTCACCTTGTATGAGATCGCGAGCGTCTCTAAAAATATTAGCTCAGACGAAGCAATATCAAGGTCGTCGCCGGTATTATTGGTGTTGCTATTGGGTGCTATTTAGCACCCAATAGCAGCACCAATAATGCCTTACCCTATTTTTTGGTTTACCCTATTAAGAAATTCTTCTTTATTTTTATTCAGGTTTCTTTACAAAATATAATTTTTATAAACTGTGTCTAATTTTTCTTTATAATGCTTCCAAATTCGTTAAGTATGGGGAAATAGGTGAATAATTCTAACTATGATTGTGTTCCTTTCATGTTAATAGGGAACAATGCAGGGCCTCTTCCAACACTACATTTAGCAAGGTTCTAAAATAGTCCTGAATATATAAAAACCACATAGAAATGTGTGCCGTAGGTCTCTAACCAGATAAACGAAAACATACATATCAGGAGAGACGCTAGCTGGCTGGGGACTACCTTTTTACACTACTTATAGGTATGTATATAATACATTCTATATTTTATATGTTTATCTACAATAAGAAATTACGACTTGTTTGTTAATATCTCGAATTGATTGTGAATAATGACTCCTATTAGCGGGTACCAGGGTTGGCACCTGTGTTGGTACCTACGTCATATTATTGTACGTAGTTCTTGTACAAGTGACGTAACGTAATTTGTTCTGATATTTACGCAAATTGTAATACTTTCGTTACGCAGATTTCAATTACGTAACAATTTATGGCGACTTTCGATTTTAAAGACTTCCCTTGACATATTTGTCGCACTTTATTGACCAGTTAACCACAAATACACAAAAATATATACAAAAAATATAAATATTATGCAATTTTGTAAAGTTCTGAATGCTTTATGCTCAACAGTTGTTACAAAATAAAGTTGAGAGAATAATTTGATGTTTTTCGGTACATTAAACTAGGTAGAACGTTTGTTTATCTTATTTGATTTATTTTACCTGAAATTCGCATTAACATTTGTGTTTTTGAGAACACCGTTGGCCTCTTTGAGTAATCTATTCTGAGAGAAACCATTTCAGATATTAGATGCAGTATTGGGTGTCTGGTTTGTTTTAAAGATTTATATTATTGTGTTTTTGTCTCGACTTCGTGAGAATTACTGTAGAAATTTTATTTTGTGACTAAACAAATCGTCTTTCGAACTTCTCAGGCACCTCTGAACGCAAGATCGCGCGATGTTTCTTTAGTAGGTATTATAAAATGGGCAGTTTTCTAAAATAAGATCTCTCTAATATGCGTGCTTCGATATTTTTTACCTACTAAGTAAATATTTTTCAAACAGAGAGACAGACAGATCTCCAACTCTAGAGTTTGAGATCGCCAACTCGCATTAGATAAGCGTAGTAATTACGTCTATTCCACCTCACTGTAATAATGTTACCAGTGAGAGAGATTCGAGATTTATCTTGCAACGGAATCTTACAGATACATACAATATATTTCTGTAAATTCCGTAGTTTCTCATTACAAGTCACCTGATTGCGAAAATCTATAAATAAACGTGACGAAATTGATTTTTTATTGGCTTTACATTCTTCTGAACTATTTTTGACCACATTTATTATATGCTAATTTCCTTATTCTTTTAAAATATATATTTTGGAATCTGTTTTTTTATTATAAATTATTTTCGTATGTTTTCTTTAATTGTCAAGTTTCAAAATAGAGGCAGTTAATTTTAGTAATTAGCTTCAAAAGTAAATCATTTATAAGTAAACTTTAAACTAAAGCTATACCTATTCTACTTGTTTCGGAATTAAAGTCTGGGAAACGGAAGGAAACGAAACTATTATATAAGTAATACATATAACTTCCTCCACGTTGTGAACTCTTTTCAACTCATTCTAATTATGAAATTAATTTTAGTAGTTTTAAAATAGAGTTAACGATTAATAACCGGTGCAGTGAGATACATTCTGGCAGCCGGAACGCGGAATACAGGGACCTGCTAAGTGGAACACTCGGCTGCACTCAACATATATCAGGGAAAGTTCCGTTTATGAAGATATTTTGGGATTATATTACGAAAATTATACGAAAATACACACAAATCTACCAACTGAAGTGATATTGATAAAAATTGAATTCATTTATTAATATTTCACATAATATTTTGGATGACACTGGATGAATAAATGAAAAGAAAAAATATATGAATAAATATGATAAATTGTTTGTTAGTTGCAGCAAGCATGAAAATTAAATTCATAAATATCAAGAGTAAGATACTAACAACGCCAAATAACGTGCAGTTAGCTGCAACATATACAATTAGAAAAACAATACTAATCACATAGATACTAAACATAAAATGAAGCATTCAATTATATTCAGCGTGGTAACCCTCAGTAAAAAATTGACACAAAAGGACTAAAGTCAAATACAAATTTAAATTAAGAACGCCAGAATTCAAAAATACAGTTTTAAATTAAGAAAACAACAGCGAAACTATGTACTTTTTTAAAAGCCTCAATTTACACGTAATGTCGAGAGTTGAGGTCGATCAAAGTTTTAAATGAAGAACTTTTTTATTTTTTATTTTAGATGGAGATTTTTTTTAATAGCGACTTTTATATTCATATTTTATAGCACTGACTTTTAAACCTTTTGAACCAACTATGACTAAATATTTTCTGAGATGTAACCACAAGATTCTTAACTATCTAATCGTAAGTTTCTCACCAAGCGCCTGTTCTGAGATGTCAGTGGCTGGTAATTGTGATGCATTGCTCGACGAAGGCCCCGGGCTGTCTCCACCACCTGTACACACAACATACAGTATCTGTTCTCGTAATTACACCTAGATCACATTATTGATTAGGTATTCTGTTCATGCTGTTATTTCTCATTTTGCATTATAATTTTAAGTGGTATAACTGTTATTCAGTTTCGTTTTTCAAAAAAAACTATAGCTCAAGAAGTTTAGCCAAATAGGTAGAGCGACTTTCTCATATGATGCTAAATCATAAAATTGATGTCGTCAATCACGCGCAATTTCCTTTTAGATTTTTACTCAAAAATTGTTATCATTGCAGTAGGATTTACTAATAAGTTGAATATTAGTAAGATCACATTTTGAATATAATTTTATTACACACACAATTCTCTCATTAATACAAGTATTTACTTTTCAAATGGAACATTTATAGATAAATAAGTTAATTAAAAGTGCTCATTGTAATAAGTGAATTTTCATGCCGTGCATGTATTTAATATAAATCATACTTATTATTTATTTATGCATGTAATTTATGGATGTTCACAGCAAAGTAATATAAACGCATAAGGTATTCATAAATGTCACTAATTTATTAAGAATAATGCTCATTAATGTCATATAAATTAATTAATAATTTCTTGTTTACTGTAAGTAAAATTACATTTGAAAATCACGAAACATAAAAGCGAATGCTCTTTAAAATTCAGATAAGTACCATCTGCTTATAAAAATAGTTTGTGTGACGTTTGAAATGAAGCCAATTGATTCTACCTATCGATCTATCGATCAAGCATCGCAATCACATCTGGCCGCGGGCTCGGCGACTGACCGTCTTCAATGAAATCACTAGTCAATGCTTTTATACAGTTTTCATCAAATAGAAGACATTTAGGCTCGCGTTGACGAAATTGGAAATGCAAATTGTTCACACGCAAAGTAATTTGTGATTGCGATTGATTTCATACAGGTGAGTGGTGAAAGATTGGCCACTTTCCAGAGTACATGAACCACCTACGTGATAATACCTCTACAGTGTAGACTAGTACACAAACAAAGACATTACATACAATTATAGATTCAAAAAGGCTAGTTGAATTATATTTAAGTACTTATACAAAATTTTGACTAAGTTGTCTTCAACATTTTTTGACCATTGACTGTCATTGAATAAGTGTTTGTTCGTTTGGGTCAAATAAGGATTCTTATTAATATACATTGCTATATGTACACAAAAACTTTGAATAAAACATTGTGGTCATTATAATTTCTAATAATAAACAATACCGAACGTTGCCTACCTGATGGCCAATAAAACATTGCTTTATTTTGAGCAAGACGCGTGACGTAATTGTGACGCTACTGTTTCTTGTCCGTCGGATAATAATGAACATTATCAGAATCATCACCCAAAACATGATACCGACCTCTCTTCGATGCCGCTAACGCGTCCGCCAACAATCGCTGGTTAACGCCGCAAAGGTTTGCAGTCAACTTTTCACATTTCCGATGGCAACTTATATCGCAATCTAGAACAAATAACAGCTTTCCTTGGCCCTGGGCAGCGGTGGACCTCTACTGTACACTATTTACAAGGGTGGTGTCAGTTACGCATCAAGCCATGCAGAAGCGACGTGCACAGTGCGTGTTAGTTACGTACGAACGTTGGTTAGTTCTTAGTGAAAGTGGAGTAGTTGGTTCGTGTTCAAAATGTTAGTTTACCTTTTTTGATAGCCACAAAAGTAGCTGGAGATGTCGGCGCAGACGAATCGAAGCCGGAGTCATTTGATCCAGTCGACGTCCGTCCATCAGGGTTGTTGTCACATTCGAAGAACTCCGCGGAGTCACTGCTGTCTGTTTCTTCTTCTTCTTCAGATGACGTTTCTTCTTCGGACGAGGAGTCTGACGTGTCAGAGGAATGGATCACTTGAGGTGCCCTCTTTTGCAAAGGACGTGGCGTGGCTATTAATTGTTTGACCGCTTTTTCTTCTTTGATCGGTTTCTTTGGTTTCACGGTCGGTGACGCGGTCACCTTTATAGACACTTGCTTTACAGGTGTTACACCTTGTTCTACAATCTCAGACTTAGTTTCCTCTCCGATTTTTTGTTGTGATAATGCCGTACTTGCTATATTATTATCTGTATCGCATTTAGTAATGTTTTCTTTTGGAATGTCTTCAGTTATTATTTTTTCAGGAACTGTGTCGACAACTTGTTTGTCAGTAGAAACTTCAGGTAATTCTTGTGTCACATTTTGTACCACTTTTTCTCCAACTTTATTTGTACCTTCGCTAGCTACTGTACTTGCAGTTGCTTGTACTTGAATATTGCTAGTATTCGGAGGTAAAATGACTGGCTTTTTAGGTAATTCTTTTGGCTTATTAATTTCTTGATCGCTTTTCTGTTTAGCGACGCGTTTAGCAGAGTCCTTGTTAACAATTTTTTTCGGTACCTTTTCTTTAGCGCTTTTTATTTTTTCTGGCTGTGAGCTTCTGTCTTTTGATTTTTTAACGTCACTAACTTTCACTTCATTCATTTTGATCTCAGGTTCTGGGGCAGATTTCAAATCCTTATTTTTGCATTTGCATTGAACGTTTTCTTCAATATCTGGTACTTTGTTATTTTCATTCGACTTTTCAATGACTTTAGTGTCTGAAGTCTGTTGTTCCACATTGGTTTTGGCATCAAAAGAACTTCTTAAATCTGTTGAAGTATTTACAATATCAGCAGATTCTTTAACATCTTTTGTTGCAGTAATACCCGTTTTTATATCCGTACTTTCTTCTTTAATTTTTGGTGACACTACAACTTCCTTACCTTTTATAACATTTTCTGATTCTGGTTTAATTATATTTTGATCAACCTCTGGTTTTTTACTCAAATCGGGCACAGGCACAGATTCAGTAGGTGTTGCGGGAATTTCCTTTGCAGTATCAATTTTGATATCTTCTATTACTACACTTTTTGGTTTTTCAAAAGGCAGTTTAGTTGTGTCATGTTTTAGGGCTTTTTCTGATTTATCTTCTGCAGTGCTCTTACCATATTCATCAGTTTTAATATTTTTAGCATTCTTTAATGATCTAACTTTCTTCACAGATTCAGGTTTCTCTGCAACAATTTTTTCTTCAGATTTAGTCTTTAGGACAGTTTTAGTTTTACTAACTAATGATTCAACATCTTTTTTGTTTTGTTCTATTTCTTCAACACATTCAGGTTGAGAAGAATTTTTTGAATTGTCTTTTTCTACAATTACTGTATCCACATTTGTTAACTTATTTTCTTCTACGGCATTTGATTCCTGTATACTCAATTTATTAATTTCCACATTACTATTTGAATCAGTAGCAACTTCTACCTTATCTTTAGTGATTGATTTTTCATTGCTATCAAGATCACTTAAAATGTTATTGGTTTTGGTAATGCATATTTTATCTTCCACTGACATGTCAGTTTTTACAACTATAATTTCTTCATTTGCGGGCAGTTGGTCACATAAGGCTTCATTAGTGGGCATAGGAAGTACTGAGATTTTTTCTGGTTGAGAAGAATCATCTTTTTCACTTTTTGATGAACTTACTCCGCTATCTGATTTATTATCCAAATTAATTGCATCCTTCGGTTGAGTATTATCTTCTAATGAAATTACTTCACTCATTTTATCTGATTCAGTAAATGTGTTCTCTCTATTCGTTGTATCTTCGTCATCTTCTGGAAACCAGAACAAAGCCCGCTTATTCATTTCTTTGGCCTTTTCAATGTTCTGTTTTCTTTTCATAAGATAAACAGTTTCTCTTTTTCCAATTTTCTCCCAAAAGTTACCGCTTTCCGGTTCAGGTGATGCAGGATCATCAGTTTCCCCTTTTTCTGGTTTCTTTTTCTTTATACTATTTCGTTCTTTAGTTCGCCTAAGTGGACTTTTGAATTGAAATTCTGGTACCTGTGGCTCATCTACAGAACTGGTGAATGATATCTCTTTCTTAGGGACATGGTGTTTTTCTTCTACGATGACATTTTCTATCTTAAACTTTAAAGGACTACTGGGTGGTGACACTTCTACTGATGCTGTGATTTTCGTTTTCATTTTTGGTTTACTTTCTACCTTCTCCTCCACTTTTTCTTTTTCATTTTTGACTGAAAGTCGACTCTCTTCTATCGCTGGTAAGTTGGCATTAACAGTTTCTTTTGGGAATTCCGTAATAGAATCTAATCTACGTAGACTTCCTCCTGAAGAAGATTTTTTCAGACTTCTTCTCTTAACCTGTGTTCTTGACTCTTTTAATGCTTTCAGGTTTTCATGTAACGTTTGATCTGACTTTGTCGTTTTCAAAGGGTTTATTTTATCGAATGACTTTTTACGTTTTACGATTGGTTCAATTTTTTTAGGCTCGTCATCGATGCCTACTTTACTTAAATCTAAAGTAGCAACACTTAAATTTTCGCTTCGAATTAGCGAATCCAAAACACTAGCTTGCTCTGCTAAAAGTTCCATTGAACATCTTCGGTCCGGTGATTTGCTCGATGAGGGCAAATCTTGATTTGGTAAAGGGATCACAGGTAATATTTGTGGAATGTCAGACGGACTTGTGTGTTTTATTCTTTTGTGACTGTCTTTTTCATCTACATCTTTCACAATAAATTTTTCTACAAGTTTTGCACCTATAGTCTTTTTCTCCTTTTTGTCAGTGTAAGCCAAATCACTTGAAAGTTTTTCTCTCCAACCTACAGACTCTTTGACTTCCTCTGTATTATTATTAGCAGAAACATCACTATCAGGTGTAACTTGGTCGTTCGCTAAGTTGTCTGAACTTTGTGAAGTCTCAATGAGAGGCTTTCGAGGGGAATCTCGTTCTTTCCTTTTAATAGTGTGTAAACGAACGACGGTCCTTCCCCTTTTAATCGTGCTTCTTTGTATTCCTGGTGAGGAATCGATACCAGTTTCTGGCTTACCATCCACTCGGGGCATGAAAGGTCCATTTTCTTTCTCGTTGGTCGAACTTTCTGTCGGTGGTGTGGGTAGTGGGGCCGTGGCGGTCCTCTCCGGCGGTTTGTGTCGGTACTTATCTCTTGAAACGTCAATATCCGCTGTGTTTATATTTATAGGGCGCTGGGTATATGATGACGTGCCATAACTTCTTTTCGAAATCGGAATCCTTCTAGGACTACTGATACGTACTGGACTGGAAGTGGCTCTCTCCGAGATGGTGCTGAGCATGGGCGAGTAGTTGCGGCTGAGGCCGGGGATCCATCGCGACGAGAGCGGAGCACGAGAGTATCCACCGAGCGACGAGTGAGTACTGTAACTACCACCTGGATTTAAGTAGGATGCACTGTACGAGGTCCCGAGGGGGGTGTACGACTTGTTATAACTGTACGGTGAACTCGAGTAGGACGGGGTGCCGCTGTAATACATGTTCGAGATGTGTTCGGAAAAGAGCGGCATTGTTATCGCGTGTGTGCGAGCGCGCGTCGTTCGAGGGCGAGGCGCTCGCGCAGACTGTGCGCGTCGCGTGCCCAGGTACGCGGCCCGCCCACCGCACTCCGCGCGCCGCCCGCCCAGTCGCAAGCAACCACTCGCCCACACACCGCAGGTAATTGATTGATGGCACGCACACAATAATACACACTTGTCACTCTTGTTTCGGGAAACTATCGATGCATCTCCGTCATGTATCGGTCAAGATGTCAATATTTACTCACCGTTACGTAACACAAGATCCCATTAAAATATCGTAAAAATCAAAACAATCAACGTTATCGGCTGCAGCATCTTCTAAATATATCGCTAACCGCGTGACAAGGTTTATTTTTAGCCGTCGTATGTAGGTGGAATAATAACGTGTCGGAATGTATGTGTGTGTTTATTTGCATCTCCTCTTTCACAAATAGGTACAACAATTTAAAAAAGTTAGTCAATACATGCCGTTAGCGTCCGAAAGAAGGTCGATTTCTGGTTAAAACTGTAGTCGAAGGCGTAAAAGCAAAGAGTAATGCTATTTTGCTTACGTATAACTATTAACTATATGAATAAAATTATCAATCGATACTTTGAATACTACATGACTTGATACATCAGGTTTACAGTAAGTATTATTGTAAAAAAAAAATATCCAGAATTCATAAACAAACATGAATTAGAAAAATCAAAAATGAAATTACCACATTTGTTTTGTTTGAATATATACGAACTTATCAGGAGAAAGTGTTCTCCTTATTTTTAAAAATACGTAGGTGGAATAAATAACCACGAAAAAGATACGTAGTAAATAGTAATTAAACAGTTTCTGCGCATTAACTCTAAAAAACAAAAGCAAATCGCAATTAGTTTAATTCGATAAAAACTTACAACGTATTCATCTAATTTTAAAATAGTGAACATAAAACGTAAAAGTTTCATTATTTTCACTACAACTACAATTATAACGTTAAGATTAACAATATGCCCATCGATAAAACTACTAAAGTTTTTCAGTCATTTTCATGCGACAAGCCAGATAATTGATTTCATTGTCACTAAGATGTATGTATCGAGAAAATGTTATGCTATCGTGTTTCGGTTCGGGTCAAGTTTAGTTAAAGAACCAAACTTGCATTTAATACATAAAATAGTTTTGTACTAATAGTGGAAATATCATAACCAGTCTTCCGAAAACGGGCATTTGGCCTATGACAGCGTCATAAAGGTGAAAGGGGAAGACTGGCGTTGAAAGACATGTAACTGATACGTAGGTAACTCTTATGGATTCTTTCTATCAATGTTATAAACATATTGTTTAGTACATATTCAAAATGATTAAATTATTAACGTTTACACAGCATACACAGACACCACTAGGTATAGGGGTTCAAAGCAAAAGCGTCTCTCTTAGTGATGATATTTATATAGTGAGGAGGATCAAACAAGACAAAAAATATATGTTCATCAAAACTTTTCATACTGTGTCGCCTATCTTGGCTGATAAACATGTAAACATGAAAACATTTCTCAGTATGTAATAGCAAACATTAGTACGAATATGATCAACATCAGCCAAATTAAAAGGAAATCAAAATTAAACTGTTTATTCAGTTTAGCTATGAT
Source organism: Timandra comae (assembly GCA_958496195.1). Lineage (NCBI taxonomy): Eukaryota > Metazoa > Arthropoda > Insecta > Lepidoptera > Geometridae > Timandra > Timandra comae. The sequence continues at coordinate 10,520,259 of OY292357.1, forward strand.
ATAAACGAAACATGCTAGGCCATGCCCAATGCCTTAAGTTTTTTTTTTAGGAACATCAACAACATACTCGTATATATTAAACATTGACAGTTACAGAGGTTATGTTACAGTTCTGATATACACATCGATTATAGATGTCCACATCATTTCAAGTTCAAGTTCTAGTCATCATCTAAGTTTGTATCAAACAATTCAAACAAGCAGCGTCCATAATGATTTGTAGTAATTAAACTATTAAAAAGTAACAAATAAAGATAGTTCAGTAGTTCGAGTGTTACAATAATGAAAACCAAAGAATAAAAGAAGAAGAAAAAATACACACATTTTACACATTTAATTTTCCAAAAGGATAAGTTCTTGCTATCAATTTATTATTTGATCTTACTGCTATAAGGGTTCATTAATAGTTTAACTTTACAATTAACTTTTAACAGTCTTCTTCTTCCGAACCTTTATCCCATTTCTGATTAGCGTCGGTTTTCGGACTACCCATGCGGAATGTCTGTCTTTTACGTGGAGCGACTACCAACAGACCACCACAACCCAGAGGGCCATAGGATTTTTTTTGGTTAAACCAAATATAGACTTTTGAGGCCTATTGAACTGAGAGTATTTTCATTAAGTTTGTCTATCATACCTTCACACTTGAGCTCTGGTTTGAAGAACCCGTAGAGCAGCGCCCCGCAGTGGTCGCAGAAAGTCGGCGATACGAACTGGTGAGGACGGAACCGGTGCGGCACGTCCAGCTTCAGCCGCTCTCTCAGGTACTGCGAAAATGATAATACAATGTAGCATAACTCTATCATGTTTTAGTTTCTTAGTTTATCAATTTCCCCTAATTAGGTTTAATCTTTCTATCTAAGGCTATGCAACCCCTTCTTTTGTAGTGGTAACCACTCTAATTTGTACTATATGTCATCCTCCTTGATGTGTCCGTCAACGGCGAGCCTCGGCTCAATGAGCTCGGTCGTGAGCTCAAATATGGCAAGCAAAGCCAAACTTAGTCTTAAAGAAGGACCAATTGCACCAGACCATTGGCCTAATAGATTTACTGCGTTGATCGGGCGGTTAGGTCTTGACGGTTATTTCACATACAATAATAGCGATAAAGATTTAATTGAAAATATCAGGTACCGTGTACAAATGTGGGTACAAGAAGCCGGGACTTCCAAAATAATAACACCGTGACCGGAACACCGCAATGAATTTAGCGACGTCTCATTCCATGTATTTGTATGCATTGTGTGTGCTACATCCAGCTAATAAAATAACTCGCGGCGACGAATCGATTACTTCCATTCTTTCTTTAAACCATTTTTTTTCCTATCTAATACCTATGTAGGTCATAATAACTAATCTTTTCAGCCCAATCCATTCAGTAGTTTAAGCTGCGTGTTGATAGGTCAGTCAGTCAGTTACGCTCGTCTTTTATACAGAAAAATTAAATAAGTGTTTCACGAACCACAGTAGCGTCCGACTGTGCGGAGGACCCAGGGCACTCCCCCAACAGCTTGCTGTGGCACTTCTTGTGCACCGCGGTCTGGCACACGGCGCACCGGTAGCCCTGCTTCCCGAACCCCCACAGGAACTCTTTGCAGAACGCACAGAACGTCGGCTGTCTGAAGAACTTTGCCATAAACCGGTGGCCTTTCACCTCGTGGATTCTGTAACAGGAAAATGAGTTTTAGATTATTGAAATATACTCTTGTATTATATATAATAGCAAGTAGGTAATAGGTATTGTCACAGTACAATAATGAGTACTAGTAAGTAAAATCCATCTCCGGTGTAGTATGTGAACGACTAAAGTAGCATCAATCTAAGTATGTACATACATAAAACAAAGTCGTGTTATTTACACCATTGCATTGATACAATAATGGCTTGACCGATTTAAGTTAATTCGGTACAATTATTAATTACGAACAGCATCGTATAGCTATAGGATATCATTTTCCCAAAATGGGAATCACGCGGCTGAAACCGCGGGGAACAGCTAGTTCTAAACAAATAAATTATACAAAGTATTCGCAGCAGGTGACACTGATAGGCAGGATGTTTACCTACGAGGGGGGGTCAAAAAGTTCGCGGAATGGAGGGGATAGCGGGGGGTGGGGGACCTGCCGCAGGTAGTAACTAATGAGCAACTCTTTGTGAGTATATATGCCAAGTTTGAACCTGATTGTGTCAATAACCTTTGACCTGTCGTCGATCAAACAAGTGAATCCGGAAGAAAAACTTGAACATGGAAAAAATCGAGTTTCGTGCCGTCATAAAGTTCCTCACTAAGCAAGGAAAACCACCTCAGAAAATTTTGGAAGAAATGTTATCAGTATACGGGGACTCTTGCCCTGGGAAAACCATGGTGTACAAGTGGAATAGCCTTTTCAAGCAAGGCAGAGAGTCTCTTGAAGACGACCCTCGCTCAGGACGGCCGATTGAGGCCACCACCTCAAACATCGTTGAAAAAGTGGAGAATCTTATACTGGAGGATACTCGTTTGAAGAAGAAACAACTTGCAGAAATGGTTGGAGTATCACCTACAACCATTTTAAATATTCTACACGACAATCTTGGGATGTCAAAAGTCAGCGCAAGATGGGTGCCAAGAATGCTCACACCACCACAGAAACAGCTGCGCGTCGAGTATTCAAAGGAGTTTTTAGACCTCTGTAGCGCCGACAAGGAAGGAATTTTTGCAAGACTTGTTACTGCAGATGAAACTTGGGTTCATCATTATGAGCCTGAGTCGAAGCAAGAGTCTATGCAGTGGCATAAAAAGGGTCAGCCCCCCCCTAAGAAATACAGGGTGTCACAATCGGCTGGAAAAATCATGGCAACTGTTTTTTGGGATACAGAGGGTATTTTATTAATAGATTATAAAGATAAGGGTGTTTCTATAACGGGAGAATACTACGCTAATCTACTAAGACAATTAAAAGAAGCAATCAAGGAGAAAAGGCGGGGAAAGTTGACAAAGGGTGTGCTGCTTTTGCATGACAACGCACCGGTACACAAGAGCCGCGTTGCGATGGCTGCCCTTCATCACTGTGGCTTCGAAATGTTAAACCATCCTCCCTATAGTCCAGACTTAGCCCCCTGTGATTATTTTTTATTTCCCAAATTAAAAAAAGAGCTTCGGGGGAAGAAATTTTCCGATGATGAAGAAGTCAAGTCGGCGATTTCGGCCTATTTTGAGGACAAAGACAAATCATTTTTTTTCGACGGTATTAATAAGTTAATAGAGAGATCTGAAAAATGTATTCGACTTAAGGGGGAATATATTGAAAAAGAAAAATAGTACAGTATTTTATTTCACCCCCCTTCCCCTCCGTTCCGCGAACTTTTTGACCCCCCCTCGTACCTGTCGAACTATATTTACAATCTACCTGCTCAAGTGAAGCCAACAATCTTAAACGCGCATTTTCGACAACTTGAGGGGGCGGAACCATATTATTTTGGTCTACCAATAAAAGTGCAGCCATCATACTATGTATGTACATAAATATTTGGTTTATAAATAAATTAACACTTCCTCACCACGCCCCCAATAGGTAAGTAAACCTGAGTGACTCATGGTAGTGAATATAAAGTCGGTACGAATGTCACGCACGTATCATAAACATCGTAGCGACTGAAAACCTCAGTCGTACTCATAGAGAAAACTACTTTTATTTCATAGAGCCTTAGTTTTTAATAAATACTCGTAAGAATGAATATAGAGCCTTAGTTTGTAATAAATAAGTAGGTACTTGGGAAAAAATAGCTATGTGGTGCCCCACATGTCTCCTGTTTTCTATCACGTAAGAATTTCAGTTTAAAAAAAAATACTGTTCATGGTTATAAGGAACCTCTGTACCAAAGACTTAAATCGGTCCAGCTGTAATGAATGGTGTAAATAACCCGCCTTTGCGTCGATTCTGATGATGACTACAGTTATACTATTCCTGGTTATAAGGAACATCTATACCACTGAAATCGATCCAGCAGTTCTCTAATTATAAATGTTGTAACCCGACTTTGTTTTGTTTTGATGACTTAAAAACAAGTTACGAACTTATATAGTGAGGGGTCAGTTACTATAATGAGATGATGTAGTCATTGATTATGTTATGTTAACTAAGTATCTACAGATGTAATACTATACATACTTGTGATGTTTGATGGCCCCCCGGCGCTGGGTTATGCTCTTCCCCCTGGAGCGGCGCACGACCCCCTCGCCCTCGCCGCACCCCCCGCCCGGGATCCACTGGAACGTGATAACAACACTATTAGTATACAATATTTAAGTAACGTGGAAATAATTGTGGAATATTCTAGTGATGACTTCAAAGTGAAGCGAGTACAAGACGAGGACTCAACAAAGTGATCTAATAATGAAATTGCGGTCCTTAAACTGGGCTCCAATGTTATTTCGATATTTATCATTTCAGTACACGTGAAGGTAATAAACTATTTGATTTGAAACTTATCGTAGCGAGCTCAATGTGTGATTGAAGTTACTACGAACTACGGAATTGATAAGTTTCGCTACGATATTCAAGCCTAGTGTCGTAGTAAATAGTTGCTACGACCTCTGCTACGAGTACGTTCTAACGATTTGGATATTATTTAACTCAATATTTTGAAAAGAAAGAAAGGAAATGTGTAGGAATACTAGAAATTCTGTATATTACATTACCTAATTTCCTAATATATGTACATATAAAGCTTAAAATATGAGCCAGCAACATAAATTAACGAAAAACGGCCTTTAAATGTTTGTATTAATGACGTACTAACAACTAAACTGATAGGGATGTTTGGTGCATATTTTCCTTATAGGTAATCGAAATAAGGAAAATTATCTAGGAAACTTCTTGACCTCTAAATCGCTCGTTACAGTAAACTGAAATGCGTTTCAGATAGGCCAAATTTTTTTGCTAGTTATTAAAACCGATTTATTATTTTACACCAATATTTATTTTAAAAATTACAGTGTTAAATGCATATAACAATTTAAATAATAATCTTTATTACCATAAACTCAAAATATATATTACTTACAACATAATTTTGTCTATTATGTCTCATTAAGAGTTTGTATTGGTGCCAATTTAATGAATCATAATAATTTTGTTGTTCTAGACGCGTTAACGTTATTTAATGCGCTCGTCTGCCGCGGACTAGACATTTTATACGCATAAAAACATGGTAATTCATGATCTACTTAATACTGGAAATTTAACGTGCAACAATTTCATATTAGCTGGATTTTAAACACAGAACTGCGCCGAAGCGTGGTGATGCTCTCACTAAGCTACTTCTTCTTAGCGTGTCGACTCCAAACAGATAAAAAATAAAGGAAATAATGATATTGCTAAGCTACTGAGATCCCCCCTTAGCTGTTGAAAATTTAGGAGGGTAGATTCTTCCTTTTATAGTAGCCATTATTGATATTGGCGACAACATTCGACTGCCTTAACATCCAAGTTGTACCCTTAAATAAATTAGTTATACGGTAAGAATTTTAGTGTTTTTCAATGATAATCAACTTTTAAGTCTGACCAAAGCTAATTACCATTGTCGTTTGACGAAATGCCAAATATTTATCTACGTATGTTTATTGGTATTGCAGACTGAAAGGCGGGATTTTCATGTGACGTCATCATTTATGAAGTCTACTGAAAAACATTTCAGTGACTGAATTAAGGCTATAAGATTTTTGGTATGCTTTCATCCCGTGTTGTGAGAAAATGGACATAATATATGGGTACTAAAGTTAGACATAAATTAATCAAATCCAGAGGGTTATTACCCTCTGGATGTATTTTGAACACATTATTAGGATTAGGATGCTCCCCTCTCTACGGTCCAAACCAGCCTTAGCTTACTACCCAGACCGAAAAACAGACACAGAAAAAGTAAGTGAAAGGGGCTAATAACGATTTCTGCTTGCAACTAATCAGTTATTTCGATATTAAAAACAGACATGTCAGTTTTATCTATAAAATTTAGGTTAATACGAATGAATAACGAGTCTAATATTCAGAAACATTACAAAAAAATTGATCAGGAAATAAAATTTGGCATATGTTCGATAAATCGTTCACCCGCCACTTCAGGTAGGTACATCGCATTTATTAGCCGGCCATGTTTACTATGCGTATGAACGGAGCAACGGTTCATTTACAATACGACGAAAAACTCGAAGCCAAGATTTTTGGCTCGGTGCTAAATCAGATTGGACATAACATACCCGAAACCACGACGACATCGCACTGTGAGCTGCGCCCGCGCCCCGCGCGCCTCACAGTGTCGCCAGCACACGCGGCCGAGGGCGGGCAACACACCCCGCCAAAATACAATTTTTATACAAGTAACACCCTCCCCGACGAAGGGACACTACTACATACAACGTTTGCATAGAAAGCGTCGCCGATGCGAATTCCCTGGCATGAATCCGGGTGATTACACGTTTAAAATATAGTGCTGAATGTCGAATCGCCAAAATTGAGAGCCAGTTCGTCATTTGTATGCGATTCGAATGAATTGTCACGTGAGTTATTGTAATGTGACTCATATCATATTGATCATCAGTCGATCATCGATTGATTGTACTTTGGTACCTACCTACTACCAATTTACTTCTCTGTTCAAGTAAATAATTATATCTACGTTTGTATTTCAATTGAGCGCATCTTGTAATATATGAGTTTATTTACATAGAGTGAAGAGGTGAAGTCAAAAACGTACTGTACAGGACGATCATTGAATCGTGTACTCGTAGTTACTCCTTCTTTACTTGTTGTATTAATTCTTTTAATTCATTCAGAAGGTAAATAAACTCCACCACGTAATTGAAAGCTTAGAAATAACTGTCTCTGTGCCTACTTTGTACATACCTTATAATAACTTAAAAGAAAATATAAATACAAGTCTAATTTTGTATTAGCTGTGCCCCGCAGTTTTACCCCAAACCCGTGGCAATTGTGGGATAAAAGTATCCTTTATGTTATTCCTAGTTATTCAGGAACGTCTGTACCAAACATCTACATACATCGGTATAGTAGTGAAAGAGTACCTAACAATTATATGTACATCCATTATTATTTAGTTGAATGGATAACGTCGTACTTTTATGGTAACCCTATTAACACCCTGGAAAGGGTTCTAACTTTTTTTGTATAATATTCCACAATGATTTATAATTTATAATGTAGCTGTTTGTTGTTTCTTAACAAATGTAACATAGCATGTAGAGGATTACCTGGGTCGGCTCATTGATTGGCGAGACCTCTAGGTACTCGTACATTTATAATAAGTATATTAAACAAAATACGTAGATATGTATATGAATAAGTACCACTCACAACAAAACCAATATTATTGTATTTCTAAACGTGAAACTGTTCGAATTTGGTTGGTTGAATAACGAGGAGCATCAAGGTTGAGTGGCATAGTATCGCACGGTAAATGCACGGTTAAAAATAGACGAAATCATACCGTGAACGCGCAAAACGGTTCACATCAACATGTTGTAGTTTCAATACGTTACAGATAGAAATAGGAAGTCGTCGCGTCACTCCATTCAGGTGTCACAGATGGTTAGACACTACGACATTACAGTTTTTGTTGGCAACGCGTTTAGTCAGCTCCAAGCTAATGTGGTCGCGTCCACTGGAATGTCTCGCTAAATACACAAGTTCTTCAATTTGCATTTGCAAAGTCATACACTTTGTTATATGTAAGATAGTCTTGTACAGAATTGACAATCTACACAAAAATGTATTTACCTCAAACAGAAATAGCACCTGTGACCCGGAAATCAAATCTATCATCATCATTGACAGTCGTTACGGGTAGTTAGAGTACTGGAAAGTCTTACATTTACTGATTTAAGCAAAAATGTTGTAACGCCCTCTGGGTTTCGAAAGTTTAATGGCAGGTGCTCCTAATAAATTTTTTGTTAATTTTTGTTTTATTTTTAACTAGCTGTGCCCCGCGGTTTTACCCGCGTGAAACCTTATCCCGTGGGAATTTTGGGATAAAAAGTATCCTATGTGTTATTCCTAGGTATGAGGAACATCTGTACCAAATTTCATTAAAATCCATTCAGTAGTTTTTGCGTGAAAGAGTAACAAACATCCATACATACAAACTTTCGCATTTATAATATTAGTAGGATTTAATTTTGATGTAGTCCTATATTCATCGTATTCTGTCAACGTAGCCACGATACAGGCTCTGCCTAGTGTGGCCTACACAGACACATGTAATTTGTAAAACTGGACTTGATACTTTTATTATTATTATTTATTAAATGCTGGCATTCACCGTAATTAAAAAAACTGAAAACCGAACCCAATCAAACATGGAATGAAATTTCGGAATAAGATCATAAGGTAACTAGAACATTAATAGAAACAGTAGAAACACAAATAACAGAGAAAGAGTCGTGGGTAGAGTTCATATATTTATGTTCCTTGAAACATCAATCTAAGTAGTTACTCCTAATTAAAGTAGTCATTAATAGTAGTTATCGATTGTTGATGTTTAAATTTTACATCTCTATAAACAACACATGCTAGAAATTAGTTCAGGAAGAATTAGTTTTATGAACTATAAATTAGTTACGCCCAGTAGGGCGAGTGTTTTTCATTTTGATATGTACATATTACCTTGCACTTAAAAATCAATACAAAAAAATGTTCAATTTGAAACGTCCTATTCACGTATACAAAGCTGACAGTATCTGGCGGTCTTGCAAATATTCATGCTTAAGGTTTTAATTAGTTGATGATAGGATCCCAAGCAGGTGGTAGCTTCCAACCATCTTCTCTATTGATGTATTAACTTGAGATGGGATGAATAGAAGGGTAAAGAGTCTGTGGAGGGGTCTTGAGAAAGGACGTGAATGAGTGAAACATTTTCCGCTGACCCCATATATTTGGGGAAAGGCTTGGGAAAATAAATTCAAGTTTAATATATGTACTTAATTAATTCTCAGTTTAAAAGCACAGTATTACACGCACGGAATAATATTAAGTTATTTTCAATTACGGTAAAATAGGAACGTAAAAAGAAAGCAATAACAAAACTTCGCAGACAGGAAAACTACGTAGGTGCTTAATTAATATATATTTTTTTACATTAATAACTATATTAACTAAACGATTATACCACTTAAAATTTAATAATCTTTATTTTCCCAAAATAAATAAATATTGTGTCTAATAAATCAATCAGTGTGTTTAAAATGCTGGCTAAGAGCTCGCGCAAATAGATCTGCAACTATAAATTATTTTTACAGCATATTTTTTATTATATAATTTCCGTTTGTTTATTCAGAGACGCTTCAAATCTCGTAAACTTGAGGAAGTAATAGCACCGAGCGCTAATTTTATTTATTTACTAAATCCCGACTCTTAGTTGTTGAGGATATTTTTGGCCTATCGTGTTAAGAAAGTTTACAAAAGTAGGTAAGATTTATAGGGTGTACCTAATTATGGAAAACTGCTAAAATACAACATTCTGTCATTAGTCAGTTTCTATAACGAAAACTATGACTCTACTCTTCTCGTCACTTTGCAAAAGTAACACTCGACTCTTTTTACTAAATGACTAAAAAATATGTGTCGGTAACTAATTAGATGTTTGTTTACAGTTTGGTGAAATAATTAGAGAGTGTAGTGGGTGTGTGGTGTGGTGTGTGTGGGTATCGTACTCAGTAGGTACTCACATGTGCGTAGAGTCTATGGGCGGGCGGCCGCGTGCGTGCGGGCGGCGCGGGCGAGGTGCGCCGGCGCGCCCCCCCGCCCGTGAATATCATCGGCGCGCGCGCATCGCCCGCGCTCACCACCGCCGCCGGCCGGCTGGCCCTACGCGCCGCCTGAGTCCGCCTCTCTCGCCGCTCGCACGCGCGTATTTATAAACGGAATTCCAAGCGCGCTATTCGCAGCCGGATACAACTTTTTACACGACTTTCGGCACTTACGTCGTCCGGAACACTGAACTGCCGTGACTCGGGCTCCTGGGCCGTCTGTCGGAGTCCGAGTGACTCACGCGACGCCTGCGCCCGCCCGACGCGGTGCCTTACTTAAAAACGATCAAAAATACGGTGCTTAATAATAACACAACGGGCGCGAACGTTCGCCTCGGACAAATGATATAGAGATAAAATTTATATTTAGACGACCCGAATGTTTATTTCTTTAACGGATTCCAACAATTGAAAGAAAAATATCAGGCGGGTTATCAGTTTTAGATACGAAACAAAAGTTTTGTCGGAAAATTTATGTTTTGAATTTCCATTTTAGATTGAATTGGAGGTGTCGACGAGATGTTTACGAGTACCGCGGCACAGACGTTAGGAGATAACTTTATAATGTTTATGCAAGCGGTGTGCGGGTATCGAGTCTATTGTGCTGCACCGGGGCTCCTCGCCAAATGACTGGTCGCCGTCCTCGTGAGACCATAAAACACCAATAAATAGTGAAACGATTCAAACAGTGGTCAATTTTACGAGCGACCTCACCCCGATAGTACTCCCGCGCCCGCGACGCACCGCGCGCGCGCTCACCAAACAATCCAAGACAATTTTTAGTAAACATACCACTGCTAAAAATAAACAAAGGAATGTACAGATAAACATGAAACACATTTTGTTTGGACAATGTTTTTATTAAATCTTATTATTGTTACAAAAAAATAACAACTTCTTAGGTGATTACGACACGACTACAATAAATATTTATGTTATGCGATCATAATTAAACTATACTTACTTACAAAAAATATTTGATGTGACAATAAGAGCTACGGTGCAATTAGAGCAAAACTTTTACAACTTACTCCGCAGTTTTTTTAAACCACTGATCATAAAGTCGAATGTTAGAACTTTTTTACAATTGTAGTGATATTCTAAATCAGATGTTTACTCCAATTACCCTACATCATGTTTCGTAGTACACATCACAAAGTTATTTCCGATTCAAGAATGTAAACAGTGTGTACGACGATTTCAAAACCTGCAATCAACAAATGAAAAAGGTTAATGAAAAATAACATCCTCAAATATTCAATTGATGCCAACAAATGAAATTAAAAGATTACTCGGAAGAATAACATTGATTGAGAGGAACGTTTTTCATTCTTTGATGTTTTACAATTATTTCTAGTTTTTGTTAATGAAAAAAAGGTTCGAAGGTTCGTAACTACATTCATTACCGTTTCGCAAAGATGCAATGTAACTTGCTCAACGTTATCTAACACTATTGTGAGGTAGGGACAACAGGGCGAGCCATTTTATTTTTACAGGACGGAAGGCGCTAACCGCAAACCACTTGTGATGCGACCTGTGAAGCAACGTCTGGCACCGTCTTGATAGGTGGACATTACCGAAGTAGCTTTTATGAGCGTTTCCGTTCCGTCCTCGGCAAATTACACCATCGACAGTAAGTCGAGTTTCAGGTAGTTAAAGCCCTCAAAGATCTATAACTAATAAAAATATCGCAGCATGAAAGCTACATCCCAAATGATTTGGGTATGATTTGGGCCAAATCATAGAAGTCTACTAACTGAATACAAGTACCTATAAGTAACTTTCTTCAGGTTTTCTTCACATAACTGACCTTGATATAAGTATCCAAAGACATGGGCACTACGTAAGCAGTTCTCGGGGCTATAGGATTAGTGCAGTACTGCATCATCACCAACAGTTGTCTCCGGAAGCGAGGAGAGAGGGAGAGCCAGTCGGCGCTGTATAACGACTTGTTGATGAACTCACTCTGAAAGTGTTCTTTGTATAAATTGTTGTAAAGTTTTGCCTAATAAGTACTTAATATTACAGGAAATCAAAGAAAGGTGAAATGTCTTCATTAACAATGTTGTTTTGTAGGTTTTTATACAGATACAACTAGCGTGTACAGGTCATTCATGTGCATTTAGAAAAACTATTAACTGGGGTCTGGATTCAACAGACCAGTCAGATATCACAACATAGTTGAAACTATTAATAACTACTTGATACTAACTAATACCATTAATATTATTTGAACAGGATACAATCTATTCCATTAGTATTGATTAATTACATCCGACACCCACCTCCACTTGAAGTTCGGTTCCGAAATAGCAATAAATAAATAATTGGGCCATCATACAGAGCAGGTAGACTGCCATCGACACGAATTCTGGTGATAAAATGCTTAGCTGGAAGTAGAGGAAATTATTTTACTCATTTATAAACTGAAAGCGTTATTCCTTGCTCTAATCACTTGAACTTTGCCATCACTCACATCACATTACATCGCCATCACTGTTGTACCAATATTTTACCAAAATGACGCGCAAAGGAGCAGAGTTCGATTTTTTGTAAGTACACTTACTTATATTGTTTGACACCAAATAAATATTGTTATAATTACTCTCTAGGAAAACTTACACCAACAATTTTGTAAACGGTCATACAGATAACCCAGGCCATCACCAGGAACTGGACTACCATAGCTTCTCCAAATATTGACTCTATCTCCTTCACGAACCTGAAAATAATACAACTTTCGTCTTTACAAACTATACTGTTTATACAATACCTACGTGCAAATAGGAATTAGTGTCCTAGTCCTAGGATATATGCCTATAAAACAATACCCACCAAACAATTTGTTTATGATGTTCCACACATCTTATTAAACGTTTCTGTAAAACTTTGCCTTCTGGGCCGTTATCAATATATTTTGCTTTATTTGAACTCGTAGTATTCTCCAAAACGTCTCTTCGTGCTAGATTTTCCAGATTAAACCGAAGTATTTGTATCTGTGTCTTCGCTTGGGAGAAGAGAGCCACGATAGTACAATCCATGGTGATGTTACCATATCCTTGGATAGTTATCAGGATTGTCATGTATGCGTGGGCTATTCCGAACCTACAATCAAAAAGATACAAGTATGAGATACATTATTGAGAAAGTTTGTAAGGATGTATCAATATGGATAAGTGTTTTATTCCGTTTGCCTACAGGGGTAGGGAACGCGACTGAGTACCTACCACAGCCTTAGTATGTATATGGGGTGGCCTATGAACTAAATCACCTTCCTTAATAATTTTTTGGAATCAGTAATTTCGGGAGTTAAAAATAGGACAGCAAGTAAGTATCTATACAATAAGACGGTTATGTTTAAACTTACGCTAAATTCGAAGTAGTATCAAAAGGTATATAGCCAGTGAATTGATTGCTCTCGTCCATCATTCTGTTGGCCAAAGGGAATATCGCCCACAATACTGCACAAGTGATTAATGCTCCGTGGTACAGTTTCAACAATCGAGACATTATCAGACCGTTTGATCGCATTACTTTCTCATGGTAAGGTGCGGTTAATGCGAATTTCGGACCTGAAATTGATTTACAGTTACACGATCCATGATAAGGATCCTGTTAGCGTCAAAGAATAGGTACCCCCACCCCCCTTGATAATGCTGACTTTGATATGCCAACCAAGGGATGTGATGTGTGATGATGACCTAGTGGGTATGTAGTGGGTACCTTTTCTCTGAAGCTGACCGTACATACACTAGAAACAAAGAACGAGTTTACACAAAGTAGGTAAGTACTTAAATCCCTCTTTTCCACTATTTAAGCTCTCCAGGTAAATAGGATGGTCCCCTATTAGCAGGTCACGATAACCAATATGTAGGTAGTCAGTAGTTGCTCATTTTAAGAGGCTCATAGAGATCCATCAGTTAAAGTTCCAAGGGACCCCTAATAAACCTACAAATGTTTTACATAGTCAGTCATTCATCATCATAATCTCGAGAAGTAATCAGACTAATGCCCACCATTAACGATGTTGATGAGTTCATCCACTCGTTTACTCCTGACGTTGAATGCTAATTGTTTGCCGAGCGTGTTCAGTGTCGTCAGCAGGATGAACAGGGTGTCCACCATCAAGTCGGTACTGTGTCTCGTCTGTTACAAAAATGATAATAAAATTTGAACGAAGACTCATACCTATGGTAATACATAAGTACCTACAACTGTCCCCAATTAAACCCTAAAGATTTTAGGCATAGGCGAAGGCTTTCGATGTGGCTATCGTTATCCTAAGGGATAATAGACAGTTATTCACACATCAGTCAATACTTTATCTTCATAACATCGACCTTCGTTACGGCTGTTAGTTAAGTAGTTAATTCTCTCGTCTATCTAGATACCTACCTATATCGCACGTACATTAGGATTAGGACTCTAATTAGTGAGGTTTAAATGGGGAAAACTGCCCACTTACCAACCTACTATACGAGTAGTATGTAGATACATCTTTCATTATACGCTCGTTTGTAACGTCATTACTTACCTGTACAACCCGTATGAGATGCTGCAAATTGTAAACGATGACCAAAGTCCAAATCATACTTCGGTATGTAATATGGACCTTGTCGCGTGTCGAAGGGCTATGGGGTTTTGATACAATTTTAAAGTAACCAATCCTTGCCAAGGCATCGAAATGAGGTTTCATGGTTAGAAATGGGACGATTGTATCTTTTTCATTCATTATTTTGGTAAGTACTAAGACAAAATCCTCACAAAAAATTATTCAAGTTGCGTAGAAACCTGAACGCTACACTCCGTTTCTTTTACGAAAATGAATTGAGATTTAAAATCAGGCCTATACTTTGTATTCTGATAATTACAGATAATTTCTTTATAGGGAAAACTGTTTACGGTTAATTTTATGAATTTAATGTCTAAAAGAGTGTCATCGTGAATTATTAAATCTGATCATGATACAGAGTGTATGTATTTTTCTTAAGAATCGAAAGCTACTTTGTAGATGATTTATTTACTTCTCAAAACTGTCAAATCATGATCTCTTAACAGCTCCGAACTACCAAAACCAGGAACTACGGTTTTATGTAGCTCTGAAGCACGGAAACGCTTGTACAATTAAAAGCCACTTTAGTAACTGCCAGCCATCACTATTATGACTGTGTCAGACGTTGCTAACAAACGAATCATAGAATAAGGATCACGACCAAGATTCTCTCGAAACGAATCATAACTTCTGTCTGCCCATGCCCAGCCATGAGCCATGTCACATACCTTCCCATGGGAAGTCTGGTTTTTTATTCCATCGAAACTCACATTTTCTCACAAATGCCGCAGTAATTCATAAGAAATTGGCGTTATTATTAAGTACTAGCAGCGCCCCAAGGTTCCCGTTCCCGTGGGAATTTCGGGAAAAGTATCTTATGTTCTTTCCAGGACCATAAGCTACTAAATTTCAAGTCAATCGGTTCAGTAGTTTAGCCGTGAAAATGTAACAGACAGACAGACAGAGTTACTTTCGCATAAGTTAGGATAATACGAGTATAATTGAGATCACCCCGTGTAAACACCACCATTGTTTACACCTATAGCGTCAAACTATCAATTTCGCGAGGTGATAATTAACGAGCTGACATTTTGTATTCAGACAATTAACTTTCAATTAAGTTGTTTGTCTAATTACTGATACTGAAACAATAGATAGGTACTTACCCATTTACTGAGGTGTCAACTTGTAGTAATTAGATTCACTTGTGTTTTCACTTGACTTTGTTGGTGTTGCAGTGAACATACACAAAATTTATTATTGTAACTGTATTCATCTGTAAATTAGTACTTATGTATCCTAATTACTTACTTACTGATTTAATTCTTAGTTCTTATTTGATAATAAAGTAATATTTGGATAGGGTATACAATGATAGAAGTAGATATTGATTCCAAAATGTTTATTGTTATTAAGAAAATAAACCACATCATCATTATTTGGTATGAGCTCTGGCTCCGGCCGATAGTCATCAGTAATTTTCAATCAAGTATTGGAATGTTGTAAAAACTCCGTGAGCTATCAAAATTATATTAAATACTGTACGCGACATTTTGTACTCAAAACAAACAAAAATGCTCGTGCGATCACTTCGAAAACGGTCTATGCATTAGTAATAATCAACAATGTTGCATATTGCTATATCAATTTAATCATAAATATTTCTACAAATTATCTAAACAGATTTACAACAAAATAAGACCCAGAGCTTGTGTCGCTAGCGCCGCGTGCGCCCGCCGCCGCCGCCGCCGCCGCCGCCCGCCGCCTGTATCACTCGGCCACCGCCTCGGGACACGGTCTCTTGGGGGAGGTGTCCTCGCCGACGGGCTCTTTCCTCTTGAGCGACTTGGCTTCCGCGTCCTCCTTCATGCCGTCCACATTCGATTCGTATTCTTCAGTCTTTTGTGGTTGTTCCCCGTCGGCGTGCACCCGCTGGCCGGCGCGCTCGTCCTGCGGCCGGCCCGCGTCGTCTGCGGCCGCCTCCAGCCGCTCGGCCGCCTTCTGGGACGGCGCGTTCTGCGAGCAGACAGTGGCCGCCGCCGACCGCTTGCTTACTGCCACCCGACTCATCAGAGCTCTGTGAAGGTGAGCTATGTCTTGTGGCGCACCCTGCAAAATATCACATTAATTTGAGATATGCACTAGCCGCCTCGCCGGTTGATACACATTCTAATCATAAAAGTATGGATAACATGCTCTTCATAAAATAACCTACAGTTTAACGTAACATGGACCCACCATAATGAGGAACAGTTTGATCTGTTGCTGCGCGTCTGCGGCGGTGATCCGGAGCGACTTGGTGCCGGCGCGCTCCACCACCATGTCGGGCCACAGCTTGGTGTTGAGCACGACGCGCAGCGAGCCGGCAATACGTACTACCAGCCGCGCCGCGCCGCCCGCGCCGCCCGCGCCGCCCGCGCCGGCGTCGTTGAGCCGCAGCACGCCGCGCCCGCGCTCGCGCCAGCTTCCAGACTCCCACGCGAATAGCCGACATGTTATCTGGTAACAGGAGACACACAAATACAGTCATGTTTAGAGACAGTAGAACAACCAATTTGAACTGCACCTACAGAAACAGAACTAGATAGATGATGAAAAGGGCATATTCCACAAAGTCACTCAGATTAGTTCGCTGCTGAAGGTGTGACGGATTTGTGAAAGTCTACAAATTCTCTTAGCCAATATTAAAACTGATTGTGATATAATGAAAAACAATCAAGTAAAAAGTGTATCCTTGTTATTACCTGTAGCACATTAATCTCGTCCTCCTCTCCCGTCAGCGAGTAGTTGGTAGTAGGGGGCGGAGGCCGCGCGTGAGACCGCTCGTACTCGGCCGCCGCCGCCGCCAGCCCCGACCCGCCGCTCGACTCACTCGTACTTGCTTCATCCTTGAAAGTAATAAAGTATGAATTTAGGAAGCTGTCACTTCAATAATAGTGTAACTTAGTTTATCATTGTAGTGTAGCAGATTTTATTTACTGATAATGTTAATAGTGTTGGAAATGTTGTCTTTCTTTCAGCTGTAGCTATGTATGTGACTTTAAGCTGGAGCCTTTTTTCGAAAATATAAAGGGGGCATCTTTCAGATCCAGTAATCTTAAGAAGAAGGTACATACTGCACAATTGCACTTGCTTTGCTTTACTAGTCAACTAATTTTCTGTTTCAGCCCAGTTGTTCTGGATAGATAGTATTATGGGAGGGTTTAGTATCAGACGATCTAAAACGCAAGTTATCTTATGCGGCAACTTGTCTTAAAATCATGTGGACTAATTTTCAACTTTTTGAACCGGTTTTAGACCGTCTGATACTAAACCTATGGGAGGTAAACTTCCTTTTTAGAATATCAGTGAATATGGATGTAATAAGAAATACTCAAATTCACATGGACAGTTGGACAGCATAATAAGGAAAACGATAACTTACAACACATCAATCAGAATTTCAATCAAAGTCCAACATAAATTAAATCAATATTATTAAAGACTTATTTTAAAAATATTTATCACAAATAAAGTATCCCAAAACAAGTATACCTAGTAACACAATCAGTATTGATTTAAATGTTGTTTATTTAACCTTCATAACTATACAAAGTTAAACTCGACTCAACCTTGGACTTACAATTGTAATTTTAAGTGAATTTAAACTGAATCTAAAAAAACATTTAAATATATTGTTATTAGTTTTATTGTTTAAAACGTTAATTTCAAAGTGATATATGTTAATTTTTTAGTTGTCACAGTTTTTAACACTAATATAATCATAGTTCATGGATATTTACTATGCAATAATGTGATATAATTATAGTAAACTAATATAATATTGGTGTCAATTATATACTTTATTGCATATGCAGCGGCATATAGGAGAGTGGAAGGACAGAGTAATATATCTTCGCTTAATATAAATTGGTGATAATAAGGTACAGATTCAAAAATTAATGCCATGAGTGAAACAGTATTCCATAGGAGATGATCTAAATAAACTTAATATGAATGTATGTGTTCCCGCTTCTTGTATGCATTCCACAATGTACCAATTAACGCGAGAATAGACCACGTGACGCGAGACTGCGGTCACTACATTGGCCGCAAATATTGTTCCCTCACCCCTTCTATCCACAAACCAATGTAACAAGAGACATTAAAAAGATTTTGTGTGATGAACATCTCTGCATATTTTATTTCATATTGTTTCAACTAAAATCTAGACTATTAAGCTTAGTAACAACGTATATAGGCTACCTAGCATCACCGTAAAACCTGTACCCAATAGTATGTCTTTTTCTGATGTAGTCATTATGTGCATATTGTTTGGTTCTCAAAAGTGAAAGTTTCCACAATGTGACCTTGCCAATTTGAGTCTTTTGTGCATACTGATATATTTTGGCAAACCAACTGTAACACACTATTCAGGATTTGATCTCTATATCCAATGGCTTAAATAAAACATGTGCCCTCCAAAAGTCACAGAAAGAATCATAATTTTAAAAGTCAAATTAGTAATTTAATTAGTAACTACCACCCATTAAAATGTATAAATGCAAGCAATTCAATTGATAAAATACAGGTATAAAGAATTCTAATTAGATTGTGGTAAATAAATAATCAATAAGTACTCAGTCTGGGAGTTGAGTACACCAGGAGGGGGTTCTCAGTATAAGACAACTAATAAATAAATAAACTATACAATGTTAGAGCAAAAAAAACTTTTGGCAGCATTTAATCAATATTAACTGCAAAGTGTACTTTAATGTGTAGCATTCGCTATAATGCAAAATAACAATATATTGACAATCTTACCTGATTAACATCTTTAACTGATGCTGCAGCATTTGTGAACAATAACTCTGTTGTGCCATTAGAGGAACTATGGTCGTCCGACATTGTTGAGTCCCCATTATTGACGTTTTCATTCATTAAAACTCTCTCGCTCAAGTTCTGACCAAAGACAAACCCTGTTGACGCTGTGGATGTACTGGTTGTTGGCTGTGCAGGTGTTGGTACTTGATTTGACGTCCGAGATGTAACATTTGTTGATCCTAGGGGCACAAATTTGGGTACTTCTGTCTCCTCAGTGGTCTCTTTCACTTTGTCCGTTGATTCTTTTTCCTTTTTAGTTTCATCATTGTCCGTTTTGTTGTCTGCCGTGCTTAGGAATACATTACTACTTGGTTTCAACTGTGGAGGACGTAAGACTGAGCCTGGAATAAAGGAATTAATAAAGAACACAGGAAATGATATAAACTTTAGTCACAGACAAGACAAAAGTTATGTGGTTTGGTTATGAAAATGGTGCACAGTAAATTGGTTTATGAAGCATGTTTAATGCTGTTAGATAACTCCTATGACTATGTCCTGCTGAGTATAACATACTTACCGAAGGAATTACTCGTTTTATTTGAACTCGAAGCAAAATTAGTGGAACCAAACCCGCCAAGTCGTGGTTTCGCCAACACAACTCGCGACTGGCTCGAACCATTGTAAAAGTCTTCTGTTGGCGGTTTACCTAAAAACATCATTAGTATATTCTTCGATACATAGTATAAATGATGTCTTCGCCTCAAGCCAGTAAAATAAACATCAAAATAAAGCAAGTGAAGAATATGTTTTTTTTATTTATTGTTTTTGTTAGCAAATGCTTAGTATTTTTATGTGCGTGTTGGTAATATAGATCAAGAGTCAAGAATCAGTAGTGCTCTTATTTGCTTGATAATAACGGTAAACAAATTGAAAAAGAATACGAGTGAAGTATGATGATGCAGCGTGAAGATGTGACGAGCTAAGCTATTTTGTATACGTTTCCAGTGTTTTATGAGCGTTTAAGTAAAACTCACTAATAGTAATCTATTTCAAGTTTATTTTGAAGCAGATACAGTGTTTTAAAATAGGATAGAACTATGAAAATAAGTTAATTCCAAAAACCATACCTTGCTTTGCGTCTGCCATTGTGGACGATTTTTTTTATTATTTTATCCATTTCGATCTTCCAATCCATCCGCTCGTCCAAAAAATCCACAGACTAGACAGACATTCACAGATGTCACAGACTAACCACAGACTTACATTGTATTTTACACTTTTATAGCAGGCGCATCGCGGCATTGCCCGCACCAGCGGTTTCATTGCTGCTTAGCCTTTATTTATATTAAAGTCGTCGTAATTATACCTAGAATAGAAACCTTACTCTTGACTTGACTCTCTATCTATTCCTGAAAACTGCGCTTGAAATATTCGAAGCCTAATTAGGTCTAATAGATTTTTATAAAGAAGACCTTCATTTTTTAGGTATCATTATACGACAAGATCGATAAAAACATTATTGTAATTAAATGTTGTAATTTCATGGATAACAATAAATGATCATAAGTTAGAAAATTCAAATCAACAAACAGACAAGACAACATTTTTATAGGTATGTACCGTAAATCTGTCAAGCATTAAAGTTCTGTCACTGTTATTGTGTACAATCTGATGTCATGAAAGAAATGTCATCTTTCTTGCGTCTTGGTGGTTGGTCTGCTTGCTTTGCTTCCTGTAGTTCCTGTCATTCCTGTCTGCAAGCAAAGTGCTTGCTGTGTTGTTACGTTTTAAGAAAATAATTAATTATTGTAAAATTTGCGTATATTTTTACATAAAAACTCAACTTAAACATTCCATTTAAAATCAGCAAATATATGTTTAAACTTTGATTGAGGTGAATGTGTTAAGTGTTGTGTATTACGATGATTTGAAAGAATTACTTAACTAGTTAACATAAGTTTTAATTAAAGTTACAATCAGTTTAAAGTGTAAAAACTTGTGTTGTGATTGAAGATATTAAAATTAAAAAGGGAGTCTCGTACTATCCACGCAATAGAAGCCAAATATAAGGTAAATTAAAGCAATTTTATGATATAAATTTTAATTTAATCATGAATAAAATAATTATTGATAACTACTTTTTTGCCTCGTTAATCAAGGTCATATCGAACTAGAAAATGCACACTCATTCTATCTTATGCTTGTGTTTTTTTATTATGAATATATATAGGTATCATGTTATGAAATAAAAATAAACAACTCTCTGTAAAACTATAATTTTATTGTGTTGGTCTGTAAAGAGAGGCAAAAATCATTGAAAGTTTACATAATATAAATAACTATGTGTTATATATTGTTTATACTCAACTCACTACAGTAATAAACCGGACTTTAAGAAGAGGTGGCACCAAGTGAGTAATTGCGGCGAATACTGCACCATAGACTAAAACATTGATCTAAACAAATGAATGTATTACTATATAGCGATATATATTTTCTTCCTAAGATCAGAGCTGCCAGATGGACAGGATATGTGGGATTGTCCCATGTCCAAGAAGTCCAATTCATACTTCCGGATTTTGAATACCAGTGACCAGTAGTTGTTTTATTCATTACTAGCGGTGCCCCGCTGTTTCACCCGCGTAGTTCCCGTTCCCGTAGGAATATGCTAAAAACCTTCCCACTGAATCACTCTATTAAAACAAACCGCATCAAAATCCGTTGCGTAGTTTTAAAGATCTAAGCATACATAGGGACAGAGAAAGCAACTTTGTTTTATACTATGTAGATATTCTACGTAGGTTTGATATGCTACATTTTATAAATTTCAAAGGTAAAGGCAAGAGTAATGCTGGTAAGGAAGTTGGTTTCTACCAAAGTTATTAAATAGTGTGTTTATAATTGACAAAAAATATTATCTAGTTTAGCGGTCAGTAGCAATATGAACATAATAGAGTGATTGTTTTATTATCTCTTGTAATAATCATAATAAACAGTTTTTTATTGTATTCACAATTTGATTAGTAAAAAAGTACAAATTATACATTTAATGAGAAATTGGCTACAAGACAAGTCTTCTTTCATTCATCAAAAATTCCAGGATTCCAGGATAAAATTCCTGTATGTTACTTATTCCTGGTTATAAGGATCATCTGTAACCAATTCAGTTATCTATCATTTTGTAAGTTATAAATGGTCTAAAATTTAGACCATTTTTATCTCAACCATTTAGACTCTAAATAATCAGCGGCTTTGTTTTTTGTGTATAGATTATACATATAAGTAGGTACCTGTACTTTACACTAATAAATTAAAAACAAAAACTTATACTAAAAAACTAGCAAATTTTTTCAAATCATCATATTAAATTATCACATCCTAAATATTGACTTTATGCTACGTTAAATTTTTATACCTAAGGACCTTATAGGTCTTATGTCCTCTTTCTTAAAAAAAAAAACTAACAATTTGTAATTTCTCACAAGTTCTCACAAGTTAACACAAGTTAAATAATAGAAATTACAAATTGTTATTTTTTTTAAATAAGGAGATACCAAATAACTCTGACTCATAATTTTATCTACACAGTTCACATTTCCACGAATCCCATAGGAATTTCTGGATAAAAAATATCCTTTATATCCTTTTCTATATCCCTGACACCTGCGAGAGGTTTCACTGGTAACACTGATTAGTGACTAATTATCACAGAACAATATACTCCTCAGATTAGCCCTTAAGATTTCCCAATCAAGATATTTATCACTAATGCGTTACAATATCTCTCATATTAGAACAAATTAATTAGATATTTCCGCATTCATGATTTTGATAAATAGGTATCTATGTGAAATTATGTGATATCTAAATTACAAAGATTGCTCAAGACAAACTTGTTGTTTTTATATTGATAATGTATTATTGAAAAATAATATTTAACTCTCTCTAACAGAGTTCTTTTTCGTGTATTACTATATTTATTTTGTGTATTTTTGTTGAGTCACAATGACGCGGTTTGCTTACACCGAAGTAGCGACCAACAGTTGAAGTGTTCGCCGCCCGCCGTACGCACACTGGCTGGTTACATTCAATTTACGAAAAAACAATTACCCGGTGGAATACGTGTGTACTTTAGCTTAATAAAAAAAACTTTCGAGGCCATAGAGGCGAAACAAAAAATGCCGCGAAATATGTAACACAAAAGTTTAAATCAATATTTAAAAATAAATCTGTGAGAAAATATTGATTTTATGCCTGAATAAGTGTAAATGTGATAAGTGAAAACTCATTGTGATTTGCAGTTTTAGATTTCGTTGTAATTATGAGGTTTGAACTTATTAGGAATGGCCCACAACATGAACTTCAACACAATGGTAATTAATTATTATATTTTTTAAAACAAAAGTAGAATAGCCCTATGAAATCCCTTAAACTTTAAGAAATTCTAGCTGTGCCCCGCTGTGTTTTACCCGGGTAAATCCCAATTCCATGGGAGTTTCGGGATAAAAAGTATCAGTATTTTGCCTGGTTCAAACCTTACGCGAAAAGTATATGTTATTAAAAAATGTGTATCCATCTCTCTAGTGTGCCTAGTTTCTGATTGCTAAGTCTGATAAATCGGGTCAGAGGTCAGTTGCTATGAGATGATTATAAAGTAATTGATCATGGTTACATCTCGCAGTTCATGTTTATCCCGTATCAGGATGATACTTTGTGTATGTTTTTGTCAGCCTTCAAGGTTTGAATACCAAGGCTAAATAATATCGGTCAAGTTTTCGTGCGATGTTCGATAAATAAACAGAAAATTATCTCTTTTAATTTTATATACTGTTTAAATGTGTTTTTTTATTCACTCACACGTATGAAGTTAGCCTATCCTTAAACGTTAGTTTGTGCCCCAATTAAGCACAAAAAAGGAGCTTAATTAAAAGAAGACTTAATTATTTAATTGATAAATAAATCTATACTTTACTTATCATTAAAAAAACAAAGTGTGTGGTTGCTAATCTCAGGAACTACTGGTCCGCATTGAACAATCTGTAGTGCTGGGTAGACCCTTTGTCGAGAGAGAATATATAGGCTATATGACATCACTTTACAACCCAAGTGGTACAGTTATAATTAACGTGAAAGATACTGGGGAAAACCGATCTCTCAAATAAAATAAAGACAAACATACGGCACTCAGATACTAAACTTATCGATCAAAATGTAAGCATTAGTCAGCAGAACGAAACTCGATTAATATTTCGTACACACACCATGACATGCACGATGGTGAAATGTGTGCAGCTATTTTTATTGTATTGGGAAAATCCATACGATTATTGTTATTACAGTATGTAACATATTTTCAAATTACATTATTTTAACGATATACCGAAAATCAGGTATAATTTTTATTTAAAGCATCAGAATTAACGTTATCTTTCGACAAAGACAGAAAATCATTAATTGTGTATTAATTAGGTACTTAAAAAAGATATAGAAAATATCATACGATTAATGATAGTAAATATTTCATATACAATAATGTCAGGCCACATATTGTAATAACAAAAATGCTTACATTGTACAATAATACAAAGAGTGGGATACCTCTCTAACTGTTTGTAGTAGTATCTATTACAGTGAAGTAGCAAATAGCCATCATCATCATCATCATCATCAGTGGCCTCTACATCTATAGCAGATGATTTAAGCAGTGTGTGGTGATATTGAGCGACACCTTCTACGGTGACTAGTATAAAAAAAGGCGCAGTAGCACTTAAAATAATCACACCTAATCTCTAAAACACATCACAAAAACACTATTTTTATCAGTTTATTTATACTTAGATTTGTAAAGTCATTGTTATTGTTCCAGGGTACAGGATGGAGACAGACGAGGATGTTTACCATGGAAACATGCTGGACGACATGCCTCCTATAAACTGCGAATCGTCACTAGAAGGAGTGGTTGGAACAGGCACCAATGATATAGGGGATATGACCTTCTGTATGGGCAACTATGTTACTGATTTTATGAGGGTAAGTGCATTATTGTCTTCCAAAATAGTGTAGTCTCCCAAAGGTTGCTTTAAAAACCTCTCCCAGAGCTCTCCGTGGTCTCCCTGAGCACGGAATGTCAGCCACAGCCCTCCTACAAGGATGAGGACCGCGGGGTTTTATCCTCTGTGCTCGTTCTCACCAATCTCATCAGTCTCGTCATCACTAAATACTACAAAAAAGTCCCGCTTCCACGTCTATAGATAAAAAAAAACCGAACGGATTTTCATGCGGTTCTCACCAATGATTCATCATGACATGAGGTGTTAAATGCATTGAAGTTTTGTGTAAATTGGCTGAAATATGCTGGACAATTTATGGGAGCTTTCATGGGACTAGTGAATATGTAATAGTTATTTGAAATCATGGTATCACAGCACAGTACAGAATTATACATTTTGCAACAGTTTTAGGCAGTACGCTCTGCTCCGTCCAAACAGGATCTAGTAGGCTCTTTAGTAAAGATATTTTACCGCGCAAAAAAAAAGATTGCACCTTATTTCCAGACCAATACGACCTCTAAACCTTAAAAAAAGAACATGCCCTACCTGAAGGCTGACAATGCACTTTTTATTCTTTGTGCTGCGAATGTTAATGGGCGACCGTAATCACTTACCATCAGATGACCTGTTTGCTCTCTACATAATAAAAAACTTACGAATGTGTTCATTAGTACGACCTATAAGGTTCTTGGAATGACATAAGTTTATTCAATGTGCCGCTTTTATGACCTCTAACTTTAAAGAACCGCGTCATCAAGTAAATACGAAAAAGTTAAATACATTCTTGTACTTATTTACAAAAATGGTGTGACTTAAAAATGTTCTAATTAAAAAGGCGGAAATAAATCTAAGTTACATACATCTATTTTTAATTTTTATTTTTATGTACATTCAAAGTAGGTGATATATAAGATAGTTGAACTAAACAAAACATTTGTAATTCTGACAATACGACATACCTACAAACAATGTAGGTCAAATCGATAACCTCCTTTTCTTGAAGTCGGTTATAAAATATCTTGCTCGTTATAACTAGTAAGTAAAGGTGATTGTTATTCACAGTGTAAGCGGCCAAACCTCAATTATTATTCTGTTATTCTGTGTACTTGTCTTGTGATGTAAATACTAAGGTTATCAGTTCATTCCCCTTCCATAAGTATGCCAGTGGACTAGGCACTCGAAACGCGGACATGTTTACATGTGATTCGCTTAATTATAGTACTATTGGGTACGCGAAATTTTATTTTTTTATTTAGATAACATTATCACACGTAATTCGTATTATACAGAGTAGAATAGCGATTCAATTCAAAATCTCTTTATTGGATCACCTGTTACTTACAAGCTGCTTTAACAAGAACCCTGTAAGGGCGAAGAAAATATGGGTAACGATAAATACTGGAAGTGCTATTCAATGGATGATAGTGTTGTCTCTCTATAGTCTTCTGGAAAGGGCGACCAAATATCCGTTCATACAATACCAACCAAATAAAAATACTTTTCAAATGTAATTAGTAATTCTTGATTACTGCTTTAAACAAACTCTGCGTCTTTATAACTTAATAGCTAATTAAAACGTGGTTTCAATAGCGCATAAAACATTTAAAATTACCTATTACCTTGACGACTCACGTCACAAACCTATCTGACTTTATCAGAAACAATAAAAAATGATACTTCTGTAACTTTTCACATACCTACACAAAGATACATATAGAGTCACAATCTTTTCTGTGCCGGTGACAGTGTCGCTGTAATCGCATCTTTTGGTTGTCAGTGTATTGAAAATCTATCCAAATGACATTAAAGTGTAAAAGACAATAGTAGCTTCCAATTTTGGCCGCCGGCACAGAAAAGATTGTGACTCAATATAGACGAAGATTCTTCTAACATACATCGTACTCGTTCGTGCGTGTATTCTTAAAAGAGGATTAATGTCAGGTGTTCGAGATACAATCTAATATGAACTGTTTTAGAATATAATATAAAGATATCATGTTTTAAATCTGATAAAAGTATTTTTGTAGTCAAATGTTTTTTAACCCCCGACGCAAAAAGTAACAATTTATCAGTTCAAATTATCTGGCGCGTATAACATATCTGTATACTGTGACGTATCTAAATAAACAATTGTATAAACTTATCGCGTGTTGTTGTTCACACGACATACAATGACGCAGCTCTTTCTGTTCTATAAGCTTACTTTGGCATTACATTCTCTGTAAATGATGACTGTATGTAATTGGACGGATGTGATGTCAAACAACAGTAAAATCTTCATTTTTTTTCGGGATAGATACTACCTAAGATAGAGTGCCTAAAATTATAGCCCTAGAAAATATAATTATGTCTAGCGAAATACAGAATTTCTTGACCTAAACGTGATTACTTAAATCAGTATTTTTCGAAGGTTGCAGTATTTTTTCGATAGTTGTAGCGTCGTAGTAAATAGGCTTAATCATTAATATACTTACTTATTATTCATATTTCTCTAATTTAATTCTCATATTTTACCATAAGTTTAAACATACAATGATAATTAAAAAAATATGAACGTTGATCTCTGCTATCGTAATTTCATAAATCTATAATTAGTTGTTATAATTTTATAATAAAATATAAACAATAGCTAATTAATATTTTTGTATGCAAATTAAGTATTTAAATACCTACGTTTACATTAAACAGAGTAATTTATGTGGCAGAACCTTATAGCATACTTATAAAAAAACGATGTTTCCAGCGAAAAATCTAAACCGCTGCATGTCGCTAATAAGGATACAATTCTGGGTATAAGTATGTTGATAGATGTACAAAATAAAAGGTTCTTATTTCGACAAGAAGGAAAAAGTTATAAAAGAAACAAAAAAAGCGATGTATGGGGCTGTCCAAAGCGATTTTCCATATTTTTTCAATTTAAAAAAAAAAACCTCATATCGGAAAGAACCAGTTCCTGGGATTACCACGTTCAATCAAACGACAATCTCTTCAGATTTATAATATTAGTATAGTAATAGATAGATTAAACCAATGCTGAAGAAAGGCATCCAACGAGTATCCCACCCACAGTCCGACTAACCGCCTACTGAATCCACACAAAGACCGGCATACCCTGATAGAGCTAGCTGCTAGACATCTCAATAAACATAAACAATGAACGAACACCCTCATATTATCAACCATAATAAAATACATTAAATAGTTTAATATCATTATAAAAGAACAAACAGCCATTTATATGAAATATTTTTGCAAAGTCATGTTAAGGATAATATAACTTGTACGTACTTGCATAAATTAATATTATTTCAACGAGTTTTATGGCTGCTATGAAGAATTTATTTTGTGTAAATATTTTTTTTTTTAACAAAGTTTTGAGTAACCTAGTTGTGCTCCACGAATTCGCTTTTCAGTCAGCTGATTACGTAGAAATCGGGATGATAAATATTACGTCGCATTTCTGTACCACTTGGATGTAAATATATAAAAAAACATGCCATTTCGCTAACCGTCTGCTTATGAATGTATACTGAGTTATGAATAACTGGTCCGATGAAGGAAATCTCACGATGACCAATACTTTTTTTATTTAATATTAAAAAATCATAATATACGAATACGCCATATATTTGCCATCTCTACATGAGAGATAACTTTTATTTTCTTAAATATTTTGCCTTATTTTTTGCGATAATCGGGATATCTAAACCGCTACTTGTACCATATTATTATACTTAAGTCCAAGTAACAAATGATAGAGAGAGTCAACCTTGAAATTCAATTAGCAAATTCGATTAGTTTCGGCACTGAAGCCTTATCAATTTTAATTGTTGCTTAGCTCATTTACTTGTTAATTAAGTTACCTTTAGATAATAAACATGGGAGGCAAATTATATAATTAAAAGACAAAATTAACGTATTCACAAAATAATTACAATTATTCAACATTTGACTTACAAACTCACGGATAAGTAATAATAAGTTGTATTTCGTTGTTACGGCGAAAATGCAAAGTCATGGCGTGTCTGCTGCTAATTTATTCCTCTCAATGTTTGAATGAGATAAGTATAACGTTTGATACTTTGTTATTTTAAATTTTGGTACTAAGTAGCTGTGGTTTTGGGTACGTTCGCAATCATTTTGATTCTGGTCCAATGGGAAGTTTAATAGAAAGAGTGAGAAAACGTTCCAAAAAATAAACGTTATGTTTGTATTTATATTACTCCTCACTACAAAAGAAGGTACAAATTAAACTAATACCATCAGCACATCTGACCATTTGCGAATTTGACCATATGCGACGGAACGCCTCCTACTATTATAAAGCCGAATGTTTGTGAGTGTGGATGTGTGGATGTTCGTTCCTGTTTCACACAAAAACTACTAAATGGATTTTAATGAAATTTGGTACAGATGTTTGTCATACCTAAGAATAACACATAGGGTAATTTTTGTCCCAAAATTCCCACGGGATAAGGTTCCACGCGGGTAAAACCGTGGGGCACAGCTAGTATAATAATGAGTACTAGCCATCAGTAAGACAGAAAGACATTTGGCCTGCACTAGGGTCTTGCATGTTCTACGTAACAACAACAACAACACACAGTCACAACATAATAAATATTATGTTGTAAACACTAACAAGGACAATCACGGTTCATAGCATGCAAGACTCATTCACCGTCAAGTGTATGGCGGGTGTTGCAACATTGAGAACATGATATTACGTACGTTCTAAGTATCTTACTAGCGGATGCCCGGCCTGTACTGAGCTATACTACTCTATGCCCCCTAACTAATGCATTGTTTTCGTAGTCCAAAAACATTATCGTATTATTGCGTTTCTAATAGACTATCTGGGACACATATGTTGGATCCTTTCATTGTCAATCATAGACATTTATTGACTGCCTGTAATGTCCCACTACTGGGCAAAGACCCTCTTCCTTCTTTATAGTCAGCTCGATCTGAGTAACAGACATAGGTAGATTTTTTTGTAGACTAGGGCACGGTTGTGCCTCCACCAAGACGAGTCTGGTCTTTGTAACATTTTACATGAAGATGTTTTTGATGGGATATAGTTACTTATAGATTATATTTGTGTCCCACAGATGATGTTCACAATGCGATCTCACCACATGCTCACCGACGTCGTTTTAGAAGTCGGCAATGAGCTGTTCCACGTTCACAAGGTGGTGCTAGCCGCCGGCAGCCCTTATTTCAAGGTCAGTAAGTACCTATTTTACATGATTTTTAATTAGTAAGGTCAACCGGGGCTATTGCGTCTTTGGGGCAAATGCGTATTTTCGAAATTATTCAAAAACTATTCATTCTTTATTAATTACTGCCATCTCGTAGCATTTGTTTAAACGAAATACACCTACATAAATTCCGAGCAAATAGCTCTCTACTTCACTTTTCAAGTATTTAGCCATTTTGTAAATGGAGCATTTTTGGCGAAGTTGACATTGTGAGAGGTGAGTCACCAAATCCATATTTATTTTAGGTTTTCTTAAATTGGATGATTTTTGTCAATACTGATTGTAAAGAATGGTCAATGTGTTGATTAAAAATACGGTTATTTTTAAGGAAATAGCATTATTTGGAGAAATAATTACATTTATATTTTCAAGTTATCTTTTGGGGTAAATGCGACTGCACATATGGGGCAATAGCGTCTAATGCCACGCATTTGCCCCAAAACAGATACTGTCAACCTTTTTACTGACTGCGAATTTTAAAATGAAAATGATATATTATTTCAGTTAAATAAATAAACTGTAGATTACTTGATATGGGATTGATATTAATAAACACTTAAGTAACTAAATATGATTTTCAAAACTTTATACTACAAAGACCAGTCAAGGCCATGGCAATTGGCTGAAGAAGAACAAGGTAGCAAAAGTGACGACACTAAAGTAGAAGAGAAAGTGATCATTCTCTTCTTTCGTTGACGACGATTAAATTTTATAATGTTTTGCACTCTTTTTTCACATGATTATGTTAAATCACATACAGTTTATCAAAAACTTCGTTATGGAACTAAATTTACTTATTTTATATGAAAAATAGCTTCAGTATAGAATGGGCGCAACCATTTTTGACAGCCGCAGCTGCATACATTTACGGAGATAGTAAGCTCGAGCTATCCAAGTAGAAGGTTGACAACATCTGGATCTGCTACGGGGCTAATGCGTCTGTCTAAATTAGACGCATTTGCCCCATTTTTCCCAAATTTGTTCTAAATTCGTCAAATATTCTTTTTGTCAAGCTTAACCGTCAATCCTCGATACATATACTTGACCGGAATAAAACTACTTTGTTTTCCTCACGAAAAGTTTAGTAAAAAAGTATTTATTCAAGAAAGATGCATTTGCCCCAAAACGGGGTAAATGCGTCAAAAAAGACAATTAAAAAGAAACAGTGAATTTTACATATTTTTAAAACTCCGGCAAAAAAAACATCCCTGGTATTTTATACAGAAAAAGCCATAATATTGGACTACAGTTTCAAAAAGAGCATAATGACATAATTTTGCTCATAATATGATGTTAACTTAGAGTGATCGAAAAATGGTACGCAATAGCCCCGGTTGACCTTATCTATTTTATTTCTGTGTGTGTGTGGCGTGCGTGCGTGTGTGTGGTGTGTTAGTGTGTGTGTGTGTGTGTAGTTTCTTCTAAAATGACTTAGATACAAATAATGAACCCAGTTAGAGGTCAGTTACTGTAATGAAGACGTTAGAATGGTAATACTATGCCTATTTCGACCTTGAGCACCAAAATATAAGGTGTTTTTTTCATTAAACATGTTAATGCACCTTCTGTTAAATATTTAAAGATACTCAAATACTCTACTAATTCAAATAAGTATGTAAATTGGTTACGGCATTAATGTTAGTAGGTTATGAAATACTAGGAAACGAGTTTTAGATAAACACGTAAATACATATCAAACTGTTTATCTATTGTTTAACAGATATGGATGAATCTGCATGTCATCAATTTGAATTCAAAAGTCTATCTAATGGTTAGTCGAGATAAAGGAAAGTTTATTTTATTTTGTCCTCGATGTCGTAACTGCTCCAGTAATTTTATTAGTCAATTTATTTTTATAAATACAAACTTTAGGAGATATAAGACAATTCTTTATATCTCCTAAAGTGTCTGAATTTTCAAGTATCCCAGTTTAAGAAATGTACCATAATGTAATGTAATGTAAATTAAGTAAATAGACAGACAATTATAATATCTTCAATGTTCAATTTGATCCATTTAATGTTTAGTGAAAGTTAGTAAAGGTTTTCTGACTGTCAACGTATTGTTTGTTTCATATCCTTTATGCCATTTGAGCCATTTCTTAGGTAATACGTTTTCCTCTCCATAGAAGGAAATCATATTTCCATACAATACAAAATCAAAACTATTGACGTAAGTACTCAAAAACTTCGTAGGTACCTCCGACCTTGGACTTTCATGATCTATGTATCGTATGACGATGATGACGTATTATATAATGGTGATGACGACCAAGTGGTGTAGTTGGTAGTAACCCTGCTTGCTTTGCCAAAGATTACGAATTCGATTCTCGCTCGTAATATTTGTCTGCACGAACATGTTTTTTGTCTTGGTCTGTGTGTTTTCTATCTATTTTAAGTACTTATGTATGTATTTTTATTTTATTTATTTATGACACACCAACAGTATACATGACAATCACAATAATAATAACAGAAATATGGTTCTAAATCTATCTAATACATATACCAATAACAGGCGTGTACAGCAGTCAATATTATAGTAAGGGAAGGTTCATATCTCACGGAACATGCGTCGCGTATTATCGGTCGCGTAACGCCAGAACAGACAGCCAGAACAGAAAAATGTATAGAAAAACACTTGACCGTTCACACTCAACCGATTATACGTTAGTGCGTTGAGTGTGAGATATGAACCTTCCCTAAGGCACAGATATAATTACAATGATATGTATTTACAAAAAATAAAATCCGTTGTCTAGTATCCATAGTACAAGCTTTACTTAATTTGGGACTAGGTGACGATGTGATATGTATCCGGATATAATTATTAATATAAAAGTATCATATTCATACTAATGCACCTGTATTTACTCTCTGCCCTACGTATCAACGACCTGAGCTGAGACGTAAGAGCTTCCGGGTTCGATACCCGATCACAATCTGCATTTTTGCAATTCATGCTGTTTGAAACAAACATGTTTCAATGTGAAATTGTTATTTATTACTACCGCTCCCCTCTTGGAGATTGTCTAGTCTAGAGCTGAATTTTTAAAATGTTTTATTTTATATTATATTGATTTGACTTAAAATGCCTGTATTTTAACTAAATATCACTATTTAGTACGAGTATTTACACTTTCAAGATACTTACATATTGTCACGATATGTGGATGTAAGTGGGCAATTTTCTTATTGAGGCCTTTGTAAGTGCTACGATATTTTTTGGTTCGACTATTCTGGGCTCAAATACCCGTAACGATTTTCGATGTTGTTAGTACGTCAACTGGGACTGACGGAACTGACGAGGGCTGCTGCACTACACTTACTGAGATGAGGAATCGTAAATCATGAAATTTCTGAAAATCTCTTTGGTGTTTAGTACTTCATCAGTATATTCGTAGCGTATTTAATTCCAAACATAATGTAAAAAAATGCGCAAAATCTAAACCATTTCCGCGTTTAGACGCCAACGAAGATCAAGCGATTGCTCTACATCAAATACAAACATCAACAAACTAAGTAACCTCTTTCTTTGTAATCATCAGACTTTAGTTCAATATACCCTCTCTTTACCCAGGCAATGTTCACAAGCGGTCTCAAAGAGAGTGAGATGTCTCGGGTGCGGCTACAAGGCGTCTGCCCCTCGGCTATGGCGTGGTTGGTTTACTTCATGTACACTGGCAAGATCAGAATCACAGAGGTCACAGTGTGTCAGCTACTCCCGGCTGCTACCATGTTCCAGGTACTTGTGTATCAATAACTTACAACTTAGATAGTAGCTTAGAGTATTTATTCGTTAAATTCTCTAAGAACCGAATCACAAAACTGTGATTTGAATGCGTGCGGGTAAGCATACCATTATTTTTTATTTTCCTTTGGCATAACGTTTCCGGAATGCCGAATGCGAATAAGTTTGAAGGTTTATCGGTTAAGCCGTCCATTTTTTTCCTTTTCCTTGCGTATCGTTTCTGGAATGCGCAATGCGAATCAATTTGAAAGTTTATGCGTAGCGCCATCTGAGAGATCTTAATTCAAGGTCTTCTTTGGTGTTTATTGTCTGTTTTTCATTGAGCTCTTTTCTGCTAGAACACCGAAAATCGGGATTACAAAGGTAAAACCGCGTGGCATAGCTAGATACACCACCAATGGTTATGTACAAGACAATAATTGAATGAAATTGAAACGCCTGTTTCGACACATAAGCGAATGTTTGTGAGGATGGATGGATTTTTGTAATCTTACTAAAAACTACTTAACCCATTTCGATGAAATTGGTACAGAAGTTCCTTACAACCAGGAACAACACCTAGACTTTTATCCCGAAATTCCCCCGGGATCATAGACTTAATAGTTGAAATATCCGCAAGCAAACTATAATTGTTTTAGCTATGTGCCGACAGATATCGAACGTGATAGACGCGTGTTGCGCGTTCCTCGACCGCCAGCTGGACCCCTCGAACGCGATCGGCATCGCCAACTTCGCGGAGCAACACGGCTGTGTCGACCTCAAGAAGAAAGCCAACCAGTTTATTGAGAGGCATTTTACACAGGTATACATACACCGTACACCTCATGACATTCAAATATATAAGTAGTTATTAGATGGTCTTTTTGGTCTTTGGAAGGTTTTGTAACATAAATAGGTAACTTATTTAACTTATTTTTATCCCTATTTAAACCTCTCAAGTTTCCTAGATTAATTTCGCATATTTCTCCAATTATCGTAACTTTATACGACTGAATTTCAATCTGTGTTTAAACTGAAATAAATGAGACGATAATACCCAGTAATGGGGCAATTCGTTTTTTTTTTACCGAAGTCGAAGCTTCAGAAATATACAAATAGTTATGAAATGGAAACTTGTAAAGTAATTATTATTATAACTTTTTTTTACAGGTGTGTCAAGAAGAAGAGTTTTTACAATTAACCCCCCAAGAACTGATATGTTTAATACGAAAGGACGAGCTCAATGTCAGAGAAGAGAGAGAAGTTTACAATGCTGTGTTAAGTTGGGTAAGTTTCATTAAAGTAACTTTTTTGATATTTTTCCTTTATACATATAAATATGTATTAGCGACGCCCCGTGGTTTAACCTGCTTTAGCTCCTCTCCCATTGGTCGTAGCGTGATGTTATATAGCCTTCCTTAATAAATGGGCTATATAAGACTGATGAATTTTTTCAAATCGGACCAGTATTGCAATAATTCTAGATTAGAGCGTTCAACCTAACAAACTCATCAACTTTATATTAGCCAAGATTATAATCAACTAGCTTTTCGCTTACGTCCTAATAAATGAAAGGTTCTTCCCCAGTATCTCCATATGAATGAGGTTTTTCCTACCATTAATTCGGACGTTTAGTTGTAACTCATAAATAAATACATTTCTTTCTTTTTTTGGAATTCTGCTATGTTGCGCAGTATGCTTCCTGTAATGAAGTTTATGCCTAAAAATAATAATTATATATCAAACAAAATATTTAGATTCTTTCCGTGGCAATTTTGAGATTAAATATATCAAATTTTAGTAGATATAAAGATTTCAGTCAATTTATACAAAATTCCATCCAAACGTTTCAGACAGACTTTCTCAATTATACTATGGATAGAGGTAGATTTGTGACACTACAAACTTCTAACCAGTATCTTCATTTTATTGTAACCTTTACCGGTTACGTACGAAAATATGTTACATAGCAATTATCACTATTATCACTTATTGGTACTAACAAAAACTATAACTACTGACGTCACTCGCTGACGTCAGTGCATGTGTGAAATTTGTACTTATACGATGATGACGTACAGTGAAGAGTTCAAAAGATTAATTAACGATTTTCCTCGCATCTAAGTAATCTATGTTGTACCAGCGACGCCCTTCGGTTTAACCTGGGTTAGCACCTCTCCTATTGGTCATAGGGCTGATTTTTCCATCGCCAGATAACTTTAACCGAGGAATAATTTTGAAATTTTCTGTCTGTTAGTCTGAAATAACGTCAATTTTATTCCTCGAATAAAAGTTATCTGGCGATGGAAAAATCAGCCCTTAGGGTAATGATAAATTAACCTTTCTCGATAAATGAGCTATCTAACATTGAAAGAGTTTTTCAAAACGCACCAGAAGTTTCGGAGACAAAATTCTTGTCACAATGTTTTTTGTTACCAAACTTTTCCGAAATGTCTTGGCTGATTTTTATGACATTTTTGTATATGTTTGGTAGTTCTAAGAATGATGTGTCGCTAAATTATTTTTCATTTAGGGGTATGTGAAGTAGAAGAAAAAGTGAAGTATGGCTCTTCACAAAAATCTAAACCTAAGCATAACATTGACTAGGTCAGCTACTATTATAATTATTTTGTTATTGAATGGAAAAGTTTTGTTAAAAAATTGTTTACTGCATAGAACTGGCATAATGTTGTTTTGCGTGGAGTATGAATCACTTTAATCGCCAGTTAGTGCATTTTGACAGTCATGGTTTCCGGAATAACATAACTTTCTCCACAAACTCGGTACAATTATGTAAGTATACATTCTGGAATTAAGAGAGGTGGGAGAATTATCCTATACTTATAAAAAGGAATTAATTAGAACGTACTTTTCCCGGGAACTACTACAGATTCAAATCGATGAATATTTTTTGTGTTTTATAATCCATTTATCGAATAAGGGACTGGACACATTATTTCAGCTCCATTCAGCGTTTGTCCATACGAAACAACGATTTTGTATGGAGACGATTCAGCTGAATGGATGCGTACGCGTCTCCATACAAAATCGTTGTTTGTTGTTTTTTCAAAAACGCTGAATGGTGCTAAACCAATAACAGCGTACCTCACAAGCTTCTAACCTTAATACCAAATTAATCATTTAAATCAAAACATTTACTTGATAAAGGAACGGGAAATCCCAAAAAAAAATTTCTTATCGCTCTACGTAGTAGATCAAAGTTCAATTACCGGTAGTATCTAATCGTACGATATTGAGGCTCATCACTAGCAGATACTATAAGTATAACATAAATAAAAAAAATGCCAGTCACACACAAAAATATTAAAAAAAAAAAAACTCTGGCAAAAGCATATATTTCACCACGATAAGTCGGTCCGTCCCTCTTGCAATCATTTTTATAGGTATGAACGAGAGCAATTATGGTTTTGAGGCTCAGACTTCCCAGGCAGCGTTGATTTTTCAGCCAATCCTTACCCCTTAGACATGAAATAGAGTAGTAGGGAAACAGGACTACAATGAGAGTATATCCCATTCGTCCCCACCAAGTTTGTCCCCACTGGGGACGAATGGGAATTTTTTTTAGAACATATCCCATTCGTCCCCATT
This sequence comes from Timandra comae, assembly GCA_958496195.1. Classification (NCBI taxonomy): domain Eukaryota; kingdom Metazoa; phylum Arthropoda; class Insecta; order Lepidoptera; family Geometridae; genus Timandra; species Timandra comae. Next base: position 10,558,065 of record OY292357.1, read on the forward strand.
GGGGACAAACTTGGTGGGGACGAATGGGATATACTCCTACAATGATGAGGAAATACCTATAACTTAGATTATATGTAATTTTGTATGACTATAGGTAATAGTCATACTTAAATTAAAACTTGTAGGTACAAGTTCACTTTCAATTTGATAACTCTATTATCATCATCAAATGTGCTTGTCATGTGAAATGTATATAAAACGATTACGTTATCTTATCAGTACATGTAGGTATGTATGTAATGGACCCCATTATTGCATGCCTCATGTTACAGTCAAACCGTTAAACAGGTCGTTCCATTGTTTATCTAACTCCAAGGTAACGTAATTGTACTACTACTCATTGTATTCAGTAAAATGTGTCTCGTTTACTAATTACCGATTTATAAATATTATTCGTATTTATAAAAACATAACTAAGTATAAGCAATTAAGCACCAAAAGGATTTGAAGTAAAATTTATTATTATTTATTTTTAAACATAGGTACTGTTGCTGTCATTCATATGTAAAGGTCTTAAGATATACTAAATCCCAACTGAAGTTTCCTCCCGTCCACCGGTCCGACGTCACATCCTAGACTCCGATAAATCAAATTTAAATTACGAACAGGGTACTGACTGTCAAAAGACAGTGGTCCGTACACCAAGACGCATCCGTAAGAAATGCGTGTCGACTCAGCAGCGCGGTCGTTTATATAGGCGACCACTATGTGGGCAACTACTACAATATTTTTTTAAATGTTCTACAGTAAATACTAAATATGATACGTCCTGTGCACGTTCCACTAGCGCCATCTACGCGTTGTTATTGTTTATAAACAAATGTTAACACATTATGTACTTACAAATGAATGTGTGTTGATGGCTAAAGCGGAAGGTTTATTCTCTCGAAGTCCAGAAGTAAACAGTATGGCTGCCGTCAAATACATTTAGTTTTAGAATAGCACTAATCGGTTACAACGCAGCATAATGCTGGTCTCTTAGATAATAATATTAAAATATAAATAATATTATCTGTCCGGTCTCATATTATGAGACCAGAGAGAATCTTGTTCGTGATCCTTATTCTATGGCTGGTCTATTTGCATAGATCAATGCTTTTAACTCTTCCATTAATGCATACAGCCTTGTTTTAAACTATACTTTTTTATTTCCCAGGTAAAATACGACGAAGACAAGCGTCATCCTCGAATGGAACACATCCTGCAAGCAGTGCGATGTCAGTACCTAACGCCCAGCTTCCTCAAGGAGCAGATGAGAACGTGCACAGTGCTACAGAAAGTGCCTGCATGTAGGGAATACCTCGCTAAAATATTTAAGGTATTTATAGATTTCTTTGATTGACACGAACATATTGAAATAAAACTACTTACTATATAGTATTGAGTCACAATGTTTTCTGTGCCGGCGGCCGAAATTGGAAGCTAATATTGTAATTTTGACTTTAATGTCATTTGAAAACATTTTCATTAAACTGACAACTAAAAGTTTGTGATTCAATAGCGAATTTTGTCAATGTGTGTGGCGCCATCTGTTCGTTGAGTTGTGAACTAACTAGCTGTTCCTTGTAACTAAGATGGATGTTACAAACTCACAAACATAAAATATGAAGATATTATAAGCGTGTTAAAAAGAAAATTTAAACCACGACCAAAAAATCAATTTATGGTATCTATTGTTATAATAATACTTCATCAAGAGCTCATATAAGTCCCCACTGAGGGTCTTACCAATAAACTGTGTCACAGTGAAGTAAGTTCGCTCAAACCACGTACACATACATATAAGTACAACTAACACAAGTATTTATATAAATACCTTATAAACTAAAATATATATTTTATACAATATATACACTACGGCTACAAGTTCAGGGAGTTCTTTCGGTCTTGCCTCCCTAAAGCGCCGGGACGGCACTCCTGCAGCCTAGAAATCGGGAGTGAGGAACATGTCCTTATACTTCGCAGGCACCTGTAGTACATAAGACTTGGTTTCTCTCGTCGACTCGAGGCGCCTCAGGTTGAGCCGGGTGGTGTCCTTCGTCTAGAAACAGGCCCTCTCCTTAACATATCGCAGGACCTCCTCGCCTTCGGTGTTGGGGTCCAATCTCGATATCTTGAGTACGATATGTAGAGAGAGACGGTCGGCTCCACAGCACGTAGAGTGGTTTCTAAAGCGGAAGCGGTGACGGTACCCCTTATGTTACGGGACAACTTCGGTCGACATTTTTTCTCCACAAGGGTGAAGCCAATCTCGTCGACTTTCTTTACTGTCTGTAAACTACAGGGTGCTGTCTGTTGATGGGTTTGCTGGCAGGACACCTGCGCAATGCGCATAGCTCTTCTTCTTACATACTCGTGAAGTAGACAAAGCTGTCGTAGTAGGCGTTACGGATGTAGTAGGTTTTATTCGTGCGACTTGCATTATCGCAGACCGATGACATTTGGCAATTTAAAGCACCGCTCACATATGTACGTTAGGTGCTGACTGCAAATTAACATAACATAATCATTCACTCCATCATCTCATTATAATAACTGACCCCTAACTAAGTTCGTAATTTGTATCTAGTTAGGGTATCAGAAACTACGCATACACACATTCACACACACAGACCGAGACAAACATTTGTGGTTCACACAAATATTCACCCCGCACGGGAATCGAACCCGCAACCTTATGGATGGCAGTCCGGCATGGTGACCACTGTGCCATCGAGGTCGTCATTGTCAATTCCAATGTCATTGCAATTTTGATCCCTAATATCGCGAGCTTCTTCTTCCTCTTGACTCCGAAACAACGCGCTCCAATTTCTTCAGCTCGGCCCGAATGTAGGTCACCTCGGCCTTCAGCAGCAACACGTCTTGCAGCAAGGCCTTCACGTCCACTTGATCCGTGACGGCCGCGAAGGGAGGCTGTGCACCCATAACGCACTTTTCGATAACGTTAATTTATTATTAACAAACATCGAGGTAACCGATATGATATGACACAACTGCTCGTGTCAACGATATAAACGCGAATCGAATGTATAAATACACTATTTCAAGTTTCATGGAATTTGAACCAGCAAAATAACTCATCATAACTTTGTAATCCCATATAAATGTATAAGATAACAAAGTTACATTTGCAGTTGATGAATCAGTGTAATTGTATAGTAAAACATAATGGAACATAATGGTCAAAAAAATGGTCAATCAACGGACGGAATGATAAAGCAAGAATTTTGGACTTTGATCCTCGTATGGATAAAGATTTGAAGTTCGAAAACCCCAAATTCAAGAACCATAAACCTTGAAGCATGGACTTCGGACTTCGGACCTCTAACCGGCACGCAGTCTAGTAGAATACCCGTAATTTAGTCTCACCGTGAGTCATCATAACTTAATTAATACCCAAAAAAATTATAAGATGTGACGTCGGTGATAAATCAGTTGGTTTAGTAAAGTTTTACGGCTCAGCTTGGGTTCAAGTCCCAACTGAGGTGAAAATATTGAATGTATTTTTAAAAAACTTAATTATATAAAAATTGGAAATTCATGAAAAAATTTCGTAATGAAAATTTTTTTTCGCTTACCTAATACAACAATAACAGTTTAACCAATGAAGTGTGATCACGATCATCTTCACTGTTTTCTTTTATTTTGTAATAGTTATTGTTTTACCCCAACAAAACGAATAACTATTATTATCTATAAAAACCCAATACAATTTTATCTAACAACCATTTAGTAATTTAGACATTATCAAACAAATGATCCACTCTTACTTACTAACATTATCTATTTTTATTTATATAAAATGTAATATACGCGGAAAATATAGACATTAAAATCTTCCTCATCTGGGATTCGAATTCAAAACCTTGCCGTGCGAAGGCGAAGATCTATCCAAATAACTCACGGGGTCAACGCCCCAGCTAATTGATAATCTTGAAGGCTAGATTAGCTTGAAACAGTCCATTAGTTTTATCTACGGAGGCACAAGATTCGGTTGTCTAATCATCCAAAAATAAAATGTAGTATTCGCGTAAATAGAAAAAAATGATAAGCCTACTTTTATATCCAAAAAAAACATGCAAAGTCACGATTACAAGACAACTTTTTAACTGATGCAACATAGTAACTCCAGTGAAAATAAAATCCAAACTCCAAACGAAGATCTATTAGCAGAACAGTATCATTTTTTATATATGACTAAACCATGACTCGCAATTCTTTAGTATATAACGTACGCGTGTGTATGAACCATGAACATTTGATTTGTAGACACCCGCCGGCATGGAGGTACCGTAGATTTATATTTTATACACCCATCACATTCACTCTCATCGGGATATTTTAGCTTTTTCTACTTCTCTCTGCTACTTCTACTTTCTACAAACTTCTTAAAAACTCTTTTTCAAATTTTGGGATGAGAAGAAGCCTTATCAGCTTATCACTTTCAGGCTGTTAATTTCAAAAGTGTTCAATATCATTTTAGTTTTTAGTTGTGAATAGTTTACTGATAAACAGTAACTATTTTAACATTGGATCTTAATCATTAAGAGAAGAAAATAAATGTTTTTTAAACGGTACGAGAATTCCCATACAACTTTTGCCTCTTTACAAAATAAATTTAGAAGATGAATAAGACATCGTGAAAGGCGTCTCTCATAATAGCAGAACTTTGGCCAGAGATTTGGGAATACAAAATATGTTCCTAATTCCAATTTCAAATGATGGATTTAACCTTGAAAAACACGTGCGTTTGGTAGTGTGACGATTTGAATTCGTACGAAAGCTACAAAAACGTGTGTTATCTGGAAGGAAGAAAGTGGATTTTAGGCCAACAGTGGGAGTGTCCCAGTGTTAACTATAGGCTTTTAATATTTAAGTATCGGCCTGAAACATCCCACTGCAAAATTCAAGCTCTTTTTCATTGATAAAACTGTGATTACGACGAATAATAAACGTATGTTTCCACACGAAAGTCCCCAACTTGAGGTCTAATTGCAGAAACAACCCACATACAAATACAATACAATTTTCCAAATATTTGTTTCAGGATCTCACGTTACACAAGAAGCCGGTAGTGAAAGAGAGACGGCCAAACACGCCTCGCATCATATACGTCGCCGGCGGCTACTTCAGACATTCTATAGACGTGTTCGAGGCGTTCAACTTAGATGATAACGCGTGGACGACGCTACCCAGACTCACCGTGCCTAGATCGGGGCTAGGGGCGGCGTTTCTAAAGGTAAACAATTAGAAAAATCAACTTTATTTGTGATGGATTAAAGCACATGTTCGCGAGAAGCGATTATGAGGAAGTTACTATCAACGTATCAACTATTTTCTTTCGCAATGAACGTACAATAGATAATAATAGATCCTGTGTTTTCATTGTTGTATGTAGTTACTATTATATTCTATTCTATTATTCTATCTATTAGTTAGAGAAAGGAACTGAACTGCTTTGTAAACTATTAAAGTATCTTCATATCAAAAGTCATGTAAAAAGAAAATTGTTTACAGTTATAAGATAAAACTAAGTAGGCTCAAATTAAAATAAATCTTGTTTAGGTAAACCCATATGTATTTAAATGTTTGTTGCTATACATTTACAAACGTAAATATTATTGTCATAATCAGGAAAATACGAGTAAGTTGTATTTTGTATAATAACAATGACTTTTAGTTTACTTAAATAATTGTTTTTATATTAGACATAAAAGTTTATTGTTACTATCCAACGGTTATTGTTCACACCAATTATGAGGCTTATTTGGCTGAACTAAAGTCTTGTAAGATGGTCAAAATTTTCGGCACTATCTCGGCGTGAACATTTGTTTATGTAAGCAAAAGCGTGCTCAAGGCGACGTAAAGTACCCATATGCCGGTTGTAGACCAAAACCTAATTCAGCTTAGCTTTTAGCTGACGCTCTTAGTGTACGCACTGCGTGTAGACTCCAAACTATGCAGTCTACACACAACTATTGTAAACTTAGCTTAGCTCGTTTGCAACCGGCATTAATGTGCTAAAATCAAAGTGGAAATTACCCTTCAATTAAAACGCAGACAATTTCAGATTTGTTGTCCTTGACCTACTTATAATACTAAGATCTTGTTGAGTGACATAACTTGACATATATTTGACATAATATTCTGTCCCCAGGGCTTGTTCTACGCGGTGGGAGGTCGGAATACGTCCCCGGGATCTTCGTACGACAGCGACTGGGTGGATGTGTACAACCCGGCGATGGAGCACTGGAGGCCCTGCAGTCCCATGTCCACGCCACGGCATAGGGTAAGTCAACATTTATCATCATCATTTATCAACTCATATATCCCACCGAGGGCTCGAATCCCCTAAACCATATAATAATTATTTAATATTAGCAAATTAATATGTATGGTATACTGTATGTTATGTAATCTATTTATCACACATAGGGGATTATATCCGGGGTATTTTTGATTTGAAACCATTTTCGTTGACTCAAAAAAGCGTGGTAATATGTCTGCTTGTGATATTGTAGTTCCAAGACAGATTTTTATTGTTTTTGATTGAAAAGTGTCATTGTTCTCATATTCTGTTGTGTTTTTATTTTTATGCTTTTAAAACATATTTTTTAATTCTAAAAATATTTTCGTTTCTAGGTAGGTGTAGCAGTAATGGACGGTTTGTTATACGCAGTGGGAGGTTCGGCCGGATCTGAATATCACAAGTCTGTTGAATGGTAAGTTAATTATACAAATTATAGTTATTTGTGGAATGAAAAATGGCTCACTTTTAGGGAAGTAGGAATAAAATATGAATTTACTTTGTTTCGAAATTGAGTTATTACGAATTTATCAGACGTCTGATGATTCGATCGGATGTTACTTACATGTGACATGAGCGGGCGCGTGTTTCAGACATGGGATAAATGAGAGTAGCATGAAGAAAGAAACAAAGCCTATGATGGCTTTCGTTCACACAATGTCAGAAAACGCCCAAAGGTTCAATCAGAATTATCACAACAAGTCGTATAATCAATTTCTTAATTTATATTCCAGCTACGACCCCGAGCGAGACGTGTGGACGTCGGTAGCGTCGATGAGCAGCGCGAGGCTGGGCGTCGGCGTCGCGGTCGTTAACAGGCTGCTGTATGCCGTCGGCGGGTTCGACGGCGCCAGAAGGATAGCCTCCGTCGAGTGCTACCACCCCGAGAACAACCGGTGGACGGAGGTCGCGCCTATGAATGTAGCGAGGAGCGGGGCTGGTCAGTACTCACTTACGTACGACAGTAAATAGACATGAATCTAAGAGTGTACCTTTTCCTAATTTGACTTGTACTTGACTGTAACTCGCTTGATGGAAAGCGATGGGGTTCGCCTAACTAGAAGACATCAAATCATGTCTAAACAAATGTGTGATGTTTGTACCTTCTAGGTGTGGCGGCGTGGAACCAGTACATCTTCGTGGTGGGCGGGTACGACGGGTCGGCGCAGCTGGCGTCCGTGGAGCGCTACGACACCGAGCGCGACGAGTGGCGCCCCGCCGCGCCCGTCAGCGTCGCGCGCTCCGCGCTCTCGCTCACCGTGCTCGACAACAAGCTCTACGCGCTCGGTACGACGCACACACACACACACACACACACACTCATGACAATTCACACACGCTGTAAACTCACGTAACTAATATCGTTCATTCCGCAGGCGGGTACGACGGCACGTCGTTCCTGGACATAGTGGAGGTGTACGACCCGAGCACGGACTCGTGGTCGCTGGGCACGGCGCTGACGTCGGTGCGGTCGGGGCACGCGTCGGCCGTGTGCTACCAGCACGTGACGTCACACGCCGAGCCGTGCGAGCGCGTGCCGGCGCTGGGCCGCAAGCCGGGCCGGCGCGCCGCCGACGCGCCGCCCGACGACATCCCCATGGCCAACAACATCATCGGCACGCTCGCGCCCGCGCGCCGCCCGCCCGACGCCGTGTGACGTCACCGAGCCACTACACCGGCGCCTGACACCGCCGGCCGCGACCGCACCGTCCGCACACGACGATGAAGTCTGTTCCTCTACTTCATTGTAAATATACTTTTTAAACTTGACCGAATAGGCGTTGTTCGTTGACCCTCCAATGTTCGGTGATCGCAAAGTGAAGTGCTCGAATGTAAAGAGTAAACTCGTGGTGGACCTCCTGGGGCACAGTCGATCGATATTGTTGTGCCATGCGTATTTTTATGTTAGTTATTGTTATTACATTGACACGTTATACAGTTCATAATGTATAATTCCAACATTATTGTATAGAATCATTATTTAGAATTTTAGACCATTCAATTAAATTATTTAAATCGCCAATTGTATATTTGTAAAAATAATTTATAGTTAATTTTAAGGAAAAATAAAGACTGTTATGGGCAAATCAAAAATATCTTTTATTACAACCTAGAAATAACTACATATTTACATAAATATATTGTATCCAGTATTAGGATATTAGAGTTACGTGAGGTATACGAGAAGTCATAGAGCACTAATCATATAATAGAGTATTTATACATATTTCCCAATTTTAATACTATAAAATATTCCATCTACTTTTTAAGTACTTTTCTTCGTCTTCTTACAAATATCCTTACATCAGGTATGTCAGCATCATTTGCTTTTCCGTTAACATTTGTAAGGGAATTGACGGCACATTCAATACTGTCTTTAGTATTATTGGAATTGCAACTAGAATCTGTTGTTTTAGTGTCTAATTCTGGGTGAACATCTGGTTTGTAAGGTGTTGATGTAGCTAATGCTTGCATGAGATCTTTACGAATAGGCTTCACAATGTTATCACTTGAGCAAATATTTGTTGCAGGAACAGGATTAATATTTGTAACTGGTCTTAGTTCTTGAGGTATAATCTGTATAGGTTCCACAGTAGGTTGAACTCCAGAAGATATTATGATCGTCTTTACTACGTCTTTTTCAATAGTTGGATCCCCAACTTCCAGATTTTCATAAATATCTTGTATATTAATTGTATTGGTTGTTGCTGGTGTTTCATTTTTGCTAATGTCTTCAGATAATGCTATTAGGAGATTAGAGTCTATTACGGGATTAGATTGTGGGATTTTCTCAACTTGGTTTATGCCAGGGACTGTTGCAGTTGGCTTTTCTTTAAGTTTTACATCAATAGCATCTTGTGCATCTTCAAAGTAAGGCACAGTTTGCGCGCTAGGCGGAGGTGCCGCGCTCAACCCTAAATCTTCCGGTGAAATCAAACTGTTACTATCACCAAATAGTTCACTGAACTTATTCTTAATGTTCTTAGTCTCTTTGTCGTTTACTTCAGCTACATTTTCGAGCTTGCTTGGTTGTGTTTGGCTTTTAATATGTGTCTTGGGGTCTTGTTTGTCATTTACTTCAGTTACTTTCTCAAGCTTGCTTGGTTCTGCTTGACTTTGATCCTTTGAATGAATTGCGCCTTTCCTTTTTGTTGCTTTATCAGAGACATTTGCAGTATGTAATTTATCATTTGTTTTGTCTGTTTTCTTATGTACGACATTTTCTTTAATTTCAATAGTTTCTAAATGCGGAACATCTCTAACATCTATATGTTTTTCTTTAGTTTCTTCAAGTACAGGCAATATCTTGATACTTATTTTAGCTATTGCATCTTTGTCTGCCATTTCTTGATCTACTAAAACTTGTGTTACAGTTTCACATTTGTCCTTTCTTTTGTTAGTTTTTTCTTTGGCTTCTGAACTTTTATGTTCTTTTTTCTTTTCTTCTTTTTTACTAACTACTTTTTCGGTTACTGGTACAACTTCAACTTGTACCTCAGAATGACTTTTAGTAGCTCTTTCTTTTTTATTAACCTTATCAACAGTTTGTGACTTATCATCATTAATTTCCTTTGAGTCTTTTAATGTTTTCTTCTTACTTTTCGAACTCTTAACTTCACTTGCTACATCTTTAGTTTTAAATTCCTTATTTTTGTCATCAGTGCTTTTGGTATTTTGTTTTTCTTCTCTATTATGAGTATCCTTAGACTTGTAGTCTCTCTTACTTCTTTCATGAGACTTAACTACTTTTTCTGGTTCTGCACAATCACTCGCTTCGTCACTTAATTCTAAGTCGCCTTCAACGATCGCTCGTGCGTTTGTAAACCTATTGTCAGTCACTTTAGGTGCAACTTTCACATCACACTTATCACTAATTTTCTCTAAATTAACAGAACTACAATTTTTATTACTACTAGTCTTATTATCTTTCTCTGATACTGCTTCTTTAATTTTAATACTTTGTTCCTTCTCTTCACTTTTATTGATCTTAGGAATTTTGTAACTTTTTATGTTTTCCGTACATGTTTTCTCAGTCTGTATATCTGTATTAGCACTATTAGCAGGTTGATATGTAACTTCAGCTGTGTGTTTCTTTATAGGGTTGTGAATACCAGTATTTGAATCGCGAGTCTCAGTACTATTATAAATATTGGTATTAGGATCATGTGTTTCAGTATTATCCACAGCAACAGGATTATCAATATCCATATATATTTGATTGAATAGTTCGCTAGCACTTGTCAATAGTTGATTTGTTGGTTCTGGTATACTTACAGTTGGAATATCCCATTTAGCCTTGTCTATAGGCTGTACAACCATCTGTCTACTGTGAACCGTACGAAGTGTGACTTTACCACCATTTTTCTTTATTTCGTATCTGTCACTTAGCATTCTTGGATCATCTAGTTTTGTTGTTGGAGTCAGTTTGATTTCTGAAATGATGAGAAACGAAATATGTTAAATATTAGTTAAATGGTAAACTATGCAATAGGCCTAATCATCCTAATTCAGGGTAGGTTTGAACCCTTCGGTGGGGACATTATATAGCTGATGATGATGAATCTATGCATTGCAACTAATGTATTAAACTTTTAGACAAATATGTGAAAACCGCTTAAGTTACAGAGCTCAATTGCTATAAATAAGCGTATCTGCTGTCGGCTCTTCTCACCTTTCATTTGATGATTAGGACTAGCTTCAAAATACAGACTATCTGGTGACTGGCAAGACGAAAACTGCAAGTCCTCATACGGATCATGTATTTGCTGCTCACTCCGCCATCTTTCACTCTCATAATTCCTATGATGCATTTCCATTTTCATCCTTTTACTTGGCTCTTCATAATCATTTGGTATCTTGTGTTTCACTGGAAACTTGTCATGGTTCCGGGGTTTATACCTGTCATGGTCCGGGTATGGATTCCTCTCGTGAGAAGGTATATAGCTATCACGAGATTTTCGTGAATATTTTTCTCTCGATCTCTCTTTTGGAGGACTTTCGTATCTTCTACGCCTGTCGTCTGACCTATCGTAGTAATCATCGTACGAATCACGAGGACTTCTCCTGTAATTATCAGGGCTGTCATATCGATTCTTAAACCTTTGTGAATGGGCAGACTTATCACGATATCTAGATTTCTCTTCTGGGTAGTTTCTGCTAGACCTAGAGCTCCTACGAGATTCATTGTCATAGTGTCTATCGCGCGAGTACTCTGAGCTTTTCTTATGACTTCTTTCGTAACTTCTGTCTCTTGAATCGTGATTTTGCCCCGTTAAATGCACATGTTCATCATCTGTACTGAACTCTTCTACATCTTGACTGGAAAATAAACATTTTATAAAGAGTATGAAGAAAGTGCTACATTTACTAGTTGTGAAAACTAAAAAACTACAGAATGTCCAATACAATATGTGTGCATCGCCTGGCTACTAAGAAAAACCACCACCACCTATCATACTCCCAGTGCGGGTTAAACTATTTACTATGTATTTACCTGAACGCAGGCATAGATTTTCTCCTGTCCATAATTCTAGAAGTTTCCTTTGGTTTGTCATGAGTTTCTTTGTGCTGTTCTCTGTACTGCATTACATTCTCCTTAGTGTCACTACACCTGTTTGTCTTTTCAATCTCTTTTATGGGCTCTTTTCTAGAAATAAATATTGTAAATGTAAGCATAGACTGATCTAAAAGAATGAGGTTGATCTGAATGTTTGGATAGTTTGATTGATAATGAGAATTCAAAATGTTACTGAAATTGGTGATCAAATGGCACTATAAGATTTTGCTCTCCTGGTGCCAAATGTCTGCACTGATATCTATGCCAATGAGGGACACAGACTTTTAACCTATACCTTAAGAATTCTTTTGGGAGGATAAAGATTAACACAGAGAAATAAGCCAAAAAAAAAATTGTCTCTATTTTTGGTCAACAAAAGTATAATATGTATTGTAACAATTTGTAATTAATGAACTGAGAAAGAAAGGCTTATATTATTATTATGGTCAAAATACTTTTTCTATTACTAAAATATAAAAAGTATAAATAATATACCTTTCAACAATATTACTTTTCTGCACAGTACTGACATTGGGATCATGTGTTTTATTGTCAGGTTTGATGTCCGGCTTGTTCGCTGGACTCCCTTGAGAGTTGTTAAAATACCTCGGTCTGTTTGAGAAGTTTCTGTTCTGTATTGAATTCAAGACCATTGCGTCTTTTCTGGAATCAATAAAATGGTAATCATAAATATCAACCATTACACAACACCATATAGTTCTAGAGTAAGAAATGATTGATCATAGATACATGACATTAGTTACAAATTCCAATATATTTTTGATATGACAAGTCAACACACTGTACAGAACATAAAAGTTAGTATTTTGATTGAAAATTATAGATATTATGGTTTATGCCCTGCAGTTGGATCTTAGTAGTTGATACTTAACTTTTTTTATAGTTAAAAATATTATTCTATCGTCACATACCCCCGTTAATATCCTACTAAATACTTGACACATACTTCTAAATTATTTATACTTACTCAATATTCAAATTAGTGATAATCTGTGTTTTCCTTTCAATTTCTGCTTTAGCTGTTTTCAATAGCGACGAATAGTTCAACTCCAACTTCTTGTGTTCTGACGACAACTTGTCAAACTCCTGTAAAATGTTCTGAATCATCAATGTGGATTCGTTCTTGACAAGTGCTAGAGCTTAATTGACAATTGTTTTAGTTGCATCTGGTTTATTAATGGAAGCCTTATGTTATAACCCAAGCAAAGGATTAAGTTAAAAGTAATGAATACCTCTAAGCAACTTCTTAGAGAAGGATCTTATGGAATATTTCTGCAATTTTAGGCTTTAACTAGGGTATCAGATACTAGTCATATCATACACAGCTTTATAGAAGTGAATTGCATAAGTATACAGTCATAGATTAGCAATAATGACAGATATTAGTTAGTCACATGAATGATTGCTATAGCTGGCTGGAGGACAAGAAAGCAACTATTATTTTGTAATCAAATTTAATAAAAGCTTGGTGTGGTGTGTTCAAATTACTTACTTTTTGTAGTTTCTCTAGACTCTCTGTATATTCCTGTAGTTTCGCTTTGAGATCTGCATTCTCATTTCGTAACTAAAAATGAATATATTTTTCAATGTTGGTTTGACATAATATTTTTTTTTTTGTAAATGTAAATAGTTATAATTGGTCCCCTATTAGAATCGTAATATATATCACTTCGTTTTTTCAGAATAGGATAGGGATCAAGTCACAGGTACAGGGAGAAACGGATGAATACTCAATGAGAAAATACTCTACCTCAGCAATAGTTTCTTCCTCATTATAATTATCCAAATTGGCATATAAACAGTCCATTTTCAATAGAATGTACGATACGAAGTTAGGAGTAAAACATTTGTAGTTTTGAATTTAAAAACAATTGTGTTTTCTTTTAGCGCAAAATCGTAATACAACAACCTCTATTCCACAACAGCACAAAACAATTTTCGCTCCAGAAATCAGAAATTGACGTTTACTTTACTGATTTGACAAAGGATTTGACATTTGACTAATGACGTTTTTGTCGTTTACATTTTTCAAACATTTCATTTATTTACTTTTTATAAATTCTTATTTTTATTTGATGAAAGCAATGGGATCAACAAAATAATTTAGAATCCGACGGCAATAAATAAAATAAAAGGAGGCCCTTGCTTGCGATGCCCTGTGTAGGGAATCTCACTCACAGGCTGAAATATTTTAGTACTTACGAACCAAAAATAACTTTCACTACTATCTCTGTATAAGTTAAGGTACAATAAGGAAATAAATTCCTTTTTAAGTTTTAAATTATATTATTATGATTTGCATATAGTTCTGAGATATTAAATAATAGCCAGGCAAGCAGGCAAGGCAATTCAAAATATGGATTCAAAAAATTCAAATGAAATTTTCCATTCATTCAATTCTAATCAACCAACGAACGAAGCTCTCTGCTGCATTGAATGAATGGTTGTGAATGATGAATGGTTTATCCCCTCCATTATTGTCGATAGTGTTGTGTGTTTACCAAGCGTTGAATATTATTTAACGATACAAAAAATATTGAAAAAATAAATATCTATATTCTTCGATTACTGCAATATGTGATTTTAATTCCTCTAATCAACTAAATATTCACAATCGTGCTTTTTTTTGCTGAGTTTTTTCAAAAGTTTCAGTCGACACGCAAAGAAGAAGAAGAAGTGAATATTTTGCGGTCCATACAAAAATATAAAATCTAAATAATTACTTACTCAATTTTTTTTATATAATTTAAGATAATATTTTATGGACTATTATAGTACATTATTCATATTTGACGACATCTATGGCAGAGTGGTCACCATGCCGGACTGCCATCCGTAAGGTTGCGGGTTCGATTCCCGTGCGGGGTGAATATTTGTGTGGACGACAAATGTTTGTCTCGGTCAGGGTGTGTGTGTGAATGAATGTGTGCGTAGTTTCTAATACCCTAGATACAAGTTTCAAACTTAGTTAGGGGTCAGTTACTATAATGAGATGATGTAGTGAATGATTATGTTATGTTATATCCTCTGGAAGAATAAAAAAATACATCTGTATATGAATATAAAAATAGTGAAAAGAAACAAAATAACGATAAGAATAGTTATCATATTTTTATTAATGAATATTTCCTCATCTGCACAACTCTAACATTAAATTCATTCATCGGTCGATTAGATATGTTCATTCATTCCTACCGTTCCGAATTTTGCGTTTTGCTTCGCCGTCCGCCGTCGGGAGCAAAGCTTGTTCGTTGTGTAAATTAAATTATGTATTCAAGAATTTGTATTTTGTAGTTTGTTATTATAAATTTATCTTATGACTTCTATTTATCAAGTGACGTGAACTATGATTGTGAATGTGAACTTAATAATTTGCATGTTATTCATGCGATAGTGCAACAGGCGATTGAACCTCGCCAAGGGCTCGTGTAAACAGAAGGAACACAACACAGCGCACAAGATGCCCACGGATTCAGAATGCGAGTGCGACCTGGTGTCCAAGGAATGGCTGCTGGCGAAGCTCCGTTCGGACGAGAGAGACATCATTTTGATAGATTGTCGGGGTTCGAACGAGTATTCCGTGTCTCACATACGATCAGCAGTGAACTTCTCAATACCCAGTATTATGTTGCGTCGTTTGGCTGCGGGCAAGATCGAGCTTTCGTCCACAGTGCAATGTAAAGAGCTAAAAGCGCGGATAACGCATTGTCGCACGCGGGGCATCTTCGTGCTGTACAGCGACGGAGCCCCGCGGGACCCTGACTCGGTGCATGGGATTTTATTGAAGAGGCTCAAGCAGGACTGTGTCCAAGTGGTGTGTCTCGAGGGTAAGACATTTATTTAACCATATTCCTACCTTTTTACTACATGAGTACCTCTTACTCTCCGGCAGCAAGATCATTATTAATATTTAAGTAGTTTGTCTTAAACCTCAAAAGGTCAGCATTGGGCACCTTTACGAAATAAATTATGTATTTACACACATACAGCCTTAAAATATTATTTTTTATCAAGCAATGTGTACATTTGATTATACTACTTATTGTAAGGTCATCAGTTTATCAATATGTAATGTATCATTTACATGTGTAATGTGATTGTTACAGTCGTGGAATAATAATATGTACATCAATATAAGTCAAATCTATGTACAAACATTGGTAAATAATTATTATTTAATCATGGAAATAATTATCCATTCAGATGTTCTAATATTCAACGTATCTATGGAACAATGGTTCACACAATTATTTTCATTCACAAAATTGCTTCTACCTTACTTTATTGAAGTAGGTAGTCTGTTTTTGTAATAAATAATGGTCTTAGAAAAAATATTGTCTTCATACCTACTTTAGAAACATGAATTTGGACTAACATTTAAATATGAATTCCGTTAAAGCATAATGTTAAAAGAAAAATATTAATTTGGGTTGTTTGCAAGTACTTTTCCAGAGGACTTTATTAATGGCGATAATTGAAAGTTGACCTCTGTTTTTAAATCACTATCTCTTTATTACTTACACCGGTTTGATAAATATAACTTTGTCCTTGAGTACATATCTGATGGCAAATATTATTTGATCTGCCCGGCTTTGATACAAAGCACATGTTGATACTGTTTACCCATAATTTGTAATTTAACTTGTATACAAATTGCATAAAATTCTTAAAAAGTCTACAATAGGAACTAATAATACAGTATGAAAGATATAAAAAAGTAGTTGTAGCCAACAAAAATCATTTTAAAGAGCTACACAACATTTATATGCTTTCATACGTTGCCCATGTCAAGTTCCATTGTTATCAAGTCATTATATCTAAATAAGTCCTTTGAGGGGTTAAAAGTTCGTCCAAACGCTGCGTATATTGTAAACAAACGGAGCAATAAACGCGCGACGCGGCAGCAGACGGTGAATTACAAAAAGTCCGGTCGTAACTGCTTTGTATATAATGCAGGGGCCTAAGAGCCGTGTCGGAGGTCGCTACTCGAGGCATCCGCTTCTCCAAACGTGGGAGAGGAAGTCGACTACTTATTGTGCTCCTCAATGCGAGACGATAGATTAAATCACCGCTCAGACACGAATGTCTGTTTCCACTCAGTTACGTATGCGTTATTTAGCACCCGTCGCCCGTCACCCGGCCGTCTCTCGATACGAATTAATTAAAAAAATGCAAATTTCATATCTCGTCCACCTAACAATAAAACAAACGGAAAATATCTGATTGCAAAATATTAAGTATGTGTGTGTCTGAATACATTTAAGTTTTTGTTCCTTTAGTAATATTACTTATTTAATTGTGGCGTACATCGGTGAGTACGTTCGCAAAGCTTGCATTAAGTTGTTTGTAATGTAACGAGTAAGGTTGCATAATTGAAGGGAGTAGGTGTCGTTGGGCGACACAAATCGTTTATCAGGCAGTTTTTGTATCAGGTATACAGGCAATTCTCAGAGCTACGTTCTAAACGGTAATGGGATACGAGGAGAGAAACTCGAGATGGCCATAATAAATGGCACCGAATGAAAACTGGATGATGTGAGCGACGACGGCTGCCGGCGCGCGGCGGACCGGATGCTCGCCGTACGTACTGCTTTGGTCTTCGACGGAAGAGCGCCGCAATTTTATTAATAAGTTCCCGTTTCACCCGCGTCCTGCCAATTTTAGACCTGTATACTATGACGGACATATTAATCATTAGTTCCCATTCGAAACGAGCGATACACATAAATTAGCGATTGAAAAAGAAATGTATCCGGCAAAAGTCGCGTGGCTGAAGGCCGTAGTAAGTGATCGTAGAGACCGTCTTGGGTAAACAAACAGTTACTATATTTTTACCAGTTATTATTAGATACCTACTACATGTTTATAAATTCATAAACTTCGATAACATCAATATGAATACAAAACTTAATGAATGTTATTTATACGCAGATTTACTAATGAGTGAATAGTGTAGTATACTCGTAGTTGGTGATGTTGATGAGTACGTAATAGATGTACATATAATAGGGAGTCATTTGATGGTAAATTAATAAATGGCACGTGTTTCTCAATAACAGGATGTTGTGAGCTCCGCGATGAATGTAAACTCTTTGAATGTTAACATTTATAATAACCAGAGGAAATGGTATGCATCTGGCCGGCGAGGCCGATAAACGCGAATATACCTCGACTCGCAGAGGAAAACCAAATGGGAAAGGGAAGCTGTACCACATAAAACAGGATAGCTCTTAAAATAATAAATAACTTCGCGCGGAAACTATAAAGTATGCTTTATTTCAATTACCAACAGTAAACATTCATGTCGACGATTTAATTCGCTAATCTTATTCACACAAATCCGATTTAAACGTTTGTTTTAAAATGTAAATTAGTTAGTGGAACTACTCGGTTACCCACTCCACATTATACCCAAATATAATCGAGATTACACACGGAGGCGTAGCATTGGCATTGACAGTTTTTATACGGTCTGACTTAATATACAAACCGCGACCCATAAATTTGCGCATCTCATTGTGTTCCTTTAATATTTAATTCTCGTTTCGGTAGAGCGATGTCGAATAAAATAAACCTACCTATATTTATAATGTAAACAAGTTCGCTATTTTAACATTATCATTCAATGAACATTTTATTTCCTCATACAAATGGTTTTACCGTAGTTATATCTGTTATTTAAGTAACTACAAGTGAATCCCTATTTCCCTAAGCCACGCTATAACATAAGAATGACTGGACATGATCTGTGTGAAAGAAAATGTTGTATGAATCCTTGCATCTTTGCATTACTGAATGAACATTGTGACATCGAGACAATAGCAGCACCCAAACAAGATAGGAAGTTTATTATTTTAGGATAATTCTTCGGGGTTAACTTTTTGTCAAAATTTGAATCTTCGTGGACGGTAATAAAAAAACATTTCAAATAGATGTCAATGTTATGGATATATCTTAGAAGAGTCGTTTTGCGGTTTGTCCGTTGGTCCGATACAGTTATCAGCAGAATTATCTGGTGGCATCGGGAGCCGGCGCCGGCCTCATTATCGGCTTGAAATCGAGCCGCCATCCACTCCTCAATTAGTACAACATACACTGACCATTACTTTATTTATAAACGCACATTCATAAGGAAAACATCAATTTAATGTTCAATACTAACGGAGATAACGTTTATACTGTATTATAATTATTGTCTCGATGTTATTCCTTTGTAATAAAAATGAAACGAACCCATGAAAGTTATTTTAGTAATACCGCGGTGTTTAACATCCAAACTTCCATAGAGGATTCCGAGAAACTGAATCCAGTGACGTCAATCTTACTTTACCTACGCATTACCTTAAAACCATTGTTGTTAACTTCTGGAGCAGGTTTGTAATCTGGGGAATTTATTTGTACATATCTAATTATCTAGGTACGTAAGTAAAGTAAGATACGGATTACACTGGATTTATTTGAACAAATATACACCTTAAAGGTCAACTGTTTTTCAAAGTGATTTGTTAAGGCATTTAAGAATTTAAAGAACGTTCGTTTTATGTTCCCCGTCGAGACACAGGTTTTATTACCCCGGTGTTGCGAGTTCGAACTCTCTGTCATCACATTATGTGTATTGTCCCGTCCACGTTAAACCCCACGGAAATTGATGGCATTCTTTATAGCTGAGGTCAGCCGTCAGCCTTATAACTTAATTCTTTCACTTTGCCTTATGAAATTCCATTCGGACACAGATTAGGTGCCGCTGACGTGGATCGGAATTTATGATTCCGAGAATTGACCGAGAGGAGCTAAATGTTTTGCAGTTCTCGATAATATCAGTTTAGGCATGTGGCTCATTCGCAGCAGTTGTTAGTCTAACTTGTTTAATAGATTAATTGACCCAGCACCGTTTAGAACACGGAGCCAATAGAAGCCCATGTGCAATCATATTTTAGTCGCCCACCATGCTCACTAAATTGGTTCAATTTATCCCAACTGGCTTTATTGAAGTTTATTGTACAGACATCGCTTTTTACAAGATTGGAGATTTACAACTTGGATCTTTTAAAAGTATTCGTGTGCATTAAACTATATTTCAATAATGAGTGTGACCCGTTAAAATATCTGAATGTAGATGGCGATCGCACGGATAGTTAGCATGTTAGAGGAGTGAAACAGCACAAGGTTGTTGGTAAACGTTGCAGGAAGGACACGGGACGGGCCAAGGCCTCCCCGGCACCTGTCTCCCGCCGTCCCACGCGAGCGCCCGCCACCCCCTGCTCTCGCGACCACCGCCCGCCTGATATGTGATTCGGGCTTCAGGCTTTCGTCACATCCAGCCAGCCATACCCTGCCAGCCAGCCAACTACGTCCCAAATTAATATTTAACGACTTTTCGGTCGCTACCAAGGATTTTGCAAAACATGTTTTATTCGCATAAAGCTTGAAAATGAATATATGTATATTTCATTATGTTGACGAAAAGGAGTGGGCGCCGACCTTCAGTCCCTCAAGCGTGTACAGAAAGATCACGTTTATCATGTGGGTGTAATAGGCTGAAGGATTGGGTTCACGCGGCGAGGGCGAATTTTATAGAGTCCTTGGTAGAGAGACGTGAGCGCGGGGGTGTGGAGGGGTGCGGGGGCGGGCGGCGAGGGAGGGTGGGTTCATTGAGTGCGGCGGATGAATGGGCCGTGATGAGTCACCGGATCGATGCGCGCCTCCGCCCCCGGCCCGCGCCCTGCCGCTGCGGCTTCGTGCTGCCGGCCCAGCCTCAGGCCCGCTGGCTGGCTCACTCTAAAAAACCCAACGGCACAACTAACTATGTATACAGACACCAAAACAGAACATTTTATAGAGACCACTGACTTCAATACCATGGTTGAAGACATTAGACATACTTTCCCTTCCCCGAATCTCGCTACTTGAATGATTCTCAATTTAGATAATTTGATCATTTCTATTGCTATTTTCAGTTTTCCGAGTACAGGGTCAAAAGCATATAAGGAAACATTAATTCATACTACTTAGTAAATAACACGTATAATACCGATCCCTCAAACTATCCAACATTTAACCCAATATTTAGATAACTCCACAACTGCTTTGTTGACATACATACACACCACACTAGTATTATACAACAAACATTTCAATGAATGTTCGAATCCATTATCTAACTGGTTCAATGACTAGCTACCTATTAATTATTTTTTCGATTGTCATTGAATTTAAACTCCAATGTGTGCTGGTATAATGTGTCGTTGTTAACATTGAATGGATAGTTAATAATAAACGTTGGTCGTGTATCGTGTATTGAGTGAAGATGTGACGGACATAATGGGAGCGGTATTAGCATCACAAATGTCATCGTGTGGGCATGTCGCACGCCCGCGCGCGGTGGACGGCGGATGGCCGGAAACGGACGGAGCGGCGGAAACGCGGCTCCTACCTAATGCCTACTGCGGCACTAGCCATAGCCACCTGCTTTACGGGGAATCGGATTCCTCGACACGTGACGTGCTCCCATAACGGAATTCACGTTACCTTCCTCTTTACTCCACATTATACCTAATTTGGTTATCATGCACATACAATTGCACCGGCTGACGCTCATCAATCTGCTCCATTAGAGAACGCTTTTCCACTGTAATATCCATCTGAATAGAATTGCTTCTAAAATCAACGGAGTTCTCCGTCTTAATTACCTATTGTCTTGCAACGTCACCTGAATGGTTGTATGGCTGGCGACACTCAATGAAAGATGAGAATCAACCGTGTCTATGAATGAACTTTGTAGGCTTGGAAATAAATTAGCACGTCGGATCGTGTATGAACAATTAGGTATACGACAAGTAATTTACGTCAACACTTATCTGTTGTTAGCGATCGTACTACATTACATAGAGCTAGGAACGAAATAATGTCTGTCGACACAATTATCTGTGATTTATTGCCTAGATTGTTTGTGTATTTATGTGATGTTTGGTTATCAGGTGACTTCGCGGAGTTCCGCCGTGCGTATCCCGAATGGTGCAGCGAGGCCGGACCCCAGCATGTTCCACATCTACCGCTTATGGGCTTACGGTCAGTGCACTACTTCTTGTTACACTTGTATCTGTGAAATCGCAGACGCGACCAATTATTGTTGAGTTTAACGGAAACGAGTTCTTGAGATCGCGATCGTTTCGTAATACTTAATGATCTCGATTTCGCATGTGAAATAATTTATAGCATCATACGTTCAACGGAACCAATTATCAGCGGCACTTACACTTATTAACGACAGAATTGATCGTGTAATTAGCGCAGTAATAGAACCATAATCGCATTATTGCAGTGATATCACAGAGAAAAGTAGAGTTATAACCGAGTTATTAAGTCGCCCCCTCACGTAACGTAATAATTGGCCGATGAAGGAAACTGGTTCGCTCGTGGGAATACGTGCAGATGTGCGTGAGCGGCTCCGAGAGGTTTCCATAATGACATGGCGAGCGGCGGCGGCGGCAGCGGCGCGGTGGGGAGCTCCGGATAGAGCCAATGTCGAACCGATTCCGGTACCGCTGGACTCGCCGGCGATACTACGCTTTCTCAATGACAAACACTTTATTAGCCGATCGTGAGAACGACATCAAGTTATGTTTACTTATTGCCTCCCGACTCTGTGTAATTAACGTTATCTCTGTACACAATTATAATGATTTAAACGCTAATAGCAAACTTGATTATGTTCATCTACATTGCGGTTAGGTCTGATCATTATCGGGACGAGATGTATCCACCGAATGACCCGTTTTCCAATGTCAAGGTCTGTCCATTCTACCGATAAATAATAGTTACATCCTATGATATCATTCTGTGTTTTTGGTATTATTTATACAAACTAATCAGCGTGTGGGCTGTATGTTGTGTGTATGCAGACCTATCGGAACAAACACACGTTTCTCAGTACCGTCGCCGATGACAGAGGATGTTAGTCATGAGCGGCGCAGGTTCCTTCCTACCTATCCACTCTTTGTTCCTTCCATTATTATGTATGATACAATGTTTTCGCTGTAGGTATTTATAAACTGTTTATTACAGCCGTGACTAACGCAGTACATGCACATCAATACATGTGTGAATAGCGCAACTCGTAAATACAATGTCAAATATTCCATTCATGTCTGTTACCGAGCTGTTTGTTCAACTGGTATCGTATCGGTTAGTACAATAGTAATATGCGTTAATATTCAAATTTAGCATATCGCATCTAAATGTTACAAACAATGCATAATTAGTCATCGTTCGAGCAGGTCCACTAATACTGTGAAAGGTCTTAGATTGCGTCACTGGTGCTATGAATACTAGGCGATACACAAAAAGTGTTAATAAATCCATTCATAATTGGGTGTAGTCGAGGCGAGGCGAGCGCGACGCGCCGGGTGTCGTGATACCGACCTGACGTATACCTTGACGCAACTGGTGTGAGCGTGCACCTCACCACCGCCGCGCGCCGCCACCGCCGGCACTGCACACCGTGCTAAACACGATTACCTAAGCATAATTGGTGTTGCATTAGAACGGTGAAACTTAGCATTGCGCTCAATGGATTGCGGCTCATTCATGATACGTATGTACGCATGCGCCAAACCAGCCGTTCACTCCATTCTCCGATATAGTTTTTCATTGCGCAAAATGTGTGTGTGCGTCACTGTTATAAAGACATACAAACAAATAGTGAATCGACTTGTAAAAGTTAAACTTTTTATCATCACTGTTTCTCATTGAAGTCGTTCGATTCAACTGCTCGTATATCCATGGAAGTTCAACGTACTGCACTCGTACTGGATTACGATTTGTATTCTACAAATCGAGAATCGAATGCGAATGTGTTTCCGCTTCGGAATTATAATTAGAAAAAGCCACCGTATTTTATCTTGGCAAAAGTATCGTGGGAATCTTGTATTCGAAACTAACTTTTGATTTATGCTATAGAACTCGAACGATGACAGTTTAAGTTGCGAATTGTTTCCCAGGGAGTTTGATTTGTAATCGGTTTCGGTCGGAGCGCGTGGGCTTTGTTACGGCTCCCTTTCACGATATAGTATCTATGCGCGCTATAAATAGCCGAATTCTTTATGGTGTAAATGTAATGACGCCCACGCGCCCCCGTGCGCCGCGCCGCGCCCGAGCCCACCGCCTCCAGCGGTGAGTGGGCCCGAATGTCGACTGTTATATCCTGCCTTTGTACCAAATATACCTTCTCATATTTTGTTTAACAATTTGCTTTAGCTCTAAACTTGTACTTACGATTCTATACCGCCCAATCTTATTTACGTCATACTTTGATATTTGTGTACAAATTAATAAGATCGCGAGATAAAATACGACCTACGATGATTTATGAGGATTTCTGATATATTACTCGGAACTCTTGGAACCTAATTATGTGTCTGAAACTGTTAGATAAAGTTATTACTTTTAATATTTACCATATTTTTATATTTACCATATACATATAAGGATAGGAAAATTATTGTCTGAGTAATGAGGATACTCAAAAAGTTATATTAGAACAAACTTATTACTTGTTTGTTTATGAATCCAATAAAGTCCCATATGTAGATAGATTTTATCCGACTCTTGAAAGATGTCACCCATCCCCAACTACACAAGTTGATCTATTTGTTGGCGCATCACTTCAGTACGCAACTGCACCTATTTGACGAATGTTTATTGATGTTTCCATAATGTTTAGGACAAAGTTCGTTTAAGACAATTTTCGGGAATTGTACGGGACAATTGCATTCGTGCAAATCCGTTGCAAGTCGCGAGTTTAGTTTAAACATAACCTTAACGGGAATAAAAGTAAAGTAGCGAGATAAGGCTTTGGCTTTAGGCTTTTACACCCACACTCAGAGGCTTCTGTCCCACTGATTTTACTCGTAGTAAGATATTTATAATAGTAAACTGTAACAAATAAAACCGCGTGAGGTTAGCTAGTATTTTATAATGGAGAGAGTTGCCAAGCCCTTTGATCTCTGAGCGCTGATGTCACCCGGGTCCGGCCGTCCGCGCCGCCCGCGATACCATCACTCATACGTTGTTAATGTAACGTTGATAACATCCTTCCGCTGACGTTTGTCCACCATTATATTAACACAATCTCTTTGATCCCCAACATATAATTAGTTCCATTATACTAATGTAATCTGATCTGTTTTTGTTAGAAAAATGTTGTTATAATATAATAATGACGCCTACCCGCCGCGCGCCGCTACCACCTACGATTTGGCCTTACAAGGGCGAGTAATGGCAAACAAAACCTCAACGTTTAAAAATAGCTTGAGCGAGGTTGGTTGGGCGTTTGGTTTCGTTGAAATGTCAAGTCGGTGGGGTGGAAATGTGATTTTGGGAATGTAAAACCTTTGTCCAAAAACCAGACAAGTAAGTACGAGTCCAGCGGCGCGTGGGGTTTTGTGTTGTAATGTGCATACTTTATATGTGCTAAGGTCTGAAACGTGAACAGTATCGCATACTTACTTCGGCCCCCATCATCCTTAAATAATCGTAAATTGTTTAAAGTTAAGTTAAACAATTTAATAATTTGTTTTCGTTTTCCTATATTTAGTGTTTTTGGTCACTTGAAATGGAAAGAGTTCTGTAAGTTTGGACTAATTTCTTTTAATATACCTTTGTGTCATAAACTAATGACGGATTTTATATCAAAAGTCTTTTGGTGGTCGTACAAGAAAGTAAGTGGTCCAACATTATAGGTGTCCATTTCTTCCATTCTTAGAAGCACTTCAAAATAATATAAGTAGGATTAATATCCATAGTTTAAAGAGCATGGTGTTCTGTGTGTGTCACCATGCCCATGTAACCGGTGCGATTGTTGTGACGTCACGACTCCCTGACGTCAAGGCGTTTCTCGCACTGCGTGAGTTCATTCACGAATTTACCCGACCACGGCCACGGTCGATGACGCATAATATTAGTATAATACCGCATATAAACATTATAGTTATTTATATTAGTATTTCGTTATCAGTTTCTTGAGACTCATAAACTAGGAATTTGAATTACCTACTATAAGTATGGACATTCCCGTGTTCTGAACCCACTGTCATACCATTGAAACCTGTTCATAAAGTAATTAGTATTTTAAGATGATTAATAAAGTTTTCCAAAGAAAATCCTTGATTGAGCGTGTTGTAATAAAGCCCCCATTTTGCCGTAAGAAGTTGACATTTAGCAAATCAATATCAGAGGTATGGCACGTGGGTAGTAGTGACGCAATTACAGTATTTATAATACGAAAACGAAAGGTTGAACTTTAATATTGTTCGACAGTTCGCAATTTATGTATTCAACCAAGTTGAAATATTTTAATTACATTCTTCCAAGTGATTTGAGATGATAAGCAGTTTATCCAACTGGAAAATATGGAGGGAGAAACGTACGGAGGCTATATTTAGGTATTACGTCGTTAGAAAATAGGTTTATAATATTTAAGTTATCAGAACGGAACTTGGGAGTAGAATATTTATGAAATAATACTATTGTTAATAGGTATTATGACTTGGATGAGCCTTCGTACATGGGCGAGAGGTTCTGTAGTGTCTGCTGTTAATAGAAGATCTATTAGAAAACTATTCTTTGAGATTTTTTTTATTTTCCTTTAGGTTTTTTGAAACTAAACAAAAAAAAATATCTTTGTCGCCTTCAACCTTCCTGGAGGCTTTGCAGTGTTATACTTATGTATTGTGGTGACGAAATAAATGGTATACTTACCTAGATTTTACTTATATGTTATACCTGACTGTTATAATTATAAGTAATTTAAAATGTAACTTTGTAATTGTGCCGATTCGTGTCAATCAAAGAAATAAGTATCATCAACTTGGTGCAGTTTATGGCGTTGGGTCTGGCTCTGAACACATTCGGCGAAATGCAATAATATTATATTGGTGTCATATCGATATCTCATTAGCAGCCAATAAACAGAGAAGTGAACTCGTAAAATCACCAGACTCGGTCCGAATTAATATTGTCTTATTTTATAGCATTATGTTATAAACGGGGAGAGGCTCTTTGTCCGGTCGGCCGTCTCGGCTCGATAAAAGTCCTTGCAGGACGGGACGACCGAGGCTCGCGTTAAAAAACCGTCCCTCGCAGCGCGGTCATTGGCAGCGCGGGCGGGTAGGCCGCATTCCTGTGCGCCGGCGTCGACTCACGCCCACACCGCCCGCGTGCCCGCGCGCATACACATCGACTCTTTCATTAATACATGCCCGACTGTGTCACGGCTTCCGGCCCTCGCCACCCGCCCCCCGCGCCTCTATCATTCTAATAACGATTGTATTCGCCTGCACTCGGCTCGGACCCCGACAAGAGACCACCCTTGTCCCCTTTACGATGCCACCATCACGAATACCAACCGATCACAACTACACACTGGTGTCGTGTTCAAATGAATTGTTCCCGTTGATGTGGTGACCATTCATGACGCCCAACTCCAATTAATTCATATCCGATCGACTGTCACAAACAACTGCTATGCTAGTTCAATTTCCTTTGCATGGTATTCGAATCGCATCAAGAACTCCTACTGTCAAGTAGTAACTTGATTCCATTTGAATACCATTGAGTACAAACTCAATAATATGATGCATAATAATTCAATACGAATTCAACGTCTTTTCCAATTTTTCTTTAAGTATTAAATTTCACGCATACAATCTGATGACGATTTCGATGAACACAAAATAATTAAAACGGCTAAAGTTCCAAGTATTCGACATTATCGGACGCTATCAACGAGAATGCAATAATATTGGGTGATTCATTAGGCCCGTGAATGGCCGCCATGATCTGTTATCTGGCGGTATCGCACCTGTGGTATCGACTGTTTCGCAACGGAGGTAATGTGCGATGGATCACCCGCATGGAGCCGGTACAACTCTAATATGTGATGTGGTTGTCATTATCAGACGAGTAGTAACGGCGCGGCGCGTGGGCGGGATCCCCTCAATGGACATGTCGACTGGCGTGCGTGGTCGCCCACGCGCCGTCCCACGCGCCCACGCCCGCTACCTATCTCCATATCGCCGTCCACCCGGCCTCTCCCCACCTTCATTTATTCTTTATGCCCACATTAACTCACCTGTTAATGGTATTTCGCATTAACAAAACACAACGACCTCCGGAATGTGAAACTTCGCCATAATGTCGCGAATTCGTGATTGTGATGAACTTTTGTTTACCTTTGTGTCTGACGTAATGTTTCTCGATACCTACAGATTCCGTATGTTGATTATTTTGTTTAATGTTTATGAGGTTAATGTCTGGGCTACTTACCGGGACAGATATTTTGCTAATTATCATTACCTAGATACTATGGTCTCTGTTTGAAGAAGAATGTAGTCGGGGAACTTCAAATGATTTTCAAGAAGTAGTTAAACAGTATTTTGAAATACAAAGTTATGTGCTATTTGCAGAATTTGTTAACGCAGGAGTGTCACTAGTACAAGACCGTAGTACTTGTCACGTCCATTTATTAATAACGTTAAATGAAAAATGAAAAGGGAAACTTGCCTCAGACATGCTAATTTCAATATAATATTTGTGCATTGTTAAACTTTAATAACTTCTTATTTAAACTAACCAAAATAAAAGTATCAATGCTGGACTAAAGAAAGGGTCGAAAAGAAGGTCCTCTGTCCGTATCACCGTCGGAGTCCCGATGCCCGTGTCGCAATCGTTTACCAATCCGGTTGAATTACTTGATTGCTTTCAAAACTGCAAAGTGAATGGCGTCGAGACGATTGAGAGGGCGAATTTAGGAAAAGTGTCGCGTGGGCGTAGAGGGGCGACAGGCGGGGTGTGGAGGCGGGGGTGAACAATGGGGGGGGGGTGCGAGTAAGGACGCGGTGCGTGGGATGCCATTGAGCCGCGGGCGGTGGTGGTGAATGAGCCCCCGCCCGCCGCCACCGATCGATACCGCCCGGGCCGCCTGCCTCACTCACCTCGCATACCATGCCATACCACATACTTAACATATACTTACTGGGCTTAATAAATATTTTATCTATACGTACTACACATAAATAACAGACAGGTATTACGTGGAAAAAATAGTCTTAGATGAACAATTTGCTAAGGTGTTCCAAAGTCTTGTTTTTGTCGTATATTATGTACATATTGAATTTCCCCGCCAAGGATCTCAACATATCGCAATAAGCTGAGTATTTATAGCAAAATGGTTCAAAGTAAATTAACTAAGGATCATTTATAATGTACATCAATAACTGTATATTAATAATACATTCAAGTTTAATGATGTTATCTGAATGCTAGAATAGGTTTATCCGATTATTAACCTTCAAATCGGAATTGTTTTTTGTTACGTCATCCATCCCCTTTACCTACATAGATCGTTAGGCTCGCGGTCAGGCCTTGACATACCGGCCGTACGGACTCGGGAATACCCTTTTAATGACCGCGAATAACTTATTAATAATCAACTAGAAATAATTATGTTATGATATTATATTTATAGACGATACTGAACTTTGATATTGTAAAGTTATAATTGTATGTTCAATGTGATCGATCGTGGAGGAGTAGAAGTTATTTATAGATATAGATATGAATGTTCTCATATCCCCCGGTCCGTTCGAAATTAATGGGTTTCGACAGGATTTGACTGATCGTATGAAACTTGATATGTTTCAAGTCAACGATATTTCTGTGGAGATTTCTCTGCTGTTCTTGGAAATGTATTATTAACAACTAGCTGTGCTGTGGTGTAATTCTCTGTGGTTCAGTTCATAGTGGCTGTAGCGTAATGTCATATGGACTTTCTAATACATATTCAATAATTCGTTGTGGTTCCTGTGCGTTATCGCGTTTACAAACTGTCTTCAGGTTCACAACATGAGTATGTTATGCTAACATGTTGTATGTTGTGATGTTGCAGGTCGCTCCGCATCTCGGGGTCGGGTTGCGACGACGCGCTGTCTTCCGGCTCGTCGTCGGAGTGCGAGGAAACGCACGCGCACATGCACCAGGAGTTCCCCATCGAGATCCTGCCCAACCTCTACCTCGGCAACTCCTCTAACAGCGAGGACTGCGACGCGCTCGCCAGGCACAATATTAAGGTGAAATACTTACTTACTTTATTGTAAACATACATGAGACAGTCAGAAAGCTGAAGCTGCAGAATTTATTTGCAATATTTATTGTCTTTCGTTATGAATAAAAATATCTAATTATTCTATTCCAGTACGTGTTGAACGTCACGCCAGACCTGCCGAACATATTCGAGGCGCAGGGGTGCGGCATCAACTACTTGAAGATACCTATCGCGGACCACTGGAGTCAGAACCTCGCCGTGCACTTCCCCCAGGCGATACGGTTTATCGGTTAGTTTCCACTCTGTAGAGGATACCAGCGATATGTTGGCAGTACATAGTGACTAACGGCGTGTTCTCATGTTGTGTGCGTACAGAGGAGGCGATGTCGGCGCGGTGCGGCGTGCTGGTGCACTGCGTGGCGGGCGTGTCGCGCTCCGTGACGGTGACGCTGGCATACCTGATGCAGACGCACCGGCTGTGCCTGCGCGACGCGTTCGAGCTGGTGCGCAGCCGCAAGACCGACATCGCGCCCAACTTCCACTTCATGCGGCAGCTGCACTCGTTCGAGCGGGACCTCGGCCTGCACGAGCACAGCGCCAGCCTGAGTAAGGTCTGATTGTAGTCGGCCGTCGCCCGGAGCGCGAGCGCGAGCGCGGGCGGCGGCTGACCCGCGACCTGCCACCTGCCTCCAGGTGTTGGAGCAGCTGGGCGTGCGTGAGCCGCCGCCGTCCGCGCCCGACTCGGGCGTGAGCGCGGCCACGCCGGCGCAGCGCGCGGCGCCGTGCGGCTGCGCGGCGCCGACCGGCGTGTCGCCCGACTCCGGCATCGAGTTCGACCGCTGGAGCCACGAGCGCAGCGCGCGCGACACGCCCCAATGACGCTCGTTCTCGCCGCTCGCGCCGCCCGCGCGCCCGCCGCCCTGAGCGCCGCCGATCTGTACTCGTGCACGTTTATTACGTCTAGTTATTTGGTTATATCGTAGCACATTTTGTAAACATAGTTGTTCGAGCACGCTGGAACTGACTAGACGCGTATAAACTTAGGTAATCATACTAGTGGTGCACTTAGAGAGGCGGCGGAGCAGCGGCGCGCGGCGGCGGTCGGTCAGCTCCTCGACGAGTGAATGGATTCTAATGAATGTTACGGACTTTATACACGTTTGTTAAGTCAATTTTGATAATGTGTCGTATATAAGGTGAGGGATACGCCGCCCGGAATGCATTCCCGTTGATATCTTCCATGATGCTGTGCATTTTATGTGTCTGTGTTGTAATATTGTTTCGAGTGTAACGTAACCAATCCCCCGTTGTGTTGTCCACGCTCTGTGTTGTCTCCTCCGTGAGGAGTGCGCCGAGGGATCGCTTGTGCCACATTTTGTATCCAAATCGGTTAGTTTACGTATACCTGATAAGATTATCGTTTGTAAGGTTGAACATTTACTTATTTATAGGGACATATTTACACGAATGCGTATTATTTTCTATAGTAGTTAGTGTTGTGGCGACACCTCCCCGCGGGGCGTCCAGTGCCGGGCGCCGGGTGTCGACACTCGCTCGTGACACACACTCGTACAATATCTAATTATTTTGTTTAACATGTGAGAGGTATTGTGTGTGCCGTGCAGTGAGGTCACACGCGCCGACACTTCCTTTGTTCACTTTTATACGAATTATACTCTGTTATTAATATTATAAATGTTTTGTCTATTGTAGCGAGAGGATGTGATGTGTGGACGGACGATCATTTCTTGTTATGAATCTGATACACGATACGCGCTTACTGACCGCTCGAGCCGTCAGGGGCCGATAACATATACCTTATATTAAATAATATAATGTACGTAGACGCTAAGTAGTATAATTATAATAGGTACTTTATTTTTCTATCCGTGTTCCTTGATCTGTCTCGAACTCGAATATGGACATAGTTTAATGAAGTCAGTGAGTTTATTATTGTAGTTGTGGAGAAGTCTCGTTGACGAAGTATTTTTATATGAATCATAATACATTATTACCTATAACTACTTATATTATGTAATGCATTACGTTATGTACCTACGCGACTCACATTCGTTCAAATCGTGATATAAAATACATATTATATATTTTCAATGTTTCCAGGCCATAAACATGCTTCCAATTCTTAGATATTTTTTATATACAAACGATTTAATTAGAATAATTTGATTAATGATTATATAACAAGTGGCAAGCTTTAATATTAAGTATGTTATTACCCATACATATGTATAATATAATGTAAGTTGTTACTGTACATTTGTTGTAGATCTAAGGAATATTCTATGTTTAACTTCCTTGATATCAAACAAATACAGAATACAGTTTCATTTTAGTTGTCCGGTGCAAACATTTGTATGTAATATGTTGCACTCATATTGTCATGTCACACAGTATGTGAATCACATTGTAACGCCAAAGTCGAACGTGTTATGTTTGTTTGATGCCGACTCATTGATTGGTATGAACCGCCTTTAGTGTAGTGTCTCATTGATTTCTACCATTTGCACTTACTGAGTACGTTTCTGATTAATTAACTAGCGTTAGGGATAATATTTGTAATTATTGTAGTGCACAAAGAAACTAATGCATGGTCAGAGGCCGCCCGGTCCCAGATTCGATCGAATAATATTATCTTGAATGTACATAACTAAAGTAACAATTTTGTTGTATCATAAAATTGATGTTATTTGGAGATGTTGATAATGTTTTAGAAATATTTTAGTGCTTTTCTTAAAGGTACCTAAAGCCGTATGGCACACCTAATATTAATCACAAACAAAAAAATATAAACACTGTTAATTGAATGACGTTTTGTGTTTTATTTATTGTTCCGGTTGTTATTGTTGTAATTTCTCCATTATTTAGATTGATAATATTGAAATTGTGATATTATTGTCCTCTAATAGCACAATTGTATGTATAATTTAATTAGTAAATATAGCGGCTGAGGTAGACCTACAGGACTCTGCCTTAAATCCAGTACCCACGACGCGTCTGTGCGTTTTTAAATCTCCGCTAACGGGTATTATTTTCGAAATGAACTGAAATAATTCAATATACCCTCGTCTTATATGTCTATTTAACGAAATATGAATCTTGTTTCGCTGTCATACTATACATTGCTATATGGGCGAACTAGCTTTGTACACCGCGGTTTTACCCGCGTAAAATCCTATCCCATGTCATCAAAGTGTGCAGTGAGGTGTACCTTTTCTTTGACGCTGACCGAGCATCCAATTTTACAAACTTTGGTGATTTTTATTATTAGTAGGGTTTTTAGGAATGAATGAATGAGTGCAAGGTTTCCGAGGAAGACGTCGTGGATTCATCGAAGTGGAGGAATAAGATTCGGAAGGCTGACCCCACCACCATGAGGGATACATAGTCAGGAAGAGAGAGAGAGTTTATAGGAGTAGAAAATGCTTGTTGCAATTCTCAGGTGTTGGTAAATAAAAATAAACTGTTCCAATGAATTAATTTATTTCTGAAAATGATGAAATACAATAAAATCGTTAATAACAATACATGTACATAATCCGTGTAATAACTACAACTCGCATACACATACGACGCTCCATTAATAGTGATCGTGAGATATAATAATATTGTCATCTAATATAAAATAATAAAAATCTACTACAAATAAATCTCCATCATTACTAATTGACTATCGTTGGGTGAATACTGAGAACATTCTCAGGAACTAAACTACGAACGAGTTATTCTATATCCAAGTAGGCCTCGCGTTCATTTCATACATAAACAGTCCATAATAGTTATTAAATAAACTTTGACATATACAAACAGGTGTACAAACCTCAACATAATACTATAAAGGATTCACTACCTACATTATGTACAGAGTCGGTGCTACTGCTATCGATGATGACGTGCACATATCTCGTGTTTATATTATAATTATGTGACCTCAGTTTGTGACGCTACTCTCTCGGTGAGTAACCGAAGTAATCCCTGTCATGAAGTAAACAATCGGCTCATTGATTGTTTAGCTACGCTCAGTACTATTGGATGTTACTAATATAATAACATTCGGCAATAAATGTCAGCTACCACGTTTACTATCGAGCTACACCGCGAGCCACTAGCGAGCTGGCTCTCAATTCATACTCTATCGATGTTAACATAGTTTTGGCACTATCGTGTGCTTAATTTATTAATATTAATAAACTTATATTTATTTACAATAAAGGCGACACAATAGTTATTGCTTTTGGTTTCAACTATATAAAGAATCACAGGAGTGATATGATGCAATGCAAGACACCTTTAGATGACAGTACAATATATAATGTGTTACACACTAAACAGGGGGGCACTTGAGGAATGCATTTATATAATATATATAATTAGAATAAGGAAATATATTTCTTTGGAATGTAACGAAGTTAGCAGACATGATTGACAATAAAATATAGTTGAGAGAACAATAATAAATACACAATAAACTAGGTACTAAGTTACGGACAAAGGCACCGGCTGATTTCGTTTCATATATTGGTCCTCCACGAGAATTATATGTCTAATAAAATATAATACGTTTCATGTAAAATTTATAGTTAATATGCTATCAATGGCACGATTTCAAACATTAAGATCTGGATTTAGAAAGTGCCGTTAAAATTATTCCAAAATACATAATACCTAACAGGTACCTAAGGACAATCAAATATAATTCGATCATAATAGTAATCAAATATAAAAATTTAACATATACCTATCTATGTGTCGTGTCGTGTCGTATCGCACGGCCGACCCCACCTTATACCATTGCACTAACTGCTAAGGCGACATCACGTAAACGATTACCGGCTATAATATAACTAATATGTATAATATAATGTTAAATATACATGCGACTCGTATATAGAGTCACATTCACGTGTGATATTGGTGCTTTACATTCAAATACTGGGCTCTGTTCGGCGGACTCGCTCCTCGGAGCCACATCTCTCTTACACTAGTTTTTATACATTATACAAAATTATTACTTTATAAATTGAACTCTATGAAACAAGAAAGTTGACACAATTTCCTTGCATTGACGTGGATGTCGCGATTCAGTGGACCGCGTCGATGTCACGCTGAGCACGAGATATTTTGACCTGTGACGAATGATGATCTTTACTAAAAGTATTCACAAAACATCGTATTAAAACTTAAGCTATTGGGTGCAACCACAACGACAAATATAGAACTCCGAAAGCACAGAGACGGTAAATGGAGTTGTCAAGTAAAAGTAAAAAATAATTTATTCAGTTAAGGCTTCAATAAGGCACTTATGAACGTCAATGAATCTACCACCTATCTAGTTGGGAATGTTTCGCGGTCTTATAAACTCGAACATTACAAAAATTACGCTCTCGGAACGCTCTCATCACCGTCTCATTGCGTTCTGCGCATATAAACGTTAACTACGTACGTTAAACGCGTACCTTGTCCTTGGGCGTGTTGGGCTCGCCGGACTCGAGCGCGAACATCTTCATCTTCTCCTTGAAGGAGAGCTGCTCCGGCACCGCCGCGCCGCCCGACGCTGCGCGCGCCTGCTGCTCTGCCAGCCGGCGCAAGCGGGGGTCTCTGAACACACAATACAACACATTGGCAATACTGGCAATATTAAAGACATCACAGAAATCCCAAATAATGATAAAAACATGCAAATTATTTGATTGGAATCCGTGAATTCTCGGGCAGATATGAATATTCGCGACGGTCACGTAACACCTCCGCTGCGTTACGACTATACATTAGTCGTTAAGCTATCTGTATTATAAGAATATGTATTTACTTGTATACTTCCTGTGCCCCGATGACTCCGGGCGTGTGCGTGGTAGGCGTGGTAGGCGTCGTGGGCGTGGTGGGCGTGGTGGGGGTGACGGGGGCTGCGGGCGGCGAGTCCGGCGCGGGCTCGGCGTGGAGCGGCGGGGGGGAGGACGCCGGCGGCGCGGGCGGCGGGTCCTCGAACGACACGCGCTTGTCGCGGGCGGACACCGGGGAACTGCATACACACAACACATTCTAAATACACATGGCACGCAACACTACTGTTGAATATTCAAAACGTTGAAGAAACATCTAAAATACCGCAAACAGTTCCTGATTAAATTTGGGCTTATCTGTCGAACAAACTTATGAGAGTCGGTTCTATGTTAGTTACATATGCTGAGATACATAGTGTCGTAGTGTGTGTGTGTGTGTACGAACAGCGAGAGCGGCGGCGGGTCGAGACTCCGTCCGCGGCTGGCCATGACGGCGAAGGAGGAGCCGCGCGCGGGCGGCGCCGGCGCCACGCTCAGCTCGCACAGCGCCAGCCGCGCCTCCGACACCGGCCGCTCCTCCGCCACCGCCTGCAACACACCATTTATACATGATATTATAGAACAATTCGCATACAACACGACGATTACAAAGCTAATATTAAGAACTATGATTTTGACTGAATTCCAATTTCAAAATTTAAACATATAGTTTATCAAATTTTGTACCGGTTCCTGGGCGTATCCGTTGGTATTTTCCGTTTTGATCGTATTAGTCTTGAGGATGGACTTGGGCGGGTGCGGCGAGGCGTGCGCGGGCGGGTGTCCGTGCGCGGGCGCGGGCGGCTCGGGCGTGATGTGCTCCTCGTCCTCCATCTCGCCGTCGGCCGCGCCTCGCTCCTCCTGGATGGTCGTATCCACATAAATATTAATACGAATTCATAACCTCCTCCTATGCGTTTCGATGACTGTAATAATAGGAGGGTGTGTACCTGATCCTGCTGCGTAGCCCTCAACTCGAAGTCCCTCTCGAGCTGCAGCGCCCGCAGCTGCTGGCTCTGCGCGGGGCTCCTGCCGGCGCCCAGCGCCACTAGCTGCGCGATGGCGGCGTCCCTGGGGAGAGTACCGGTCGGTGAGCGAGGTCAGCCCGCGCCCCCAGTCCCTACCCCCTACCCGTGTCGTTACCTGCGGGCGCGCGCGGCGGCGCGGCGGCGCTCGGCGATGCGCTCGTGCTCCTCGCGCGCCCAGGGGTTGGCAGGCCCGGCGCGCGAGCCGCCGCCGCCGCCCACCAGAACTACGGCCGGCGGCTCCAGCGCGCTCGCCACGTACCGCTCTGCAAATAATAACATGCTACAGATTTTCTCCATATTTAGACATGAATTGGACTAACTTATAGATCACGAGGCAGTCCTATATTATGGTTGCTTGTGCGGACAACGTCAGAGAAAAGGTACCCGAAGCATTACCAAGGAAAAAGAATTGACGTTTTCTCTAGGACCTTTTCTCTAGCGCTGACCGTACATAGGTTATTGTGAACGTACGGTTTAGGGATTGCTTGTTATAGAAGAACTTACCTTCGTCGGGTTCGACTGTGCTCGCTTGCGGTTGCGGCTGTTGTTGTTGCGACTGGGAGAAATACTCTTCCTCCGTTTCTTCAGGCCGTCTCGACATCTGCTGTAAAATTAAATAAATCGGTTAATTCAAATTCAATTCGTCTATTTATATACAATAATTCGTTAGATAATCTGTTCTGTTTGTGTACGGGCAAGCTCCGTTCATTGACTTAACCCACATTACGCATCAGCATTTTTACCTTATTGATAAATTATTTATAAGTTCAGTTCGCAACAATCACTCCAACCTCGCGTACTCATCAAATCAATCTCATATCATTTATTAATTACTTCTTTTAATATCATTAAATAGTGTACTTATATCAGTAATAGTATAATTTCTTTAAACTATCATCCCCCAGTGTGTACGCCCCGTACAGTTTGGTACTTACTTGTGGTTTAGGAGCAACAGGTGGTTGAGACCTCTGTGGTGACGGCGGTTGATGCCATTCGTATCTGAAATTATTGATTGTGATAAAAGGTATACAATACGTAAAGACATGAACAAAGTTTGGCCACTAAAACTATTTGCGGCTCAATTTTTTAAATGAGTTAAAGAACCATCACACAACAACACTGACCTCTGCGGCGCCGAGTGCTGTAGGTGTCCAGGCGAGGCTAAATGTTGCATAGACTGATGTAATGCTTGTTGCTGTTGCATTGGATGTATGTGCATGTTCTGTTGTTGTTGTATATGTTGTTGTTGCTGTATGTGTTGTTGCTGCATGTTTTGTTGCTGTATATGCTGTTGCTGCATGTTTTGCTGTTGTTGAAGATGCTGTTGTTGCAAATTCTGCTGTTGCTGCTGTATATGTTGTTGCTGCATGTTTTGCTGATGCTGTATGTGTTGTTGTTGCATGTTTTGTTGCTGTAATTGTTGTAAGTGCTGATGTTGTTGCTGCGTCATGTTTTGCGGTTGTTGGTTTAAGGGATGTTGGTGCATGGCGGGTTGTTGCTGCATTGCTTGCTGATGCATCGGCGGGGACATTGGTTGTTGCATCGGTTGTGGTTGTTGCGGACTGCTGAATGCTCCTGGTCCTGGTCCTACGACACATTTACAAAGTCAATATAAGTATATGATTGGTGGTGGGTTTCCGAAGGTCTCCTAGACCCTACCAGATATAAGAGGCTTATTTTTTGGTAATGAAAACTAGGTTACGAGAATCAATTTCAATAAAAGTTACCACAAAGACCTGAGAAGAAGACGACTAGTACTAGACTAGAGCGGTTAAAATAGATAGTACACCGCAGTTTTTAATTAAACTTCTATCACCATGTCACTTACCAATAATTTGATTATGCCGCTGCGCCGTGTACGCGGCGTGTTCCCTTCGCGACGCCTCCTCTGATAGTTCCGCTAATTTGGCCGCACGCGCGCTCATTGTCGACTGGTTTGACTAGAATTGAAATGGTTGTGTATGTCAATGAAAGTAAATATGATATGGAATAAAAAGTGTATGTGACTTTGTATGTTGTGTGATAATATGCACTGTAAAATATATAAATAATTGTGGTAAAACAAATTCAAAACTATGTAAAACGAATAGCGAAAATACTTTCCGTATCACAGGCAAAATTGAAATGTGATGAGACTTCAAAGTAAATAGAAGATTTTTTAACATGTTATAATTCGTGACAAGAAGGTCTTAAGAGCCGTGATCTACCGCGCGACAACTCAAATTTCACTCACACAGACGCGCACGCGTGTCCGCATGCACACTGTCTATGTGGTGACGGCGCGCTCGCTCTGAATACTCCGGCCGAACGGTTTTGATCCATTGGAAATTATAAATTGTGTTAAAGTTATTGACAAAAGTATAAATACGAGTATATTTTTTTTTTACGATTCGTAGAAGGTAGTATATGATTAGATATAATTTACGTAATACCTTTCGATTCGATATTCCATTATTCACAACAAGGAATAATGAATAAAACAAATACTTAGTTTTTTGTTTTTAAAATAAGACATGATTTTTTTTTGGTAAGTAACGAAACTTTTTAAAAACAAAGCAACATACGAGTAAAAAAAAATCTATAACTTACTTGTGAATAATATATTTTTTGCCATAATGGGGTATTGATTTTTCATATACTAATTGCAGTTTTAGTTTTTATTAAAATCGCTAGCAATTTTCGATATTCCTTTCCTTATAGTTTTGAATATCGTCATCCACGCCTACTTGAAAAATGCCTCGTCTGTATATGTACAACATATATTATCGGGACAACCTTTTAGCGCTAAAAGCAGGACTTTCTAAATTATTTCGTTTCCTTTTTTGTTAAAAAAAAACCGACTTCAAAAACTAAAAAGTATAAAATAACAAATATGTAATGTAATACCTCTTATGCGATGTAGCACATAAATAAAATAAAAATGCGACCAATCCAAGCGGGCAAACGTTCGTTAACGGTCATCTCGAATTATAATTTTGTAGTTTATTTTTCTAATAGTTTTATTTCTTTGAGGCTTGGCACCGACTTCACACTTATCAATAGGTAACATACACACAAAAGTATAAATTAGCATCGCATAAAAGGTGTATTAAATTAAATATTTGTTATTTTATACTTTTCAGCTTTTAAAGTCTTTTTTTTTATTACTTTTGAGTGTCACAACCTATCTGGTTGTAAAGGTCTCATCGATACAAATTAATCAAGCCCAAACACGAGGTAACTGCTGTTAGTCGTTGAAGAGTTCCCACGACTATCTTCCAGGTCCATCATCAGATCGACTCCAAACCTTCATTTAATTATAATGCTTTAAGATAATTAACGAAAAACTTAACAAATGCACTAATCACCCTACGATTTTCTAAAGTTCCTCTCAATTTCTCTAGAATGCCATCATTAGATCCTGGTTTCCTTGACATGGGACCAAACGGCAAGTCCATTCTTTTGAATAAAAAAAGAATTTTAGTAATCGGTACAGAATTGACGGAGATATCGTTGAACATATTCATAAAAAAAAACATACCGGCCGAATTGAGAACCTCCTCCTTTTTGGAAGTCGGTTTAAAATAATGTTGTTTTATTGCTCATTATTTCTAAAACATTATTTGTTATCATAAATGTTAATATTTTTTTTTAATAAATAATTTAAATTATAAAACAAAAATTATTATCGAGTATCAAAACATGTTGATGAGTAATCGCATAAAATTCGTACGCGCCGCATAGGTCAAACGCTCGGTAGGAGCGATACTGATTCGCGGCAGACTGATTTGAATTGTTTCGTGCGTCCGATTTTATAGTAGTTTTATGATGATTTTAAAATATTTGTAGAAAAAAAAGACAATTTGTTTAAGAGATTTTTTTTTAGTATAATTGTTGTAGAAAATATTCTTTTATTATTTGAGGTAATTTTAATAACGTTTTGAGCATCATTTATCAACGTAAATTACGATTTTCTTGAGTGTGATTTTTACAAATTCTAACTTTATATTTTTTTCGATTTCAATAATAATTATAATAACAATTAAATTTTCCTATGAGTATTTCCTTAATAAGGATCTGGACTTTAAGTTTGTTTAATTTTTAGTGCTAAATTGGTCGAATTACTAGAATCCGAAGGCATGGAAGTTAATGCTAAAAGTGAAATTCAGAAAACATATGTTCAGTTTTCTTGATATATTTTATAAGTTTTCTGTATAATATTGTTTTTCTCTGAGTATTTTTTAGATGACAATATTTCCTTTAATTATTACCTAAAAGCATGTTTATAAAATACGCTTTTCATATAATATGACTACATCAAAAAGTACAAAAACCGTCAATTATCGAGTTTCGGGTCTTAAGAGCGTTTTTAATACTTACGCTACATATCATTAAACTTGGCATGTTATACCACGGTCACTTGAAAGTTTTACCGTGCATTTGAGATAAATAGTTGGTCATGTGCGTGCGTGTGTATCTGTGATGTATGATGAGTATAGGTTGACCGCTGGTCCCGTGAAACGGCAGAAATTGGAAACTCGGTGACAATGTCAAAATGGCATTTATTTATTGTCAGTGTCTTTAGTATCAAGTGCTCCGTGTTTTAGATCTTTATTTATAAATTTAAAATATTAAATAATCTAAAAGCATGTTAAAGTGATACATACATACTATTCTAAAGGATGACTAATGGATTATAGAAAAAAGTAAGCAGCTGGTCACTTTATTTCCTTAAAACTAAATACACATATGGATTTCGACTGTTACAGGTTTGTGTTGTCAGTTCTTAGTTAAATTCTCGACATATTTTTCATTATCGTAAATTAGGTAAGTAAGTTAATAATAAAAAATAATACTGTTTGTAATGATTTAAATAAATAAAAATACTTTTATTGCCAAAAGCACAAAATAAAAAAACAACATACAGTGGCTTAAAATAATATTTTTTGACAAAAGGTAAAGGTGAATTTACATAACTTATCGAAGTTCGTGAAATACCCAATAACAATTCTTGATTGACGACCGAGTCAAAGACTACAGTGGTGTATTTGGTGGTGACCCTGTTATGCCGAAGGTTACGAGTTCGATTCCCGCCCAAGAGAAACATTTACATACATTATATTTGATTAACATAAAAGGATTATTGGGGGGGAAAACCTACAGCTTGTCAAACTTTACATAAGTAAGTAAAGATAACTTCTTTTTTTTCAGATTATTTTTAATTGACAGAGGAGCAAGCAGATTTAAATGAAATACAAGTTAGACGGTGTAGTGAGACGGGTTAGCAAAGGGTGTACAGTCTGGACCGAAATAATACTGCGTGTGCACTATCCAAACCTATGACTTATTTATTTCACTAAATGTATTTAATAATAAATTTATAAAATACCATTTTTGTGTTTTTATTTATTTACATAAGTATGGTACTGAGAGCACTATAGTCTATCTTTGTTTGTGTGTAATGTTTTGAAACAATATAATTAGGTTTCTAACGATATAATAAAGCATTGAATATTTAATAGATTGTGTTAGTCAAATTAAACGACTATTTTTTGCCTATATTAAAGCAAGTTAAAATGTAATGGCAATACATGAGAAAGAGATGCCTAGTTCTCTGTTTCATGGAAACCAACAGTGGCGGTCCCCGTTGTTTCACGAGTACCTTGGCTTGTCTATAAGTGTGTATGTTCGGTGTCGTGTCACATTTGAACTCACCGTGTGCAGGGCGGGCGAGTCGGCGGCGGGCGGGAAGTGCGCCGAGTGCGGCCGGCCGCTACCCGACGAGCTGCGCACCGATGACCATCTTTAATTATTCATGTATCTTATACGTATTATTTATTTATTCGCTTAAGTTCAATTATGTATGTATACTAGCTGTACCTCGCGGTTTACCCGCGTTATGATTTATTTCAGTCTCTTGGGAAGGTTGAATTTTGAATAATTCTTTTTTAATGTATTCGTTTCCTACGTCATAATAGGAATACGTGTGCGAAATTAAAATTTTCTAGTTGTAAGGGTTTAGGTTTGATGTGAGTCTACTCCGTGAATGTTGGGAGAAGTAGGAAGAACACCACATCCACCGCTACTGACGGTCGGTTTACTTATTGGTCATATGAGATAAACCATTGATGACAACATCAGCCGGCATACTATGATTTTTTGATATGCAACGCTACCTCGCAGACTAGGAGGGGTTAGTATATGTATGAGGACATGCGTGTGTTACCTGTCGTGCAGCGGCGTGTTGTGGAGCGCGGCGAGGTTCTGGTAGAAGGCGTCGTGCGGCGCCGCCAGGTTGTGGCTGCTGCGCGACTTGAGCGCCCACCCGCCGTCTGCGGGGCCGTTCGCAGGGCTACCACGACGAAATAAATAATTCATATATAAGAATCAGTACAAAGATATATGAGGTAGAATAAAATAATGTGTTTTAGAATTTACTGAGACGGCGTAATCCGCGCGGACGCAAGCCGTTGTTCCAAGCATGAATGCGTGAGACGCGTGGGTATGAGTGGTCTAGTACAATATTATTGAGCCCCGCGCGGATTCCGCCGTGTGTGGATTACTTGTAACTGTAGAGTGTGTGTGTGTGTGTGTGTGTACCTGGCGGGCGGCGGCGCGTGGTGCAGCGCGGGCGTGCTCTTGCTGGGCTTGACGGGCTCCGCCGCCACGCGCCGCGGCAGGTCGCGCTCCGACGCGCGCCGGCTGCCGCCCGCTGGAACCACAAACATACATTTAACATTAACTAATTGTTGTATATAATATGTCGACAAATATTGTTGTCGCATTATGACGTTTTAAGTAAAAAACAGGACGATATGTGCTACACTTTAACGTAAGGTAAAATAAACTTCATAAATATTGTAAAATAGTGTTAACGAAAATGACGATGATAAATATATATTCTAAAAAGTGTAACGCTATAACGAAACGATGCGCGCGTCAGGCGTGTCGAAAACAATATTAAGCCATGCCGACGACGAAGCGGCGAAAGAATCGAAACATTCGGGAAGCGGGAAAATAAATCGAACGAAAAACAATAAAAATATATTTCACTAAAATATAAATAAAAAATAAACGTAGGTCGGATCGAAACAGAACGAGGTGTGGTGCGGGCGGTGGGCGTGCGTCGTGTTGTTCCTTACGGACGGCGGGCGGCGGGGAGCCGGCGGGCGCGTCCTCCGGCGGCAGGTCGGGCAGGCGGTAGTCGGCGCCGCCCGCCAGCGTGTCCTCGCTGCCGCGCGACCCGTACTTGGACCAGTCCTCCAGCTGCACCAGGATGCTGTGCAGCTCCGCGCCCGACAGCCGCGCCTCCGCCCCGCGCGGGAGCTCCGCCAGGCTGGCGCAGGTCGGCAGGCGGGGGCGCTCCGCCCCGCCCGCGCGCAGGTCGGGGCTGGAGCGGTAGGGGCGCGGGGCGGGGCGCGCGCAGTACCGCAGCTCGATGGCGTCGAAGCGGCGCGTCAGCGCGCGCACTCGGCCCGCGCCCGCGCGCCACTCGTCCGGCGACTTCCACGAGCGCGCGTCCTCCGCGGGCGGCGCGGCCGGCGCACACACCGACGACGACGAGCTCGAGGGCGCGTCCGCCGGCGGCGCGGGGCGGCGGGCCGCGGGCGGGCGGGCCGCGGGCGGGCGGGCCGCGGGCGGGCGGGCCGCGGGCGGGCGGGCCGCGGGCGGGCGGGCCGCGGGCGGGCGGGCCGCGGGCGGGCGGGCCGCGGGCGGGCGGGCCGCGGGCGGGCGGGCCGCGGGCGGGCGGGCCGCGGGCGGCGCGCTGAGGTCGCGGAGCGTGCGCCGCAGCCGGCTGTGCACGTCCTCGATGCGCGCCGCCTCGCGCCGCACGTCCAGCGCCAGCTCCAGGCGGCGCGGCGGGGGCGGCGGGGTGCCCGGCGTCTGGCACCCCGCCTCCGCCGTGCTGGGCGCTCGCTCCGTAGGACCATACTCAGAGGGCGAACGGTCCCTCGATACGCGGTTATAAGGCTCGCGGTTATCGGGCAAGCGGTCGGCGGGCAGGAT
Organism: Timandra comae; assembly: GCA_958496195.1. Taxonomy (NCBI): domain Eukaryota; kingdom Metazoa; phylum Arthropoda; class Insecta; order Lepidoptera; family Geometridae; genus Timandra; species Timandra comae. Next base: position 10,602,901 of record OY292357.1, read on the forward strand.
GCGGCGAGCGGTGCCGGCGGGCTCGTAGATGAGCGGCTCGCAGTCGGGCGCGTCGATGTAGGGGATGCGGCGCGGGTCGGGCAGCGGCTCGCGGCAGCACAGGCACGCGCTCGCGCACTGCGCGCGCCCAGTGCAGCGCGGCTCGGGGCTGGCGCCCGCGCCGCCCGCCCACGGCCCGCCCGCGCCGCCCGCCCACGGCCCGCCCGCGCCGCCCGCCCACTCGCCCGGGCCCGGCGAGTCCCACTCTTCCTCTGCGGAGGACTCGCTGGTGGTGGAGGGCGAGGGCGTGCGGCGCTGGTCGTAGTCCTCGCAGGTGAAGGCGAACACGGGCGGCGGCGGGCGCGGCGCGGGGGGCGCGGGGGGCGCGGGCGGCGAGGGCGAGCGCACCACGAGCAGCGGCACGCAGCGCGGGCCCGGCGCGCCGCCCGACGAGCTGTCCGACGAGCACGACGAGCTGCGCGCGCCGCCGCCCGCGGGGCCCGCCGCCACGTACCCTGTCACACACCTCCGTCAGCGTCCGCCCGCCCCGGACAAAGGCGGCGGAAGCGAAACGAAAAGTATAGCATGACTGTGAAAATGTGACAACCTGGAATGGGAGGTGCCGAGCCGGAACGAAAGAGAAGCGAATGAACGGATGAATGAGAATTCGATGATAGACGACGACGATTGCGAGAGAGGCGGAGCTAAAAAAGGCCCGACCGATTCCGAACGAGACTACTTTAACATAACAATATGATTTGATTAAGCGGCGGATTTATGCGAGTAGTTGTAAGTTAATATAGTCTCTCGTCGATATCGTGCGGTGTGCGAGGTGAGTGTGTATATTTGCCTGCGGTGACGAGCTCGGAGAGCGGCGAGGCGGGCTTCAGCAGCGCGGGGTGCGGGTTCGTGAACGTGCCCGAGTTGCGCCGCACGCGCTCGTACGTATACGCCTCCTCCTCTGACACACCATAATATAATACACTTGGAAACACTGGTTACATTCAAATAATAAGTAAATAAAATTCAATAAAATAAATTATATAAAAAAAAACAAAGAAATAAAACAAAATTAATAACTTCCCTTTTTGGCGCCAGAAATACTCGATGCGTTGAATATTCACAAAAATAAAAACGGATAACACGTAAAAATCTTCAAATTAGAAAAAAGAACTAGAGAAACACGAAAAAGAACACAATAATTAATGAATATAATTTATCATGTGTGTACCTTGTCGCTGGTTGTAGGCGGGCTGGTGCAGCAGCGTGGCGAGCCCGTGCAGCATGGCGCCCTGCTTCGCCACCTCCAGCGTCACCGTCGGACCGGTACGCACTAGGTACTCCGCCGCCTGACGATTTTTTCAAATAAATATTAGGAATATATCAGGTCAAACAAGTTACGTAAAAAAAGTAATGACGATGAAAGGTAACTGTACCTTCTCTTGTGTGATTCCGACTAACGATTGTCCGTCGACCGAGAGCAACTGATCGCCGGCCGCGAGTCGTCCGTCAGCCGCCGCCGCGCCGCCCGGGACCACTGACTTAATGTAAATACCCAATTTGCTCTGACCCGAACCCTAGAGGATGAACATGGAACGGTTAAGATTGTACAAAACAGAGAGGTGGGAGCGGAAACCGGTGTGGAAGTGTGTGGTGTACCTTGGCGGCGACGATGCTGAGCCCCATCCCGTTGGCGTTCTTGTGCAGCTGCACGATGTGGTGTCGCGGCGGGTGCGGGCGCTGGTCCCTGGCGAGGTACACGGCCCAGTCGCCGCGCGCGTGCGCCTGCGCCGCCAGGCGGCACACGCCGGCGCGCTGCAGCGGCGCCACGAACTCGGCCAGGCCGGGCGGCACGCCGCGCACCACCTCGGCGCTGAACCCGTCGCACGGGATCATGAGCTCCACGCGCAGCCAGCCGCCCTCCTCCAGGCGCACCTCGCGCCCGTCCGCGCGGCACAGCTCGTCCGCCAGCCGCGCCGCCGCCGCCGCGCCCGCCTCCACCGCCTCCGCCGGCGCCAGCGGCGCCAGCAGCGCGCGCACTTGTACCGAGTTCAGCTTCGAGCACGAGCTCAGCGCCGCCACCGCCTCGCCCGCCGACCGGTACGTGCGCTGGATCAGACGCGCTGCAACCAGACATACAAGGGTCAAGGCCCCGCCCGCTGACCTCACCCGACGTCCCCCTGCCCACCCCACACGTACCGGCCTGGTAGATCTTGGCCAGCTGGCAGTCGGCGGCGATCTCGCTGCCCTGGCGCAGCGCCCACGCCGACAGCAACGCCAGTCGCGCCGTCAGCGTCGTACCGAACGCCGGCGAGATCAGCCCCGGCTCAGTCACCAGCTGCCGACGCGCGAGTGATATAAATAGAGGTTCGAGGAAAGAAAACCGCGAGCGACATAGAGGCGCAGACCCACCTTGTTGAAGCAGACGGAGTTGATGTAGTAGAAGAGCGATGAGAAGAGTTGCAGCGTGAGCGCGGCGTTGACCCGACAGAGGCGCAGCAGCACGACGGCGCCGGCGAGCACGCGCAGCGTGGCGGCGGTGGCGTCGCTGGGCTCGGCGGCGCCCGGCGCCATCAGCGACTCGAGCGCCGGCGACAGCTCCGCTTGGAAACACGACACCAGGTTGCTGCACACCACGCGGGACACGTTACACCGGCTCACACCCACCGACCACAGCCCACACCTCCCGCGACTCCGTACCTGAAGGTGGCCTCCACGGTCTGCGACAGGAGGTCCTGCGCCTGCGTCGAGAACGACGATATGTGGCGGTCGTACTTCAGGAAGTGGAGGAACTCGCTCGCGTTCGCCATCCAGAACGCTTGTGCCGCCGAATGTTTACACCGCTCCTGTTATATGGAAACGTGTTTAAAGTCGGATTTTCTCAGGTTTATCACAGGTATAGCTCATACTGTTCATACTAGAATTCCTATGGCATAACTCACCTGAACAGTAGAGTGTATTAAATACGCGACGTGATGTAGAAAACTGGTCAATTTCTGTGCCCTCTCCGTGGGTGTCAACTCGGGCCGATAGTGCGTCGATGCTCGATACCTGAGTGACAGACGATACGTAACATATTTGTTTTTATCTCTATTCTTGGCGGCATCCCACCCTCGTCAAACCTAATGAGATCGGTTTCGCGGCCGACCCCCGAATAAACCGCCCCCGGTTCAATTAATTTCACTTTATTTATTATACTCCACCTAATGTTATATAAGCAAACAGTCTGCAATTTGTGAAACATGTACCAATTGCTAAAGTAATATTACTACGTTGTACAAATAAATATTTCCATTAAACAAAACAACAACATTTATTCTCATCACGTACAAAGTTTGCGCACTCGTTTAGCATTTTGTTTTGAAATATTTACGTAATTATTGTAACAGCCGAAAATGGAGTAAACAGAGTACCAATTATGTGCGTAAATATTATTCATTGAAAATGCGAAAATTTAACGTTAAAAAAATGCATTGTTAGGAAGAAAGATCTTTAGTAATTACGAGTACAAATAAAGATAAACATGCTGATTGATTTATCAACGTACGCACTGCCCCGAATTAGAAAAATGAACGAGCGTGAAAATTTTAATTTATTATTTTTTGGAATTAAAACAATATTTTTGAACATTTTAAAAAGGAGTGATTTTGTTTGAACATCCGTTATTTTCCGAAGAACGAAATACGATGGCATATGTATAACTTAGTATACCACAAGTAACGTCACTAAGTTAAGCGAAACTCCTACTTACTTATAATGAGTTTTCTAATGGAAACACATATGTTTAAAACAAGATATTTGAGTATCAAATGATGCTATTACTATAAATTAAAAACCAAAACAAGCCCAATTCTAATACTATGTACTAATTTTCGTGTTGTACAGAATCGCATTGTCAGATGAAACGGGATTACGTTCAATTCCAACGTTAAACTCTTGTCGGTTTACTGTGACATTATTACCCACCGCGCTACAACCACATACAACCTTATACATTTGTACTCGTACATTCGTTCCCCTAATCCGGGATCAACTTGTCTATACACGAAATCGTGGCAATTTTACGTTAAAAATGTGAAATAGTTTTTGTAAAAAGAACACGAATGAAGAAAAAAGTAATCCTTTCTATTTTTACTACAAATTCATAGCTCGCTACGCCATGTTTGTTTAATTAAAAACTTTATACTTCGAACATGTAATTACAGTTACAAACTAGATACGGATATTTAACGTGAAAGTGTGTTTGATTAACTTTCGTTGAATAAAAGATTTGATCACAAAAGTCCAACTCCACTTGGTTGTTTGTCTTGTCAAATATTCACAGCGTTTTGAACTGATAGCTATCAGTTCAAAAAGCTGTGTATAGTCAATTCGGCTTTAACAATTTGATTCGATTGCATAAATTCTTAACAAAAAAGACTTATTTTGATGCATTTATCTGTATGGATGTGTAATATACAGGGTGTATAAATTAAAATTAGTTGTTGATATATACCTGGCACACAAATACAGCGTGTAGACGGGTGCTAGTTTGAATGCGGGCGCGTGCGGGTCCAAACAAGTGATGACCGCGGCGAGGAACTGCGCCTGTCCGCTCTCCGGGAACTCCAGTACTGCCGGCAGGATCGCCTCCGTGCCCCCGCCGCCGCGCATACTCATCCTACATTACAATATATGATACTACAGAACGATAAGATTAGGGTAGTTTACTTACGAATGTTAGTAGTTGCAGGCGCATTGATTAATGTTCATATTAGTACAAATATCGAACTATAATAAGAGGCAGATATAATAAGAGATATCTACAGGATGACTATAGATCTAATCAACTATAACCAAACGAGTGATCGACATACACAAGTAAAAATGTAATGTACAAATGAAACATATAACAAGCGGCAGATAGCGGAAGTGCCCTAATGCGGTACCTGTTGTCGTGTCCGGAGCCGCCGCTCTTGGCGCTGCAAATGCTCTTAGTTTCGACATTTCCGTCGAGGTCGAACGTGGTCTCGTAGTTGTCTTTGTAGTGCGAGTTGTTCCTGTTGGAGTGGTCGGGCTCGTACCCGGAGACGGAGTGCTCGTCGCGGTGGGACTCCTCCTTGCCGTCGATGTGATGGGAGGCGAGCGACTCCTCGTCCAGCTTGAGGGTGTTGTTGTTGTTGTAGGGCGGCGAGTGGTAGTGGCGGTAGGCGTCGTGCGCGGGGCTCACGGTGCGCAGGTACTCGCCCTCGGGCCCGTTCCCGTTGGCGTCAAGCGCCTCCACCGCCTGCGACGACATCGACATCGACGTCGGGGACATGGCGCCGCTCGTCTCGCCCGGGGACGCCGCCGACCTAACCTCACCAACGTACACAAGCGGATGGACGTGAGCCGTGATAACAACACATGCAACACACATCATTACGGAGGATGATCCGACGTGACGGGTGCGACACGGGGTCTGCCCGGCGCACGCGCTTTTAGTTTTGAATAACAAATAAAAAACCAAAAATGATATTTAAAAAGTGACAACATTTAGGTGCATCTATTGTTACTAGAGTAGAGGGTAACGTCTATATTACACAACACATAGAAGGAGTGCTAGGTGGTGATGTGGAGCGTGCTCACCTGTCGTATATGGAGCCGGAGCCGTAGTGCTGCGACTGCGCCAAGTTCCTGTTGATGATGTTCTCCTGCGCCGGGTCCATGAAGCGGAATGTGGAAACTCGCCCGAACTTCAATAAGCAACCGTGCTAAAATAACAACAACATGCCGTTGAATAATATATGATTTCCTCTCGTTCTAATATCGGAGAGGTGGGCCGCCACCACGCGTAAGTTTGAACCGTAACCTATTTACAAAAAATACGTCAAACTCACGTAAAAGTATCCGACCTTGATCTATTGAGATATTTTAATTTTGGAAGACATCTACATATTTATTTATGGTAAATGTGTTGATACAGAATATAAATTCCTATATCACACAACAACATTAAACAGAAAGTTCTAAAATTGATTAACATGAATTCCGAAAGCGACGTCGAACTTTATGTAAATGTATTCAATAAATTAAGCTATCAATAATCGTTTCAGTTTTGGGAAGTTTACACGAAGTTCCCTTGACATTACACCGACAACAAAAACGGTAAATCTTACGTCAAGTTCGCGTTAACAAAGTTCTACGCTAAGTCTAGTGCACCTATAAATATTCATCCGTTGCTTGTTATTCCGGTGGCAGGTATATTTTTGACGCGATGTAATGGTTTCCAGTAATAAACAGTCACGTTCGCAGTCGACGACTCGTGCCATACGTACAGGGATACAAACTTTATGTTTAAGGCAACAGTAAAAAATAATGGAATTACGCACGTTGTGCTCGAATAAGATGAGCCTTAGAACGACAAACATAATGACGAATCGCGTTTACAGTTCGCGTGTACGACGATTAATTTATGCGTAAAGTAAACATTTTAGCGATGTTTTACTGAGGGTTAATACCGGATAATGTACCAACAAAAGTTTAGAATCGATTCGGACGTAATGTAAATGTTACGCTTGATATCGCTTTACCAAAGGGCCGACCTTGGGAACAAACAACGTCAATCCGACAACTGCAAGTGACATCCATCCCGGTTTGATTGGCACCACTTTTAGTGTACTGTTACTGAAAAATGGCCGTATATATTTTCTCTACTTTAATTTTGTACATTTTCAGTCGAATGTTGTAGCTTTAAAATGGTTGACATTTAAAATACGAGGAAACTCACGTTACAGGCGAATGGAAACATTAATATTCTGACATTTGATTAAAACATTTTCAATTTATGATTAAAACTACAAGTGATGTTTTTGAATAATAGAGGCCATTTGAAAACTTTAAATTTAAACAGTAACACCGCGTTTGTTATAATATTTTAGCAGGTATTAACTAAAAAGAGAAACACAAAAGATTTTTACAAAAAATGTGCTGTAATTTTTCATGCGTAAATCTTAAATAAATAATAAAATAAAAACTTCAAAATTCTTCCCAAAGATTAAAAGTTGAGCATACTTCGGGAGAATTGAGACACAAGTGGTATTTCTCAAAGAAACTTTTGGAGGCCGGTAGGCCGCGCGATTACGACGTCATGGATCGACCCTTATAATAAGCCGCATATTATAAAACATGTACAATGATAACGTCAAATTCACATTGTATCACTAATATGAAAGTTAAGATGGTTGTATTAATATTATGAATTCGAAACTTAAGATCGTTGAAACTCAATGAATGTCTAACGTGATAAATTCGCAAAATGTTAACGAAAGTACTTTTCTGCCAAGATACTTCTTTTTGTTACATAATTTGTAATTATTTATTTGCCAAATAATATTAAGCTCTCTTTTGTACAGTCTCTGAAATATAAAGTGCTTCTTTCAGCCTCAAACTGAGATACCGATTTTAAATTTGTTAAAATATACATTCATCTAAAAGATTTTATAATCAGGAAATTCTCACAGAATCGGCAACGTAAAATTTAAAGTAAGTAAAACCCCGGAGCATAGTTGATATGTAATACTGTCAAAGTTGAAGCACTTTAGACCTTTGTTTGATTACACTTGACGAAGGTACCGAAATTAGGGACGGTTCTAGGGAAACGTAATTATTATACCAATTGTATTAATGTTACTAGTAACGACCGACTTGTGGAATATTACCTATTCGATTCATTATTTTGTGGTAATAAAACATTATATCTTTTCTTAACTATACCCTTAGGCAGGATCCAAAATAACTACCTATTCGAAGAATATACGGACCAGCTTATTCCTTAGCAATAACCTTTTATTTATTTTTATCACGTTGAGAAAATGCGTAGAATCAAGACTTGGAAACTTAAATCTGCACTTTGTACTGGACATGGTGAAAGAAAAATACGTTTCCTTATATAACACTAACTTTGGTATTTCGATCAAACAAATGAACATATTCTCCGAACATTTGTAAAGTTGATTAGATTTACTTACTATTCTCTCTCATACTCTCATCGAGCCTATACGAGTTTCCACTACGCACGAGCCTATTACGAAATCACTGGTTTTGTAATTTACTGTCTCCGAGCGAGCCCAGCTGAACCATACCAAATATCGCCGATATTCACACGATAACATTTCACGGAAGCTTCCCTTGAATATTACAAAGTTTAAGAGTTTGAACACGATAATCTCTGGAACTATTAATCCCATGAAAATCCTTTAATAGGATGCATGGCTGTAATTTTCTACGGAATAATATCAACGCCAAGAAGAAGGCAAAGTTAGTAATGTATGTAAAATTTAAGCAGCAATCTTTGAAGTTATTGGAAACCCGTCGAATGCGCCCATAATAATGTGTTCACATTGTAATGCAAATTGTGAACCACATCCAATATTTAAGGAAGCCTTAACGTTCGCGGTATTCGGCAAGTGATATGACATTCATAATATTTTATGTATAATATCATAAAAGTAGCATTCGATATAGAATGACGATATGGAAAAAATAGGTGGGCGACAAAGGCAGCACAAAAAATGGTTTTTATTAATATTACTATGTTATACGCGTAACGTAACTTATTTAAAGCTACGTGTATTCATGAGTTACCCTAATTTAGACAAGAGACCTGAGTTGAATTTTGTCTATTCCAGGGCACATATTGCTGCGTAGTTTATAAGAAACCTAAAATAAGTAGTAAGTTACAATTCGAGTAAAATTCGTAGATAAGTTTATTGAGGAACGAATGCGACAGATGAGAAAGTGGATGTCAAATAAAGCTAAACTTTTATCGGTTTGTGACAGACAGGTTCGGAGATTTACGAAATCTCGCATCCCTACTGGATGCGAGATTTCGTAAATCTCCGAACCTCCGAACTTTGATCAAAGTTATATTTAATAATCAGACAGACATGATTGTTCCAGAGCAGGAAAACCAGAGATTGTGAAATGTGGAGATATTTTGGAATAGCAAAGAAATACGCTGCAGCAGGCTAACACATAAAATCTGAGTTATGTGTATCATTATCAGCTTGTCTCGGTTTTACACATAATATGGATTTTTCCGAAGCCCAGAAACAAAACAAAAAAATTGACCAATTTGGTTCGGCCATCCTTAAATTATAGCATGGCCTAGGGAAATAGGGGATTCATTTATATAAATACTAACCTGTAACCGTTGCGTGTGCATCACCCGTTGTCCATTAAGGTAGACCTGTGCGTCGGGATGTAGCGGTGTGACGGTGTACCCGCCGCCGTCAGCGGGCGCCACCACGCAGTGCCGCGGCTGTATCGACGGCCCGTACAGCTGGAGAGCGGTGCCGTTACCGGAACCCACCTGGATAACAATAGTTCATTATATTAGGAGATCCAAAAGATATATTGGTCATCATGTCGGCTGTAAATCAGGGGGGGGTGTGGCTTCGATTCCCGCACAAGGTAAAATATGATCTAACAATGATGTTAGGTATGTGTGTAGTTCCTGACACCCTAAATACAGATAAAACGTTTTTAGGGGTCCGATGCTATAACAATATGATACTGATGAGTGATGGATATTTAATTCTATAGTGCAAGTAATTCCGCATGGCGAACCGTTCTCCATACGTAACATGAGAATCCGTCCAGCTGGCCAATTTCTGTACTGTCTGATTATGTTATTCACAAACGGGTGAAGGCTATATAAATTAAAAGATATGAAAATTAAGTAACATTAGTAGATAATAATCAACAATTATATCATCAAGTAACCGCCCACGAGCAGTAAATATAAATATTAAAGTAAAATGTCAGGGCACAGTTAATTAAACACAAAGTTCTAAAATCCTTTGTTTCAATGTCACATAGACTAGACTAGCTTACAATTCTGTAAGCGATCTATGATCGAATGGTATAATAGAGTCCTCTGACTCATCAACTATTGATAACAGTGCACCGATTGGCTTACTCCGCGTCCCCTTTGATACACTACCCGAGGCTGATTCAATGAAACTTCTGTCCTTTCATTCGTTACCCCAATCCAATTACTTAATCTCAACGCTTACCTATTGAACTATGATCGGTCCCGAAATCAAATACTATTTGCCAGCCCATTGTCGTGAAGGAATTTTAAATTCCATTCTAGTTTTCACGTTACGAACGAAATGAAATTTCAATTTAGAAATAGATTGGAAATTAATTGTTAAAGGCTTTGAAGGTTGTGCCTACTTGGGGATTTAATAAAGGTTACATAAAATACTAACGGTGCCGTCAATATAAGGCTAGTGGAAAATTTGGGAAATCAAATGACTGCGTCGCCATTACGACTACAAATAAAATGTCAGTTCAGGTTGCATGAAAAAAGGATAGACCGAAAATACACACATTAGTAACCCGATAAGAACATTTGTAATATTGTTAAAAAGTTATGTCATTAATCTCTTTACTCATAACATAAGAGATTAACGATCATTCATGCCGGTCAAAATCACAACCCTCCTTTTGCTTCACCTATATTAGGGTAAAAACATGGGCAGTCATAAAGATTGCTGATGAGAAAACAATGGTACCTATAACTAAATAATTCTGTGCTATACGTCATGATCAGAACTATATAAACGGTTATAAGATTTTCCCTCTACCATAAATCTCTCAAATCCACTAAAGAAGTTTTCCCTTCACAAGATAGTCACAGGAAGTACGAATAAAACACAAAGCAATGTATTGAATTTCTGTTAGAAACGTCAACAAACCTGTATACAAAGTCACACAAATATAAGTATAGTCGAAAGTAAATAAGCTCGCGTATTTCATACGATCATTTGCATATACGTTTGATGCCTCCACGAGCGTATTGTGGTGAAATATTGTTGACAGTTACTTTATTACTTAGTTCTATCCGTATTGTGTATGTACGTGAATGAAATGAAAGCGAGAAAATTGAGGAAATTATTTTGGTTAATAAAGTAATTTATACTTGGGGCTTGGCACGCATTCTTTGTGTTTCACATTGTATCTAAGTATAGAGTATTCCAATTACATTCCGTATTCGAATACTTAATAGAAAGTTTACATAAACACAGCATATTATATTCGTGTGGAAATAATTTCATGCGAGCTGAAATGTTTGTGCCTTTGTTATTTTCGTAAAGGATATTTTGTAAAGCTATTTATTTTAAGTCTTCTTTTGTGAGCTTTGTAAAGTTTATTAAATGTGTCTCTGACGCCCAAACTTATTAAATAGGTTGGTATTGAAAAAATCATTATTTGAACAGAACCATTAAGAAATACTATGCAAAATCGCACACCAATGAATGTTTTTCACAAGAGCACGAAGTCGTATTGTACTGATGTCAAATGATATATCAAAGTAGGGCAGGTTAGTAAAACGTAATAATTTATTCATAAATTAAAAATGCACGTGTACTGGTAGGCTTTGATCACAGAATGAGTCGGTCCCGGTCCGGGCCCGGGCGCGTCTCGCGTCGCCCCGTGTCGCCCGTCATAAGCAAATGTTCACTAAATTCATAATGCAGGGGATAGGACCGAAGTAAAGTAGACACCAACTACATTAACTTGAGTAATTTGATTGGGCCCTAGTTCGTGAGTTTACTACCCAATGTTGTTCACAAGAATCGAGATCATTAACTAAATGGTTCAAACGTACAATGGATTTTTGTTTTTAGTTTGTGTTTATAATGTAGAGTTGGACAAATCTATCTTTATCAATAAAAATCAATAGCTGTATCTAACTGCACTGCGGGTAATTCTTTGTTGTGTCCATTTAAATCATTAGAGGATGTTTCTTTCAAGTCAACGAGTAAATTGCACCTGTGCGAAGCCTAGAAAGGTCGCTAGTTTTATGAAAAAACATTATACATTTACAATTTACATGTCTACAATTATATGAGACATGACATTGTTTTATTGATCGACGGGTGAATATTAAGTGTTGACTTACACTTACTGTTTTCACCGTGAAATAACTAAAAACTATGATTATTTTGTGAGTCACTGTAAACAGTGACATCATAAAAATTACAGCTAATATTTTCGGACCAAACATAATTTATAATGTTGAAATAATTTTCTTCCAATTAAAAAGTGAATGTTTAAGTAATAATATTGTTTAAAGAAAATATTACATCATAGTTTCCATGGATATATGTACAAGAAGATTTACACAGATAGATACCTATGTATATAATGGTTTGTTATCTGTAGTATTTTATGGTGTTTGTAAATGGGTCATAAAATAAAAGCTACTGAACAAAGGACGTTGGGCATGCTCTATAGGTTTTATGACGGCCATAATGTCGGTTATCCGATATCGAACTACTAAAAAATTTACGAACTAAAAAGTACAAAAAGCATGTCCTGAAATTAAGAACTCGCTGTGGTATTTTATCCGCATAAATTTCAAACTCGTGGAACCTTCGGGATTCAATGTATCCTATGTGTTAATTCAAACAATAAACTAATTGTGTACCAAATTCCTTCTAAATCCGTTAAGCCGTTTGAATATGAAGGAGTAACATTAGCATTACACATAAACGACAAACTTTCATCTTTATAACATTAGTATGATTATGAGTAAACTATTGTGTACCTACACTTTCAGTATTATTTTATAAACATTCACAGTGTCTAAGTGAGAGTCTGTAAAGCGACCGTCTGCTCCTAAACTAGTCCTAACTTGGTCCCTTGTGTATTCCACGCCAAAAGTCAGCAAAGTACTAAAACTTTGGCATACCCTAAAGGTTCCCGTGAGAAATTATGAATAGTAGACGTAGACTTTCGTTACGTGTAGTTAGAGCCCTCAAAGGTCTAACAGTTGCTTTTACCAAAATAAATAAACACACAAAGGACCCAATACCGAATTTATTATCAAGACAAGACTAGATTTAGGTAATCCAAGCTCAGTCCACCATCAAAAAGAAATTGCGCGTCAAAGAAGCCTTTACCGACCAAAACACAGATTATCTGAGTTACGACCGCCACATATCGCATGAATTTATGTTCCCCGGCTCATGTTACAATTATATCATCATTAACGGAATAACACGGAGAAAATTTGTTTCACAACACGTGGAGTACTGTTACAATTATTTGTACATTAACGAAATAAGACGCAATATTGTGTTAACGCTGTTACAGTGAAGAAAAACATCGTAAGGAAACCTGGATACACCTGCGAAAAAGTTTCTGGGGTTGTGTATGAAGTCGACCAATCCACACTTGGCCAGCGTGGTTGACTAAGGCCCGATCTCTGGATTCAGAGTAGCCCCTCGGTGGAGACATACATAAGCTGATGATGATGTGTAAAGTCGTCTTATCTTCGTGCTGGATAAGTGCGCGATATTCGCACTTATCCAGCATGAAGATATGATCACCCAGGGTGGGCTCAAGCCCCTCGGCAGGGACATATACGAGCTGATGTTTGTGTACATACCTCCAAAGCATCAGTGATCCGGAGCCGCCTGCCGTTCTCGAGCGGCGTGGCATCGGGTGCCACCTCGATCAGCACGGGGTCGTTGCCGGGCCGGCCCCCGGTGCCGGTGTGGCCGGCGGTCTTCTTCTTCCGTCTCCTGGGCTGGGAGTCCGCCGGCCGCCGCCGCACGTGAAACATGATGGAGCCTGATAACAATAGAACATGGTTATTTTTAAGTATAAAATCATCGGAAATGTTTGTCCGCATTATCCGAATACTTTTGAGTCGAGCTCGTTACTGTCAGAACATGAAAGATTTTTTTGCAAAAATGTAAAGAAACTTGCGAAGCCCGTGTTGGTCGCTGTTTCTAGAACAAATACTCAAATAATATACTTTTAAACTCAGACAGGCTTTTTAGCAGAAACAAATAGAATTCGGTATTGTTCTTCGATCAAAACTGATTATTTAGGCGTGTGAATGTAATAAAACAAACGTTATTTTAAAAAATTGCAAGATCTCTTTGCAGACCAAAAGGTTTTCACTCACTGTTGATATTAGTACAGTGATCACGCTGGAGTTAAAATTCAGTAATAAATAAAAGATAACGCCTTTGATGTTACAATGTGAAACAGAATAAATTCTCTTTTAAAATGAAATGATACCGTTTTAAAAGCACAACAGTTTATCTAACATGTAAGCACAACTCATGTTTTATTAAACTTTTTCTGAGTTACACTACCAAATAAAACATAAAAGTCTGTAACGACATTTGAATACATAAATAAGTATATTTTGTTCTATATTTTCATGTGTAGTTGGGTTTATGCCGCCACAAAACCTTCACACCGGAGCTAAAGCTTCCAAGTTATGTGACGTGCATGATCATAGTTGATATGATCGTAAATATCTTCGGTAGGTGTCATCCCTTTAGAATAATGTTTGTATATAAAAGAAGAAGAAAAAATAAGGTAAACATTTCCGTTTTCTATTAAGTTTCCTTAACGATACAACCTCACATACTTACGTACGAAAACCAATTTAGCTTTCCTTATTAGAAACGAAAATGGCTTTTTATGTGCGAGCTAACAAAATAAGAGAGTATCTCGAGATAAACTTTTTGTAAACGTATTAACATGGTTGAATTGAAATATGCGGGAGGTATTTCGGGTACGGTTGTAGAGTGTTCTACAGAATGAGTTATTCGTAGAAAACATTATAATTTGAATAGTTTTAGTAAAATAACAATTTCAAAGTTGGAACAACAACATTGTTTACATTAGCAGAAATCAAGTACTACGAAGAAAAATAAATTCATATTAAAATATTGTATCGACTTAACTTTCCAAATTAGATGTAAGTACTAAGTAGTTACTGAACTTAAGTTCAAAGAAATTTGTGAAAACTTTGAAAGACTCAAAAACGACTTCGTAATTGATTTATGACTAGAACGTGGAGTAATCATTAATTAAGTAAAGCAAACACATTTGGAACTGCGTTCGGCAGACGTTACATGGAGGAGGGAATCTTTGAAAGTTCACAATATAAACACGAGCGGATTGGACGGGGCAGGGCGTTTATAGAGTTAGTAGAGCACTTGTGTTGTAAGAAGACGATAAAATGGTCTAATAGAATTTAGGAGCGTTTCCAAGTGGCACATTCGGAGGCAGGCGTGTGTTGGCCGAGTGCACTCGAAGGCACGCCGGGACGAGGGCGGCAGAGGGGGGGGGGCGCGAGGCACAAGCGCGCCTCTAGTGTCAACATCATTAGCGTCTACATTGTCGCAGCGCTCTACTGGAGCTACGAGAGCGGCTACGAGCTACGGTACTACTACATACCATACCACATAATATTAATACGAATATACAAAACCATTGAAAATACACACATAACTCTTACCGTGTAATGTTTAGCTTAATTCAATTACAAAAAAAAATTGAATGTAAGCAAGTAAATAAAAAGGTAAAATATAAAAAATAAGCGGTGTTCTTTGTATGATTTCAGTAAAACTTGATATCCAATCTAAGTATCTGAACTCATGGAGTAAGAGCCCGCTACTGCCTGACCTTCGTCATTTTATAAAAGCTGAAAGTTTGTCTACGTGTGTCCCTAGTACAGGTAAGAATGATCCCCACCCATGAAGCTGAGGCAGCGGTGGCTTTGGCAGATAACAGGTAACAAAGGTGTATGAAATTCCATCTCAATTTCGTCATAGTATAAAACTCTATTTTTTGATATTTGATGCATAATGATATCAAAAATCACGTTGCTCAATGCCGGACAGCTAGTATGGTTCCAACCCTCTGCCGGACACCCTTAAACTATGGTAATTTATAATTAAACTTACGTCATTTTATAAAACCTAAATTTTATATATAATTTTTAGGGGGCCTATTTATCTATGTTTCCATAATTGCCGGACAGCTACGACGGTTCCATCATCTTGCCAGACGCATTCAAAGTGATGAGCAATAGCCCGTGAGTGCCTAACTTTCGTTACTATATAAAAGCTGAAAGTTTGTCTACGTGTGTCCCTAGTACAGGTAAGAATGATCCCCACCCATGAAGCTGAGGCAGCGGTGGCTTTGGCAGATAACAGGTAACAAAGGTGTATGAAATTCCATCTCAATTTCGTCATAGTATAAAACTCTATTTTTTGATATTTGATGCATAATCATATTATAACTCACGTTGCTCAATGCCGGACAGCTAGTATGGTTCCAACCCTCTGCCGGACACCCTTAAACTATTATGGATGATGCCAGAATATGTTTGGACTCTGTTACCCTCTCCAATAGCTATGTGTAATATGTCGTTGGATAGCCATAGTTGAGCTGACAAAAGGTTCCTAAGGAGTCAAGGTCCAAATCTTAGTCCAAACAGAGTTATGCAGTACTAAACATATCAATTTATCATAATATCATCCACGTAGATTGTTAAAACAAAACAGTGTAATGGTATAAGGTTATTTTAGGTTTTTTATTATTATAAACATTGCATTTCCTACATTTTCTTTTTATTTTCTTTTTATTCGACTATGAATTTCATACACCTTTGTTACCTGTTATCTGCCAAAGCCACCGCTGCCTCAGCTTCATGGGTGGGGATCATTCTTACCTGTACTAGGGACACACGTAGACAAACTTTCAGCTTTTATATAGTAACGAAAGTTAGGCACTCACGGGCTATTGCTCATCACTTTGAATGCGTCTGGCAAGATGATGGAACCGTCGTAGCTGTCCGGCAATTATGGAAACATAGATAAATAGGCCCCCTAAAAATTATCCTTTACTCCACGTTCGTAACTGATCTTTGATAACCAGGTACGAACAAGGATTATTTTTCTTGTTTGATAACCAGTTACGAAAACGGAATTTATTTGTCGTTTTCGTAACCATGGTTCATAACCAGCTACGAAAATGGATTTTTTTTTCTCAGTTCATAACCGGTTATTAATTAGGAATATATTTTTCCACTTTCGTAATCAAGTACGAAAATAAGTACTTATAAGAATAAATATCGAAATAGGAAACGAGGAAATATTATGAAATACCACAAACACATTCATAAGCTCAGGAAATATATTTATTTTTAATAAAATAACAAGAACAATGCTATGCTGGGCAGGCAAAAAATAAAACATAACGCTTTCCAAGCAGTGCCCAATATAATATTTCGTTCTAGGTCCTCTATTGCGGAATTTATTTTTTTATCAATTTCTTAATAATGCCGGGACTTGATACTTTAGCTGCGTATTCGGATTTTTGAGACAAACTGGGAAAGTTGGCAAAAATCACGCAGACCACTATGAGTATTATTATAAGGGCAAGCGATTATTAAAAAATCCGGGTTATGAACTTGATTACGAAAGTGGAAAAATATATTCCTAATTAATAACCGGTTATGAACTGAGAAAAAAAAATCCATTTTCGTAGCTGGTTATGAACCATGGTTACGAAAACGACAAATAAATTCCGTTTTCGTAACTGGTTATCAAACAAGAAAAATAATCCTTGTTCGTACCTGGTTATCAAAGATCAGTTACGAACGTGGAGTAAAGGAAAATTATATATAAAATTTAGGTTTTATAAAATGACGTAAGTTTAATTATAAATTACCATAGTTTAAGGGTGTCCGGCAGAGGGTTGGAACCATACTAGCTGTCCGGCATTGAGCAACGTGAGTTATAATATGATTATGCATCAAATATCAAAAAATAGAGTTTTATACTATGACGAAATTGAGATGGAATTTCATACACCTTTGTTACCTGTTATCTGCCAAAGCCACCGCTGCCTCAGCTTCATGGGTGGGGATCATTCTCACCTGTACTAGGGACACACGTAGACAAACTTTCAGCTTTTATATAATAACGAAAGTTAGGCACTCACGGGCTATTGCTCATCACTTTGAATGCGTCTGGCAAGATGATGGAACCGTCGTAGCTGTCCGGCAATTATGGAAACATAGATAAATAGGCCCCCTAAAAATTATATATAAAATTTAGGTTTTATAAAATGACGTAAGTTTAATTATAAATTACCATAGTTTAAGGGTGTCCGGCAGAGGGTTGGAACCATACTAGCTGTCCGGCATTGAGCAACGTGATTTTTGATATCATTATGCATCAAATATCAAAAAATAGAGTTTTATACTATGACGAAATTGAGATGGAATTTCATACACCTTTGTTACCTGTTATCTGCCAAAGCCACCGCTGCCTCAGCTTCATGGGTGGGGATCATTCTTACCTGTACTAGGGACACACGTAGACAAACTTTCAGCTTTTATAAAATGACGAAGGTCAGGCAGTAGCGGGCTCTTGGTCCATCACGTGACCCTTCAGTTCATTGAACGTCTCAATACTTTTTCATCATACAATTAAATTTAACAATAAATAATAATAAAAATATTTTTTGATATTAGCGTTAGGTACTTGTTAACTTCATGTGTACGTGTTGCGTGTGACAGGCACGGTCGACGACCAAACACTGTAAGCATTTATTATATCTTGTAATAATGTTGTGAGAATAATTTACGAAAATGTCGATATCCATCAGAAAATTATGTTACAGAGTAAACAGTCGATCCATCCATCATGGTACTTAAATAAATAAAATTATTCACAACGGACGGAAAGTTACCAAACTTTTAATTCGGCACAAATACAGCTTTATTTGTGCAAGCCCCGTTTGACTTTTACAACTGAACGACTTCCAGAGTCGAGTCCCAAAACTGGGTTACGAACTATTAAATAAATATCTGCAGTTTCCGCATGGATTTGTTTCCAGTGTACAAGTATTTACAGCGTTCAAGTGAATTGAAGCAGATGGCAAAATCAATAATCAGCCGTCGGACACCGCATCAACTATTGATGGGGACTTTTCGATTTCCCGCGATCACTGTTCGATTCAATATAAGTGAGTCGCAGCGACAAGACAGTGCAGCCGAACCGTCGCCGATGGTATCGACCACCCTCCATAATGCACAATCCGCGATATTATCATACGGTCACACGACTCAATAACTTTGCGACATGCTTACTGAGCAAACACTGATATTATTTGTTTATTTACATAAAATAATGTATCGGTCTGTCAGAGAGATCTCCATGAAAAGCAAAGACCTCTCTCATTTATTTTATTATAGTAAGGATTAATATGCGTAAAAGTAAAAGAAATGCAGGTCGTTGTTTTATTTAGAGCCATGTTGACATTGTAGCAAACATGCATCACTCGGACCCGGGCTCAGAAATCAAACACATTACCTTGACAGATGTATGTTTACACATGTATTTACAAAATTATTCGATGCGTGTGTTTAAATAAACAATATTAACATAATCAATCATAAACCTAATTTTAAAAGTTTTGTAAACTTGATAATATGACATAAGGTAATCAATCACTCGGTCCTATTAAAGCAAGGTATCCATAACTAGGCTAATTACCTGTATTAGGGTATCAGGAACTTCGCACACTCATCCTTACATACAGGCAGCCTGAGATAAACATCTATGGCTTTCAGCTGTGGCTATAGGTTTAGCTCGCGTTAGCGACGCTCGTCGCGTCCTAGCCTAGAGTGATGTTTTATAAACCTCCTCGATAAATGAGCTTCAATTAAAAATTAAAATATTTTAAGTAGAATCAGTAGTTTATGAGATTAGCGCTTTTAACTAAACAAGCTCTTCAGCTTTTTATTACGAGTATAAAGATCTCGAATAATAATAGAAAAAAAAAAGAAATTGTGCATGAAAATAGTGATTTTTTTAATGTAATTACATGAAAATTATGCACAGTCTGATACATGATTTATTTACATAAAACATAACATCTACCTTAGAAACACGTGCAGTATCAATTTGGTGGTAAAAGTTAACAAATTCACGATGAAGAGGCAACGGGCACAACAACAGACACAAACATTGTAATTTATCATACCGAGCAGAATTTCCGTGTGATCCCTTTTTAATCGACAAGTTAACGATCTGCTGAACAACATTTTTATTAATTTATCACATAACTGATGATCACGTGTTTACGGGAAGAAAGCACATCGCTAATGTCCTTATTATTCAAATAATATACGTAAGTGCTCCCTTTCAGGGCCAAACTGAATAAATAATCACAATATCCTAATTTACAATTATTATTTAAAACCGAACCGACCAACTGTATAATAGTTAGTGGACTGACACCAGTCAGTCATTACACTACGCACGTAACTAATAACACTCACACAATGCAATAACACATAACAGTTGTAATTACTTTAAAAAACTGTTACATGTATGTGTTATAATTACTAACTATGGAAACAAACAACCTCGTAACGTTAGTTATGAAAGTTAATATCGAACTTATATTTGAAAACACGTCATTTGAACAATTAATAACAAATATGAAACACTAACTAACCGTGGTTTTCCCGCATTTTCACGTTTGCGTTGCGTTTTTTCAGCAACCACCGCACAATTTAGACGAACAAAACGAAACAATAATTGAGTCATTTACAATTTTTGCGGGGATAATGCTGCAATATTTTTTATTTACGAAGATAGATACCTATATTGATTACAATGTTCTACATTTTCCTCATGTCTTCGTAACGCTACGTGCATAAATTAACACGTATAATCCGTATTAATATTATGATTGCGAAAGTAACTCTCCTTATGTGTTACATTTTCACGCTTAAACCTTGATCCAATTTTTTAATTCCAATTGTTCAATATTCCACGGAATACATTTCAGTGCGGGTAAAACCGCTAAGCATCGCTAGTACTAATTTACAAATAGGAAATATTTGCATGTGTTATACCGGATGAGTGGCCTTATATTGACGGGACCTTGAGTGCGTGTTCAATAGTAAGGTATGGTTAGTGACATTGTTTGTCGTCGTAAAGTTGACAACGGCATCGCGGGGCTGTGGCTAGTGTTCAACATGACGACGTAGTTTGGGCGGCAACACACGGTACCACGACCGCGCCCACCAACGCCGACCACGGCTCGCGTGACCCACTGAATTTGTATAATTGTATCACTTGTTGCGACCTCTCAACTTTTACCACACTAATGTTCGATAAAACCATTGTTTGTTACAATTAGTATATCAACACGTGAGAGCTGACCCATATGTCGGGGTGTCGGCCAGTCGACGACACTTAATGAACTTTTAACCCTGGTCTACGACTTGTGTACTTTAAGGATTTGTATCTATCTATACTATTATAAAAAGCGGAAGTTTGTTTGTTTGGTTGGTTGAACGAGTTAATCTCAGGAACTACTGATTCGAGGAAATATTGGATAGTGTATTTGTAACATCCAATATCCATCCTATCTTACATCCTTTAAGATTCTACTATAACCTAATCGGAGTGGAGTAATAATAATACACGGGGCACAGTTAAACTAAATACAACAATACACAACACAACGATAAGTGTCGATGGAAATCAAGATAGTGTATAACATACAATTTGTATACCTAGTTCAATGTTATAGAGTCATAGACGTAAAGAAACAAATCGTTAACCCTTTCCAGTGTTACATGTAATCATAGTATAGCGTTCAGATATCAATCGGTCCTGAAACGCCACTCTACATTACATAGAGCGTGATATAGGCCCGCCGAGGGTAAGGTTCACAGAAAAAGTAATTTTCGCAAATGTGAAAGGTTTATGAATGTGCGACTACAATTTTCACACATTTGCTAAAAACAACCCTTTCAAAGAGAATTGTTAAGGTTACTTACAAGACGGGGTGAAAGCGTTATCATTATTGTGTATAAAAGCTTTAACTGCTTCGCGTTCCGCAAAAAGTTTTAAAGGAAGATAAAAGCAGAGAAAAACATTATGGAGTAAAATAATAAAAGCAAAATAAACAAATTAGTATAAATATTGATGAGCAGAGACAGGGAATAGTTCTCGGTGAGGCTCGCAATACCACTAAAGAGCCTTACTGCAATAACCGACACAGTTCTGAAATATGAATTGCACTTAGCGTACCTCATTCCCGTTTCACATTTTAATACTATTTCAACTTACCTACGAAAACACTTAAATAATTTTAGAGCAATTTTCAAATTGAAACCAATTATTTGATTGGTGTAGTTTTAGCGAGGCCCGTTTAAAATGAAGGTCGGAGTTAAGAGGTTATTGTTTTAGGTTTAGTTTGAGATAGATGTTGTTGTGTGTATGGGATCAGAAGATGGGTGCAGCGGTATATGGAACGAGGCGATATAGGATGTCGCACGCGATGTCACCGCGCGTTCAACGACAGACCTTGCGTAAACAATGGACCGTGGGTTGGGCGGCCGGACATGCCGCTACTTGTTCTCAACACACAATGCGATAACCACTATCTGATGTATCAGTGCTTCATCTCACTGATCTCTTTAATGCTAAACAACTTGATAAACTATTGAAACTTCTGAATGAAACCAGGTTGGATGATAAGTTGGACAGAAAACAAATAGAGATCCAATATGAATATTAGCAAAGTCAGCAGATATTTTTGCTCAGTTTAAAAGCTTCGTAATCAGACAAACATAACTTCTCACAATTAAAAACCTATATTTCTTGTAAGGGAAAATGTTGAATGTAAACTCGCATTCGAGTGGGGCCCATTGTCAGTGGTATTCAAAAGATATGCAGGAATGTCTGCGTGCAAGCAAGAGCGTCCTCGACAAATAATACAAAAAGAAAACTATTATGATTAAACATAAACAGAGAAAGTAATTATTAAAACAAAGGAATTGCTATACCAATTTGCATAACTATCAAAATATACGTTTTTAATAACTTTAACCAATCTATCTAATGGATACCTACATAATTTAACCCGTCTCGAAACGAACACAGCCATTTTCGACACAATAAAATTTTTGTTAAATGAAGATATTGATATTAATTTTAACAACCGTTATAATGTTGTCTCACGGATCAAAGTGACAATGTCAAAGATAAATAAAGGGTTCATCGATTTACCTATTATTAAGTTGCGTAATTGGAATTGGAACAATGGTGAAACCGCAAATGATAACACAATATTTGTAGTATTTGATCGAAATTATATGTATTGATTGAAGCCATTCGTGGCAGTTCCCCCAGTAACGACAGGCCAACATGTCTGTTTTTGGTTATTGGAGCCTTCAAATAACCATAAAATGGTGAATTACCTTAATTCAGGTTAATTAAGATATTGCCGAGGAGTCTACATTACAACGTAAATATGTAATTAACATTGCTACGATTAATATTGAACAACGTGATTTGATGTCGATTAAATATTCTAAAGCCAAATGTTAATTTATCGGCACATAGCGTGCTTTAAGTTACGTATGTACGTGAGGACTGAGGTGACACTTTATATTTTTAGCTTGAACAAGTAATAGACGTTTTTTTAGCTTCGTCATCTTGCACAGGTGAATCTAGGGCAGGTGTTCGATCACAACAATTATGGTATACTATTAGTAACAGTCCTTTTATTTTACTATCATTAAATAAGTATTTCAAACCAGTATCGCTGAACGTAATGTTATTTACTAAAATGTATTCAGAACATTATTTACATAAGAATCCAGCACTACTTGGAACTACTTCGAATAATTTTTAGTAACACAAAAGAGTTTATTCAAATTGATATCGATTCAACAGACTATAGTTCGCTTACTCATAAACATAGACGAGTTATGCTAACCGTAATGAATGCAATTTAAAACGAGCCGCGACTTGATTAAGATGCAAATATTGAATTCGTTGTTGGTTGGAAGGCCACAGTTCGTAATACACAAAGTTGTCAACAATGCAGTTGTTTGACATCCGCAATCGCAACTCGGCACAGTTTACACGATACGACGGTACTCCACATCCACACGAGTCCCCACAATACAGTGTTGGTGCACGGATTAGGCAACCTCAACGTATACTAGTACGTACACTGTTTTGTCAACATTTAACTCCAGTTAGGATTTGACTTTGTCAACTCAGTTTTGAATACAATGAACTAATAAACAAACTTTAACACATTGCCTGACCGGACAATGTATAGCAAAAAACTTCTATAGAAATATTAAAGAATTTCTAATATAATGTTGCACTTAAATCGAATGTATTAAAACTGCTCCCTGGAGTAAAATAAAAGAAAGTTTTACGGTAAATCCCATTGGACAAACGTCTCGATCAACTGGATGTTCACCTAACTTATACTCGTATAACATTTGATATGTACGTTTGTATAGGTATGAGACGTATTGGACGACCCTCGGGTCAAAATTCATTACCGCAAGATTGTTCAGAGCCATCCGTCTTCGAGCTACTAGGTTATTGGGCCAGATGTATGTGACAATTGACAAGTGAGATCACATCACTCAACTTGTTAGTAGACCCTTCAAAGACAAATTCCACTAGATAGATGCACTAACAAACAATTTATTTAAAGAATATTGGAAAGCATATCTGACCGGTGAAATGGTGACCTACTTCAAAGTATAAAGCTTTAAAGGTAGTGTGATAATGCGCTTTATATTCTAATTCACTGAGCAGAAAACATGATCTGCTTCCAAATGTATATTTAATATTTTTTTGTTTAGCATTTTCTTATCCTACTAATATTATAAAGGCGAAAGTTTGTATGTATGGATGTTTGTTACTCTTTCACGCAAAAACTACTGAATGGATTTTAATGAAACTTTACAATAATCTTGCTTATACATCAGAATAACACATAGTATACTTTTTATCCCAAAATTCCCACGGGAACGGGAACTACGCGGGTGAAGCCGCGGGGCGCTGCTAGTATCATAATAGATTAGAACGCGATTGTGCTCTTGACTCAATGACATTGTAATTCTTTTGAACCTGTTTTTGTATTAAGTAATAATATTTTAATTATATCCAAAAAAGAACATTAAGGTACAGTCTCGGAATGAAAAGGTTCGTCAATTTTCAAATTGATTCGTATAATGTGTCGCGAAATCATATTACCTTTTGAAACTATGGTACAGAATAGACTCGGGTTAGGGAAAATAATGTTCTACTGCTCGATAATAAAGTTCAAAATTATTCAGATCAGTGTTGTTTGACAGGATAAATATCTTGTCAACAAGATTTTTGATAAACTAAAACCTTCTTGTTGGTGCAACCTGCCATTATTATTTCTGTTAAAACTATTGTCAATCGGTCAATGTCGTCATTGCTATATAAATATCAAAGAGGTTTTTATATGCCGCGCGCACAAGGCAGTGTTTAAAAAAGGATAGAAAAATCAAGCAAAACCTTATTCGATAGCAAACGTCATTCTATTTAATCAAATGTTAGCATCACTGTTTCTTACACTTGTATGTTGGCATAATTGTTTCTTGCAATACTAGTGCAAGTGAAAACCAACTCTAAGGTGACGAACCTTTTCATTCCGAGAACAAAAGATTTGGAAAAAAATGCGTGATTTATCCTGTTCTATGGTAATCTCCAATCTTGATTAAAACTATCTCTAAGCTGTACCTTTTTTGGCGGCGAAGCAGTCAGGTCATTTATCTCTTAAGACAGAAGGGATTGTTCTCAATTCGAGTTCTTAATGTTAAAGGTCAGATTACTCGCGTAAACTTTCTGCTTTATATCTGGACTATAAAAAGTCCTGTTTATCTCAACGTTGTCAACGCAATAAACCAGTTTATCAGCTTCATAAAAATACATCTTAAGTGCAAATACGAAAATATTTTTGTTAAGTACTTTTTTATATAATGTGCTCCTTTTTTCTTCCGGATCACGACAGAAACAAACCACATACGGAAAACAAGTTTGGTAACTTACAATTTCTCTGCGACAAAAGTTAGACATGGGCCGCAGAACTTCCAACAAAAATTAAAGTCCGAGTTAAACCGATACAAAAGTTAACTTTCAAGGACGATTTTATGCATATCGATTCCACGAACGAACGGACATCGAACTGCGAAACGAGTTAAAAATACCAGCACCGGTCAGCCGACCGGCATCAGCGGGCACACCGGTCGGACTACTCCGGCGGGCCACATGCGTTTGTTTACTATCGGCCGCGATCGGGCCGCGAATCACCCGCGAATCACCCGCGCATCACCCGCGCCGCCTACAACACCTACAGACAACAAAAGTTGGAGCGCGCGCTGCTCTTACGAACTCGCCAAGAAAAGTTGTTTGTCAAACTTACGACGGATGCCCCAGTCCATGTCGAAGCGCACCGAGTGGCGGCGCGCGGCGCGGCGTCTCCGAGGCGACTGCCGCGTCCTGCGCCCGCTCGCTCCCGGTACTGTGTTCCCATTGTGACTCGACTCGACACGACCATTGTCCCACCCAAGAGAACTCTTTTCGAGGAAATTGCACACTCGTGGACACATCACAATAAAACTACAAACAATAGACGAGTGCTGACCGTTTGATCACGCTATTAAACCAGACTTTGACCCATTACTTTGAAGTCGTAACAACTTTTATACTTTTTGAAAGAGCGACAGCGAAGTATTTTGCGCAAAAAAAAACAGGCCGCAAGAGAAATATTACCGCGACATTAAATCGAGTGTACGACATGAGTGGTTGTTTATTTTATAACATGGTGGATTGGTGGATGTTATGTTACGCGAGTGCGAGGTAATAACGTTGTTGTTTTACCGCTAACTATACACGTTTAGGATGAACTCCGTTAATATTGTATTAAGCGCGTGTCTCCCCAAAGGTCCAGTCTGGTGCGGGGTGGTGCTATACTATGTTGACGGTACCTCGGAGTCCAATCTAATGATAAAAGGCGTTATCCACCAATTCTTTACGACCTCTTTCATTTCCCAGTGGAAATTGAACGATCAAATGTTTTCATGATATGAAACGAGATATTGATGGTATCGAGTCTATACCAAGTCTTAAATTTAAATTGAGATCGAAATTTATGTTACCATTTCAATTCACGATCAAATTTATAAATCAAATGTAATGTAAACTAAGGCGCTAACTTTAAAACAACTTATACAATTTGTAAAAAAAAATATTTTAGTATTTCTAGTCCATTAACTCGAATTAAGAAGGTCTTTTGGCTAGTAAAAGCTATAATAAAATTGTTTAAAAGAGAGAAATGTATACCATGTTGTGAAATAAATCAGAATGTGAAGTGATTAAATACTTGGCAGTGTAACGGATATGCAGCGGATCTCCGCATTCGTCGGTCGTGTATGGGATCCGAGTTATTCGTTTTTATTAGTAATTGTATGAAGATTTATTGCGTTAACGTCCTACAATAAATATGAATTAACCAAATTAGTAAAAGGTTAATTGCCATACATAGACGTATCCTTGTCCAAAATATTCATTATTCGGTAGGATCAAGATAATTACATAAAGTAAAAGTATCAACCCGTAAGCAAAGTGAGAAGGAATATGAGTTTTATGAGTGAGTGACCCAATGAGAGTGCTTCTTCAATCTATTCTATATTTATTTCATCATTATCAGCTCATTGCCGATCGAAGGAAGAATCTAACCTGAATTAGAGTGGTATGACATGTTATTATTTAGAAAATTGCAGGTACTCTCTATCCAGGAATCAAACTCAAAAGCTTGACAAACAAATATATATCCCACTAGCCCACTACCGAGTAATTACAATTGAAATGAAACAATTTAAATCGAAATATTGAGAATTATTCAATACGCAAATAAATTGAACTGTTCATTCCCAATTCATTAATATGATGCTCTGTCTGATCCCGCACAATGTATCGCTTACACATCATTTGCATTTAAATTAAATATTTACTTTGAACTCATATCACAGGACCTGACGAATTTATCAGACGAACTAATCCCAAACTAATAGAATCGTGAACGGTAGAGTTAATTAATTATTCGATAGTCGGGTGTTATTGCTGCCTAAAATACTAATAGAGTTCATCAATAGTATCTCGGAGCGGTTTGTTCGAAAACCGATAAGCAATAAACGATACTACTCGTACAAACTATATTAACATTTTTACAATAGATAAAAGTATCTCTCTCGTAGTTTTTTATAATTCGTGATCTATACTAATATTATAAAGAAGTAAAGTTTGTGTGTTTGTATATTTGTTAAAGTGTAAGGGGTAATCTCGGGATCTACTGAACCGAACAAAAATTCTTTCACTAATGGGAAGCTATATTGTCAGCGAGTGACATAGGCTATAGTTTATCTCTGTATTCCTACGGGAATGGGAACTACGCGAGTGAAACTGCGGGGCGCTGCTAGTATTATCAAACCTGCCTAATTCTAACCAACTTTGAAAGCGAAAATGTGTTTGTTACGTTTGAACGTCATAAGTACTCAACCATTCATACGTTGATGCCATGATAATAACCTTTGCATATAGGTATGCTTTCGAGGGTACAAAAAAGGTATTTCATACCGGAATTCCTACGGGATTAGTAGATACGGGAGTTATTCGGGGTCCAACTGGTAAATACATCTGAATAAAATTCATTTACCGATGAATTATAATAGTTTGTAATCACGTATTTCTGAGATTTTTACAAAATAAGTGTAAACGAAGAAAAGAAACATGTTATAACATAAAAAAAGTCTGTTCCCTATATTATTTATCATAAATAACACGAACACAAAGCGAGTTCGCTAAACAGAGGAGTATAGAGCAATGCAATATCTCTCGCGGGACCATAATGACAAGCTAGCTATTAGCACGCAACATCGGCGGACATTACGTGCAAATTAACAGGAACAACATTACGTGTTGTGGATTGTGGTGTTCTATATTTAATAACCTTTAATCCTTAATGATAACAAATAATGTATAACGTAATTCCCATTAGTACAGCGTGATATGAAGTAAAATGTTTATAGTTCTTGTGCTTATATTTATAACTAAACTTGCAGCGCACCGCGGTTTCACCCGCGTAGTTCCTGCTGCCGTGAAAATGCGGGAATAAAATTGCTAAAAACCTTTCCTTTGAATCACTATATTAAAAGAAACCGAATTAAAATTTGCGTAGTTTTAAAGATCTTAGCATACATACATAGGGTAGGGACAGACATCGGGAAGCGACCTTGTTTTATACTATGTAGTGATTCCAGATTGAGTAATTTGTTCAGCCGAATATCTTCAAATAAGTCACGTATGTACATAATGAGAAGGCTAGACAAAACTATCCAGACATAAGCACTAATCGGTTATCTTATAAGAAATCATTAGGTCTGTGCTATTTCAAGCGACGCGACTAGTCGACTACGGTTATACATTAGTACATGACATGTAGTACATACGAGTGTTGTACATATGTGCCGAGACTCTTTTTACCCGACTACGGCGAAGTCAAAAGGTGGATTATGATTTAGACCTACATCTATATGGACTATTATAATGTACGGAGGTGTATATAACACCACAGTTGTCCCTAGAACTGTGTTAAAAATGTTCTTATTTTATACTTTTTAGACTGCTATTTTTATTAGTAGTCTGGTTTTAGTTTTTATAACATAAAACATTTTTTATTACGTATGTTCTTTGATAAGTCACCTCTAGATTGACTATGGACGGTGCCGTAGCGTCAAAAAATATAACTATTAACCACTAAGGTGTTCCATACTCCTTAGTGTTCATTGTAACGTCATACAATACACACGCACGGTCTAGATTTTGTATTCAGTTATTTTGCTGAAATTGACAAGTTGTGCAATGAAAACCAGCAGGAATTACAAAGGACGTTTAAAAACAACTAACACTATCTCCTTCCATCGGAAAGTAACTCAAATCTTATAGTATTTTACGAAAGCAAAACCTATGAAATGATGTATTTTTCACGCCGCCATTGCGCCATTTTTTAGTGTTACCTGATATCAGATTTAGAATTTCCCACTGTAGTTTTATTTTGTATGTATGTTATACCTATTATACATTTATGAATGTAATAAAATAAAATGTGACAATATGCATACGTATATGACGATACTAAAGTATGTGTAATAAATATTTTTATGGTTATAAAATTAAATAACAGTTAGCTTAATTGAAATAAATATTTTAGTTGCTTGTATATTATTTCTAGCTTTCGCCCGCGATTTTGCCTCCGTAATTTTTCCGTATTTTTTACATTTCGACCTTATTTGATTCCATGAGTTGTACACTATTCCGGGTAGCACAAAGCTGAGCCATCACCCTTTGCTTATGTAACAAAAAAAACATGTTTGTATTTTACTTACCTATATCTTATGTATAAGCAATAAATGGATTTTATTTTATTTATTTACATTCCATAATATTAGAATAATGTTTAACTGAACTGATTTAATCAACCTCTTAATAATATTGTATGGTTTTAAGTTCAACCCGATTTGGCGGAATGTCAGTATTTTATGTGAAGCGACTGCCATCAGAGGGCTATACGACAATTTTTGGTTAAACCAAATGTTAGACTTTCGAGAGCTCTAACTACCCGTAACGATTGTCGATGATGTTAGTTAGTACGACAGCCGGGACCAACAGCTTTACGTGCCCTCAGAAGCACAGAAACGCTTATGAAACTAAAAGTCATTTTAATTTATCATATCGGTTGATGCCGTGTCATTAACTTATAACAGATTTTGTTTTTTTATACTTCATTTAATTAAAGACTATGTTAAGAGCCGTGATCTACCGCGCGACAACTCAAATTTCACTCACACAGACGCGCACGCGTGTCCGCATGCACACTGTCTATGTGGTGACGGCGCGCTCGCTCTGAATACTCCGGCCGAACGGTTTTGATCCATTGGAAATTATAAATTGTGTTAAAGTTATTGACAAAAGTATAAATACGAGTATATTTTTTTTTACGATTCGTAGAAGGTAGTATATGATTAGATATAATTTACGTAATACCTTTCGATTCGATATTCCATTATTCACAACAAGGAATAATGAATAAAACAAATACTTAGTTTTTTGTTTTTAAAATAAGACATGATTTTTTTTTGGTAAGTAACGAAACTTTTTAAAAACAAAGCAACATACGAGTAAAAAAAAATCTATAACTTACTTGTGAATAATATATTTTTTGCCATAATGGGGTATTGATTTTTCATATACTAATTGCAGTTTTAGTTTTTATTAAAATCGCTAGCAATTTTCGATATTCCTTTCCTTATAGTTTTGAATATCGTCATCCACGCCTACTTGAAAAAATGCCTCGTCTGTATATGTACAACATATATTATCGGGACAACCTTTTAGCGCTAAAAGCAGGACTTTCTAAATTATTTCGTTTCCTTTTTTGTTAAAAAAAAACCGACTTCAAAAACTAAAAAGTATAAAATAACAAATATGTAATGTAATACCTCTTATGCGATGTAGCACATAAATAAAATAAAAATGCGACCAATCCAAGCGGGCAAACGTTCGTTAACGGTCATCTCGAATTATAATTTTGTAGTTTATTTTTCTAATAGTTTTATTTCTTTGAGGCTTGGCACCGACTTCACACTTATCAATAGGTAACATACACACAAAAGTATAAATAAGCATCGCATAAAAGGTGTATTAAATTAAATATTTGTTATTTTATACTTTTCAGCTTTTAAAGTCTTTTTTTTTATTACTTTTGAGTGTCACAACCTATCTGGTTGTAAAGGTCTCATCGATACAAATTAATCAAGCCCAAACACGAGGTAACTGCTGTTAGTCGTTGAAGAGTTCCCTCGACTATCTTCCAGGTCCATCATCAGATCGACTCCAAACCTTCATTTAATTATAATGCTTTAAGATAATTAACGAAAAACTTAACAAATGCACTAATCACCCTACGATTTTCTAAAGTTCCTCTCAATTTCTCTAGAATGCCATCATTAGATCCTGGTTTCCTTGACATGGGACCAAACGGCAAGTCCATTCTTTTGAATAAAAAAAGAATTTTAGTAATCGGTACAGAATTGACGGAGATATCGTTGAACATATTCATAAAAAAAAACATACCGGCCGAATTGAGAACCTCCTCCTTTTTGGAAGTCGGTTTAAAATAATGTTGTTTTATTGCTCATTATTTCTAAAACATTATTTGTTATCATAAATGTTAATATTTTTTTTTAATAAATAATTCAAATTATAAAACAAAAATTATTATCGAGTATCAAAACATGTTGATGAGTTATCGCATAAAATTCGTACGCGCCGCAAAGGTCAAACGCTCGGTAGGAGCGATACGTCCTCTCTCTAAAAAGCCTCGCGGCAGACTGATTTGAATTGTTTCGTGCGTCCGATTTTATAGTAGTTTTATGATGATTTTAAAATATTTGTAGAAAAAAAGACAATTTGTTTTAGAGATTTTTTTTTAGTATAATTGTTGTAGAAAATATTCTTTTATTATTTGAGGTAATTTTAATAACGTTTTGAGCATCATTTATCAACGTAAATTACGATTTTCTTGAGTGTGATTTTTACAAATTCTAACTTTATATTTTTTTCGATTTCAATAATAATTATAATAACAATTAAGTTTTCCTATGAGTATTTCCTTAATAAGGATCTGGACTTTAAGTTTGTTTAATTTTTAGTGCTAAATTGGTCGAATTACTAGAATCCGAAGGCATGGAAGTTAATGCTAAAAGTGAAATTCAGAAAACATATGTTCAGTTTTCTTGATATATTTTATAAGTTTTCTGTATAATATTGTTTTTCTCTGAGTATTTTTTAGATGACAATATTTCCTTTAATTATTACCTAAAAGCATGTTTATAAAATACGCTTTTCATATAATATGACTAGATCAAAAAGTACAAAAACCGTCAATTATCGAGTTTCGGGTCTTAATAAATATAAACATTTTTATTATTCTAAGCTAAAATAGGTATATTAAAAAAAGAAAAGAAGGCTGTACACATAAATTTATCATATCACTGAATATATATATCATTTCGGTAGCTAAACAAATCGGTGTACAGAAAAATAATCGGTGCCGGTTTGTCACATCGCATCGGTAGAATTCAAAATTCAAACTAAATTTACTCCTTAGTCTTAAATGATACATTGATGATATTATTGAATTTAGGGATATTTAATATCCTAATGATTACATAAAACCTGAAAAATATAAGTACAAAAAAAAAATGAAAAAGTTCACCGATATAATGAAAAAATAGCATTTGTTGAAATTCACCCATAGGAAAATGGGCAAAAAGGACATTTTATCACATCGCATATGTTGCTATACACCCCATACATTTAAGTTATTAATTTCAATAAAATTCATCTTATTAAAATATTTTTATTAACACGACTCAATTTTACAGTTTTCCCCATTTCATAGGGAAGATTCATTAGCTGGCAACTCTATGCATTCGAGTAAGACGATGCTGGCTATAAGCTTGTGTGCGTACCACACGCACACAGCCTTGCAAATGTTGGCCATTGTCTATTGCATCGCTCAGTGTATGACATGGGATCTATAGAGTGACTTATCTAAGCGTATGTTATACAAATTCCTTTAGTGGTGTTCGATATATGAACGATAATACAAACGTTTTAGAGTAATCCAATTCTCTTACAGACGTAGAGAAACGAGACAGACTCGACTCAAGACTTCTATATACTTTATTGATTTACCAATCAAACCATCTTGTAATATGTAATCAAATATCACAGATATAGGGCATGTGCTTCATTTAATATGTATTACACAAAACCTCTCAACAATAACTTATCTCGAGTTGGAGGAGCGAAACTGATACTATGAACAGACGCGTCTTTGGTTTCAAAGTAACGAGTGGTTAGTTGGAAGAAAACTTTTGATACTGAAACAAACTAAACTGTATTTGTTAAGTCTTGGCGGGTTAGTAACATGTTCACCTTCACCAAGCCAGAGGTCACAGGTTCAATTCCTGTGTCGAGTGATGCATGTTTACTGTTTCCTTAACATGACTCGAGGTTCCGCTCACCAACAAGCGTAGGCAAGCGTGTTGATTAGGCTTATTCCTCCCCATAGTGCTAATATCATTAGTGAAAGAGGTATTTGCGGGGCCTAGGTCTCACACAAATAATATTTATTAATTTATCAGAGTCTATTCACTACTCCGCCAACTATTAAAAACCAGTTGAAAGATTCTGTACACATTTTCTACAAAATGTGCCTAAGTACATACAAAATGAGTTATCCCTAACAAAATATTAGCTGAAGTTCAACATGCGTAGGTAAGTATAATCCGTCGGCGCCGACATTAAACTTTTATACAAACTTAATACTCTGACTTCCATCTGCAGCTTATGACGTGTTACGAAACGTTTCGGAGTGAACGCCGGATATTAACATTACATTTAGGTTTGTGGATTAACGGAACATATTTATAATAAGTATTATGTATAAAGGTTATCTAGAAGATATCATCATTTAATAAAATTAACTTGAAGTAATTAAGGTGTCATTGTTTTAATTTTTTTTTTGTCAACCTATAGTGTCCCACTGCTGGGCAATGGTTTCCTTCAAACATTTCCAACCATCCCTATCATTAGTAGGGTTTTAATTAATATTAGTAATTTATTTATTTATTTTATTAGTATGTGTAATAAATATAAAACTTATATGATTGTATTACTGTTGTTTATTTGACTATTTAAATCCTAAGTAGATAACAAAGAATGATTTAATTTATTGACAAAACAATATGGGATACAAATATATATTATTATAATTACTCTAAGGGCCTATATCACGACCTTCAAGTAAAGTTACTGACCAAGTAAAGTTAGTTTTGTCTCTTTCTTACTTTATATCAAGTGACAAAGACAAAACATTTGAGTACCTAAGTCTAAATTAACCGATGAGTCTTCAAGGACTTTAAGAATTAGCTAATAACTATTAGTCTTATCGCTTAAAAGCGACAACAACTATTGAAAAAGGGGGAACATGACTTATATGATTCATCATCATCATCATCATCAAAGGCCTTTACATCTGTAACAGATGATTTAAGCAGTGTGTGGTGATATTGAGCGACACCTTCTCCGGTGACTAATATGATTAGAAGTGCTAGAATATTTATATATGATATATTTTATATGTTTTTTGTTCGTTCTTCACTCACTTGGTTTATGCGGAAATTATATTGTTTGTTTAAGATTGTGTTTGGCTGGAAAAGATCCATAAAACAGCGGGTGTGATAAATATAACCGAATGCCACGAAGGTGGAAATCTAATCTTTACATAGAGTAAAACAAAGTCGCTTCCCGCCGTTTGTTACTATGTAATGTATGTATTTACGCTTAGATCTCTATCCTTAACCTATTTACGCATTCTAATGCGGTTTAATAAATAGATAGTGATTTAAGAGAAAGGTGTATAAAACAAGTATTTACTTTGGAATTTATTTAACTTACTTTGGTTTTGATATGTATAGGTATAGGTTTGAAATAAATAGGTTTTTTATAGTTATCATGGTTATTAACACTCAAACAAATATTATGATTAACGGGATATTTACCATCACTACATAGTATAAAACAAAGTCGCTTTCTCTGTCCCTATGTATGCTTAGATCTTTAAAAATACGCAACGGATTTTAATGCGGTTTGTTTTAATAGATAGAGTGATTCAGTGGGAAGGTTTTTAGCATAATTTTATCCCCATATTCCTACGGGAACGGGAACTACGCGGGTGAAACCGCGGGGCGCCGCTAGTAATAAATAATATACATGGTAATTATACCGTTAATCAGAATAATTTGAAATTAATTATTTATTGATCCGTGAATTTTTTTCTATGTTGAAAATATAGGCAATAATTGTCGCGTCCATACTCTTTTAGTTAGAATATAAATTGATTTTGTTCAATTTTCAATATGACCTTTAGAAATACAATGCAGGTTAATTGAAAATGTCCATCAAAAAACTTTTTATATTCACGTTCGCTATTTTTGTATATAAAAATGTAATATCAATTTCAATTACCTCGTCCGTTCGTGACAAGAAGACGACACTTCATAAATTTTCATTATTAAACACTTACGCTAGACGCGTAAGTTTTAAAAGACAATGAAATGCGAGATAAAATGATACAAAATAGCGTGACCGAATACCATTATAATTCACTTTGGTGTAATAGTAGAAGCGGTCGAAAAGGCGGGAAATTTGTTTAAGTACTTATAGAAATTTGTATTTGAACTTACGCCGGTTACCCGCCTTCTTCGCCATCACATAATTTTGTTCTTACTACTAATGCAACTGAATTTTGGTAGTTGATACGTTCACAGAATTTACATACTCTTTTCCGAACTATTAAAACTGCCAGAACATTCTAGAATTCAAGATATTCAACAACTGGGGTATGGCTGCGGCAGATCAGTTGGTTAGAGCAAGGTATCTGTTCTGGGTTCACATCTCAGCTCAAGTGATCATTTTAATAAAATCCATATATGTATGAGATAAACTCTATAAAATAAATAGTAAAATATTGACTTACTTCTGGTCATGTTCATCAAGGCGAGCGGACACTCGTCGTCTTCTAGAATGTACTCCGTGTTGTCAGATTTGTCCTCCTGCGGAACAATTTAATTATATTAATTCAACTTCGAATATAATACAGGGATATGATGGAGGATCTCTTTTCAGTATTTATCTCTATTCCTTATAGTTTCGAATTAGTTGTACTACCCCGAATTGATAAAAATCATCTTGTAAAATGTTTGATTACATAATTACATTATACCGAATTTAGACGAAACCCTGGCGAAGTTCTGCCAAATACGGTTGCCTTTATTATCAGAAGTGATATTAGTCAAGGTACGTACGCAAAATAAGCATAAAATATAGATCAGTCACAATACCTGTAGACCTCGCTCAAATACAACACTACCTCACCTTACGACTACATGACCGACCCAAGTAAACCTTGCTGCGTCTGTATAGAACCTACCATATTTGTTGGCGATACGCGTTTCAAATCTCGGTTTCATTTTCGTGGTTGGATATTGTTTTTGATTGTCATTTGATTTTTCGTCAAGTCTACAGATACTTTGACCGGGTTGTAAGTAAAATGTATCCTAAATATCTACATACTAGTAGCTCCAAGCGGTTTCACCCGCGTAGTTCCCGTTCCTGTGGGATTACGGGGATAAAATATAGCCTATGTCATGCACTGATAAATTAGCTTTCCATTAGTGAAAGAATTTTTTAAATCGGTCCAGTAGTTTCGAAGCCTATTCATTACAAACAAACAAACAAACCTTTCCTCTTTATAATATT
The DNA here is from genome assembly GCA_958496195.1 of Timandra comae. NCBI lineage: Eukaryota > Metazoa > Arthropoda > Insecta > Lepidoptera > Geometridae > Timandra > Timandra comae. The sequence goes on from OY292357.1 coordinate 10,639,986, forward strand.
AGTATAGATGTATACCTGTACGATACAGTAGTGGTGCGGGTCGTGGTGCGCCATGCCGTACTTGTCGAGCGTCTCCCGCAGCACGGTGGCGGCCGAGTCGTGCACCGACAGCAGCAGCGTGATGTACGACACGTCCGGACGCAGGATGCCGCCGTAGATACGGAGCGTGCCGCCTGTACATAACATATAATAAAAAAAATAAAATCGACTAATATGAGTCGACTCTCAAAGAAGAAGAACATTACATTTTATGTCAACATCATCAGCTATGTCCCTACCGAGGGGCTCGAGTCTAACTTGATTTGCTAAGCCGCACTTGGCAAGCGTGGTTGACTATTTACATAAGTACGTGGCGAGGATCAAACCAGGCACCTTCCGAATGAAAATCAAAGGCCTTAACGACGCAATCGACTTTTTGTCAGTTTATGCTATAAACTGCTACTTATCGTGATGGTACAAACATATCAAAGAGAAAATTTCGAAAATTCATTGGAAAAATTGAACCCATGAGAATCCGAGTAGGTTTCTATTTAGCAATGTGGGTTGTACATTATTAATTGTTGTAACTAAGCTATGCGTGTCTGAAGTTTCATCTCAAATAATGTCACGTATTTGAGATGAAACTCGAAACCTCATCGATCTCTCCCTCGATACCTCAATCTCCTGATGTATGAAATAGTATAATAACCTGTGTCAGGGCCCCCGTCTTTAGACTTGAACTGCTGCAGTTTCCGGCCGAGCTTCTGTTGGCGGCGGCGTCTCATCACCGCCTCCGGGTTACTGATACTACGCATGAACGACGTCTCCGGCAGTTCTGGGCGACAAAACGTTTGGGTTTAATAGTAAGTTATATAGAACTATATTCTGTGTTAATCACCTAGGTAATGATACTGTTTTGTCTGATCTATTTCACGCCTATCATCACGCTACAACCAGTAGGTGCGCGAGTTAAACCGCGGGGCAGAGCTACTATATGATAATAATCGTTCTATTAGATCGTATCTATTAAATAATAAAACAGTGGCTGATATGATGATGATAGAAATAAATATTTCTTTACCAGTGTATAGTTTCTCAGCGACCGGTCGATTCTCGTCGTTCGTATCGGATTTGAGTCGTGAAAGCTTTTCTTTCTTCTTCAATTCTTTCTTTTCTCGTTTCGACAATTTTCTCTTGAAATTCTGATCACCCTTATCACTTGCTGATGAAGGTATCTGGGAAATAGAAATATACATAATGGTTATGGTGTCTGTATCGAGATCTGGGGATAAATATAATTTTATGTGGCTCAGTTTGTATAAAAATAACTTATTTTACGGTGAAGGTAAACTTTATCCTCTATCAATCGAATATCGAATTGATCCTCTATTTCTCTCTTTCTCTCTCTCTGATATACAATTGGGTTTTTTGGAATTTGGTGGAATGTCAGTATTTTACAGGGAGTAACAGTAACTGCTATCAGACGCCGCCTCCACCACCCAGACGGCGGCGATACGATTTTTTTTTTTACTAACTACATGTGTCAAAATTTAATCCAAATCCATTTAACCATTTGTAGAAGTTACACTAAGTAGACGATGCGCGTGTATAATTTTACTATAGAATCTATAGTTACAATTATACACACGCATGCAAATACAAACTATCGCCTTTACTACATTATGATGGATGTATTCAATTGTAACAGTTGAGTTTATTATTTTCAAATGAATCATCTCTCTAACCGATTTGAAGGATAAATTAATTGAAGAAATCTTATAACAATATTGCCTATTGTATCACATTAACAGTCTTTAGTTTGTAGTTTATTACAGATACTTAAATGTTGTATGAAAGGAGAATTGTTTTACTACTCATTGTAGTTGAATGAATGAATGAACGTTGCGTGGGTAACAATGGGATTCAAACACTGAACAAGTTCATTATGTTTCAACTATTTTATAACTTTGTTTGAATATACATACTAATAGATAATCTAAAAGCATTCAAGTGAAACATTGAACTTAACAAATTGTATACAACGTTAATGTTTGTTAGATGAATCATTAGATCATTAAAAAGCAATAAGGAAATATTAACCCGAAAGAGTGATCTTCGCTCTTTGGATGAGGTATGGCACAATGTATTGTAACTGATTCATGTCATATACATATTGTAAACTAAAGACCACATAACCAGAAATAACGATAATATTATTAACTTCATAATTTATTGCTATGTATTTAACAATAGTTACGTTTATTCTACGTGCGCTAGTACGTGAATGCGTGCGTGCGTACGTGCGCATGCTTACGCAGACACATGGGTTTAATGTATAAAAGTTTGACAAGCGCAAGTGGGTATGTATATTTTATATATGTGTGTGTGTGTGACTGTTGGGAGTGCGAGTGAATAGGTACCTTCTAGGTGAGTTACAGTCAAGTGCCTATTATGGGTAAAAAAAATGTATTCACCTCATTCCCAGTAAGACACTTGAGGAGGAACCGCCCCTCTCTATCATCTGCGTGCCAGTTCAGCTGCACTAGGAGCGGTTTCTCATGCGGCTCCAGTCGTCTCTCGTCGTCTGGCCCGTGCGTCTCCCACAGAGAGTACGAGCCGAGGGACAGCATGCGCATGTCTGGACGGAACTTCTCGATCAGGGTCTCTGGAATATTTATAAGTATCTTTATGTGAAAATGTAATAATACCTTGTAATAGGTATACTACTCACCTTCCGATTTTAGGATAAGTATCCGAATTTATCTGATACAATCGGATGTCCTTATCTTTAAATCGGAAAGTGAGAAGCGTACCTAAAAGATATTTAGAGTTCAATGGACAGTTCAGCCGAACTGCAATGTTGCTGGTGCATACTACTAAGATCTTGTTTATATACTTGTAGGTAAGCTAGCTCTTGCTCGCACTTAGGCAGCGTAGTTAGTTGCGTCTATTGCCGTAATTGCCTGATTTACTAAGATCTTACTTCGGCCTAAAATACTTAGTCACACACGCCGTAACCGAATACATATACATACAATGTCGTAGAACAATAAATCGATTGCTTTTTCAATTAATAATAACAACGGTTATAATTTAGTTTAATTTTAAACAACATACCACTGTGAACTAAAAAGAAATATTATGTATTCGTTCAGAAATTAAGCATCAATTTTTGTTGTATTTTATAAACAATGTTTTACGTATGTATACATAATGTATCGCTAGTGAATGGTGTCTACGGAGCGTGCTAAATGTGCAACTCAATACTGGGTATATATTAATTGTATTGTTGGTGCCAATGTCAAACGAACTGCCCTCGTTTTTGCATCATCTACTAACAGTCTAGTCCAATACGCCGTCTATTAGTCACGGTTTAGATACTGGTTCTAACTAATATGGATCTTTATTAATAATGTATTTTATGGACCAATTTGATGTCTGACGATTCTCGCCAGATGCAAGTTTGTTATTTCAGGTTCATATTTTGCTATAAATTGAGGATACCTGCTATAGAGAACGACGATATGTGGTATACAAGTATGTACATTCATCATAATTATACTAATAAGTTAGTTGTATAAAAATTTCGTATTTTGTGAAGGAATAATGAAAAATATAATCACCTATGACATCGCTGACGGTGGCGTCGGAGGCGACTCGTATACATTTGGTCGCTATCTTCTGGCCGGAGTCTTGGAAGTAGAAGCGCATAACACCATGGAACTCCAGGTTCTGAAAATAATAATACATTGGTACTTAGTTATAGGCGATATCATGTAACTAAGTACTATCAAGTAGGGATTAGAAGCTAACCAATGGTCAATTTATAGTGTGAAAAACCACGGTTCTTTACATTATTTTCTGCTGACGCATATGTATTTTGTTAATAAATGTATCTTAAATAATTATTTTACAGCATATAAAACAAAATAATCTAAAAATCTAATAAAAAACCAAATCAATGAAAAACGTTCAATTAAAATTTCAAATAATTATAGTACTAGATGATAATTTAATGTTTATCAAATGTATGATAACAGTATCAGTTCAATTCAATATGAGCACAACAAAGAAACAACATCTACCTCACCACACAACACAAATGACTCATAACATATGTATTTCAAAACCACCTACATACATTGGATACTTAAGACCCAAAAAAGTGCATATCGTGATATCTGAATACCTAAGCTTTTTATAACTAACGAAATTTTAATTATAGGTGTTGCAAAACTCTGTTTATTAACTTTTTTTAAACCAGGTTTTTACAGAAAAGTCTTTTATAATGTAGAAGCTAATAAACTTAAAACGTCACGATCTGAACACAAACTTTGATCCAAATCGTCAAAGGCGTTACCCATCATCGAATATGTTGTTAGCGATTTAATACAAATGTATTAAGTTATGTAAACTGTTGTCTACCTAATTGGATGTTTGTCACTCAATTACGCAATAAAACGGTAATTAAACAGATTGTTTATAGCCTTGATTGACATTATAGGACTTTATGATAGCTCATTAGGGATTTACGCGGGGAAAACTATAAAACTCAGGACACAGATAGATCAACAGTAACTGTAACACTAAATTGTATCTTAATACATAGTAGAGTACGCTATCCCTCCATAGTTAGACTAATATCATAGAGAGATAGAAATGTGAGATTTAGAGATAATCTCTGGATCTACTGATGTGATACTTTCCTTATAGAAATCCACACCATGATTATTTTATTCCTGTATTCTGACAGAATCGGGAACGGCAGGACGTTACTACGAATAGTAGTTCAATATAGTTACATGGTATGTATGTATGTAAGTAAGTAATTCACCTCATTAGGTTCGCTGAGAGCGAACAGATCGAGCCGGTTGGCGTTCCATTGCTGGATCATGTTGCGCAGCGCCTCGCGCTCCAACATCCGCTTGTCGGCCGCGTCCATCGTGACACCGCATCAACGTCACCCTGCAACACAAATATATAACACATATTACATACAAGTTTAAAGCATAAAAGACTATAATATAGTTTTCTTTATAAAATATTACTAGTATTAGCCAAGGAACTCCTCCTGAGCAGCTGAAACGATAAGGATTATTTGTTTCTATGTGTATTTGCTGGGATGTAAATGGATTTATTAGAATCACTTAATAGATTTTGCGAGTGGCGCTGTGCTATGCTGTGATCGGTTTCCAGGATTTCAATTAGTAGCATAATTATTAGTAAAATAGTACCCGTGAGAAGGCTGAGCCAGTAACAAATGAGCTCTTGCTCACGTAATTCCATGAAGTAATAACAATTAAGAAACTACATAATAGTTTTGGTACCGTTAAAGAAGTTCAACATTTCTTAAAGACAAACAACTAACACTTAGTTTATTTTTAACCACGTTTGCATGAGTAATCTAACGGTAATGAAAATTATAGTAATACATATAATAAGTAAACCCAACATTGAATACACATTTAGTCACAGGAAGCAGCAGGTGACGAAAAGAAGGAATAAGCAACTGACCTCTGCTCCGCTTGCATCTGCTCTTTAACTTTATTTTTAAATGAATACCAACTTATTTATAAACGAGCACGCGACTACTTATAACTAGTTTATGCAGACTATTATATTTTTTGCGATACGCAATGCACACCCATATGAGCGTGTAAAGTACTTTAGTAATGTATCCCGATGCGTAATAGGGTTAAGGAACATTCAGGTCACCAATAAAAGCAACAAGCTAAATTAAATTTAAGGTGTGACTGTGTTATAGAGCGTTAATAAGGGCGTTGACGGCTTATCTTAACCTTGGCTGACTAAAGTCAAGATTAGCTGATGTCCACGATATAGGTGATTATAGACGTATTGGATTTCTTAAAGCAGTTATAGTATATTCTACTTTATAGAATTTTTCCGTAACTAGATCTCTCTATGTTGGATCCTTTATGCGCGCTTGGTACTCCGAGATTCCTCTATCCATCATCAGAAATGTTCACTTTACATTGTAATTGTAGAATTTAATCTATAGATAGGCACACAAATGTTTTGTTTTCAATCAACATGCCAGGGAAACGGCAAAATACAGATAATAGTCAGCAAAACACAAACAAATGTATGTAATGTGGATCGATAACGTCCAGTTTTGAACTCTGAAATACAGTGGGCGGTATCTGGCATATATCATACTCTGGCGCATCACCTATGTGTGTTTTATGAATGCATGGATAAAAATAAATACGTAAATAATTCAAACATATGGCCAACCGGTCATCTCGCTGGCGACCACCAATATCCTATAATTAATTTACGATGCAAACGTTAACATAGCTGCATGATCTCATAACGTTTTATATCTCCTCAAAGTTAACATTATCACCAAGATAATTTAGTCAATCTTATCCGAAAATAACTCTAGGTATTATCTAACACTAGTATCTAGCCCCGACTTCAGTCGGTTATAACTTATAACATAAGTTAAAAGTATATTCATAACATAACCATTCAAGATGTACTTCTTGTTGGACCTAAGTAACTCGAAACCCAAATAAGTTATTTCGGCCCAAAATATACGCACAAGTACTTATAGAAACAGTTATTCATATCGATAAGATTAAATTCCCAGCTATACCTAATAGGAAAAGTTATTAACCTATTTAAGAAATCTTATATGAATCAAAGCTTGTACTAGGAAACATGTTCTCATTTCAGTATTCACTTGAAGCGAGTTTATTAGTGTTGGGTGTCAGAAACAGAAACTGTTGTCAGTGTTTTGTTATGGGTCGAGTCGTTTCCTGCTATTTACCGGGCGCTGCAACTACGACCATGGAACCAAACCGTACTACGTCGGGAACGAGGAACCGACCGTGCGTTTGTAAGTACACAAACACACACGGATCGTTGACTCTTACAAATAAACACGCATAGTTTGTACCGTAAACGAAAACGGTCAAATATAATGTTCCTCAAAACGATGCTTTTAATATATTCAGATACTTTCACTGAACAGGTTTTTTTGTTGAAAATGAGATTGTTTTTCCGACATACCGCTTAAATAAAAGTATGTTAATTGGTACGATTTTTAACTTAGCTAGCTATCTGTGAGTTCGTTATCTTTGCTGTTTTGCTATTTATAGTAGATATTAAATTTAGAAATAGTCCAAGTATCGCACGAAAAGCGAAGTACTTAGCGTAATTTGGTGTATAATTGAAGAGTTGTCAAATACGTTGATGTAACTTTACGGTTGGTCGCCGACCTTGCCTCTTCCTGCGACAGACTCGCTTGTCGATCCCGGACTAGGTCGCATAAACACTCTACAATTACTGTCAAGTGGATATCTTTTACAATATTTAATAACTAACAGCATTCTAGAAACTTCAGACTGGTATTACACTGACAGGTAAAAGCGCAAAATATTTTGCGCAATAAAAATGTAAAATGTTGACAAAAAGTTTATTTCACATAAAACCGACCACTTGTTCCTGGGTACAGGTTAATTCCAGTTAATACGGCGTGGGAAAGTATTGAGTTAATAATAATAAGTGGGTGCAAAAACTATGGGTTGAGCACCGACCCCTGTGGCAAGTGCATAGGGGCGGAACAAGTCGAGTGCTTTACATACAGTTTACAACAACACTCTAAACAATTTGATATAAACAACTCTTTCTCTATAATGTTTCACTGGAAAAGGACAATTTTAGCCGAATACGGTGTAGTAAAAGGAGGGTCATTATTGTGGCAACTAAAGTTGGATAAAAAAGATTAAAATGTACCTAAATAAATTCCACTTATACTTATCTTTAAAAACAATTAACAGTTGTCTGAGAAACATTGTAAGCAAAATTAGTGCAATAACCAACCTTTGGCCTTTTAGCAAAATGTGGCAAATTGGTACGTTCGAGAGATAAGATGACACTAATTAATAATCGGATCTGTTTGTTACAACGATCACTGAACATTTCCATTTCGTAATCAAAGAAATATTTTTTGTTACTATGTTTGTTTATCAGTTCAGCAACATCCATTCTAACACATATTATGTTTTGAAGAATTTGTTTGTTTGTTTGCTAAGAAGAATTTATTAATCCAAATCGATATTAATTTTATTAAATTGCCTGTCTTTTTTAAAAAGGCTAACATGGACAAATCTGCTGGGCAAATCCGGTGAAATATATAAGTACCTTATTAAGAATTAATTTGCAAAAAGTGATGAATTAATCTATTCATTAAACGATAGCGAATACCGTCTCTGAGAAGTATGTCTGCTTGTGTGAAGATTCTCATGTTGATTACGTAACTGAACAGTACTGTTATAACCTTTGTAACATCATACAACAATAGGAATTTGAGACAATTATGCGGATAGCGGTGTCGGCGTCTCGTCTTCGCGTCGCACCCACATCGCATGTCGACCGCGTCCGCAACCCTTATCTCCACTGGCGAAACATTACAAAACCGGCTTTTAAATAAATCTCATTCTCATTTCAACTCAGCATAACAACCAGTACTTAACTTTCTGATAGTTTTTTAATTCTTATCCTCAGTTAAAAAGCTTAAAGAAGCGATTTATAACTATTCATGCACATAATAATAGTTAACAAATGGAATGCGAAAACCCAAGCTCAAGGTACTGCATGAGTCACATTGAAGGTATGCGCGAGCCTCGCCGTGTCAACCGCTTGCTCCTCGGCCACGGATACCATAACGTATTATAAAAAATAATATGTACTTGTTATTATTGCAATTGGTGTATCACGCCCACTAATTGAGATAAAATATTATAATATTAATAAGAAACATCATACCGCGTATCGCAAACATGTTTTGGTTACGCAGTGAAAGGGTTACATGTAAACTGATATCGTGTTAAAATTATTATATGTGCAGGTACTTGACACCAAAGCACAAGAAGTACGCTATTCATAAACACCTGCGACTTTGATTATTGTAATTCAACGTTTCCTACATATAAAACGTGACTTATAGTGGTATCGAATTATCGTTGTGACGAAATAAGGTAAGTACCTAAGATTATTTTTACAGTGTGTTTGTTTTGACAAGTTTTCGTTACCTTTTATCTCACTCCTGAGTAAGGTACTTACCTATAGTAATATTGTCTATAGTAATAGTGTTTGTGATGCCACCTTAGTAATTGTAATCTAAAACTTGTCTGGTATGTAACGTATGCAGTATGTCTCTGCTAGGAGTACCTGTTAAGAGGCAATAAGATAACGTCGTATTTTACGTTCTAATAAACGGCCGTGACCGTACAGACGGACACCACGTTCACTCTCGATAAATACGGGGCCATACGAATCGAGTTCGTCGTTTCTTCGCTCCGCTACGGTGATTGACATCGGAGACGACAAAAAGTTTGCGGCCATTGTCAAATTTAGAAAGGGGCGATGGCGGGGTGCTCGGTAAATTGACATGTAGAGGTATAACGATCACAGGCACGTACGGGGGACGGACGGAGCCTGGCACCGAGTGTGCCGTGCAATAGAACTAGCAACCGCCCGAACCGCCGCGCCTCACGCAGTCTACATAGTGAACCTGACACGAAAAAATACGATAGACTCCCCCTTCCGGCATTGTTTAAAAAATATTTATTTACTTGCGAAGTAGGTTCATGGGTCTGCCGTCGATTATGATTTATGATTACAATCAAGTATAGTCGGGTTACTGTGTCGATACATTAAGGTTGCGTTCAGAACTACGAACATCGAATCGTTTGTGAAATGATGCAATTGAACTAATGTACTTTTAAACTTCTGTTCAAACTTCTGTTTGTTGATTACATCTCACACAAAAACAACCTTACGCCATTGATTTTATACAATGAGATGCCATTATGGGCCATTGTTTACCCAATCAGTTTTGCAACTCGACGATTAATTTAACTGTTAAGTTGTTTCAATAACAGGCTCTATTTCGTCCGTTAGATCGAAATTCACCGAAGCACATTTCAAAAACCTTGTTGCTCTAATAATCTTGGATAATGACAACATACACCGTTTGGGCTCTGGCTCTTGTTTCATATATCAATATCAATTTGTTTCTGATTTCACATAGTTTTTTACGAGCGATGGCAAGTAACATAATCTGATGATGAGATTTGGTTCAGGTGAGCTGTCACATAATGAAATAGTATTTCATGTACCGCTATAAAATACAAGTATCAAATTATTAAGTGAGTGACAAAAAATCACAAGCATTCTCACATACCTACCAGACAAAACTTTGAAGACCCAAATTTACATTATTAATAAGGTTTATGTGCTCTACCACCATAGCCATAAATTCGAAACGAAATTAAATCATTAGTATGACAATCAGGTTAATCACCTTTATTTGCATTGAGAAATTAAAAAAATAACACCTGCTTGTATCCTAAAAACTGATTAGATAACAACCAGTTACTGTTCATACAAAATTATTAAATCATCTTACATGCGAGAAATGGAACGTGCAAATATTTATATTTGCAATTGGTTAGAGAGGAAATCGTAGAGAGTGCGTATTACGAGTAGAACCGGCGAGCAAGTATGTGACGGGTTGCCCGATGATATCGGAGGCCATGCACGTTCTACTTACACCCTAATTCAATTAGAAACAATCGGCTGATGTTGTTGTGCCAAAGCTTATGCATCGCCTTCTTCATTCAAACGGTTTACGGTCATTGTTCCCGCTAACGAACCACACACTCCGACTCCATACACATACATACGTACGTTCATGTCAACAACATGCTATCTTGTTTGTAAACGTTTGCCATAGATTCCTCGGATATTAGATTAGATAGTAAGATTTCTTGAAACCTTACAAATGACACGTAGAATTCTCATTTACAAGGGGATGGGAAATGGACTAGGTTTGTTTTGTTACTTACATACCATTCGAACAAAGCATGAATTCTTGCATAGCCATTACTACAAGCAAAATGGTTGCATTTCAATATTGGGGCGTCCACAATTATAACGTCAATTTGGTTTTTAAATTCAATCAATACCATAAAAAGTATTATGAACTCAAAATGGATCGACAGACAGAATAGCAAGCTGTAAATTGGTACAAATCGAACGGAATGGAATGTATTAATAATTCATTTGATACACTTAAATAAATCACATAAAACATTTTCGCTTCCTTCCTTTCCGAAACACGAGACAGCTAGCTAAAAAGAAAGTAAGAAAGCTTCGTAGTAATAAATAAAAAAACTGGCTTTAGGTAGCCGTTACATACCATTTATTTCTAAGGGGAGTGGTGAAAGTTTAAATCAGGCTTAGAAAACTAGTTATTGCATTTGTGACCTACATAAGGCCGCGAGAATAACACATGTCAGTCTCGAATACTAACGTGTTGCCCTAGATGTGTGTATCTTCACCGGTGCGCGGACATGTTTAGTGTATTAAAAGGATTTTTTGTTCCGTCTCCGTATTCTTTGCATAGGTCTTTTGAAGTAACGTACTTGCAATGAGCGAGGACTTGTGCCGACACAGGTGCAGTCTTTACATTCTGAAGCGAGATGAGAAGTTCCCTCGAGCGTCGCATTGACATAGGGGACCCTTATGGTGAAACTTCTCAGAGGCGCGCCTCGTGAGAAAGTAAAAAGACGCAATCAGCGAGAGAAAAGCGCGCAGAGGCCGGCCGGGCGGTGAGGTGCAGCCGACTTAATAGTGTACTTAAAAATTCAGGACGTCGACCATTGCTCTGACCCACTGATTGAATAAAGTACTTACACATCGCACTGTTAACAGTATATTACCGTGTACACGATAACTATAAAAATTTACGCTACCAATGATTTCTTAATAGAAATTTCTTAGAAAATTGTGGTAGTTATACTGTGGTAGTGGTTTAAGTAGTGAGCGAGAAAGTAAAAGGAACGGATAATTTACCAGTCATATTATTGTAGATCTTACCATTATTTATCTTTGAAGGTAATAGAAATAGAATATTGTAGATAATGTTAATGAGTTAGTGCCGCTATCCGCTATCTACCTGAACCTGAAACAATGACTGTTCTTATGACTGATTCAATACAGTCAGCTTACGATGTGAATCTGTGAGTCATTGTGCCAACGACCTGGACGTACCGGATAGATTCGTTCGTCTTTTGAACGAGAAAGGAGATAAACCTTTTGCAAATAGTGATTTACGATTTAAGACATGTCAAAATTAAATAGGATATATTGGTTTACCATTCATTGCTGACGTTACTTGAACATATTGTCCAAAGTTTAGGTCGACTGTAGGATGCCAACATGGGTATTTACAATATTTTATTTGTTTGGGAGCAATTTAGAATCTATGTTGAATGAGTAAACGTAAAATTAAGATTTACCAACAATTTCCTAGTCTACATCACTATTATGTGTCATCCATCAGTACGTCGCACCAAGGTGTTGTTATCAGTAACAAAAGGAACATAAGTATTATCTCCAAAGATGAACTGCAGATACGATACGAACTGGTTTAATATTTAAGCAGATTAGTCACCTCTTACTACACCTACGCTTTTAGGGTTGACGCAGTTAAAGGCGTACGTAAATACCTTGATCCGTAGGGAAATACAGGCATTGATTCATTTGCATATTCATGAATACACTGATCACATTATAATAACAATAGTAATTATGAAGGTACTCTCTATTATATTTATTTGTAGAATATGTTATTAAGGCGTAGTAAATGAGACCGCACTACAGGCGAAAACGTCTTTTAAAACTGATAATATTTATTAGAACACATTTAACTAATATAGGACAGATATACTTCGTGAGACCCAGGAATAGAGCCTCGGGACTTAGCAGGCAGCACACGTCACTACACCGCTTAGCCGACAAAAATATTAAAAAATACCATTAAAAAGATTTGTAGAAACATGTATTTGCCGGAAATCAACAACAGGTAACACCGAAACAAATTCCTTAGGCGAAATTACGTGTGTGTAATAACAAATAATCACTGCATCAATAATAACGTTGGTTACACTTTTACCAGTTAGATTCAATATTGTAATGGCTCGATCATGGCCATAAACCGAGGACCGCACGCCGCCAACGACTCACCGAAGCTAATTACGATGTAGGACACGTAATTTAACGTATGCCCAACGTACGCCGTGTTAGTTAATATCTATTTTAACTCCTAAAGTTAACAATTGATATCACTACAATCAAATAGCTGAATGTACTCAGTCAATGCCCTTGTTTGTTTTTTATTGTTTTAGAGAAATGCCGGCTATTTGCGATAATGTTATACATTTGATCAGTATAAGACATTGTATAGATACATAATTAAATACTATGTTATTAAATAGACATTGATATTTTAGTAATGAAACTTGAAAACTGCTACCTATTATGATTTAAAAACTCATCATTAGTAGAAATTAAATTACAACTGCTATAATAGCAATTTTTTTCTCTCTCTCAAGAACCTGAACTGTATTATCTAATGAAGTTGTAAATAATTATAGTCATTTATTTCAGGGTTTATTAATAACTAGCGGCGCCCCGCGGTTTCACCCGCGTAGTTCCCGTACCCGTAGGAATATGGGGATAAAATTATGCTATCTTTTAAAACAAATCGCATCAAAATCCGTTGCATACCTAGTTTTAAAGATCTAAGCATACAAAGGGACAGTGAAAGCGACTTTGTTTTATACTATGTAGTGACTAAACATAAATATTAAATATCCATGATGTAATATAAAATAATCCAGTTTTAATCAATCAATATTAATCTTTTAATTTAAATGCAAAAAACACTTTAAAAGATAATAAAATTGAAATAAAAAGGATTGAATAGATCGGAGAAGTATTGTTTCACTGCACAGTGACCAAGGATATTCTAATAATAGTTTTTTATTTTTATTTGAATATCAAGAAGTAACATTGTTATGTGCAAGATAGTTCATCATAAGTTTTGTAAAATAAATAAAGTATTTGTTTGACCAGTGCCTGTTTGTCATCTTACTGACTTGCCTACTGAATACAGCATTAGCTGGTGATAAGTTTTTAGCCTAAAGTATAAAAAGAATTGGTATTCATATCTGTTTACTATTTTAGGTCATTTAGAATTAATTTAAAGTATATTATAATAAATCAGTCAGTAATTGGAACTTTGGCGAGCAACATACAAAGGTTGATTAGTTATATTATTTGATGCAAGTAATAGATTTTTCAAACAATACAATGTTGTGCCGTTGGTAGTCGATTAAATTTTTATGTGAAATATCTAAAATTTGAATATTGGCTTAGTTGTTTTAGAATTTAATACAAAAATTGTCATTAAGGCCTCAAACTGTATGAGAAGTTTTAGTAACTAGGTACCTACCAAATCAATCATCATAACAATTTGGTTAACAAAGCATAAATATGTAACATTTATTTTCAGAACATTTGAAAGTAATCTAGACATTCAAGTTAACTTTTTCAGAATTTTGAAACTTTTTTTCAATTCAATAACAAAGTTTATTTAAAGTTTGTGGTGAAGAGGGCACTATATTTAATACTTTTTGTTAGTTCGATGCAAAATAAGTTGTAACAAAGAAGTTTTTTGAAGTTTTTGAGGTAGTTAGATGTAAGTATTGAAGTCTTGTAACTTTTTATTTTGATTCAAATGAGACTAAGGTATAAATAAATAAAGTAGGCGAAGTATCTACTTATCTGAAAGGAGACAACCGTGAAGATTTTTGTAGTAAACTGTGTCAGTTGTTTGTTACTACTTTCGCATAGTAATTACCAGTACTTTTGAGTGTTTATTTAGCCAAATAAGATTACGCACCTGTAACGAAGTTACGAAGCTTGCGCCAAAAAATATAGCGCATAATTTGTTAAAAACTCCAACAATCACTGAATAAAATCCACTTCACAACAAACTTCTTGAAAGTCGAAACTTACGAAGACACTTTGACTTGACGCAAAAGCATGTAACCACTTCAAAAGTTAACAACTTTTTCAAAAAGTTGATCGTGTCTTTTACCGTTGTCGTAGTTTTAATCACAAATGATTGCACCACAATTTATAAAGTAAACACACTTTTAATAAGATTACATACGAAAAAACAACTTCACAAAACTATTGGTATCACACAGTTTACGTGTTGCTAGAAAAATTACAAATGACGCTGATTGAAATGAAAGGAAAAACACACAGAGTGCATAGCAGAGTGAATGAACATGCCACAGACTGCTTTAGATTGTTAATGTCTGTGGTCCCTTTGGGTTGATTGATGTTTGTGTTCGGTCATAATTTAACCAGCCGAATATTTACGGAAAACAATTGAAGTTTCCCTAGCTAGACATTTATTAAATTTTATTTCATGCCAGATAAATACAGGGTGTTTCATTTTGTAAAAAAAATTTGTTTCAATAAATTGGGTTCTTTTGACCAAACTTTCCCTTATTTTTTGTTATTCAGGAAAGTATAATGAAACATTAAAATTGATGAATTAATGATTTATTTTAAATATTCCTCTAAAATTGTACATTTATGCAATACACACACATCTTTGAAATTATTCAAATTTAGTCAGTCGGCCAAAAACACTAGTACAATAATTATTATGTATTTTTTTGTTTTCACTACCACTACTAAATCATGATTGAAAATGAACATTATACACTAAGGGGTAAAAATAAGATTATTATGAATTATACATACACTATTTATTAGAGAAAAATAATACTTGATTTTCAAGTCAAAAATAATAATTCTACAAAAATTGTATGAATTTTATAATAAAAATCAGAGATTACAAAATACCTATTCAATAAGAATCTACAAAAAAAGATCTTACAAATTATATCTTAAAGTTGTACGTCGCTAGGGAGAGCTAAATCATCCAAAAATTATTTATGTGAGATTATTCTTTAAATTTTACAATACTTAAATACCAAATAAATGCATTGTAAATAGGAAAAATTATGAAGCTATTACTTATCTTACACTTTAGCTAAATTCTCACATGAATAAAAATTGAATCTCTTAAAAGACTTTTGTGGTGTAAAGATAACTCTTTAGGTCTTATTTCGTACCAAAACATGTAAATGTTCCAGACACACAACACAATAAATTTTGATATCTAACAGACGGTGGACTTAATGAGTTATCGTAACACACAAATTACACTAACATCAAGTGCGGTGTTGTAACGGAACACATGTTACTGGTCAGAGCCTTCGTCTTCCTCTTCTTCATCCTGTTCCTCCTCAGAGGAAGCTGTGTCCTTCTTGGGTGGTGCTTCCTTGCGTCCTCGCCCACGTCCCTTAGATTCTGCTGCACTCTGTAAATTAAAATTATCATTTATAAAACAAAAATTCCAATAGACAAGTAGAAACACTAAGTGCAACATTTCTAAAGTCTATTGACCTTTGCCTTAGCGGGTGCCTTCTTCTTGGATCCCTTCGGTCTGCCTCGACCCCTTTTCACTACTGGAGGCTGTTCATCATCAGAGGACTTTGTTGACTCCTTAGTTTTGCTTGCAACTGGCGGCCTGCCTCGTTTCTTAGCCTCACCCTTTGCTTCCTGAAAACACATATTATAATATTAGCATGACTGTAATAACTAATATTAAATTAATAAATATAAGGAAGTAAAAGTACTATTTACCGATTGGGTTCCATTAGGTTTTGGTCTCCCACGTCCCTTTTTCTCAACAGCAGTTGACCCATCATCAGACATGGTGGTAAGAATTTATTACAACTCCTTCAAATCTGTAAAGAATAAATTTTGTATTCAAATTATAGTGTCACACAAGGTCAAAGTCAACATACTTGGTCTTAATATATTTAATGTTAATTTTCTAAGCCCAACAATATAACTTAAAATAAAACTGTTTAACAACTAACATTTTCTAACAAGCAATTTGTTTATTATTAATTTGTGATTCAAATTGTAAGTTGAAATGTAGAAGATCCGTATCGATTTTCTGCGATACAAGAGCGTGAACTTCATTGTCGTTTTAATATTTTATGAAATGATAGTAGTGTGTAGCTACGCCGTTAAAATAACAAGAATTTATGTGTAATGTCAACAACCGCAAAAAAGAAGGCGTACGGCGGCGTCAACGATCGCCAATGTAGGCATAATTTTTATTAGCAAGCGACATTAGCAATAGCGGCGATTTTATGATTGATAGTTTTATATGAAAACATTATGAATACTGGTTCATTGTGCTAGAAAATAATACTACAACACATTTACACTTCAAAATATGAGAAATATCACCGTTTGAGATTACATTCACGTACAATATTAACAAATAGCTTCATGTAAATTGTAAGTTAATAGCAATGGAGAACGGAGTACGCTGCACAATTGAAAATTGATTTATTTTCTCCGTGAACATGAACGAGAAATAAATAATACATATAAAATACACTGTTAAATTTAAGAATATTTCAAAGAAAAAATAATAGGGAAATATAACTTACCAAATTGTTTACGGCAAACGATAGCCAAGCGCCGATGCCTCAAAGAATTTATTATGGCGGGCAGGGCGGGCAAAGCGACAGCCGCAATTTTCTCCGTTTATTTGGCGTCTGTGTAGAGGGCGCTACTGTAGAAGACGCGAAAGTAATGTTAATTGTTTATATTTAACTAACTAAAATGTATTATAATTAAAAATTTAATATGAAAATAATATATTAAATTTTACCTTCGATACAGTATAATATAGAGTTTAATATTAGAATAAACTTCATTATTTAAAACTAATTTAAAGTTCCCGCTTTCAGTATTGTCCAATGAAATCTCTCTTTCAATTTACTTTTTTTTGCGTGAATAAAAGGAAAAGGAAAAAAAGGAGGATCTCGATTAACTTCAACTACAACGTCTACAACATAGTCGAGACAAACTACAAACATTCAGTCAGAGTTGTATGATGATTGTTTCCATCTAGCAAAGATAACCTACCTAGGTACTTACTTAAGTTTTTCTAAATAGGTTTAAGTCTAAAATAATGTACTTATCAATAGGAATATCTGTCTTGGCTTGGGTAATCCTAATCATACATGATTGAACATCCTGTTATCAATGTCTACTTGTAGGTTGTATAGTACTACTTGTGTGCGATAGGCAGTTTATCGCAATATTTTTTTTGGACGCTTTGTACGTTGTTTTTATAAGTAAAACCCTAAGAACTCTTTTTTTCGAGAAGATTTTGTTTTCGTGACGTACGACCTATGTATCCTTTAGCATAAGTACTTATTGTAGGCAAATAATTTGACACGTAAACAGTTAAGTAGGTATTGTTTAAAAAGATACATCCTCTATTTACCTTCTCACAATTTTTGTTAATTCTGTTTTTAAATTTATTGTTTACGATTTCATTTGTTTTTGGGTTTATTGAATGTTTTATCAAGTAAGTAAGTATATTATACGTATTTGTTTCTAAGTTTATCTAATATGCATAACAACTCCAAACATCCATTGGCTTAGGGTGCATGCATACAGCGTCTCTGCTGTATGTATGCATACACCTCTCGTTCTTACTCATCCCTTGTAAATAAACCAAAAAGCTGGTTCCAAAAAGAAACCACGGAATAATTAATCTCACTGAATTGAAAGCACCATATACTCTAATTTGGTGGTTCGGAAATATACCGATTTGCTGATCAAATCCAATAGTCTCCTCCATGAATACTGTAATTCCTATTAGTCTTTCTTACTATAGATTAGTTAGGATCTATTTTAGAGTTTTTGTATTCCTAGTTCTTTATGAATCAATCATGACCAATAATCTAACTGTGGTGAATTAGATATGATTTTAAATACAGGCGTCAACGTCAATAACTACAAACGCTGCGTCCAGAAAACCTACCGTCTAGCTATAACTGTTTATACCACGCTTATACTTAAAAACCTTTCTCCTGAATCAATCTACGTATAGTTAAAAATCAGCTAGTAATAGGTACAAATATGGAGGAACAAACAGAAGTCCTAAGCTAACTCCCTGATCTGTGGCAAAAGCACTTTGTTTTATACTAATCGCTGTCTGTCTATCCCTATATAAGTATGCTTAAAACTTTAAAACAACACTACCAATTTTGAAGCGGGTTTTTTTTATAGATAGAGTGATTCAAGAGAAAGATTTTTAGCATAATTGAATATTTGCATTCTCACGGGAGCGGGAACTACGTGGGTGAAACCGCGGGGGCGTCGTCGATAGTTAAATATGTTTGTATATTAGTATGAACCCCATCGTCAGGACGGAAGTCAAGAAAGCTTAGGAAAATTAATCTAGAGGGGAAATATCTTATTTTATTCGTTCATTTATTTCATTCATATATATTTATTTCAAACTAGTAGCTCCCCGCGGTTTCACCCGCGTAGTTCCCGTTCCCGTGGGATTACGGGGATAAAATATAGCCTATGTCACGCACTGATAAATTAGCTTTCCATTAGTGAAAGAATTTTTGAAATCGGTCAAGTAGTTTCGGAGCCTATTCATTACAAACAAACAAACAAATCTTTCCTCTTTATAATATTAGTAACTAGCAGCGCCCCGCGGTTTCACCCGCGTAGTACCCGTTCCCGTGGGAATTTCGGGATAAAAAGTATCCTATGTTCTTTCCCGGACCATAAGCTACCCCTGTACCAAATTTCAAGTCAATCGGTCCAGTAGTTTAGCCGTGAAAAGGTAACAGACAGACAGACAGACAGACAGACAGAGTTACTTTCGCATTTATAATATTAGTTAGGATTATTATATACTAGCAGCGCCCCGCGGTTTCACCCGCGTAGTACCCGTTCCCGTGGGAATTTCGGGATAAAAAGTATCCTATGTTCTTTCCCGGACCATAAGCTACCCCTGTACCAAATTTCAAGTCAATCGGTCCAGTAGTTTAGCCGTGAAAAGGTAACAGACAGACAGACAGACAGACAGACAGAGTTACTTTCGCATTTATAATATTAGTTAGGATTATAGTATAGATTAGTATAGATGGCAAAAAAGGCTGTATGGGAAACTTTGGCTTTGGTCAAGGACATAAAAAATCATGACACTGACAAGTGACAATCTGAGGTGATTCTTTGAAATTGGCGGAGTTGTGGCTTGATGCCTTCAGAAGCCAAAAACATAAGAATTGAATTGTGAAATAGGTAGATGCGAATGTGCGTTAAAAACTCATATCAAAATTCTTTTTTTACATGACAATCAAAATATTGTGATATATAAAGTGAATTTAATAGATTGTTGTTGAATTCCGTTTTGTTATCTAACCTACACGATGAAAGAACCTATGAAACCAAATGATGAAGACTGCTGCAACAGTGGTTGTAATCCGTGTATTTTCGATGTATACGAGAAACAACTGAAAATTTATAAATCTTTTAAAGAAAATGGTGAAACTTACAATCCATCTGAAAATGGTATATCACAATTAGAATACAATACTTTTGTCATTGTGGACAACATTGATTTGTGCAATCAGCATAAATTGTTACTATTGAAACTGAACAATTCAAGTAAATTAAAAAATCGTGTAGTTTGGAATCCCGGAGATCATTTCTTATTTAAGTTTGTAAGTAAAGAAGTCTCATGTACCCGAGCATATACTCCAATTAAATTAAAATCAGATAATAGGGACTGCGACTTTGCTATACTAATAAAAAGGTATGAAAACGGATTAGTTTCAAAGTTTTTGTGTGATATAAATGTAGGTGATTTGACTTTGTGGCGAGGTCCGTATGGAAACTACAGTTTCAATAATGACAAGGTAAAAAGGATCATTATGGTTGCACAGGGAACAGGTATTGCACCTTTCTATTCTATCATACAGCATATTTTAAATGATGAAGATAATTTGACTTCAATAATTCTTTTATACTGTAGTAAAAATATGGACAGTATTTTGTTGAGAAGTGATTTATATGGATTCAAATCCTACTGGAATTTCAAGTATGAGGTTTATTTGAGTGATAATAATTCTACCTCGGGGCCTACCAAGTACAAGGAGCCCATTGTTTTTCATAAATTACAAAGAGAGGATATTATAAAATATAAACCATTTTCTTTAAAAGATCAATTTATGTTATGTGGTTCTACAGGTTTTATAGATTATTTTAAGTCAATATTAATTACAGAAAATGTTGTGGTAAATAATATTGTAACTTTTTAAAATAAGTATGGTACTGTATGTTTAAGTTAAATATACATATATTTTTTTATCTCTATTATCTTTTTATAAGTACCTTCCCTAAGCACTACACACATTCAATAAATTATACATATACATAATTAATTATTGTTGTTAATTTGTAACAAAACAAAATAGACATTAGAAACCACAATTAAAAATTCGCGCCTACACCGCACTCTACTCTGCAACCGGCTGTGCTGTGCATCTATCTACTCTACAGAAGTCTATGGTAAATACAATAGACGTCGTATTTTTTTTAAGAGCGCCACTTCCTACCTTGACGATTAAATTATTGTTGTCCGCCTATATGTTAATGATTTTTAAACGTATGTGCCTAAGGGCTGCTTTTTTCATCGCCAGCTATTATATTTTGAAATTTTGACAGTTATTCCATACAAAATCTGTCAAAAGTAAATTTTATTCCATTCCTCGAATAAAAGTTTTCTGGCGATGGAAAAATCAGCCCTAAATGAAATATTAAATAAAATAAAAATGAAGTGTTTTCGTCCTATTTCAACCTCATACGTAAATACTAAACTTATTATTTTGTTAATTTATTGGGATAGCAGATATTAGCTGGTAACACTGACAATTTATTGGATGAAAAGACTAGTAGCTACAATTAAAAAACATAAAAAAAGAAGACACGGTTGGCTATGGTTTTTTTTCGCGCCGGCGCGAACGATACGTTCTCTAGCGTATAGCTTCCGATTTCCAATAGAGAAAATTATATTTCGATATTAATAATTTGGCATGAATTAGATTGCCCAGTTAAATACTATGTGAAAATTACGAATATTTTTAAAGAATTTCCATTTAAAAATGAACACTGTAATATGAAAATAGTCAATAACATAACATGCCTCTGATGTAAGTCGGTGTTGGTGAAACAAGTGCGTGAATAAAATGGGTTCATCAATCGTTTTAAAAAGTCTGTCTGTCCTGCTAGGGATATTTTTCATATTTGTTGGGATAACAAAATTGTCACCTTTCATTTCAAAGGAACTGCACAAGGATTTGGTGAGTTATTTGTTCAATTAATTTAAAATGGAAGGTCGTCGAGTGCATTGAAATTTTTCTGTGGCAGAGCGATGTGGATTGCTATTTTGGTATTTGGCTTACCGCCTATTACTACTACAGAGCTGTCTGCTGTTGATAACGAGACTACACACGACATGCGGCCGAGTATTAGAGTTAATTTATTAAAATTACGAAATGTCATTTGCATAATTTATAGGTAACACCTGAGGGTAAATAATAAGTAGTACAGATAAACAAGAAGGGAAACTGTAACCCCAATTCTTGCAGGAGCATGCATAAAAATTTGGTTCCTATTTACTACACTTGTTTATGTTTTTTATTTTAAAGGTTATTTAGCGAGACATAATAAATTAATTACGACAATTTATTACACTAAATTAAATTTAAAAAAAACCTTCGACACAAATAGTTTTTTATAAGTAAGTACTTAGTTAGGATTCGCTTTTAAAGTTCTGACACGATGATTATGATGATGATTGATGTTCTTACGTTTATAGAAAAAAACGTGTTGTTGTTTTTTCTGTACAGATTTGCTTTTATAGTCGGATGATTTTAAAGCTTGCCTAGTACATAATTCATATAAAAAAAAGAATATTCATACATAATTACAATTAAATTTACGGACTGAAAACTGTGTTAAACATGACCCTGCGATTTACCCGTGTAGTTCTCTTCCCACTGATCTTGTGGAAATTTCGAGTGAAAAGTATCTGTGAAATATTCTATTTAATTTTCTGGACACATTTTTTTTTGTTTGTTTTGCACATATTGTCATATATGTGCAAAACAAACAAATAGAAAAACATATTTTTCTCTTTATATTCGTGTGCTTTATGCCTATTTTCTACGTAAACACAAAATTAAACGTGAGCAAGTGGGTACATCACGGAGACGTAGTCTATGTAAACTTTCTGGAGTATAAAGATAGCATTATGAAAAGAATATACGTAACTAACAGCGTCCAACGGTTTTACACACGTAGCTCCCATTCCCGTGGGAAATCGGGCATAAAATATAGCCTATAACTTTCCTCGATAAATGGGCTATCTAACACTGAAAGATTTTTTCAAATCGGACCAGTAGTTCCTGATATTAGCGCATTCAACCAAACAAACTCTTCCGCTTTATATTAGTATAGATATATATAACCATAAATCCCATAAGTTCATAAGAGGAACTTTATTGTCTCTTACAATAATCACGGAGTCTCGGCCCGAGACGCAGAAATTGTCCAAAGCGTCGAAAACAATACAAACCGCAACAAAAATATTACGACATTTTAAAGTATGTATAACGAAAGTTCCCCTTTTCGATTTTCAGAGAAAGGAATATGTGAGATACGCGAAAGTGTTTCCTCTAACGGAAACATTAGACTTCAAGTTGCCTTCGAAATGGTACCGACGGGCGGTTGGGGCTCTCGAAATCATATTTGGACTAATTTTGGCTCTAATACCCAGTCGTAAGTATATCTATAATTTGTTATGTTATTAATAAACTGCCTTCACCGAACTCGGGTCTAGTTTTCCCAAAAACATCTTGTCCTGACAATAACGATCACTTAAAAAATATCCAATCTACTCTTGTCGTAAGTAGGTACTTAAGTTATGAAAAAAGGAAATAGGGATTCACCTAAGGATAAAGGTATTATAATAAATAGGAGGGAAAGCAATCTACTCTATTGAGATCTGCTTATAATTTACATAGAAAAAGTCTGTCCTGGCTATCCAGCACATTGCCGTAAAATTATCAAAATCTTCAAAGATAATAAGATCCTATCGAACTAAGTGAATTAAAGAATCGACAGTATAAACATTAAGAACCTTGGAAAAATTATTTACGACGTTCGGAAGCATCTGCTGTTTCCCAAAAATATCTCATAACTGCAGAAAATTTAGTAGGGAAAAGAATGTGACTTTATTTTCGATTCGATCACTTGCCTTTTACTGATTAAGTATATCTGACATTTAAGAAGAGCCTAAGTAGTAGAGTTATCTTGAACCGAAAAAGCTGAAATATATTCTTATATTAGGTTTAGTTTGGCCAAATGGCTAACTCCTAAAGATGGCGTTGATAAGATTAGTTATTTTTCATCTATCCACTTGGTATCAGACGGTGGGCTTTGTAGAGCGTGCGAGAAAAACTTCAAGTCCTTTAAATCCGGTCGCACACCGAAGCAACGAATGTTTTAAGAGAGCAAATATGGCCAAGCAACAATTTTCCCCATACATTTGTCGAGAAGCAAATGTGACTACGGCGTGCATACTAAGTATGTAGGTAAATGTATAGGGGCAATATTTGTTTCTCGCCACATTTGTTGCCTGGAAACATGGAAAAGAGAACTAGGCACCTCTTTCTCTTGAACGAAAGTCCTAAGGTTACTCGCTGATTTGTGCCTCGAAATATTTGCTGGTTCGGTGTGCTTGTTACTTGTAGACTGGGTCTTCTCCGCAATTAGACGACTCACTTGCGTCCATTTTGCGTACCTCACCTTCCACTACCCATTGCAGATAAGCTAAAGAACACGGCGAACGTGGGCCTGGTGCTGCTGATGGTGCTGGCGGCCTACTCGCACGTGATGGTGGGCGACCCCTTCGACCGGTGCGCGCCCTCGCTCGTCTTCTTCTTCATGTTGAGCGGGAGGCTTGTTGTCTGGTGAGTATGGACATTTGGAAACTTCTAGAATAAGTACTTATACTTTGTTATGATTTGTTCGATCCCGTAGAATTCAATTAAAAGTACTTAGCTTAAGAAGTAAGTATGTGCTATTCCGTGAGTGAGACTGATACGAAATTGAATATGAAGATGGTACTTTAGATACTTTCCCTTTCTGATTTCTCGACGAAGAAGAAAACAAGTCAAAATAGAAATTCTAACGCATACCGACTCGGTCAGTTGTTGTTGTTGATAAATATAGTCTAGGATCCGGCTGCAGGATTACTGCGCTCATATGTATTTTGCTAGAAACCAATTTTTTATGTATAAGTATTTACATTTAGGGGAATATATATTTATCAGATTGCCAAGCAAAATTTGGCCGAAAGTAATTAGGAACAAGTACCAATCTTCTTTTTATATCCTCTTAAAGCGAGATAAATTATCAATGGAAGAGGTTGTAAAGTAAAGTACTTACATAATATATCATTCATTACGCAGTGAACAGCTGTTGGATTTTTGTTTTACGGCCGCAACTCACATACTAGTACTAGTTGAGTTACAACTGAGAATTACTCATTTAAACAATTTGAAAAGCTATAAATCGGTTTGTAAGTAAACAATAATAAATGAGCCCATAATCTGCGTTTTGGCATGAGTGCGGCCATAACAACGTCGGCCAAAATCGACAAACATTTCCGTTTGCATACAATTTAAACGACACGTTCTATTTTCGTTAAATTCAGTACCAAATCAAAGACATTCTTCAAAAACTATAAACACTCAAGCAAATATTTATGGCAAATAAAATCTAATAAACTGTACAAAAATAACGTTGAGTCGTTACATATTCGCGGTGGGCAGATATGACTGACGTCATCCTGTTTAATTTACACTAATCTGAATAACAAGCATGCATCTAAAAAATTAGCAATCGTTATGGATCGGGATACATAAACTATGAGATCAGGTTTAAATGTGGAAGTTAAAAGTTTATAAATCATAATTCGATAACATCATATTATTAAACTTCGAACTTCGCATTCCGGAACTGTGTAAACATTGCTAGTATTTATTCTAAATGTATTTGAAGGGCAGCAGGACTAACGTGCACCTTGACCAATTTCAAACGATGTAAACACGAGTTACGAAATAATATCATCGCAATCCTACAATCGGGCGATGTTGGCCGCCGTCCAAAATGCTACAATGACGCGCCGCTTGTCGCGAATATTGTATTCTAGTCGATGAACCAGAAACAATTCAATCGATACAATGTTTTATACGAACTATTCATAGAGATATGTACTAAAAATATACATTCTAGCACCTGTTGGATACGAGTACATGGACTTTCGTTTGAATGGCTTTCCATCAACATTTCTAAATTTCATTAAAAAAGACGCCGTAATAAACATTTAAATTACTCATAATTAAGTACGTATGCAAAAATGCA